>JAODJW010000094.1:16711305-16724048 GCA_026777045.1 Hyperopisus bebe
AGACTGGTATTCAGTGTGTGTGTGTGTCTAATTACCAGTCAAATGTTTGGACACGCCAAGCCACCTGTAAAGGAGAGTGGTAGTGTCGCATTACATCACCCGGCCACCTGATCTAAATGCACTAGTTTGGAGTAATTGTAATCCGCTACAGTTACTGAGAAAAAATATGCAATTGAATTACAGTTAATAATCAAAATGTTGGTGATTACAAAAGGGTCACATCTGAAAATTTTCTTTTTCGTAAAAGGCTTATATGTAGAAAATGACATTCGTTTTGTTGCTTTGCATCTTTTCACTGAGCAGATTTGCCTTCTTTTGGCATATTACAGACAGTGACGGTTTTTAACATTTGTTAAAAAAGTAATGAAAAAGTAATCAGATGTAAAAAATTACATTACTTTGATGAAGTAATTAAAACAGTTGCATTACTTATTACATTTTCACTTTATACTACTCAGCCCACCAATTCACCCTTTTATATTTTACAGCTGCAGGATCCACTGAAGCCTGAGAGCTGCAATCCAGTGGCAGAACACTGCTATTACACAGTTCAAAGTAGCTGGCCACAACTGGCACAGGCAGAACGCAACTGTGATATACTCCTCACCACTAAAGCCACACAGTGCTTATTTGTCCTGAATGAAGAATCATGACAATTTAAGAGATCTTGTTCTTCATTTGCAAATCCAAATGACTTCATACAGTACAGTGCTACAGATCTACCAACACAGTGTGTGCTAGAAAGGCTATTCATTGAAAAACACACACACACACATAATTGTCATTTTTAATTTATGGGCCACGGAAAGGGCTTTGGTGCTCCTTGAAATATTAACCTGTCTTATCTGTCTTGGTATTTACAGTATATGCCCCTTTACTCTTACTTAAGGCAAAGTTTACTGGCTTAAATTAAATCCGGGATGCATATGAAAGTTTGAAGGCGACTCATTTATTCTACCTTAAAGGAAAAAAAGCAGCTTGTGAAGAACATACTGTAAGGGGCCTAAAACGGACCTTAAAAACAGAGAGTAATTGGAGGAGAGAAGGAAAGAGTTGTCCTCTTAAACAGATAAAGTTGCAGCCATTTGAAAATCTTTCTCATACTTCTCAGTCCGGGATTAGAAACCAATTTACTTCAATCATTCGGATAAATTGCCAGTTCTTCACCCCCATGAAACAAACACCATTTCTATTTTGAATGTATGCACTTGTGACCTGCCCTAATATCTCCTTTCAATTACAAACAGCAGTGAAAACTCCCAAGAACTACTTTGGAAAAGAAATCTGTGGTCGAAATAAATATTACAATCTAACAATGTTGTGTTTTTATTGACTACATTAACAAGAGAAACATTTATATAGTTTATTGTGTTTCTGACCTTGTTGGTGTTGTTTCTAATTTCCATAATGCCTGAATGCCGGAGAAAAGGGAGCAGAAACCTTGAGTGCTTCAAATCAAAACATACGCACATGCTGTTAATCGTAACAAAGTCTTATAACCAAAGGTGCAGAATTATAAATCCGTGTGCACTGTAGGCGATACAGCTACTTACTGTACAAGGAACTTTAAAATGACCTTAATATTGAAAAACTGGCCCCATTCCATACTCCCGATCTCTCTTGCGCATGCTGTCATTCACTCAATACACACATATATAAATCTATGCATATTGTGTTGCATGGCAACCACTTAGGATGGAAGGAATGAAAGCCATTTGTGACATTGAGGGGGGAGCGTGATGGTTTGACAAGTTTCCATCTTTGCATTAAGGGATACATGCAACATGAAAATTATTATTAAAAAGGGAACTGGAAAGCCTTACATTTTTAAATTATAATAATAGTTTAAAAACAGGATGCTATATTTTATGCATGCATTATTGTTAACTACATGTCTTTCATATTCCTACTTAATTATTATAGTAGGTTTTTACTTTTTAAGTATTTTATATATATGAAATGCAAAATATGAGGCATAATTAAGGTCAAATCTTAAATCTTTAGCATAATGTGTAATCTGTTGGTGCCCATTTTGCCCACGCAACTACCATCTGAGGTCATTTTAACCTCATTCTGATTTTATCAGATATGTAGGAAAGCTTCATATACAATTTCCTTTTTCCTTTGACAGGCCGGTGAATCAATGTGTCCTAAGCTATTTGAATTTAAAGGAAATATACTACTATTATGGCAGTAATAATTCCATTTCAGAGTCACGGGAAGGTACTGTAGGTTATTTTAATGCCAGCAGGACAATATGCAATTAAGATGAAAATTCATGATTGCAGGGATGGTGGGTGAACTACGTAACTGTAAATGTATAGCATTCCTATTAGTCATTTCATTTATCTTCACACGACTGCCAAATGTTATATTCCTACTTAATAACATGCTCAAAAAAACATGGTGACCTGATGTCCAAATAACCAGAATTGCATTATAAATATATTTAGTTCACAATCAAGCCCAGTCTTCCATAATCAGTAATTTTCCATAAAAAAACTTTTAACATTTAATACAACTACAAAAATTATAAACTGATATTGATGCTTTCACTGCATGCTTTGATCAATGTATCCATGTTTTTTTGTTTGTTTCTTTGTTTTAAATTCCAGTCTGTTTATTATTAACAGATAAAGTCACACAATTCTTTATTCTTTCTTCTTCCACAGCTTTTTCTTATGTTGTATACAGACTCCCCTAGAGAAGCAATATGTAAAAAAAACGTTAATTGTTACAAGCTGGAACACTGCTGAACCAAAGTCTCAGGTGGAAGCAAATAGAGGCTGGAATTTGAATGGAGGAGTTTGGGAAGGTGAACAGATTTTTTTTCTTTCTTCATGACCTTGTAGTCCCCATGAAGTGTCCTGTTCTATTTCCTGCTGACACTGAGGCATGCTGTGAGGCCCTGACACCAGCTTGGCATGATGCAGAGAGTCTGTCTCATGGCAATTTCCTTGTCACACTCGCTGCTTCTCAGAACACTGATGCACCCAGTTATGGCAGAGTGGACAATGTCACAAAGCTTTAAAGATTCATCACCCTGCAAAAAAAAAAAAAAATCCCTCCGTGATTAACAGCACTTCTTTTCCAAAGGATTAAAAATAGCAGTCAATAAATTTGCAGATACGATAGCAATCACAATAAAATACACAAAAGCTGCGTTATGAAATTCTCATTTTCGTTATTATTCCTTTTTCATGAAAACTTCTTGCCTGGTGGGCGGCTGTTTTTCAAGGCCCGTCGATCAGCAGATGGACATGACACAACAGGGGGACGAGTGTGCTGATGTCATAACTCTTTTCCTTTGGGGATGAGGTTTTATTTGAGAGTGCCCTGTTTAGGCCAACTGATTGGCTAGAGTAGGAAGACAACAGGGCAAATATGACAAATAGCAACTGTTCCTATTAGATACCTAAAATTGCTATTTTAATGGCTAGGATTAAAAACAACAATGACCACTGTCATTTACATAATGGGAACTCTGGGCCATGGTTACTGGTGAAAAGGGTCAATACAGGCAAACATCAGGAACAATGAACAGGTGGAACAAATTAATACAAACAGCTCACACAGTTACACAATTCTCCCTACCGGCGAAGAACCCCCCCCCTGCACCCATTTTGCATTTGCATGAAAAATATAGATTGTTATGCTGTAGGTGGCGACTATGCGATGAATTAATTACTCAACAGTACGGAGAACAGTTGTTGCTATGTTTCCATTCCATCATGGATGTCATATTACAAATACATCCATCCATCTTCCAACTGCATATCTATTTCAGGGTCATAGAGAACCTGAGATACAAGGCAGTAGAGGGCACGAATTTTCACACACACACACACACACACACACACACACACACACACACACACACACACACACAATCTTTGTAGAGACTTTCCATTCATTTCTATGGGGAAAACCCTAATCCCAACATGACGACCCTAACCCCTACCTGGCCCAAACCGTAACCGTAAGTAACCAAAGTAAATACAAGACTTATGGCATTTTTAGTTTTTTGAATGCATTCACACATCCCCACTATGCCAAAGTAATAGGTTTTTATTACACTGTGGGGGACATTTGGTCCCCACAATGTAATTTAAACATAATACATACACACACGCACACACACTTTCACCTCTTCTACAATATAAAGTAGGTTAGTGGCCAGCTGCTTTTCAAGCGCTGTCAGTTGGGAGGGGGGACAGGGGGGGACAGGAGACATCAGGGGTAAAGTGTAGTGATGTCGCAGCTGTTTTCCTGGGGATGTACATTATTTGATTTATTTTCTAAATGCCCTTGTTATTATTCAACTATTTATTCAAGTTCATTCAAATGTTGAGGGTGTCCCAAATAGACGAGGCTTTTCCTTATACGGCCAACAAATGCCTCCCATGTTGTAGGTGAAGCTCAGCGGTTAAGGCGCTGGGCTATAGAGCCACTGAAGTCTCCCCCTAAGGCTCGAGTCCTGCTGACTGTGACATATTCCCTGACGGAGCTTAGACAGAGCATCAGACTTTTGAGTGTCCCTGTTCAGGTGAACTTCTGTTGGGGTGACGTGCGGCTCTGTAGGTTAAGACTCTGTGCCTGATAGGGATTGGAAGGTCACTTAGAATCCCATACCAGACAGACTGATCATATCGTTGTTGGGCCATCGAGCAGGTCTCTTAACCCCAAAGCCTGCTCCAGATCTCCAGATGTGATGGACTGAGGCACACACTGGGCTCTAACCCCAAGCTTAGCTCTCACCTACACTCTCAGAAAAAAGGGTAAAAATTTGAACCTTTGCTTGTCATTGGGTCTATACCCTTGTAATTGCACCTTTTCGGGTACAGAAATGGACTCTGAGGAACATCCTAAAGTTACGAACAGCATTAATGTATCATTTATATACCTTAAAAGGTACAATTACCTATGGCTAAGGGTACAATTGGTAGACCCTTGAAGGTACAGCCTCAGTGACAAGCAAAGGTACAAATTTTTACCCTTTTTTTTCTGAATGTCTCATAGGGGAGTAAGACGGTGTGAAAACTTAAGATGATGGGTGACAGGCAATACAAAGGCAACAAAAAATGCATACCTCAATGCTAGCAATTTGTTCAGATCTTAGTTTTACCAAAGTACTGTTTTTTCTTGTTATTTTCTAATTTCAATGACATATAGAGATATTTAGTGTACTGGGGCAAAATGTACTAATAGATGGATAAGGAGATGAATGCTCAATGTAGGAGCTGTGATCACTGTCCATTTTCTTTGGTTCTTTTATCCGTACTTCATATTATCTGTCTTTTGCACAAAGTACTTTTTTGATCAGATTGGGAAATGTGGGTTGTTCTCGCTAAGAGAGAAGATTAAAACAATCTTGTGTGTAATCTTCTTCTCGCACTGCTCGTCAGCATATCTGTGACGTGATCGGTAATTACTGCATGCTGCGCACAATTCGCCGTACGAAGCTCAATGGGGCCAGCCGTGAGAGTGCAGATTAGACTTATCCACACCGCACCTCCTAACAATCAGATATGTCTCTACAATGCTAGCGAGATCAATAAACTCACAAAGACACAATTTACACACGTTTACACTGGTGTTGATGCATGACCTTTGTTTAGACTTTAATTCTGGGGTAATACAAAGTGGTTCTTCTCATAATGCACTATATGACAATTAAGCTCAAAAGTGAAATCTTACCTGTCATAATGTTACAAAAACATCTATTTAACTTCAGTGCCTCATTTCCATATCAGTATGCATCACATGTTTGTAAAGGCTAAAATCCTCTATCCATGTATGCCGCTGTCACATCCTGCCCGCCGCGGCCACCTGACCCTCCTGTCTCTTCCCTGGCGTGACCCTAACAAGCCACACCTGTTATTTGTTTGTCTTACCTCTCATTCCTAACCCTGTTGTTAATCACTCCCAGCTGCTTCTCATTAGCTCCTTTGTTCTGTATTTACATGCTTCCCAGTCCTGTGTTCCCCAGTCTAGTCATTAACATCAGTCCTTGTGTTGCCTGTGAGCATCCCAGAGTAAGCCTTCGTTTTAGACCACACGGGGTTCAGTTTGTTTCCCTGTTCCTGTTTTTTGCCAATAAAGCCCCTTTTTTGCCCTAGAGTCCTTTGTCCCTTGCATTGTGACAGTCAGAGTGAAAAACAAAACTTATTGGTTAGAAAAAAAGCAGTATTATAGCCCCTTATACACAATATCCAGAATTCCAGCTGTGAAGTTCCATCCCCCACCAAACATTTTGTGATCGGTTTGTTTCACTATCACTCTGCACTATACTGTACAGCAGGACTATTCTGCTGGACTCAGAGAATCCCCTGGACTGAGTGAAATCACTGTAATCACCATATCAGCCATCAAAAGAAGGAGGTGCCGCTTTTTGTCAATCAGTTCACGCAAAAAATAACTACAGAACAAATAATAATGCATATAAGTAAAACAGTTCACTTGTTATACTTTTATTTATTACTTTTTACTTTTAATAGATTAACTACTTAAATTTACCAGGGATGTACCTGCCAGACCATCACTGCTAGAAAAGATACATTGCTCAAAACATACAACAACAGAAAATCGGAATTCCATTGGACTCCATTTGGTCTAAGTTGGATATTCATTTCTTTGTTCAATTATATTTTTACTACCAATCAAGATGTAGTATCACTATGGTGCTGCTTTTGGCTCATTTAGAATAAAGATATAATGTTTTTGGTTCCATCTTATCTGTGAGACATATGTAATACAACATACAACATTTAACCCAAAAGACATATTTCAAGATAAATGAACACTGAAGAATTTTGAAAAAATAAACATGGTGCGGATCGAATAGGATGATAACTAAGAATCATCTACTGAAGCACACAAAGATACTGCATTTGAATTTCAAAATATGCGCTACATGTCTATCCATTTTAATAAAATAAAACCATACAAGATCTTGCTCTATAATGCTATATGTGTATGCATGAGTGCCCTGTAATGGATTAATGATCCATCTGTGGCAAACCCTGTGCCTTTCATGACTGGTTATGAATCACTACAAACCTAATTTACCTAATTTAGGATCTTTCAGCTAGGCAGCACAAAAATTCTAAGAACTGTCATAGTGTGCATTGTATCCACAGCAACGTAGAACTGGGTAATTTCCATAAGAGAAAAGTTTATATGTTTAGTGAGGAATAGCAGCCTATTCTTGACTTTCGACCTTCAAGTTTCAAAGTCCACCCCCATTACCCCCATATTCTCTTTATTGCGATCAACCGCATCCAAGAAGCTGGATAGATTATAGAATATGAAGAATTGTACACATGGATTTAAAAATATAATCCACCTGTAGCGTGTTCTGCTCCACCGTCCCACCCAATCAGAAGCCCCGTAATCCGTCTGATGTGCAGAACGATTCCGTGCGCAGCCAGCAGTTCAGACTGAAGTGCTTTGTCCCCCTCTAACATATTCAAGTGAACATCGTGGGACTTGGTGAATGCAGCAGCCAAGGAAGCGTGACAAAGCAACTGTCACAACACGCAAAGTGTGGCAGAGCAAAGAGGCTTTTCTATTTTTCAGCCTCCCGAAAGTGATAAATCATTCCACAGTCATGGGAGTGGGGGGTTGTAATTTTTATATTTAGGCATTTGTATTAAATCTTTTGGGGGCAAGCCACACTCCAT
The DNA here is from genome assembly GCA_026777045.1 of Hyperopisus bebe. Lineage (NCBI taxonomy): Eukaryota > Metazoa > Chordata > Actinopteri > Osteoglossiformes > Mormyridae > Hyperopisus > Hyperopisus bebe. Next base: position 16,718,988 of record JAODJW010000094.1, read on the forward strand.
TAAAGAATTGAATAGTTCATCCCCAGCCAACAGATTGAGTACAGTACTGTACCAGCCTTTACATAGTAAAATCTTTTGGTGTCTATATGTCTGTTTCTGTACACAATATCTTGTATCATATACAATATAATGTGAAAGGTAGTGTAGCAGTTCTTTTATATGCTACTGATGTACATTGACTAGCACACACTATACAGGCCAGGGGAAAAAAGAAGCATTTCAACAGATGTGAGGCTAGAACAGGGGGTTTTAATGTTTTATGTATTCTTGACATTTATAGTTTCATTTCTGCTGATAATGGACACTTTACTGTGTGTTTGGTTTTACTGCAAAAAAAAAAAATCAATGATTTCAGATTGTTCTTCCTTTTTTATTCCGGCATATTTTTTCGTGTCCTAAAGGTCTCTGTGGCTCATATAAAGATTAAGCTGATAAATTCTTAAAATATTTGATTTCTTCTTATTTCACAGGTACATCTAGGTTCTTGATGGAAGCCAAAAACATCAAACAAAAAGACTTTGGATTTGTTAGTGTCTCGTATATTAATTTCTTGTGTTACTGATATTCTCCAAGACTAATCTCTTCTTTTTTCTGAAGAAAACTCACCCAAGAACACCTTACTGGACGTTTTTTGGAAATGGTTCAGGTGGTGAAATCAGAAGAACATTAGCAATGGGTTGAACATTAATGTAAATGTCAGTAAATACAAATATCTGCAACCAGCATATTAATGAAAGAGGATATAGTATAAGGCAAATTTGTAACCATAATGGGGTCATTTCCTGCATCAGATCATTCCCCTAGATTTATGCACAATAGGAAGGTCAGTCTGCAGAAGTCTTCTCTAGCATAATGAGGAATAGAGAACAGCACGTTCTGGCCAATTTGCATAGTCATCCACAGGAGAGATAGCCGCGGAACAGCTTGGCTGAGCGTTCCCAGAAGAGTGCTTCTTGGTGGTACAAACAACAGCAGCAATACGATCAGGGTATCGAGTTCCTCTCTTTCACAGATGATGACTCTTTATTCACAAGCAAAGATATTAATAAAACCACTCCAATACAACACAATACTTTTTCCTATAAGTAGATGTTACATGAGCTAATAATAGTTCTTACTTCTTACTTTTGTATATTTCATTTCACATGCATCCACCCATAGTACACATGCTACCAGCAAACAAAAAGAATATTGTTTCCTTTGGTGATGATTTTATTATTAATATGTTTCTTGTTTTATTTTTTCTGTATCAAAGTAATTCTTTATCACTATGTGGGACTGGTTTTTATTTAAGTAGTACTGTGTTTCATTAATTCAAGTTGAACAGGTACTTATAGTTATGGTCTTAATAATATGATGTATAAATATCTGAATGTATTACATATTAATAATAAATAAAATGATTATTGTGAGTCAATGATAACATACAATATATGAAAGGGGCAAGTAATTAGCAAAAAGGGCCATAAATTATATTGCACATCTCTCATTGAGTCTACAACCAAAGTCGCAGCGACCGCATTTACATTGGTTCTCAGTGACATCTGTTTGACTTTGACTCAAGTCCCAATGACTGAACAGTAGATGATTCATGTTCTACTGATACACCTGTCACAGATAACTATAATCCCAATGACTCCAGAAGGGTGTGCTGATACCTGCAGAGATTTAATTTCACCTTATTTTTTACCACAGTGATTGTGACTATCAACCACTAGAACTAGAATATCCAATGAGTGAAAGTGAATGAATCAAAAATAAGCTGGTTTAAAGATAAATCATATGTTAAAACTTAAACCCATACTAAACAACTTTAATAATAGCTGAAGGGTACTACTGTCATCTTCAGTTATTCCCATCTAATGAGCAAGTTACCCTTCTACTTCACCTCAAAGGCTTAAGTGTAAATATTGGCAGCAGAAGTCAGTTACTGAACAATGCAGCGGTCTGTAGCACAATGAAACCCACCAGCAGCCCATTCTCTGTTCTCCAGGTTTCACAGAGATTTGCAAGATTTTACCAGAAGATCTGCCACTGACCTATGCGCTTCCACCATACTTTAATCAGGGATTCTGTTTTTTTTTTTTTAATTAAAAAAAAACACAACAAAGAATTCATATATCCACATTTCTTACAATATTTTATCTTATTTTAATGAAAACGTATTCATAGCAACATAGGAGGAAAATAAAGTTTTTGATTTTCATTTCTGTCGTGATTAAATGAAAGTTACATAATAGCTTATTAAATAAATACTTTCAAAGCAATCATGAAAACCTGAGCTGAAATCTGAGGTGAAACAGTGTTTCTTTTATTTGGACATTAGGATTAGGGAATTTACTTTCTGACTGAGAATAACAGTTTATCATTAAAACAGAAAGCATAACTCAAAATAGCTTACAGATCTAATGAAGAACTGTAAAATAAATGAACCTATTAAATTGTTCTGAAGGAATATAAATATGCAATTTATGTATATATATATATATAGCAGTTCACTTATTCAAGTTAAGCAGGGAAAACTTAAAATGATATTAGGTGTCAAATGCCACATCATCCATGTTACATGTCTCTAGTCACTGACCACTGGGGTGATAATGCCATGCTTACTGGGAATATCCATGTGCAGCTTAAGAAATCAATAATACCAAACAGTATTCAAACAATACATGGTCCTATCAGCTTGTGTAGTTTGTTTCTATATATTTTACTACAATTTAAAGCAATAACTGTTAGGAATGGGAGAACTTATACGGTACACAGTAATCTTCACTAACAGGATAAAATATGTCCTTTATTGTTCTCATAATAATTTTCTGTTTTTCTAATTAAACACACATGAAACATAACTATTCATAAATTGTTGAAGAACTGGCAACAAGACACGCAATTAAAATGAAACCTTGAACCTGGCAGATAAAGTAGAGTATTACCTTGGAGTTGCTTTATCCTGACTGTAAATGTCAATTATTGTAAGGAAATAGGACAGGATAAAGAAACACCTAAATCCTAGACATACGGATAATGTGGAAGTGTTTGGTGTTCCATCTGTAACAGTAAGGACATCCCATTTGTTGAGCCTAATGCACTTTGCTAAGATTTGGCTGCAAAAGACCAGTGGGTAAGTATATGAAATGATTTCCACAGGTTACACTGGAATGCAAACTTTTGTACATCTCATCTTGCTTGAACTTTTTTGACTGCTTTGAGACACATACACACTCACACACACACACACACACACACACACGTTTGAGAGCAAAGCTTTGGAACTGAGCACAAGATTGGGTATTTAACCAGGCGCTCTATCAGAAGGACTTTGCGACAGGACTCAAAAGCAAATGTGGAATCTATCAGATCATAAAGTTAGACAAACATATGTCAAAGTCAGGATGCACTAAACTATGGCAAAACACTGACTACTTAAGTCAACAAAGATTTCACGTCTGTACACAACCAAAACCAGGACATCAGGACAAGGTTATTGACAGATTTTGACACACATGAAATAACAGTTCTACCCCTAAATAAATATACTTTTCACTGCCAGCTAACTTTTGCACAGTATTGTAAACATAACATTTCATTGTTGTTCATTTCAAACTGTGACATATAATCAGTAGCGGCAATGAAAAGCAGATCTAGTTAAAACTGCAGTCATATATAGAGCTGGATGTTCTATGAGAGAAATTCTGATGGAAACAGTACTTGAGATGAACCCCTGCAGGGACTGGGGCTACGAGGGCATGCCTTTAACCACGATGTGTGCTGCCTTTCTGCTTTATGGTACCTTACAGTAATCTCTCTTCAGATCGTTCAAGTAAAGTGAAACGTCAACAAATCTCTGCAGAGATCTATTTTTGGACGTAAGAGGCTTCTGCAGTTTACAAAATATGCTTTTTCAGAAAAGAAAAAAAACAGTTTTGATGACTATAAAGTGTTCTTTGAGCTGCTGTGATGGTGCAGAAAGGCACATTTCTGATGCCCTCAGAAAACACTCGTGATGCAGAAAGTCAAAGGCACTCTGCTGCTTAAGAATGCTTGTTTGCCAACACCCATTACGTTTGAAACAAAACAAAAAATCAGAAATTTAATATTTAATTTCCACCTGTTAAAATGATAACAGTTTGATGTTTTTAGCTTTTCTTCCATCTTGTCAATAAAATCCAAGAAAACAAACTGGCAAAAGTAACTGGTAGATGCTTCATTAACTGAAATCGGCATAAAAGTAAATTCTCTCTTCCCTCCATTAGGTCAGAAAAAAAAAAATCAGATTTACTTCAGTATAAATTTACAATTATTTATTCCATTAGCTAGTGGTTCTTCTCCAAGTGCAATGGCTCGCAAAATTAGAATGCTTATCTGAATGTTCCAGCCACTCCACTTTATTTTCCAATAAAATGTGTAAATTACATGGGATGTGCTCCCCTGCAGGGTTACATACAGTAAGGGCATTTGCCACATTAATCATTAGACTATTTCTATTGCTATTCATTCTCCTGATGTATGTACATAGCAACACTGGAAGCCTGAGTTAGTGGATTAGAAACATGTAGAAAGATCCTTGTAGCTTTAATGTTTTTATTGCCTGTTTCTTACCTTGGTCATGCTGCAGTAATCATGAATGTGAACAATTCTATAAATGGCAATGCAAGTTTTTTTTTTTTATTTTTTTATTTTTAATAATATATGCGTACAAAGTAACGCAAACCCAAAAGAATGTTCTGCTGCTGAAAAATTTCTCTGAACATTTTAAAGTAATCCACGTGTGTCTGTTTTCCAAAGGTTTTCCAGGAGTTAGAGGAGTCATAGAAAGGTCTTCTTAAGACTGGAATGAATCTACCATCATCAGTCTATGTCAGTTGGTGGTTCAGCCTTCAGACTCTGAATATAGTTTCCCTGATTCAGTTTTATACTCATTTTTTATCAGCATTTCAATGTAACAGAATTTCACATTAAATGTAAACAAATAAAGGATACATATAGAATTTACTGCATATAGCTAATGCACGTCATGATCAGTCCCTACCTTGTCCTATTCTGTCTGTCCTTCCTCTGTTT
>JAODJW010000094.1:16727921-16755888 GCA_026777045.1 Hyperopisus bebe
GTAGCGTTTTATTTCGGTGCTTAAGTTAGCTTCTTATTCACAGCACCGCTAGAAGGGAATGTTTGCGCAGGATGCAGGACTCGCTTGTCTCCTCCCTAACGTGGCCCTGATGAGCCATGCCTGGTGCTTGTTAGTCCTTGTATTTAAGTACCTGTTTGTCCTGTCAGCCCCAGTACAGTCAGTGACGTCGAACCTTCCTGGTGCCTGTGCCCTTCCTGGTTGCCAGTCCTCCCATTTGTCATCCCTCACGGTCCTGTTTGTTTCCGGTCTCTGATCACTTGCTTCAATAAACCCCCTTTTGTTGCGCCTGTCCTTGAGTCCTTCATTCCTCTAGTCACAGCAATATTTATAAATAATCATTTAAATGATTTTTTGTTGCAATTTAATCAATTGCCATTTAAATAATCATTTAAATAACATACTCTTGCATTGAATGTTTTCAGAGAACACCCTCCATAATTTTTAAGGCAGTGCACACTGTTTTTCAAACACGAAGGAAAAAAAAGCCAAACTGTTAAAACAATTATAAAGACCATTTAAACCAATATATTGGGGGTATATGGTCTACTTCAACTGACTCTCTGTCGTAAAAGGAGACAGTGGAAAATGGGGCAATAAGAGCATGATCAAACTATGTCTGATAGCTGGCCTCAGAAAAATGAGATCTGCAGTTGATGACTTTCACCGAGACGGAATAGGACTGCTGAGCTTGCTCCCTTCAGAGGGGATTAGGAACTAAATTGTGTCTGTCATGTGGATGGAGATAATATTAGTTTTGACATTACATTAGCCTTCTGAAGAAAATAGAACCAATAATATATTCCATTTTAAAGGCTTGGAGGAAAAAAAGGCAATTTGATGTTCATCTTGCATTTTTATCTGTACACTTCTGCTATAGATAGAGTTATATATTCAAATCTGTTATAGATTTAAATTTGCTGCATGCAGAATTATGTCATTGCAGTGTTTGTCATGTAGAAACATTTCAAAAACAGCTTTTCTAACACCTGCTTAGCTACTTAAAATAGCTTAAAATAGTCCCAATTCAATAAGCCATAAAAACACTTGTAATAGATTAAAATCAAATTTGCTTTTCTTGACTGAGTACTCAATATGCTTGAAACTTGTGCGCATAACTGATATACAAATGATTATTGTAAAAAGATACATATATAAGTGTTTCTAATCAACATCCTTTACCATTTAGAAGTTAGAATAGCTCACCAATTAAACATTTGATTTTATACCGAAAACCTGTATCATGAGAGTATTGTATTACAAGTCATGTAGTGTGTTCAGGGACATATAAAAAATGAGTACATATAAAAGACAGCCATAATTGATTAAATGTTTATTCACTGGAACAGGATTCGCATTAAAACTTGCAATGGCAGAAAATTCTAAATAAGGCATTAATAAATAAGTAAGCCTGGATATTGCTTCAAGCATTTATATTTTACCAGTATTATTCCACAGCCTGCAGGCTACTAAACAGACAACATAAATTCAAGTGAAAACAACAAGGCCTGGAATCCAAAGGACTAAGACTAATAGTGCATGAGGAATGCTACTGAGGAATGCTACTTACTCTGCAGTACTTCTGAGTTGTTGACTATAGCCAATAGCTCATGGAAATTGGATATTTACGTGTCTTCATTAAGATCAGTATATGGCTTTTTATGATTTTTTATATGGTTTATTGTATTCATTCTTTTAACATTTTGCTTAAATTACACAGCTGTAAAATGCAACACAGATTCTGAACTACAAAACCAAGATGGTCTCATGCTGTATAATCAACTAATTTCAGCTTCCTGTGAAAAGGTGACAAATAAAGATAAATAACTCATGTGTAAAGAATTCTGTTTCAATCAAATAATTTTTTGAACAGTACAATTTAGTTATACCACATATATTTTATAACATAATTGCACAATGTGCAATAAAAGATCTATTATGAAGTAATAGTGGTACATTTAAAGTGTTTGGGGGGGGGGGGGCAATCTAGGTAGTCCTTGTTAACACATCCAGGTCACCTTAAGGTGCTCACAGCCTTATGAAGTAGTTACTGTAATTAGAAGCAAAAGTTTTCAGCCTACCGAGGCAAAGTCCTGCAATACAGGGGATTTGCTACGACTTTAGAGAGCCCTATTAAATGCCCCTTTGAGTCACCTGAAGTGAGTATCTCTGAGGGTGGAATTTATGTTCTCAATTACCTCAGCTAAGGTAGTAAGTGAATTGCAGGTATTCCCAATTTACTGGATGATTTTTATGTTTTTCTCCTTTGCCGATGTTGTCTTCCAACTGTGCTTTTCGCCGTAACATGATGCTTCTGCTTTCTGTTAACCAGACTACTGGCTTGTATCCATTTTGTCTCCCACCTTGCTTGGGAACAGTGGGTACCTGTCCTTCTCTCTCCGTTTAGAGCTGTGAGAATACATATGGAAAGTACAAAAAAAATCACAGTCGTGCCAAACAGCCATTTATTTCTTATAAACCTGGACTCTTTATCTGATCATTTTCTAAATGAAGAACATGTTACTTGATAGGGAATAGTAAAGAGGATTACACAAGCATATGTTGGGGAAAGAAGTTCTGCACATTTGTTATTGCGTGCACACTCATTTAGGAGGCTCGCCAGCATGGCGGGGGGCTTTCTGGGGAGTGCATTTATATACTGTACAGCTGCAGATTACTCAGCCCTTCCTGTATTTTGCAGATTCCACCAATGCAGCTGGCTCCACCTCTTTTGGAAATATAACGAAATATAATCGTCCTCCGCTACGGCTCTCTGATTCTGCTATTAGCATCATATTAGTGTTTATTTAACTTGAGAGAGCTGAAAGCAAATAAAATAGAATAGGTATACCATAGGTGAAGCGATTATTATTTATCTTGTAAAATGTAGGGGAATGCAATTTAATTCAATGTACAGCTGCCAGTATTACTTGCATTCATCCTAACACATTTCAGTATATAGTCTTCATTGAATTTGAATTCTGCAAATGGTTTGTCAGGTCTCACGGTCCAGCTTTCACAACAGGTTTACAATTTAGTAGATTCCCAGCATTCCCAGCCAAAAAAAATAAAGATAGCATTTTTTAATTATTTATTCTCTCATTACTGTGTGCCATGTTAAAGTATATTGTTGATATTTATAATTAGCCATCCATCCATCGTCCAACCTGCTTATCCTACTGGGTTGCGGGGGGTCCGGAGCCCATCGCGGAAGCAATGGGCACGAGGCAGGGAGCAATCGTGGATGGGGGGCCAGCCAATTGCAGGCCACACTTACACACCATTCACACACAAATGCACACCTACGGGCAATTTAGCAACTCCAATTAGCCTCAGCATGTCTTTTTGACTGTGGGGGGAAACCGGAGTACAGGGAGGAAACACCACGATGACACGGGGAGAACATGCAAACTCCACACCCAGGTCGCAGAGGTGTGAGGCAACAGTGCTAAACACTGCACCACCATGCCGCCCCCTATTTTTAATTATTTCCCTGCTATTTATAATTATTTTGTTGCTTTATGTTTGTACTTTCTGGCAACAATGAGCCCGGTGTTTATTCTTTGATTCTAAGATAGAGTTGAGGTCCAAAGTTTTATATTTGGATTTTAAAAATTAGTTAAGCTGCTTACATAATTGTCACAAACATCATGTGAAAGAGTATATTGATCAGTGATGGATTCATCAAATATTTCTGTTCAAATAACAAAATCCAAGGACAACTGTGAAAGAAAATTCTCTTTCCTCTTAAATTAATTTAATTCTCATTTCATTCTCATAGTTTTCATTCTCTACTCATCAAAGCAATGTTTGCTCAAAACCAAGTCAGGGTTCTTTAGTGGGACGAATGTTGAGCAACACAGTTTTATTTTATGTCATTATTCTCTGTTATTATAAAACATTCTTTATGTATGGCTGTGTAGCATGGATGGATTGATCATATATGAATATTAAAGAGGACAATAATATTTTTATATATAATGTTGAGTTGAAAAGTACGGAAATAGTGTTATCTGTAAATGTGTTATCTTGCAAAACTTTTCTGTTCCCTCGCAATAGTTTTGCATTACTAATAACTGTACTGTGTCCCTTTAAAGTTCAAAACATAGAATAAATGAACTAATAAATATAAACCTAAATGATGCAGACATGTCCAATCAAGTCTGCTTTAAGCATTAAACAATGCACGCCATGTAACTTTCATATAGATTTATGTGTTTATATACATATTTACTAATAATTTCATTATAAAATAGGCTTTATGTTAATGATTTTGTCCAACCGTAAGCTAATAAGTGTTTAAAGCATGTGTTTAAGATACGCTAGGCTAGGCTATGATGTTCCTTAAACAGTTATTACATCTCTGTATATGCAGGGAATGATGCATCTTTCTAAAATAATATCTCAGGAAACCTTGCATTCAGCTAATTGATAATGCAGTCAGCAGGGAATTAATATACACTGAAATTATAAAACTAACATTATGGTAACAAGAGGGGGACTATAACCTCAAGTCTTTTCAAGTATAAGGGTCCAAAGTCAGGTCCAAGTCTCGAGTCATTTACCCTCAAGTCCAAGTGGAGTCCAAGTCTTTCCATCAGTTTTGCCCAGTCGAGTCATAAGTCAGTAAATTTGTGACTTGGATCCCTGCCTATGATAAATATATATAAAAAACACGTAATACCAAAGTTACACGGTGTGCATTATCTCCCGTAGTTTAATCCTTAAAGCACATTTTACAGGGCGTCTGTATTATTTAGGTTTATCCTTGGCGTCGCATTGCAGCAAACAGCAAAGTTGGCAAGTGTAGTGAGATCATGGGAATGCAAAACTATTGCAAGGGATCGCTAAAGTATTGTGTTAAAATGCAAAAGTATTGCGAGGGAACGCAAAATTGTTTTAAAAATTATTTTCCCACTCTTACCTCTTAGGTGCTCCGTAGAAAAGTAATAAACTGGTGATATTTAAAGATGTAAAAATAAAATTATTGCCATGCCCACAAGTGTCAATGAAAAAATGGCAAATTCTATGCTTTAGTGTTCATTTTTCACTTTATACAACTATGATAGTCCAGGATAGGATTACAAACTTAATTATGAAAGCATAACTATGAATTGCCTTTTTCATAACACTGATATGAATATCAACTGAAAGGACATTAACTACACAGCCAGTGTAATCTGTTTGATGAAGATATATTAAAACAAATTCCAGGCATGAATAATAAAATAAATGATGAAAATAATTTATATTTGCTTCTAAAATTATTCAAGGTATCACATATTAAGTTCATATATTAAGCTCAGCACTAACCAAGCTTCAACGCTGTTCTTGGCTGTGTGTTTGGTTTGCCTGTTCCCTTAGCCTACATCCTGGTACACTGGTCTCCTCCCATGAGTCTAAACACATGTGGTTTAGGTAAATTATTGTCTTTACACTCACTGCCTTTTGTGAGATCTCTGATAGACCATTATTCTGTCCGGGGTGTTTGTGTGCTTCCTGGGTATAACTCCAAACTTGTCTCAACCCTGCAGTGGGGTAGTGATTATTGGAAGAATTGGTGGCCTTCTGGATGTGGACCACAGTGCAAGTGATTACGACTTGTTTTTCAGTTAAAAGCATTCATTATTAAAATGCACATTTGATGTTTCTTTCTTCACTTTTCTTCCCTTTAGCAAGGAGAACTATTATGTGAACCTGGGATTTTAAAAAATGCACGTCTTTATTTAAAGACAAGAAGTCAGTTATTTATACAGAATCGTTGTACTGTTGATTCTAAGAATTTGCAGAAAGGACAAAAATTGTATAATTACAAAAAAATGCGGATTGTTTTCCTGTAACAGAAATTGTACATACATAATTGAAGAGTTTTTTTTCTGTATTATTTTTGTTTAAATAGCCTAAGACAAAATAATTATGAAAGGAAGTGTGTTCATCTCAGTGGCTCATGGCCAAAAACACTGCTGCACTCCTCTATCTTCTTGTTAATTGTACATATTTGAGTGTGCATACATTATTCATATACATATTCATATTTATTTTGCATATATATTTGAAGCCTATATTTTTAAAAATGTTCATTTTAAATAATGCCATTTTTTCAGTATTATCCTCCTTGTCATCCTTCAGTGGGGAAGGTTGCCTATTGTTCTGCCATCTTGACATGACAAAGAGCCAATTCGTAAAAGGCATGGCGGCTGTGACTCTGCCTGCTGCCATTTTTCATGTACCTGTAAAATATTTAAGGGGAATATTATGGTATCCAGGCATTAATCAAGGTTAAATACATTTACAGGCTGACACCAAGGCTACGTTGCCAACAGAGGACAACATTTGATCTAGTATACCTCTTCAGAAGACATTTGACCTTTAGTTAGATTGATAATTCAGATAAATCTCCAGAACATTAATCTGACTAAAACTGGACTGTAAGCATTAATTTGCATGCAAAAAACACACAATACTGTGGTATTGAGGAGCTCTTTTGCTTTAGGGGATATGCCTTTTTTTGGAGTTGAATTTCAGTAACAGTGTATGGTTTTGTACTTTATATTGTTATATTATTTTGAAGTTGCTTTATGGTATTTACTATTATATTTGACATTTTTTGTTTCTTTTACCCTGCTCTTTTGAACTGCTTACCTAATACAAAGCTTTTACCAAAACACAGAACATAAATGAAAACTAAATTAAACAAAGTAAACCTAGAAATTTTCTAAACTCTTAAAATAAGCTCTTAAAATAAAACTGTGTTTAAATAACAGATGAAAATACATAAATAAAATTAATAAAAACAAGCCTTTTCCAGCACTGTACTGAAAACGCAGCTGGCAGATGAATGGACAGACACATTTAAAATATCATTTTCAGTTAAGCTTTATGTTGCAAATTGAATTAAAGATTCTAATATTGTTAGTATTGATTTTGAACAAATGTTGCATAGATGTAACTATGGTTGGTTTTCCCAAAAACTAAAGGAAAAAGCTTGCGCAAGCCAGGCATTTAGCAGCCCTGTGAATGAGCCCTACCTAATTTGATTTAGTGCAAGTCATGTACTCAACTCAACCATTTTCAGCGTCATTGCATTCATCATCTTTTGACGATGAAGAGCTTAAGATCTACCTCTGCTAAAACCAGTCAGTAGAAATGAGATGCTTGACTTTCCCCAGTGCATAATTACAACCTCGTTGAGATACAGCCCCAGCTGCTGTTTATAATGTTGTCTATTCTGCACATTTATGATTACTAAAATAAACCTGTGCCATAGCTTTAACTCCAGGAAAACCGAAAAGGCATGGTGTCAGATGCTTATGGTCAAGGAAGTTCAGCTGCAGTCATGCAGAATTATATAATTTACATTACAATTTACAAACCATGAATTATTGAATGATTAGCAGGGACATTGGTTTTACCCCTTCTGCATCTAGCAACGTACAAGCATAAATATATGGAATTATTTCTTAAGGTTATTAATGTTTTGGTTTTTTTTGCCAACTAGCATTACCTGTTTCCATTTTCATAAACTGAAGTTGTGCCTGGAAATGACCAACTTTTCAATGGCTGAGCTAAAGTCCCATTTGTTGTGGATAAATAAATAACGCTTACATATTTATATGTACAATGAATACATTTTCCACAGTTTATTCATATCGACTGCCAAATTGCCTATTTTACATATATTAAATTAGCCTTATCACCATGATGTAGGTTGTTTTTTCTTTAGCACATAAAGTCCATAAAGCATCGCACCAGTTATGTAGAAAAAATCTATTAAAGGAATATAAATATAAACATATACATATAGAGATATTAATAAAATAGACATAAATGTTCATGGAGTAGAAGTGCATCATTGTGGTATGTGATGGTTGAGGGGATTCTGGAATCTGAGGTTTACATACTTTGAACAGTTTCATGCATATTTGTCTGGCACTTCATGCTACAGTAAACATGAATGTGTAGTCTGATGTTATCAGTGACTTAATGATGTTCAGAAGACCTGAGCTGATCTATCAGCAGTCCTGTTCGTTAGGAAGCCTTTTTCACATGGGTGTGCAGACTTTAATAGGCACAAGACATTCATAATGAGCATTGCTAATCACAGTTTAGCACAGTGTCACACTGTTATTCACATTCTTTTTAGAGAGCCATTGTCAGTGGAAAATGAATGGGGGGGGGGCGCAATTTAAATGCACAGGGAGGGTGGTGACGTATCCCTTTAACCTGTGCCCCGTGTTTGAAAATATCACAAGCAATAAGACCTTCACAAAATAAAATGCTTGAAACACACAAACATGCCCAAATATGTTCTGGTTTAAACCCTGATAGTCACAAGATGCTAACCAAACACAAACTGATTCCTAAAAGTTTTACTTTTAGAACTTACACTCACAAGACATGGGATTCCCTTAGCATTACAAGCATTTCTGGAGATTCCACCCCAGGTCAAGCACATTATTTTGAAAGCTCTGACGCAATGGAAGAATCGAAGTAAATCTTGTCTCAGTTAGTTCAGCAACTGCAGTGTTCAGTCACCATTTCCCACGATATGTCCAGTTTACCTAGTCTCGAAAACTGAAAATGAATGTGTAAAAAGTGCCTTAATGTGTTTATAGTAGTTTTCCTGCTTAATTCCTGGCTTCGTATCCTAAGTTTTAAAAGTCAGTCCCGGCACCCCCCACTGAGTGGGCATCTACCCCAGTGACCAGCGGCATGAAGCTGTTATGTGGCATAGCTGTAACATAAGGTGAGGCTTGAACTTGTCTTTTTCTGGACTATTTATTTCTTCCTGTTTCATGGAACTGCAGTTATTGGGTGGCCAAGAGGTCCATGTAACCAGGTGGCTGGATGGAAACTCTTGTCATTTAGCGAAAACCGAATGGATAATCCTGTATATGGGCATATTTTGATAAGTAGGCTGAGAGCAACACATTGAATGCTGTGAATCGTGGGTACGTGCAGTGTACGTGCATTGTACGTGCAGTGTACGTGCTGAAACCCACAGGGGAAACTGGTGAAACAGACACCATATTTACAAGAATTTTTCTGTTTCTGACCATTTAAACTTGGGGCCAGGCCTACCTTTTTACACAGTACATACTAGAAACATTTCAAATAATAGTTTTTCTTTTCACTTTTTAAAAACATGCTCATTAAGGTGTATGGTAAATTTTTTACAATGTTTCCTTTGCGAAAAGAAGCTGCTGAGTTTAACTATTCGTGAAGTTAGAACACAGTAAGTGGAAAATGATTAGCATTTAATTGCTTATCTTCCTTACACACAAACAGATGTTTTTTTATCCAAAGAAGACCATTCAGATTGTTAGCTGAAGCATCTTGGAAGCATGTCATCTTGTGCTGACTATGCATGTAATTTTTTAAATATGTGCGAAGCAAAATACTGCAAAACAAACACTGATATTAAAATATACCCCACAATTCGGTTCATGGTACATTCATGAAAAGTTTGTGCATGTGGATGTCTGTCAGCAATATTGTTTGTTCCAGACCATTACCCATTTATGGAACATATCTCAAAAAGAAACTGTATAGAAAGAACATTTCTTTAACACTCTGAAAGACATCTAAGTGCAAGGACTTTTATGGTGGATTTTTAAGCCATGTGCCTTTATTCTCCCCAAGAAGAGTGGTCAGCCAAATGCCCTCTTCTTATTGAATGTATTACTTATGATAAGAGCCAACATAACTGACAGTCTGGAAGCAGCCGAAGCAGTGTGAAGCTTGAGGTTAAAGGAGGTTTAATTTCTGTCTGCTTTCTCAGTTTTAGAAACAGCACCCTAACTAACTAACTTGAAGTTTTATAGTCATAGTTTTTTTTTTTTTTTAATTCAATTGAAATAAGATTGGCTTACAAATTTCTATGATCCTCACTTATACTTTGCCATTCCTCTTGAAATGCAATATATTCATATTGTAGTGCAAATGAACAGCATTTTTTTCTTTTTCTCACAGACCTGAGAACATAATTACATCATAAATAATGTAACAATGAACAAAATATAATACTCAGTCCTATGTTAGGAACAGAAAGCTATCTCTTATGTTAAATGGGTCAGTGCCGACTCGTGTCTTAAATCAGCCATAAAATACCCTCAAAACAATTATTTATCATCCAATTTGTTTCTTACCTCTTGGTTACCTTGTTAGGCTTCTTTATCCATGAAAAGATTGGTTTTAATATTTCTGGGGTGGCTTTCTGGGCCTTACTTTTGACAGCATACCTCTCGTTTTCATTAAAAAATAATGGTGAAATAAACCTCAAGAGAATTATATAAATAAACTAAATTGGTCTTATATGTATGGACATGCCTTGCCCAGTGAAAAAAAATGTTTTAATTTATTTTGTTTAAATAGAGGTTCCTGAGAAAGTCAAAAAGCCTTGTTGCAGTACTCAAATTTATGTGGTGCTTTTATGCATTTTAAACTTACAAACGGGTTGGTGCCGATCCTAACACAACAGCAAGGTTAAACAAAATTGTTTTAGCAGATCGGGATGCATAAATATTGTAAATGCATATTAATAGTGATACTTAACTAGATTACCTTTCATTTTAAATATGCATGTGTGGTTTTCCAGATACTGTGTTTTTTTTCATTATGAGACAAATGTTAAGCATAACGTGAAAATCTTTGTTTGAACGCAACAATAATTATTAATCTAAATATTTCATGCTGCTATTGTATTTTGAAATCTACAGCATGTAAAACAGGCCATTTAAGCACATCAATTATGATTTAAAAAAAATATATATGTCTAGCATTTTTCAGATGAATTAGCTTTACATATATTTGAGACCAAGAACAAACTGCTGATGGCTATACATTTTCGGTCTGCTACTGCTTTACTAAGCGTTTGTTTAGATATTGATTTAATAAGATGTGCTGGAAGTACATTCTGAAATAGTTCAGATTTCTGGGAAGGCTCAGCCCAAGAACCTGCATTACACAGAGGGAGGATGCTTGACATTCTTTTGAGCAATAATTTGATTATCACCCAGAAAACTGCTACAGGATAATTGCACAAGCTACATCTCTAAAGCTCCCCTAAACAGACCTTCTTCTAATCAGCATTGGATAAAGGCCAGCACATTCAAAGTCCTGCTCTTCTGTCAAGAGATTATGATAATTGTGTTCTCCTTAAGCTAAGTGAATAGTGTTTATTGAATTCATTTTCCACATATAGAACTCCACAAATTGCTGTCACGATGTAGATATACCTGGCTAAACAAGGCCAACTTAGCCAACAAGATCAGCAGATTGCCTGTACGCATGTATGATGGCGTTTAACTTGAAGAAGGCTCTGATCGTTTTAGGTGACAATCTTTAGACAATCTAAATATAGTTTTTGCAAATATTGTTTTGCAATAAGCAGAATATATCAACCCATAACAGAATATGTGATTTAGTGACCCAGTCTTAGGCTCAGTGGAAACACTGTTTCATACCTCCATGACTTGGGGCTGGACTCCCAACCACAGCTTAGCTCTGTACATGTGTCATACCCATGTACTCCTCATCTTTGCAGAAGTCTAGTCTGGTTTTCAGCCGCAGGGTAAAAACATGCATTTGAGTGAATGGGTGTCTAAATTACCCACAGTGTGAGTGTATAATACTGGCATCCCAGTCACTCTTTCACCTGTCTTGTGTCCTCTGCTTTCTGGGATAGACTCCCAGCTATTGTCTGAACATATGGTCTATTTTTAATAACTGCTTATTAATTTTGCAGGAGTCTGAAACCTAGCAAACGTATTAAATGGAATGCATACACATTCAAATGCACGTACAATTCCACAATCACACACCATGGGAGACTAACATGTTCAAATAAACGTGCTTTTGCACTGTAGGAGAAACTGCAGAAACAATCACACAGAATTATGCTGATCAAATAAAAACTAGGAATCATGGTGGGGGCGGCATGGTGGTGCCGTGGTTAGCACTGTTGCCCCACACCTCTGGGACCCAAGTTCATGCTGAGGTTAATAGAAGTTAGTAAATTGTGAATGGTGTGTGAATGTGACCCACAGTGGACTGATACCCCATCCTGGGTTGTTGTTCCCTGCCTCACACCCTCACACAACCATGAATGGGGCAAGCAGTTACAGAAAATGGATGGATGGATGGAATCATAATGATTATACAATGACAACGATCGGCTCCATATATTGCAGCTGATCTGTGTGTGTGCACTTCACATTCAATAGCTTAACTGCCTTGCTTAAAGTCACTGGCAGTGAATGGACACAGTGCAATTATTAGTAAATACATATAAAAAGACATAATATTAAAGTTATATGGTGTACATTGTCCTCCAGAGTTTGATGCTTAAAACGCACTTTACTGGAAATGTTTGTGACTATTGCGAGGGAACGCAAAACAATTAAAAAAAATATCTTCCTACCCAGACCTCTTGGGGCTCCGTAATGGTATGAACTGGGCAAAAATCCGCAAATACTGTAAATGGAAGTCACAAATGTAATGATCCACAAATAGGGCGTGATCCACAAATGTACAAAACACATTTCACATGTACAAAACACTCCATATTTCTGTGGATATGACTTTACACAACACAAATTTAAAAATAGGCCTACATTTTTGTGGATAGTTAAATATCTGTGGCACATATTTGTGGATTGTCTTTTGTGGATTATAAATAGTAAAGTCCAAAAAAACCTCCCAAACAAGTACTATACCCTATGCGGTGGTGTGTAACATTGCAAACTGTCATCCGACTACTACTACTACCAAATGATGAAAAAATGTCACCATAAACAATGTATTTTGCAACACCACAAAATAAATGATAATGCATAATATGAAATGATAGATGTTTTTGTTTCCTCATCCGATGTATATCGTCATATTGCACAGACCTACGCCAAACGTTTAAAATTCTGACCCTGATGATGATATCAGATTCATTCAGAGACAAGGACCAAAATAATTTGCTATTATTGAAAATAAGTGAGGCCCCTGCTATTGTATTAAAAATGATCTGAATGTATGACGGTGTGTCGATCTGCAACAGACAAACTGGTGGTCCTTCAAGAGGACAATAAACTAAGAAGACCAGTGATGAAACTGAAACAATTGACCTTTGGAATTTTCATCACATTATATTATAAAATGCATTGTATCTTGCCCTGATAACTATAATCATATTGTAACTTGAGGACTTACGTCCGCTAATGGGACCGTAGGTTTGCCTTGAACTGAGCTTTCATTCAAAGCATGCAGTCTATCCTCATTAACATCCACCCTCAATATGTCTATTTAGATTTTATTGCCTAACTGTGTGGCTTTTGTGGCTGCTTGTTTAACATTTTTCTTGCCACACTCTTTCTCTGTGGATTTATAGTTAGTCCAGTAGGAGGTAATGACTGATCTTTAGCTGTCCACCTGAACAGAATAGCCAAAATCAAGGGCTCCTTCCTGCTGCTCACCTACATTTCAAGTCTGCCAAGAAGCTGTCTTTTGTCATTTCATTACTTCACCTGGAAGCAAGATGACTGCACCTGCTTTAGTGTTCAATTCTGCTTCATTCTCCCTCAGTTATTAAATTAAAAGGTGGCTTTATACGTATTTTTAGATTGCTTTAAACTTCCCTGCCATGCTGGAGCTCCAAATGTATGAGGTTCAGTATAATTTTGCCTATGTCTAAAGTTGCATCCATTTTTACTGAATGTACTTGAGTAAAGGTGAAATACATTTTAAGCAATCTTCACATATTAAAGTCAGCATAAATGTTTCATGAAGGCATAAGGAGAATGCACTTACCCGAGCTCAGCACTTCAAGCAAGATAAAAATGGAGAGAAAATCATTTGTGTGAATGTAGGAAATGCATTGTGTATCGAACAATGCAAAATGTGGGACTAATTAGAACCATACAATTAGAATATAGAGTAAATACCTTCTGTTGGGTGTTTAAGAGTGTGTTTACTTTTATTGGGTTTCATCTTAGAAATGGGAAGCAGACTAAGAAATAACAGAGGATGTAGAACGGAGTGGCCAATCCTGTCTGCAAAGGGCCAGTGTGCATACAGATGTCTGGGATAACCTTTAGGTCAGTTGTTCAAACCCAGGTGTGAGGACTCTTCAGCCAATCAGTCCTTTAATTAGTAATCTAATTAGGGAGTTGCAGCAAAAACCCGCATACTCACCGGCCCTTTCTGGATAAGACTGGCCACCCCTGATGTAGAAGGAGAGGCATGCACTTTTTTATTTGATTTGCCTTTCTAAAGCCAAGTAATACTTTAGTTACTGTTCATTAGAGTATTAATTTAGGAAGTCATTGACTGGGGATTGCTGCATCCTCTGCTTGCAAAGCTGAGATGAAAGAGAGTAGTAATACTTGCTGGAGTGATTTAAAAGAAACTGGGACAGTGTTTTACAAGGGCCTGTTATTTTTTATATTTGTGTGTTCATTTTTTTTGCTATTACAATATAGTGCATGGTCTTGTACCCAGCATTTAATCTTCACTGGTATTTGTTTCACTCATTCTTGCCAAAACAAACCCAGAACATTAAACATTAAAACTGTTGTGGATTAATGAGAATTAATGCAGATTTATAGAAAAAAGGAAAATCATTTTTCCTTTGGGACAAAAATGGTTTCCTCTGAAACTGAACTTCAAAAGTTCTGTCTCATGTTTTTGATCAATGTACAATGTAATATTGTGTTTATCTTAAAAAAATAATGATCCTGGCCCTTGAAGGAACAAAAAGCAATATTTCCTTTTATTTGTTTATCAAAGCAGTATTTCAAAAAAAAAAAAAACAAACCGGAGGCATTGCCTTCAGTCTCGCAATCAATGAAATCAAAACATAAAATGTAACATTCATACTTCATGTCTTGTAAAATAATTTTTGAAATCCTTTGACTGGGGACAAATGAATTCATTGGTTGCAGGGCCATTAAGTGCTTGCTGAGCTGAGCTGAATGACAGGAGTAATGGAGTGGTTGGAAAGGAAGGAAGTAGGCCAGTTAGCTATAAATGCACTGTGTGTGTGTGTGTGTGTGTGTGTGTGTGTGTGTGTGTGGATTAGGTTTGTATTGCATTATGGGGTATGTGAATGCAATCAAAAAACTAAAAATGCCAAAAGGCTCGGATTCTGTTAGGTTACTTATGGTTAAGGTTAGGGCTGGATAGGAGTTAAGGTCGTCACGTTGGGATTATTCTCCCCATAGAAATGAATGAAGAGTCCCCACAAAGACATAACTACAAGCCTGTGTGTGTGTGTGTGTGTGTGTGTGTGTGTGTGTGTGTGTGTGTGTGTGTGTGTGTGTGTGTTGGTATGCATACTGTAGATCATATTTGGGGACCGAAATGTCCCCAAAGTGTGGTAAAACCTGAAACTTCTTTACTTTTGGGGACATTTTTCAAGTCCCCATTTGGATAACCTCAATTTTATAAAAATCTGTGACTGCAATCAAAAAAGTAAAAATGCCAAAAGTCTTGTATTTTGTTTGGCTACTTATGGTTAAGGTTAGGGCTGGGTAGGGCCTAGGAGAGAGCTGTAGAGTGTTGTTTTGTAGCACAGTTGTCTCACAGCTCTTGGGTTGAGGGTTCGACTTCTATTGTGTGTCTATGGAGATTGAATATTCTCCCTTTCTTGTATGTCTGTAGTTAACTGGAGTGTCTATTTGTAATGAGAATTATTTGTTATGTATACTTATGTGAAATATACATGCAAGACAATTGTGGTCATTTTTCTCTTTCTTCAGGTTCCAGAATAAAGAGAAATGAGGATATTCAACAAAAACTGAACCTACACTATCAGTCAAAGGTTTTTGCACACCGTAGGTAAATAAAACAAGTTTCCTTTATAACAAGGAAAAAGTATGTAATGGTATGTCGGACATCCTATTAACTGGTTGTGTGATGATTGCATAGTCAGATTCCTTTAACTTTAAATGCACTACTTAACTATTTCATCCCATGAAACAGCAGTATTTAATGTACATTGTAGAAAGAATGCCTTAAATTTTCTCTGCTGTTGTAGCTGAGAGGAGGTTACTTTGATGAATCAAAGATATTTTCTTGCTACTCAAACGGTGACCATACTGTAAATTTATTTGTTAGCAAAGAATATAGCATATTTTTAATAAATGGCAAGTAACATGCAAATGTAGAACATTTCTGTGTGCAAAAACTTTTGACAGGTGGTGTATAGGCCTACATACAGAAATATTATTTCATACACTCCTTAATGTTACCCAGAACAACACATACTGCATTTGCCATTGATAACTGTTGTCTTCATTTCACAGGTGTTGTTGTATTAATGCAAAGACTTGTTAAGTAACATATTTACCTTCCCAAGAACCATGCAGCAGCCTGCAGGTGAGAACACAAACTTGTGTGGTAAAAGTTACCAGGAGTGAGCTGGATGGTGTAAAAAAGGTCCAGGCCTTGCAATAAAACCATATAATCTGACATCTATTTTGCATTTTTATTGGGCTATAAATCAACGATACCAAAAATCTGCAGAGCAGATAAACATATTGGGAGGGGGAACTGGAAAAAAAATATTTTAAGAGGCAGTAAACCTCATTACATGTGGGAAATTAATCCAAAAATTTCTATCATTAAAATATGATTGGGCTACAAAAAGTACGTAACTTTTTATGACAAGTAGTGTTATTATGTTTATTACGTGGAAAAGGGATAGATTTATTACACACAAAGATAATTTATATCAAATATATATACAAACATACACCACATGTGTCTGTTCAATGTTATTTATTAGGTTCATTATAACGCAAAAGACATCTAATAATATAAAGTAAAACTGCATATAATTTATATCCTAATAGCCATGGGAGTAATCATTTCCCTTTTGGGCCCCTGCACACGGCCCTTAACCCCAACCTTACTCCTCCCTTTGTGCCTGTGTCTCTCACAGAGGGCAAATAAAATAAAGTATAAAATAAGATGAATTTAAATGTGGTTCAATTTAATCCCTAGTCATAACAAATACATTTCTTGCTTAGAATATAAGAACATAAGAAATTTACAAAGGAGAGGAGGCCATTCGGCCCATCAAGCTCGTTTGGGGAGAACTTAACTAGTAGCTCAGGGTTGTTAATCTTATCTAGCTCTGATTTAAAGGAACCCCAGGTTTTAGCTTGCGCTACACTAGCAGGAAGACTATTCCATACTCTAACTACACGCTGTGTAAAGAAGTGTTTTCTCAAATTCAGTTTAAAATGTTCTCCCGCTAATTTCCACCTATGGCCATGAGTTCCAGTATTTAATCTAATATTAAAGTAGCCATTTGGCTGAACATCATCCAGACCTGTTAGAATCTTATATACCTGGATCATGTCCCCCCTCAGTCTCCTTTGCTCAAGGCTGAACATTCAGTTCAGCTAACCTCTCCTCATAAGACATTCCTCTAAGACCAGGAATCATTCTCGTAGCCCTATGTTGAACCTTTTCCAAGGCAGCAATGTCCTTCTTAAGGTATGGTGACCAGACCTGCGCACAATATTCTAGGTGGGGTCTTACCAAGGAATTGTATAATCCTAGCATCACCTCCTTTGGCTTAAACTCCACACACCTAGAGATGTAACCCAACATCCTATTGGCCTTTTTTATTGCTTCCCCACACTGGCGAGAGTAGGGCATGGAAGCATTAATATACACACCAAGGTCTTTCTCATAATCAGCTACCTTTATTTCAGTGGAACCCATAAAATATCTGTACTTCATATTTCTGCTCCTTGCATGTACTGATTCAAGATTCAAAGAAAATATTTTGCCTCATATTTAAAATGCATATTCATAGATACAAATTAAATTTTATTTAAGGTAAACACCGTTTAATAGGTCTTTTTTCTCTTTTGTCATTGAGAGCGGTTTTATGGATGACAATTTATGCACAGTGATTATCTCATCAGACACGCATGCATGCCTTTCCCATGAGGAAGTGCCGCGTCTTATGAGATTCCGGCATGTACATCTCTATCTGTACTCAGCAGTGTTGTGTAGTTCAAGTTGTGCATTTCATGATATTTACATTTCCTTGCTGGGGCCAGGGGTGCTTTCACTTCTCTGGAGGCCCTGCCCAGGCATGGGTAGGGGTCTCCTAAGTGGGCCATTTCATATTTTTCAATTTATTTAATATATTCTGATATATTTATTTTTATAAATCGAAAGATGGATGAGAGGGAATTAAAAATGAAGGAAACATCATCAATCTGCTAATAAAATTGCAGGGTGCCAGCAGTAAACATCTGGGAGTGGGAATCGGAGTGTTGTCGGGTCAATTCATCAATCGGGATTGTGGGGGGGCATCCAAGGGTTGAACATTGCTGGGGTTGAGGTCTCTACTCATTTTGTGATTATCAGGGGTGGGGGGGTTACTGGTTTTGATTTTTGGGGTAGTTACAGCCCCCCCTGCATTTCACACCTAAGGGAGTATCACCCTCTTTTGCCGTTGCTCAGGTTGAGGCCTAAACTTGTCGGATTTTAGGTAGTCTGGGCTAAATGAAAGTGAACAAAGACAAAGTTCATTTAAACTAAGGTGCCTTAAAGTCCGACAAGATGTCAGACTATGTATGAAATCCAGCTTTGTGATACAGCCGCCTATTCTCCACTTAGTTCAGGATACCCCAGTTCTGAATTGACTTTATCCCTGTTCACTTAGATTTAGCGCTGGACTGTCTTAAATCCGACAAGTTATCGACCAATCACGTCTTGTGTTCATTTGTGTTTTTACATAGTCAGCCAACAGCAAGCCAGATAGACTGCTGCAGACACACTTACAACAGACAGAAACAAATATGTATGATTTTAGGGTTTACAAACATTTTTGACCATTATTTATTTACTTTACCCACAAAAAAATGCAAGCAGATTTACAACTAATGGAACTAAATTTAGCAAAAGCTAATTGGTCCGCTAACAATTTACAAAGCTAGCAGAAATGCTAATCTGCTAACTAAAAAGTTAGCTTTGCTGTTTAGATGATTAGCGGAACCCTGCCCAGCAATGTAAATTAGAGACATGTTGCTATAATTTAAATCAGCATTTTATCTTATACCTATAAATGGAACTTCTGGAAGTTCTGTCTTCATGCAGGCCCTGGTATATGGCCCCCCCAGATGGCAGTCTGCCCTTGCCTTATGGTAGGTCTACTCCTGGCTGGGGCACATCACTCTTTAGAGTCAAACATTATCAAGGATTAGATGCTAGTTGCAAAAATGGTCAGACTTATGCAAATGATGGAGAAGGAAAATTAATGAGCTTATTTCAGTCTTGTGGATATTATTGAGTTTTTTTTTCTCCTCTTAAACAGTCACTCAGCGCTCTCTACAGATACAGACTACATTTGTTTTCCTCCTGAGCCCTCTCAGACTCCTTCAGCACAACATACAGTTTAAAAAAGGTCTTTGCACCATCCAATCTGACCTCTGCTCCTGTCACCAAAGCAAAAACAGATGAGGTAAAACTGGAAGAAAAAGAAAACAGACTATAAAATGTAATTAAATAATTTAACAACTGAACAAAAGTTTATATCTCGCTAATCTACATAACTACTTTAAAAGAAGGCAGAATAAGACTGATTTACTTTGTAAATATACTGTATTATTTCTTCCCCAATGAGCATTTAGATATATACTGCTCATGGCACAAACAACACAATCAACAACAATAGATGGCTTAATATTGCACAGAACAGAACGACTGTGGCTCTTAAATCATTCCCTTTTTTAATTAGAATTGCAGAGAGATGTTGCCGGAGAGAAGGATTTAACTCCCTTCTGTAAGTTCCCATCCACATACCTCCTCAGTTCCTGCTCCAAGCACCGAACCAGGAGTATCTTATCCTCTTGGAATCCATCACTCATCCATCCCTATCAGCATACAATAAATGTATGACTGACAAGAGACT
Organism: Hyperopisus bebe; assembly: GCA_026777045.1. NCBI lineage: Eukaryota > Metazoa > Chordata > Actinopteri > Osteoglossiformes > Mormyridae > Hyperopisus > Hyperopisus bebe. Next base: position 16,747,867 of record JAODJW010000094.1, read on the forward strand.
TTAATACGTAATATGACATTTTAATGCTGAAATTTTCACTTCAGTAATGAAGTGTATGAATATGACCTATCTGTGATCAATAGAGTAACGTATTTCAAGCTGTAAACTCAAGGCCAAAAGTAGGGGTGAGGAATGCGATAAAGGCTTACAAATCGAGGGTGCATGCAGAATAAAAAAGCGATCTAGCAGAGGTAGTTTATGAGCTGAGAAGCACTGCAGACAGTATCTGTAACTCACTATGGGCCAGCAGGACATTGTGATTTACTGACAAGGATTACTCAGAGTCGCATACGGAATGGAAAGTCTGACACCCTTAGAATGCTTCCACTGAATCTCCAGCATAATTTGTCTGCATGGACCAAAAGGAGGCACAACTCCAGAGGTTGTTTTCCCATCTAGAAGTTGTTGTGCTTAGGCACCCATTGAGACAACCCTGAAATGAACCTCGACATGTAACCACAACCTAAACAAACAACTTTTTTGCAGCTACAGTCTTTAATTTCGCATGCTACTTCCCCTAGTATGGTGAAAATGGCTAAGTTTAACAAAACATAATCTTCTCAAGCTGCAGACAAAGTACGCCTGAAAACAGAGAGTTCAAAAGCACATATTCCGGATGGGAACTTAGTTATGTGGTCTAACACTAACACTTGTATCTATCAATTTAAGTGTGGATTACTACCCTATAATATGAAGTTTATGCGACAATTCATATTTACATTGCAACAATGTAACAATTCTGGAATACCACAGTAAGAAATGCTATGTATATATTTTTCTGTTAGTTTCATGGAAATACAGTACGAAAAAGAAAAAAAAAAGAGTATGTTTTCATTCAGGCAGAAATATACGCTCTTATATGTGATGATGCCAGACATGGCCAAAGTTATTTGAAGTGCAGACAGCAGTCAAAGGCATATTTACCTGGGACCCACATTCCACTCTGACTGCATTCAGTTGTGTAGATGGGTCGCGATGGCCATCTGGACATAAGGGACCAGCTGTGGGCCGGTGAACGGTGGGGGTGGCGGGGGGGGGCGGTGGTCAGCAGCAGTATAACTTCCTCCGTGTCTTCTGGTGGCAGGTGATAATCTCAGCCCACAGCACTGACCTTGAGAGTCCCATCAGCATAAAAGATGAAAATCAAGAACAGCAGAAAAGCAGCACTTTGACACTTACTGCATACATACAGTATATTCCTACACAGAAAAGGAGGGAAGAGCGCACACCGGTTTTAGAACATCTCCACCAATCCGGTGCACTAGCAAAGCATGATTATGAAAGCAGGGCACACCAGCATTTTTCAACTGCACAGCAGGCTGCTGTCATGTTGGAAACCAAAATGGGTAAAGACAGCACTGAACAGCACTGGCATTTAATAAACCATCTATCCATTCATCCATCTGCCAGCCACTTTTCCCAAGCTGGATCGCACTGTGCCTGGATCCTATCCCAGGCAGCACATCCAGGGTACAGCCTGGATAGGACCCCAGTATTTAATAATCCATTGTTCTAAAAAGGTCACACTAATACACAAAAGTGATATGATCAACTATATCAAATATTTACTCAGACAAAGCTGGATCTATGCCATTTAGCAGGAAATTTGTTTATTCAGCTTAAAAACATTCCCGATAAAATGAGACGGCTGGATGGAAAAAATGTTGACAAAACCCCTTGGTCATTGATAAATTAAAAATGAGAAGCAATAAATGCAACCTCTACAACTGTTGACGTAGCAGAAAACAGATCTTATGAGATGTCCGATACTGCTTTTTTTGCAGATCTAGCTTCGGGGAAATGCAGTGCAAGCCTTCAAATGACACTCCAAGTGCAGGTGTAGTGTTGAGTGACAAGATCCTGTATAATCCTGTTAATGTTCTCAGCACAGTCAATCATGAACCATAAGCACTTAATCCAGAAGTTTTGAACATCTGAGCCATAGTCACTTTTTTTTTTAAGCTTGAGAAAAGTGACAAAGTGAACCAAATAGTGCAATGACCAAATAATGACCACTTGCCTTAATTCATGCATTATAAATAGCATTGGTTTAATATTTGTATTTTCTATGGCCTCTTGCTGATTATGCTGATTACATATATCTGAATGATGCTCAGCCAATGCAAAATAAAAGCTACTAAAGATGCTATAATTAAAATGAAAAAACCCATTAGAACCAGAGAGCCAAAACGTGAAGGAACCAGTCAGACAGGTCCCAGGGGAACCTGTGTAAGGTGCTGTCAATGCAGGTTAAATCTGAGCAGCTCTTTAAATTAAAGCCAGTGAACCATTATGAAAAGACAATTCTCATCCCTGGCTTCCCACGATTATAAAAGATATTAATTCCTCCAACATTTACCGCGCTTCTTTGATAAATGTTCTCTGCCAGGAACGTTAACGACATTCAGCTGATAGGGCCGAGATTGTGCCGAGCCAATCAGGCCCTGTGCTGAGTGTGCTATCTACAATGAAGTGTGGAGCTCCATTCATCCGCTCCAGCACATCGCTGAAGTCAGGCCAGCGCCCCTCTGCCATGCATCTCATTATCCAGGGAGAGTCGCCAGCCTCCTGTGCTCTTCCTTCCCAGCCTGTTTCACATTGTTTCAACTTTTTTTTTGGTGTTTGCTGTAAAAGGTGCAAAATAAGAGACTGGTAACAATTAACACTTTGAATATCACTCTTGTACAGCAGGGCCCAAAGTGTTAAATGGGGAAAAATACACAGTACTGCTCAAACGTCTTAGGCAGCCAAAAAAAATATATATATTTAAATGGTCTTCATTTTGATGCATTGTAATACCTGTACACATGGAATAAGTCAAACAGGAAAAGCCATCTTTTTTAGAATCAGAGACAAAAAAACAGTTGCCACTTGTTCTATGATTATATAGAAGCTGTTTTCCCATAATCCCTGGGGACTGTGGGCAGCGGCTATAAGCCTTCCACTTCCTGCCTTCCTGCCAATGCAGAGGCATTGGACATAACTGCCACTTCCACAAACGCTGCTATTTTTCCCTTCTGGCTTTCAGGTTCTTACACAATCCTCCCACGGCGACTGCGCTGATTGAGCGGCTTCCCCCACATCCACACTCACTTTATTGAATCTCTGAGAGTTTAGAGCAACTGCATCCAAGATAAAACCGGCTGAACTACTGAACTATGGATTCTAAGGTGGTTTATTCCTATGCAGTATAAAATTCTATACAGTATGTTTATCAACAGTTGATAAAATGCAGAAAACTACACTTTATATTATATACTTTATATATCATATATAAATACTTAAGTTCTGTTACACAAACACAAAAGGAGTATGAAAAGGAGAAAGGAAAGACATTCCAAACACCACTTTTCTAAATTCATTATTTAAAAAAATAATAATTATTATTATGAAATTAAGTTTGGCTAAGACCTGGAAGTGGAGTCCGTCAAAAGCAAAGGTTTTGTTTCTGTGTCATATCCAGTCAGTATAAAATACCTTTAATGTTAGTTTACCTTCTGAACTGATACAGCAGCAAACATAACTGTGCTTTAACACAACCCCATAAACAACAGTATGTCTGGCAAACAAAACAAAGCCATCAGAATAACAACTAAACAAGTAAACAAATACACCTGTCAATCATAGATACACAGATTCAGTTTATATCAGAGATAAAATCAACATAAAGCAAAAGCATGGCCTTCATAGTCAAAAGTGAACCTTCAATAAGATTGATCACATTTTCATAAGTGATTTTTAGTATAAGAAAACCTAACAGCATTCATGGTGATGACCATTATCATTTTACTGTATACTGGAACTGTCATTTCAGATAGAGAACATAATAGATGACTGTGGTTATTACGTATTAATGGTAGAATCCTGTACTTTATTATGAATAATGCTGTTTATATTATACTGGAAAGCATTTTTGGTTAGTTTAGGAGGTAGCAAAGTTTCTGGTCATTTAGTTGACTTAGTCTCTGTAACCAACAGCGATTTAATAAACTGCAGGTCATGGGTGAAAAAAAGAAAAGAAACATGTGACTGAGTCACTGTTGGATCCTAATCCCTCCAGAACCCCCTTCTTGCCAATTATGTCCCCCCACGATAACCATTTTGGTCATTTTCCTGATGATACTCACCATTGACTAGCTTTTCCAAAGTCATGCAGGTCTGCTGGCCTTTTGTCTTTGAAAAAATCTAATATGACCAGATACATGTCCTGATGAAAGAATTTTATATTAGGTGTATAATGGTAAAACACAGGATTGAGTTCCTTTGAAAACTTGCTTGACATACATAGATTGTTACATGAGATGGCACTGGCATATACTTTATCAGTGCTAATGTGGTTTCCAAACCTTAGGTCCCATTAAAGTGGTTGTTAAGATATGACTGTATAGAAACTGACAGAACTGCAAAATCTGTCATATCTGTAATGGAACAGCCCGCACTTTACCACCATTTTATGTAGCAAAAACAGACATGATAAAATAAATATATTTATCCTGTGAAAGAAACACTGAAGCAAATACATGAAGGAAAACCATTAGCACGAGTAGTGTGTGCACACATTAAGCACACTATGGGAGCATTTTGCGAAACACTGAACAAGTTCACTAAATGAGCAATTCCTGCAGTGAAAAGGCACCTCTGGGTAAAGCCTTTAATACCCAAACAGCAGCCTGAACTATCTGTTTGTTACATATGGGGAAATCTGAAAGCTTTAAATATCAAAAATATTATGCTTAACTAAGCATATATGTTTGATAAATAATTAGCCCAGATAGTTAAAGATGATTTATTCAAGTAGAGTTTTTAAAGGCATCTATATATAAAGTATATGTCCCTCATCAATATGATGAATAATACACTTCTCTGCTTCCTGCCATTTGGGCAGCTAGACTCCTGTCGTGTACTGGCCAAGAGGAAACGTATAGTTCTAATGATTCCAGTTTTTTTGCTATCGACACGCTTAACATCACAAGCATGTTACCATACATCGAGTGTAATCATCCATCCACATATGAATATGTACCTTGACGTAAAACATTCATTCATGTGTAAAAAGCAATATAAGTCTGCAGAAATTTATTTGAGATAAGGTGTTATGCAGTGTGACAGCTTATATATGTATATACTGTAGAGTGAAGACTTTGGCCATCAGATGATACCCAGCAATCCCGGCATGCCATACATTGATCCTGACCCTTTTGTTTCACTACACTACACTGTGCCATGTGTTAATTTCAACATCATTTGATCTACAGAACATGGGTGGTCCACATAGAAATATTCCGTGTTACATTTCTACACAAGTACCGCAAGTACGTCTTTCGGCAGCAAAGAGAAAAACAGGTGTAAGTTAATATTAAAATGCTCTTGTGTGTGATAACTTATCAATTAATATGACATTTTATCTTCTGTTTTGTGTTAATGTGCCTTCAAAGGAAATGTGCCCATGGCGAATAGGATCTGTCTTCATTTGGTCGTGAGACCCCATAGAGTTGTACACGGTAAAATGACCATCTGTTTGCTTTAATATTTCTCTACAAGGTAATTTGACTTACTTAATGGACAGGGTGATTCACTGCTGTGTTATTTTCAATGAATACCACAAGCAGGTGCTTTCTATTAGATTGCAAATGTAAACAATCCAAGAGAACTGCTTATTTGTCTGATTTGCCTGGAGGAATACATTTGCATTAATAATGGAATTAGTTCCACAGGATACAATGTGTTGCCTTGAAATAAGAGTGAAAGAATAATTTTAAAGTACAGTTTACAAGTGAATATATTCATATCTAAAAACATGTGAGTTGAGACGAACTCTACAAATGAATACAGTAGATTTTCCTTCTACAGATCATGCATTCTGGACCTGAATTGTACTGCCCCATGCAATATGCAGTAATAGTTTTTCCTAAATGATTATATGCAAAATATTTCATTAAAAAACACAATGCAAATTAAAGGATGAAACAATTAATTTTAACTTGTTCTCTCATAGTGTAGCTTACAGTTAATCTAACTTTAGGATTGACTACTGTCTAATTGTACCACAGAGAATGTAATGCTGGATGAAACATTACAATTCCCTGATTAGCAGCCCTTTCTAACATTGTCCATTTGGTTCCTTTAATTAATTTATTCTGTTTTGCTTGCTGATAAATTATTTTAATAGAACTACAATGCAATGATTGCTGAAATATAAATGTAAATATAAAAAGATGAATATTTGCATTTATTTGTTATATAACAGGTGAACAGCACAACCTCTTATTTTTTCAGACTGACTATGAATAAGCTTAAAAGAAAAAAATATGCATACACACAATATTGGAATCACTACATTGTCCATATTGAATAAGGTAATAATTTATGATTGCAGTGAGTTCACTTACCAATAATTTGACTACTTCACATGGAGCTGTTTATCAGATAAATATCTAATTACTAGATTATTTTGTAAATTTACATAAAGCAGATTTCTGATCACAGCACAGTATCAGTAACTGGAGTAAAATTTATTGGTTTTAAATTATATTTTCCATAATTACCTCAACTGGGAATTCAAACAAATAAAGTTAGATTTTTATAATAGAATTACAAAGCTAATCAGTTGAATATCATACAAAATATTCTTTGATAATGCAGAGGGGCACCACAATGGTACTAAAATTGCAAATGAATTCCCATACAAATTTGCATAACTAAGGGATCTCTGAATCCATTTTAGAGCATAGGGTTGTGGCCAATCGATAATTGCCTCGATCTTCTCAGGGTCCATTTGAACACATTATGGAGAAATTATATACCCCAGGAAGTAGATGTAAGATAAATCAATTTCACATATTTTGAGCTTGAGAAATAGGTTTTTTTTAATAGTTTCTGAATAATCTGTCAGACATCCTGAATGTACTCCTGAAGCAAGTTAAAGAAAATTAGGATGTCATCCAAACAGACAAAGACAAATTGATTCAAGACTTGACAGAAAAACTCATTGACAAAAGACCGAAAAAATGAGGGAACATTTACTAGACCGAAAGGCATCACATAATACTCATTATGGCCCTAAGGCTGTTAAAGGCTGACTTTCACTCATCTTCCTTTCGTACACGTATAAAGTTGTATGCCCTTCACACTTCACAAGTTTTACTAAATTGGTGGCATCCTGTAGGATCTCAAATTCATGTCATCAGTTAAAGAAGAATACCATTTCTTGATGGTGTATATGGTTATCAATACCAGCTTGGACCCCAGCTCATAATTACCACTTCAGAGAGCTCATGATCAAATGTTTTGAAGAATTCCCCTGAATCCCATCTGCTCATGGCTCCCAAGGTTCTGCATAGTCTGCAATTGATCTGGAACCCTGGAACAACTTCAATAGCTGCCACCTGCCCTGTCACCAGATAGTCAAATACTTGGCATGGGACATCAGTGAAGATCTTCAGGTCCATGCAAACCAAATATTAATGATCACAAACTACTATTGCCTAGTCCAGAAATTGACCGGAGAGCAAAGAAATTATGAAGCCAATCTTGGACATCTTGGAAGAAGTCTTGAGGCTGGAGTTTAACCCTCTAGAGTCGACGGCATTGTCGTCGATGCCACGTATCTTTCTTGTGTATTTCAGTTCATAACTCGCTGAAATCTTATTATAGAAACATGAAAAGAATGCTGACTAAATCCGTAATCTGTCTTCTTTTCAAAACGTCCATTGTTGGAAGTATTAAAGTTTTTGAAATTAGGGTAAATCAGCAAAAAAGTAACCCATGTGACCTTACTTTGTTTTACCTGCATCAGGGGCGTGTAGTACCGCTGTCACCCAAAGATCGCTATTCACATTCTAAATAGCTGCATTAGCACGCATTCAAATCGCATTCGCATGGCAATTTGATGAACAACGCAACGTGAAACGCGATCCAGATACATCCCTGTCAGCCCCATAAAAGGGGGGGAGGGATGTGGCCAGGTGTCAATGGCTCATTCATACACATGAAAGTTGCTACATATTCAATGAAAGGAGCCAG
>JAODJW010000094.1:16759493-16782797 GCA_026777045.1 Hyperopisus bebe
GAGTTCTGAACGGATTAATTTCGAGTTCTGAGGTACGACTGTACTTTTGTCCATAAAATGTATACTATAAATGTATATGTCTATTAAAACAGATTTAAATGCATATATTACGTGTGCATACTACAGTATATCCTTTTAATGGATTGTTGTAGAAACTGATGTTTTGCTGTTAAAAATCTACTCTTTTAAAGGTAAAATGAAAAAATACTACAATGCAATCAGTATAGCAACTGAGTAGGTGAAACGGGAAAGAAATGCCACAACGTTCCTCAAAATCACGTTATAACCTTGCAGAATCCCTTGACCTTTGACCCGGAAGAACCACAAAGTTGATAAGTCTATCAGAAGAAGACAATTTAGATACAATCTGCCTCACAGTCTCCCTTGGGCAGTCAGCTGGCATTGTGCACTATTCACAGTGAGCTTTTATAACCCGTAAGTGGTTAGTCTTCTGACGTTTTTGTTTTCCTTGTTCTGCACCGGGAGTTGAACCACTTTTTGGTCTTAATTTTCAATTTATATCCGAATCCTCGCTTTGGTAAAATAACTGAATGTGAATTTCATATTTATTGCTGTTATAACTCATAGATCCAAGTATCACACAGCTGAAGAATGGCCATTACTTAATACCCTAAAGTCAGGTTTTGTTTTGTCATAAAACACTAATATGCCCCACTATGCAAATTAGTATTGTATTTTACTCTTTTTATTTGTTTTCTTGTTTTAACTATCATTAAATATGTATTAGCTAAATTTATACTTTCTGAAGCTCTTTCGAGGGATTACTTTAGAGAGACGTTCAAGGGAGCATTAATACGTACCGCACAGTACCATAAAGTCTGATATGATGCAAACAAAGCAAGAGGCATCAATGCAGAAGCATTTATGACTGACTGGGAGACAGAACAACTCCACTTGATTTTAACCTTTTGTTGGTCAACAAAATTTTCAATTTTTATTTTTGTCCTCATCTTTGAAAGTGTTAGATGCAGTCATTCAGCATATTAACATAATGTGTTCTTATGTTAAATATATATAAATACTTATATTAGTAATGCACCAATAATGAAATTTCTGGCCGATAGCAATGGCTGATTATTTCAAAAAAGTGACACCGATACCAATACCGATTTTTTGGAAGGTTTTGCTTAAATAAGTTTAAAGGGACACTCCACCCATATAAATTAATAAACAAACAAATTACATTCCAAAAATATGAAAATATGAAAAAATATTTATTTTTTCGTAAGAAAACACAAACTTAGCAACAACAGTCCTAGAGCATTAGATTTTATACTTATATACACCCTATATATTTATAAGATTTATAACAGAGGCTGGGCTCATCGTCAAGTCTGATAAACCCCATAATTTTCCAAGTAATATCTTTTGATTTTGCGCTGTCTGCACTGAATTTTATTTTGCTGTGAAATGCTTAAATTACTGATGGACAAATGTTACTCAGCAGTACTGCAGCCTTCATGGAATGGATTTGTTCCCCAGAAACTCTTCATCCACTTCAGTGTCTGACCTTAAGGTGACCAATCAAATTTGTTCTGTTGAAATGTTTATTAGTTGGTCCTCTTTGTGAAAGTTTAGCGGAGCAAAGTTTACAAAGTGCATATCTAATGTCATTTACGCTAATGTTAAAATAATTCCACACAACAGACATTTTTGTAACTGTTTAGTACGCCATTTTGAAGGGAATTATTGGCAGATACAGTGCATTTTCAAAGTTTGATGCATTTATAAAAAAGGGCTTTTTTCTGGTAACACCCTCGTGACAAAATTAATAGTCACTCTCTTGTTTATTTTTTGTAACTATACTATTTGTGTACTCTACTAAATATGATAAAAGGCGCTAGGAGGGGAGTGAGTATGCCAATCCTCTATACGTTTCTTTGCTGTTGACAGGTTGTGCACAATGTGGCATAAAAATCTGAGTCACTAATATGCAGTGTTGTGCAAGTTACTGAAAATAACTAATTAGTTAAAGTTAATAGTTGCTTCATTCAAAAGTAATTCAATTGCTTTACCAAATACTGTGTATACAAGTAAATAGTTACTAGGGAAAGTAACATTTGCTTTACTTCAGTTCTCTTATTAATACAGCACACATACAGGAGCTGGACAATGAAGCTGAAACATCACCCAATAGTGTTTGAGGTTCACACCTATATATTCGCAGCCAATCTTCCCTGACTGAACATTCCATCAGTAAGAGCAGAGTGTGAAGGTTGAATTAGCAGAGCAACAGCAGAGCTGTACATAAAATATTGCAATCCACACAACATAATTGGAGACATATCACGGTTTGAAAGAGGGCGAATTGCTGGTGCATGTCTTGCTGGTGCATCTGTGACCAGGACAGCAAGTCTTTTTGGTGCATCGAGAGCTACGGTATCCTGGGTAATGTCGGCAAACCACCATGAAGGACAGGCTACATGCAACATAAGTAACTGTGGGCACAAGAGGAAGCTGTATGAAAGGAATGCCTGGGTACCAACCTGGATTGTATCCAAAAAACATTAAACTACAGCTGCCCAACTCACTGCAGAATTAAATATTCACCTCAACTCTTCTGTTTCCACCAAAACTGATCATTGGGAGCTCCAGAGGGTCAATATTCTTGGTCAGGCTGTTATAGCCAAACCTTTGGTCATTTGTGCCGATGTCAAATGTCAGCTTCAGTGGTGCCACTCGGCAAGACCAGTGAGGGAGTGGTTTGATGAACATGAATGTGAAGGTGAACATCTCCCATGGCCTGCACAGTCATAAGATCTGTATATTACTGAGCCTTTTTAGGGTGTTTTGGAGGAGCAAGTCCCTCAGGCCACTATGCAAAACTTATATCGCTCATGGGAGTTTTACTTTCACAAAAATGTTCTGAGGGCAGAATAAAACATAATTGGTTCAGAGAGATAACCAATTATATTGTAGGGGAGGTGGGTCCAAGTAACTAGAGGAGGCTGGACCAACCAATCAGATGTCTTGGTTTAAGATCAGTACCAACATTAAATGATTGCGTTCCATTTAGAAACAGTAGGCTGAACATCACATACATATCATTAACATCCTGTTGCTATTGAAATACACTGACTGAATTTATCAATATTCAGTAGAGATGTCACTGAGACACAGAGATGCTTTGCATTGAGTCAATGCTTGTGTGCTCTCTGGGTAATTATACTATTTTAGTGTTGTTGCTGTTATACAGTGCAAGTCAAACTGATTATCAAATTTTATCTCTCACCCATTCATTGCACCACTGTAAAGTCAAATGAGGTTAGATCATAAACATTGTATTAGAGCAATATGGTACATTTGTCCATTAAGACAAAAGTAAGGAGTAACAAACCCATTGAAATTGCAGTACTTTTAATTGCGGTATTTAATTTGAAAAGGAAATTAGTTACATTACTCAATACCGCCATAAGTAATGGAATTACAGAAATGCATTACTACCAGCACTCCTGGTATTATAGACAAATATTTCTATGCAGTAGAAAAACAACACAAATTACACAACCAAATGAAGATATACTGTACAAAAGACGTGCTATAAATGCTGAAGCTTCAACCCCTCCATGAAAAACAGCACCTGAAATACACACAATTTACCACACCAACAATCAATGATACTCTTACTGAAGCCACAGTGAAGAAATGCTCTTCCTGCATTTATTTATTTGTTTATTTAAAAAATATTGTGATTCTTGACATTTATGGTGTTGCTCAAAAGTCATTAATATTAATTTAAATATGTGGTGCTGCTAATTAGAATACTTTTGCTTTGTTTTTCTCTCCATATTCTATATAATCTTGTGCTGACGGATGTTATGTATTTATTATTCTGAAGACTGCAAATAAAGGTGTACGGGCTGGAATGTTAATCTAGGTTAATGAAGAAAAATAAAAAAAACGATCAAATCCGTCCATCCATTTTCTATAACCGCTTATCCATTTCCAGGTCACCGTGAGTCTTACGCCTGTCCCAGGAAGCACAGGGCACAAGGTGGGGGACACACTGGACGGGCTGCCAGTCCATCACATGGTACAGAATCATATACCATGGGCAATCATATACCATGGGCAATTTAGGTCCCATCTTTGGAGTGTGAGAGAAAACTAGAGAACCCAAAGCAGTCACACGGGGAAATGGATATAAATTCCACACACACACACTCACACAGAGCTGTGCTTTGGAGTCAGACCCACAACCTCCAAGGTGTGAGACCACTATGTTTATGAATGGTGCAGCAAAATTCATATCATACATATCATATGTGTGATGCTGAACTGTGGCAGCTATACATTTGTGAGTGATATAAAAATGAACATAAACATCTTTATAGTATTGGGCATCTTACATTATTAGTTTACTGTTAATATTTGCTGCAACTTTTCTGTACTGACATATATAAAATGTTTCTCAAGTACTGGTGCATGGAAGTGTCTTGCAAGGAATTACATTTGTTATCTGAAATTGAGGCAAGGACTCTAGTTTCACCTGCCAGTTATTTCCTTATTTAGGTGTAATGGAGGGGAATGGGGAGCGGTACTGGACCGGTGTATGGTCTGTTCTCGATGGATTTCAGTTTCAGGCTGAAGAGAAAACAAACTCCTTACTCTATGACCTGTGAATCTGAGCTGAGCGTTAGAGCAGAGAGCGCTTTCTCCACCTTATAATGCCCTGGGGGTCGAGGTGTCACGGTGCTAAAAATACCCCATATATACCTCTCTCTAGATGGAAATCTCCAGTGAGCGCGGCTCCATGCCACCCGCACTGCATCCACTGCTGCACGGTTCACTGGCGATCCCCTCCCTTTGTCAGACTGCATTCGAACTCCTGTGCATCCATTGCGGTTTTTTAATTCTGTCTTTTGCATTTGCATTATTCAGCGTTGAGCTGTTAAAGGAAGGGAATATTATATCAGCTTTTTAATGCAGAAAAAATGCAGCAATGGCCCAACAAGCACAGCAATGAGTTCTCACTTTTTCACGGCCTGCTGCCAGCAGCATTACTTACTGAATGATTAGGCTTATGTTCCGGTCATTGTTTATGGTTCCAGTTTTATCATTTTTTTTAATCCACTAGTTCTTTGTCCTGGTTTTGTTTTCCCTGGCTCCGTCTACCATCCATGCTTGAGTCCTCTCACAGCATAACTTATTCCAGAACCTTCCCACCCAATCAGCAACCCTTGTCCCATGTGGTGTCCTATCTATCCAACGCAGGGGTTACTGGGCAGAAGGCCTAGTATTTTGGGTGGAATGGTTCGGTTTGGGATGTTCGTATTTGTCTAAAGTCAGAGCCTATACCGTGATTCAAACTTGTTCCATTGTGCTTCCTAAGTCTTGTCATGACCTTATCTGCCATATCTGTTATCTGTTAATTAATTAATTATAAGTTTCAGTGCAAGGTTTTTTTGTCCATGCACGCAAAGAAAGCCTCTGACCCGTAATGGATAATTGTTACAGATGTACTATTTATCTCAGTGAAATACCCTTAAGGTACACAATATGAACTTTTATAGCCTTTTCATAAAAAGAGAAATTAATAATTGGACACTTGGACTGAATGAGACAGATTTGCCAGCCAGGTAAACGGTATATCTATTGTTTGGTTTTCGACACTTCATATGCAGTGTAACGTGTTTCAGTAATTTAAACAAATAACACCAATAGCCTCCTGACATTCTCCCGATCCATCAACCCTCAGTGCCCCCCCTGCCCCATTTCTGTGGGCCCCCATGTGGCTGCACTGCCTAAAGTTCAGCCAATGGTTGTACATGTAGGTGATTCCTGCAATGTAATACAATATTGAAATTAAGTGGTATATGTATATTAAAACTCATTTGGGGGAAAAGAAAAATACAGGGATTAAAGTTGTCCGTCGCTATGACATGCTGCAGTCTGTCTATATTGTCTCTATCCCTTTTTGTATCTTTAAATGCTGTATTTCTTCCCATTCAGTGTGTAAGGAAGTTTATTCTTACTTGCTTTTCACCCCTCACTTGCTTATTTTAACGACCTCCTTTTAAGGATTGGACAATAAAATACCTGGCTAAATATCAAGTTTTGCTGTTCGAATCATGATATCTTGAGCACCACTGTATTTTATTTACTCAACCCTCTACATGTTTATATTTCATTATTAAATCTGTCCAGCAGATCGATCTTTCATTTTCCAAGGAACAAAAAGGAACAACTTTTTTTTATGACACTTCCGCATGCCTTCTAACTTAGCGCCGGTACTCGTGGCCAAACAATCAGTAAAATATTCCAGCAAATTCCACGTTTATAAGCAAATAGCATTTTCATGCCTTGATTCCTTGATTCTGTCCTCATTTCCCACATCACGAATATAATAGGACCCAAGATGTATTGTAGGTAGACGTGCTGTTCTGCGACTTGTGCATGTGCCTTAATGGCGCGGGAATTAAGTTGATTTGCAATTAAAAAGCTACGTCTCTCTGTGTAAACCTTTTACAATAGCCTATATTTTTCATTGTGTCATATTCTCAAATGCCTAATAGATCTTTTTACTACAAATAATACTATTTTTTAAGTTTAATTTTCACTAATTACGTTAAATGTGACTTGGTTTGTCTTGGGAATGTATGTTATTCTTCTTCTTCTTCTTCTTTTTCTTCTTCTTATTATTATTATTACTACTACTACTACTACTATTAATCGTCATCATCAGAACAGCGGTGTGGCAAGGCTGACCCAATTGGAAACTTCTTCAAATCTAGTCTAGAAAATGCGTCCTCCTTTTGCAGAGTCGCCAAAAATCCACCCAATGGATCTTTCGTAGACAAACATATTTCAAGATTCATTGTCCCGGTTAAGTGGTAGGAGTGGCACTTCATGACTCAAGGGTAAGGGTGGGCACAGTTGGTGACAGCAAGACTGCCCCATTTGACGATGCTTTCCGTTCGACCTTCAAAGAATGCAGCCTACAAAGGCTTTGAGGGATGCAGCCCCTGCATTTGGGTATAGCTATTTTGTTGACTGACGTTAGGCTACATAAGGATTGTGTAACAGCTGTTTGACAATTTAGTGCAACCACAGCCAAATAACTATCATTAACCCATTTTCTTAAAAAACAAGAAACACTTTATATTTAAATTCAAAACCCTTTTGAAACCTTGCCCGCTGTGGCATGGTTAAGATTGCAGCCTCTGTGAGCAGGGGAGTTCTGAATTGTGACATACTGTTTTGTTTATTTAATTGTCAGTCCACTAACAAGGGTTTTGCAGCATTATTGTGAGCCCCGTTATGCACCGTGACTAGCTAATTCCTCTGCCTGAAGCCAGTTCCATAGGAAAAATGGTGAATCATGAAACGGTGTACAGTGTAGCTAAGCTTCACTATGGTTACACTGCCAAAAAGCATAAAAAGTGAAAAGTACTTTTGCACTTGTTGTGGGAAGTGTTGGGTTCTTTAATGCTGGTGCAGTTAGTTTTTTTTTTTGTCTTTTCTTATATGAGGCAGTTAAAAATGTTTTGTTTGGTGTTAGGTTATATTTTCTTTAGTTTTAATAAAAGTTACTTGAATGATTGATTATTGTTATGTCTACAAACTAAAAATGGCTTGCAAAAAGTCAGTTTTAATTTGATTTTTTATGCTGGCAACTTGTAAGTTGGTAAAAAGCATCTTATTCCCCGAAAAAATGTCCCCAAAAGTAAGGAAGGTTCAAGTTTTACCGCACATTGGGGACATTTTGGTCCCCAGATGTGATCTATGCATCTCTGTTTCTCATTAATGAAGGGCTTCTTTCCTTGCTTTATGGGACTTCAGTCCTGCTTCTAGAAGCTTATTATAAACTGTCCAAGCTGTGCACTTCACACCTGCACTTGGCGACTTCTGCACACTGTGCGCCTCAGCATGTCTTGTGTCTGCTCTATGATTTTACCTGACCTACCACATTGTGGCTGAGTTGCTGTTGTTCCCAATTGCATCCACGTTATTATACCACTAACAGTTGACTGTGGAATATTTAGTAGTGAGGAAATTTCACGAATGGACTTATTGCACAGGTGGCATCCTATCACGGTACCATGCTTGAATTCACTGAACTCCTGAGAGCGACCCATTCTTTCCCAAATGTTTGTAGAAGCAGTCTGCATGTCTAGGTGCTTGATTTTATACACCTGTGGCTATGGAAGTGATTGGAACACCTGAATTCAATGATTTTGAGGGGTGTCCCAATATGTTTGGCAACATAGTGTACATACATATATACATGTACACACACACATACACACACATTTTTAAATCGACTTTTACTTTTGTGATGCATGTCTATGGGACAGGAAATATATTACTAATGCTCACATGAGAAGGAATTCAGGCAGGTAATGAGAGCTGAAAAATCAGGAGCAGCAGGCATCTTTTTTAAATGCATGAAAAGAGGTAATGATTGCACGTGATTGTGCCCCTGTCCTGGGTCACATGGCAAGAATTTCACCTATGGACCAGGTGGAAAGGCATGGAACATTATCCCCTTTTATGCTGTTTGTAATAAAGACAATTTTTAAAACAATGAGCATGGTAGCAAATTATTTTATCATCTATGTTCCTGTTCCTTTCCTAGAGAGTGCACAAATAAGAAAAAATGAAATGTGATACATTAATAACAGATGGATAAATTAATATTATGGCTACACTGTATTTATTATTGAATGTGTGAATTAACTTTTGACTGACATTTATTGCTACATTTAAATTGTGATTTATTAACTCATAATTGTATTCCCTCATTTATTGAAAGATTAGTTCTTAATTAGTTGTATGTTTCTGCAACATACTGTGGCGTCGGGTGGACCAAGGCATTGTGGGAGGAGAGAAAGACACAGAGACTCGCTTGCCAGGGAGAATGTGCTCTTTATTCGCAGTCCTTAAAAGGACTACATCAGGCACTCAACGCCCACCGTACCAATTAGACACAGGAAACGCAAGGTTGTCAGACACTGAACTGTAAGATGCACACACGGTGGGACTTTTACACAAACGGAATATACGCAAGGATTGGACAGGGTATACACAAGACATGGGCAAACACGCATGCAACAATAGGGAAATGTAACCATTAACATTAACAACAACACAACAAGGGCTATTTACAGTTGCACACGGGGCATGATGGGATATGCGCCCTGCCGATGCTACACTGCCCCCTCCTCAGAGGTGGACCATTCCAGCGACCACCACCCCCAGTCCCCACCTACTGTAAGTTCTGCCGTGAGTCCCAAGGGTCTGTTGGCAGCCGACAGTGTGTCGTCTCCAATGACGAGGCAGGTAGCTCCCCGAGCGCTGCCGAGGCTAGCTGCTGGCTGCTGCTGGTATATCAGGTCCCCGCCGGTGTCGGGCCTTCTTCCGCACCTTAAGGGGACCTAACACAGCTTCCAGGAAGTCCACACCCAGCGATTCCCACAGCCAGGCTCTCTTCTCCAGGGACACCGAGTGCATGGGGCTGCTGGGGACTTCCGGTGGTGTGGCCCACTCCTGGCCCCGGCCCTTTTTCCTACCCCGTTTAGGACTGCCCAGGTGTGGTGGGGCAGGCTGGTCCTGCCGTGGGGCCTCCTGCTCACAGGGTTGGGCGGCCCTGCACAGCAACCTCCACTCCAGAGGCTCACGCAGCTGCTCGTCCCGCTCTGGGTGGGCTGCCAGCTCGCCGGGCTCCTGGGCTACCTGGGCCTCCAGTGCACGGCACGCCTCCTCTCGGTCACGCAGCGCGACCGCCGCCTCTTGCAGCCCGTGGTTCAGCTAGCTGGTCCTCTAAGCCACGACATGCCACCTCCCGGCCGAGCAGCGCCACTTCGTGGCCCCGTAATGCCACCCCCGCAGTGCCACCTCGGCTGCCTCAGCCAGGTATGCCTGGTGGTCGCGCTCCTGCTCCCAGCTGGCCAGCTCGCTGTGCAGCCGCTCCACCTCCTGCCACTCTTGCCCCGCAGACTCCCGGAGCCGCACCTGGTTTTGACAGTCCCGCTCCTGCTGCTCGTCAAGCTCACAACGCTCTTTAGCGACCTGGGCTTCCCAGCTGTGGCACGCCTCTTCCCGCTCCAACAGAACAGCTTCCGCCGACTGCCTCTGCTGGTCATGCTCGCAGCTGGAATCGCGCCGCAGCCCCTTGTCACTGACGAGTGGGGAGCTCTTGACAGCCCGCGAGTGGCTGGAGTCCTCTGTGGTGCCCACCCTCCTCAATCGCCAACTTCATCTCTGCCGAGGTTTTGGTAGGCAGACAGGAGCAGCTTCAGGGCCCGCTGCGTGGGTCCAGCACGTCCTGGATGGAGCAGGGAAGTGCATCTCTTTCCCTGGCATCCCCTGATTGTCTGCCGGAGGCTCTGGTGCGAGCTTCTGGGCAGTGGCAAGCCCGGTGCCTTCCTCTCCTACCGTACCAGTGGAAATGCTTCGTGTCTCTTCTGGGGTGCCGTCGCTTTTCTGCCACCTCGAGGTCGGCCAAGCTGGAGCAAGCTTGCCAGACGATCAGTGCCCACTCCAACCACACCCACAGGATTGTTTCCGGGATCCCACTTCTGATATCACTGTGGCATCGGACGGACCGAGGCATAGCGGGAGCAAAGAAAGACAAGGATACTCGCTTGCCAGGGAGAACATGCTCTTTACTCACAATCCTTAAAAGGACTACATCAGGCACCCAACAAGCACCAAACCAATTAGACACAGGAAACACAAGGTTGTCAGACGCTGAAGTGTAAGATGCACACACGGTGGGAGATTTACACAAACTAAATATACGCAAGGATTGGACAGGGTACACACAAGACATGGGCAAACACACATGCAACAATAGGGAAATGTAATCATTAACATTAACAATAACACAACAAGGGCTATTTACAGTTGCACAGGGGGCATGATGGGACATGCGCCCAGCCGGTGCCGCAATGCCAACATTATACGATTATAACTGCTTTCTGTTTGAATTTTTGCGCCTGCCCTGTTATCTGATGTGAAGTATGTCTTCAGACTGTGGCACAAATGTCACAGGAAATATGAATTAAAGCCGTCCATCCCTAGCATACCGCTGAAACAAATTAAGCTATACAGAAACACTTTTAAAACAACCGAGCATGAAAATAACATTTCTCTGAATTAAATTTGCATGCACAATGGATGGATGAGTTTTGCACCAATTTCAACTACACTGGTGCATGTGCACATAAGCCAATCTTGTTTCTGGCTCACAAAAGCAATTTTGACCAGAGAAGTAGAACTGTAAAAAAGTATAAACACAAAAGTTGACAAAGTTCGGTATCATGACAGAGCTACAATATTGCCCAACTTTGCATCCAATGGTGCATACTGTTGATGACCAACACAACTAGTTGTTGCGTTCATTTCTCTTCTGTAACACATGCCCTGGTAATGGACATATGTATCACGCTTTTTTCCCTCATAGGGAAACATCTTGCCATGCTCTTAAAATCACTAAAGGGAAACTGATGATAATTAAACAAACCAAGCAACTACAACCACAAAGTTCTTAAGCTGTGCTATATTGAAACACTGCACTCACAAAATTCTTTAAAAAGTTTCTTGTTTTTAAATGTGGTTCCGGTTACACAGTGTTGTTTTTCAAACAGTCTATTCCAATCTATGTTCGCTGTAGAGCCCCTAATCACTGGGAGAGTAACACCCACACCAGCATGACAACAATGTCAGAGTCTACAATTATGACTCATGCAAACATCCATATGGGGAGAAAATGTTCACAGATAATCAGAGCGTAATCAACAGAGTAAAAGGGGGGCCAAAAATACTCTGTTTGGGTACTACCTCAAAGCAAGCTTCACAAATTCCCCTTTATTATCTTAAAATGAAAAACATGACTCTACAACATGTCAATTTTTGTCCATTACCTTAGAGATAGTCTTTGGGAATAGAGTTAATTTGAATGAACATAGTAATACTACAAAAACAAGGATGGGTTTTCCTTTATTTATTTTCAGGAAACAGCCAGAATCCTGTGGAAAAAAACAGGTGGGTAACACTTTACTTAAAGCACTCATCTATAGTGCATTATAGATACCTTCATAATGCATTATAATGCATGCATAAAGTATCATGGACACTGCTGTAACTATTTATAAAAAGGCATAACACGTTGTAGCCAACATGGGTCTGTGTTATACGTTCCTCTTTTCAAGGCAACTTGATTGCTAATTGATTATTCATTGTGTTTTTGAAACCATCCATTTTCTATATCCGCTTGTCCTATTTAGGGTCGCAGGGGTCTGAAGCCTCTCCCAGGAGATACAGGCGCAAGGCAGGGAATATCTCAGGACCGATCACTAAACCATCACAGGGCATTTTCGCAACCCTTAAATCATATTCATTCTTTCAGGTTTTTATTAAAAAAAAATGTGAATAAACAATCTATACTGACTTCAGTTCTGGGGGCTCATTAAATGTCAGTAATATTCCCTGCCCCAGTGCTGAGAAACACATTCTTTCTTAGTAAGAGGCTCCCACTTTTATTGATTTCAGTTCAGATCACCACTGTGTGCCTTTAACAAAGCTGCACACACAGAAATAGACACTTGCTTCTGTACCAGATTGTATAAGCAGAGAGAACAACTTTTAGTAACTTTTTATACTGTATGTGAAGAATAAATATTAAATGGTGAAACAAAATAGCAGCTTCCCTGGCATCTGTTTGACAATCAATGCATGCCTAATTACCCTGCAGAAGTATGTTTCCTATTATATGCAAACTTGTGAAGCAGGACGTTTCTTTGATTGAGTCTGGACTCATAACGAGTCAGGCCTATATATTCTTTATTTTGTAGCGTTCTCATACGTATCTATCTAGCAATACGACTCAAGCTTTTGAATTTAATTATTTTATTTTAACTTTAGACATTAGTTTAAATTCTTAACAAAACAGTTCAATTTACCTTGAAGTAAAATGCACATCAATCGAGTATTTTAAAGCCACATGTATGTCAAACAGTAGAATGAACCCCTTGGTAGATGATTCTAATGTGATTGCAAATAGTTTACAATGCTATTATGATTCTATGCAAAATAAGCACTCTTGTGTCCTACATTTACACCTCCAATCCATTAGCTAAGCCCCATAACAGTTGACCATTATGTGTATTTCATAACACTCACATATAATTGCCTGTGGGTTGCCAGGTACCCTTGGGAAACTGGGCTGGATTAGCAGTGTTTTGCAATTTCTTAGCAATCAACACCACATCAGTAAGTACACATAGCCCCCACCATAGTCACCAGCCTTCATCCATCAAATTAAATTATATGGTTCAAAACCTCAATTACTTTCTGAAATGCAACTGTTCTGTCTAGTAGAGAACGCTTCACCCGACCTGATATGGAAGTTACAATATGGGTCAATGCCAAGACACCATGTTGTACTAAGCCTACAAAAGTATTATATCTTAACCAAAGCAAGGTAGAAATGCCTTTGAAAAGGTGGCTTTTACTCATGGCTAGTGTTCACTATAAAGCTGGAATACATGCTGTTGTCTATATCTTAGCTATCAACAAAAACAAAGGTGACCAGTTCAGGTACAGAAAATAAAAATCCAGACTAAGATTTTGTTTCAAACAACCGGCTAAGTCCTCTGTGACTGTAATTCTCTATGCGCAGCTGGTTGGTTAAAACATAGTCTTGGTGTGTATTATTATTTTTCACCTCTGCTAAAAATACCTCACATTGTCCACCTAAAAAAAACAAATCACATTGTAATGGACTGACTGTTACAGGTCAGAAAGGGAAAAGTTGAAAAGTACTGGTTTTGCCCAAATAGAGGGCAAGTTTTTGGTTTTGTGGTTTGGTCAACTCTACATTTGGGCATGGTCGTAAAATGGATTAATAACTTCGGGATAAACAGCTACTGGCAGACCATGGGATTGTATTTAATGTTGCGCCAAACAAACATTAAGACTAAAAAACCAAACATACACTGTCCTGGATAAGTGGTTACGGAAGACAGATGGATGGAAAAATAATCCTTTAGCGAAAAAGAAAAGCAAGGTCTTGGTTAAACACTCTTTCTGGGTTTGGAACATTTAAGTACTGGGAAAGATAACAGAAAAAGGCTTGTTTATACAGCCCAGCCCATTCAGAACAAATGCTATGCTACAGGTAGCAAGGTGTTCAACCTGCTATTTCATAGGTGGCAAGAAAACAATGTTTTATTCAGAGGACGTGATGTTATAATTTACCAGCTGGTACCCTCTATCTTAAACACAAGTCTTTTTAACCGAAGACCATCTTAAACTCCAATTTATTTTTTCCCTGTTGTTTTTGCCAGCACAGTTAGAGTACTCATGCTATCAGCAGGCATGGTTACAAACAGAACGATCACCCACATCCCCCCAAACCACAGACAAGACAGTTCAGGACCGCGCCAGTGACAATAAACTGTTATTTGGAAAGATCACTGATGCTCTGAGGTAAAGAACTCATTTGGTTAATGAATATTTTTCTCTTGCCTTTCCACCGTGAGGATATAAATAGACAGAGCAAAATAAATGACGTTGGTAGAAAAAAAAACCCGTCTTCTAAAAGCCTCCTCCCCTTTCAACATTAAATTATATCTATCAAACATCTGTAGAGCATAAGACTTTATTTAATGATTATATTTTTCATTTTGACTAAAGAAGGCCTATAATCAAACTGTTGAGATACAATTGTATATAATTAAGTACCCTGATCATATGGGTAAAGGCTGGGAATTAATACGCGTGATTATTAATCAGGTTTTTAAGAGTGAGACTGAACTGCAAGTATTAATGAAAATGACTGAAATCTGTGCAGAGCCCTTTTAAGAAATATTGGACTTGGCATAAATATTTTACTGTAAATGAATCTGCTGCAAACTGACACACTCAAAGAGGAAGATGATGTTGAGTTTGCCCTGAAAAGACTGCAGGAGCAAGAATTTGCAATGGCATCTTAATGACTATAATTGCTGTAAGTGCATTGAGCCGGACTTGGTTTTGGCTTGGGAAATCTTACCGGCATACATCTTACCCCTCACAGTGTCTACTCTTTCAGGAAATACAAACAATTTTCATTATTTATAAGTTAGAATATACCTATGATGCAGCTAAGAGTTCAAAGGTATCTATTCTTCTGTTTTGAGTTTAATGATCAGCAGTTGCACTCACTAGAAAAGTTGCATTCTAAGCTGTACAGAAATATAGTGATTTGTTTGCTAAATCCCAGTCAGTGTAAACCAGCAGAAGAAAGCCCTGGACAGCAATGAAGCAGCTGTCCCTGCATATGCCCCCCCCCCAAATCTTTAGTCCCACACTCTATCTGCCCCCACCCATCCATCATCTCCACTGCCTGGAGAACGTGATTAACATCTGTGCAAAAGCGAATGCTGTCGCGGTATAAAGCGTTTTTCGGGACCAGTGAATCCAAATTGGGCGCCTGCTTCTACCTTCATTTTGTCATTTAAGATAGTGAGAGGGAGGCGAGAGATACAGTGCTCTGGGTGTTTTCGCTCACTATACAGTTACATACATTTGAAAGATAAAAAGTCATGTAAAACATTCATTTGAAATGGTAAAAATATACCCTTATCCAGCTTCACTGTGGCTCAGTTTCCTCACCTCTGCAGGGTTAGAGACTCGAATCCCACCTTTGTTATGTGTGAGTGGAGTTTGCATGTTCTGTCTGCGTCATGCAAGTCTCTTCTGGGTTCTCCAGTGTTCTCCTGTGGTCCAAAGACATTCAGTCCAGGTAATTGACATTTCCAAATATCCTGTAGTGCAGTGGTCACCAACCCTGCTCCTGGAGATCCACCACCCTGCAGAGCTTAGGTGCAGCCCTAATGTAACACCCCTGATACAGATGATCAGGCCATTCAGGTGCACCTCAATATTAGAGACTAGTATTAGCTGTAACATAGCTAGCTTCAATACTCATCTGTATCAGGTGTGTTAAATTAGGGCTGTACCTACACTCTGCAGCGTGGTAGATCTCCAGGAGCTTGGTGACCACTGCTGTAGTGTGTCACTGGGACTGGTGTTCCAAGCCTTGTTGCCTTGGATGCCCCCCCCCCAACCAACCCTAACCATAATGTGGGTACAAGAGAGTTGGGCAAAGTGTATTTATAGTAATTTACATTTACGTGCATCATCTGAATTACTCCTGCCATAACACTAGATCTTTATCACCATTTCAGTTTCAGGAAGGCTTGCTGACAGCTTTCTAACTGCCCGGACCCTGCACCAAAATGGTTTACAGCAGGGATAGTCATACTACATTTGCAGCCATTCATTATGGTTTTCTAAACTCTGTGTCCTATTCTCATGGGCTTTATTTCAGTGATTTAACCCACTCCTGAGTTCCACAGCCGCAGGCTCTTTCAGACGCAGCTAACGCAAAAATTATGTTGGGCTTACTTCCATTTGATGAGCTGGGTGGAGTTAAGGGTGCTGGCAATTAATGCTGTAATAACAGCAGAGATAATAGTCACACTCCTTGATTACTCCAGCCCCTCATTTGCTGGTCCAAGAGCCTCCTGTTTTAATGCTGGTCTTGTGTAATAGACCAAGGTTGAAGGCCAGATCACAGCAGAACCGTGAAGACCACAGTGAACAAAACATTAAAGAAGAATGCCCGCTGTCAGCTCTACTGCTCAGCTACTTTACAGAGTGGCTGCACAGATCACGAACCTTTTAATTTATAACACATTCCCTTATATCCGATGCCTTCCCCCTCACTCTGCGGAGCTATGTAAGATGCAAGTATGTCCGCCATTGAACAGGATAGCTAATTACTAACCCCACTTATCCAGTTACTGCATAATTCTGGGAGAAGCACATTTTGAGTGGCCAGAAATCGTCAGGGTGAGATAAACAGAAATATAAGTGGCGGAGAGGAGGCCTTAATGACACAGGCGAGTTCTTAAATCAGGCCACAGCGCTTCTCGGGTCTCAGGCCATCATCGTACGAGGGGCCATTAGGAAGAAAGCCGATCCCCCCGTCAGGCTGGCGGGAGTGTGAAGAATAGCCCTTAAAACGGGTAAAAAGACACCCACGTGGTAGGTTGAGGTTCACATGGGAAGTGCTGAGGGGTGCTCTAATGCAGATCTATCTGGCTGCTAAGTGGTTCATTAAAAATAGAAAAATAAAAAACACAGGAAATCAACGCCTTAAAGAGAGTTGAGGCCTGTCATTTTTCGCGGGACGGGTGGGGATGGAGTGTGGAATTCTGGGTGTTGATTTCTCTTTATTTAGCCCTGAGCTCATCTTTATAAATATTTCACAGCATGTTTTTAAAACATCCCATTGTCGTCCCCCCCCACATCTTAGAGAACATGCTTAATAATTCACGATGGGGATAATGAAACTGATGTGATAATTGGACTGTATTGGCAATCACTGTGGCCGTTTGGAGCCGCTGAGTGCGGCCTTCCATGCACGCTCCTCACATGCAAGAGACATGATGCTCCTGCAAGACGGGCAAATAACCAGCGGCCATCTGTCGGAAGAGCAACTGACATCTTACTACCTTATATTATCTCAGCTGATGTTTCCATTCCATTAGATAATCGCTGGCCTTAGTGCCTATCATTGCCTTGGCTGCCACGCATTACCACTACGGGGTGCCTATTAAAGATTAAATTGCATGATTAGGAAATGCAGTTGTCAAGTAAAGCTGGATGACAAATGGGTGAATTACCTGCATGCTAAGTGTTTGGATCACGCTGATCCCATGTGGAGGAGCTTGGATCTCTCACTCAGGTGTAAAACACAATTCCACCCCCTCTTTCTCTGCTAGGAACAGAGAAAACATTTGGCTAGAGCTGCGTTGAGTTCAAGTGCTTCAAATTGCCAGGAAATTGGTTGGAAATAATACTCTATTAAAAATAGCGAATCAGTCCTCAGTTTAATTATATGTTCTGTTCCAACAGCAGGAAGTTGGTATCAAATTCTTATTAGTTATTTACTAAATTCAATACAAAATGTCTAAGAAATATTTTTTGAAGATTACTTCCACAGGATGGGAAGCAAATAAAATTGCAATTAGAGATCAAAAATTCATATCAATGCTTAAGTGAATAAACAGGATCAGAGGCAGATTCTCAGGGAGTAAGTTCTGCACATTCATCTTGATTAAAGTTTAATATGTGCACATTTACACCCACACACAAGCCAACTGAAGGGGAGTCCGATGGCAGCAATACTCGAGGGCGAATGATTATGTATGCTCAACTTAACCAAGAAATATCAGTGGGCAAAAGACTGCCGCAGTCTAGACTCTCAGTTGCAGTGCCTGCATACCAACCTCCATTCTGATACATAAGGTCTGCAACATATCTATGATCATCACACATTGTAATCAGTACTGTCCAACAGTCTTGGGCAGTCAAACAAAATGTTCAAAGCTATTTTTCTGGGTAGTAAGGTTATATTAGCTCAAGAAAAAGAACAATACAACCTAACATGAGAACATACATCAGTTACATTAAACACTAACAAGAATTTCTTCTGTTCTCCAAAAAATTTCTGATATTTTGTTGGATGGCTAGATGAACACCGTTTTGGTTCCTAAATCTGGCCTCATGGTCACCTCAGCCATTCAATTTAATCGTCAAATTTCACCACCAGTTCACTTTAATTTAATTATACCACAGCACTGCGGAATTCTTGGATTTGGAGAGTGTTGATTAATACTCAATAAGCACACAAGCAGTGCCGGCCAGGGCTAGGCGAATCACAACAGTAAATCAATGCTCGATTATAATCTTTCATTCTAACTAATTACTTGACAGGAACTACAAAAGCAATGAAATTGCTACAGATGACTTAGATAGCAGCAGTTCTTCAGACTGAGGACCAGGACTTATGGTCAGTGATTAAATACCAAAATGATTTACTGATGTAAGGCACTCGTAGTCCAGTCATACTTTACTGTAAAGATGAGATAGTACACAATTATTTTAATGATGAAGAGAAATTATATCACTGGCATAAGAAATGTTTTCCTTGAGAAGCTATAGATTATCATGGTAAGTTTAGTAAACACTACATAGGTAGGGGGTTACCCATAACCCAGCTAAATACCAGGGTACATTAAGCTATATTAATAAAATAAACACATATTGCACACTTGGTGTCCATTAACCTCCCTATATCATGGTTATTACACATTTGGTTTTCACTTTTGTTCATGAAGACTGGTCTTTGGGCTTTATAGCAAGAAATTTTGAACAAACAACTTGCTTATCGTCTTGGCACTGAATTATTTTCAAACTAAAGATGGTGACTTTGGTCTTATATAAGCAAAATGTTTCAGCGTAGTACACTTGGCCAGTATCTAATTTAACATACTGTCCAGACAATACACTGCAGTGGTATTTTTAAAAGCAATACTATTCCAGTATTTTGAAGTCTCCACAATGAAATTCACTCAGCGGGAGTACAAAGATAAAACTTCACTGAAAGGAAATACGGTGGTATGTCATCTTACCATTATACTGCCCAAGCTTAAATAGTAGTTCTATTAATAAATGCATGTAGTTTGTAAAAATAATGTGAAATGTGTAAGGTAGTTTTTTTTTTTTTCAAAAAATATAATATACGGCTTGTCATGCATTAACCCTTACTTAGCTAAATGACTCCATGAGATATTCATTAGCAATACAATGTGAGCTAGTGGTTGAATCAAAAAAACTATATTGGGATATTGGATGGTTGCTGCACAATCTGGGATGACATGTAATTAGGGAGAGGTTTTGAAATGGCTAAGCTAACTACACTCTGAAAGATGTAATATCATAGTTTGATGAAATGATGATACTTTATTGATCCCTGTGGTGAAATTCTCTTTTCACCTATCTCTTGCTCTCCATGACACACATAGAGGTGATAGTAAGCTTGGCAGTGAAGGGCAGCCACCCATAATGGTGCCTGTGGAGCTGGGGGGGGGGGGGGCTCGCTCAAGGGCCCACTGATGTGGCTGTTCTGCTGAGGCTGGGCTTCAAATGGTGACCTTCTGATCACGGGCACAGAGGCTTAGCCCTCTGAGTCACATGCTGCCCCCTCAGAACAAAAACACAGAGTGGTGAAGTGTGACGACAGCCTTCCCACAGCTCCACTGCGCCGAAACATCGGCCCCGCTCTCCCTCACAGTAGTTTCGTCCACTGCCTGCAATCACACTAATTTGTATTTAATCATATTTACACCAACGTGAAGATCATTTAAAGATCATTTTCTCTCATTTCCTAAGAGTTCTCCGCCATGAATCACCACCTTATCGTGGTGGAGGGGTTTGTGTGCCTTTGTGACCCTAGGAACTATGTTGCTGGAGCCTATTTTTCCTGGTAGGGTCTCCCAAGGCAAATTGGTCATAGGTGAGCAGCCAAAGTGCGATTCATTTAGACCCCCTATGAAGATTGACAGACAGGATCATGTGATCCCACCTGGATTGGTAGAGACTAAGGCCCCGTCCTGGAGCCTGGCCTGTGAGTGGAGCTCGCTGGCGAATGCCTGGTGGCCGGGTCTCTACCCATGGGGCTCGGCCGGATATAGCCCAAAGGAGGAACCGAATCTGGCTTTAGGAACATGAAACGTAACCTCTCTGCTGGGAAAGGAGCCTGAGCTGGTGCAGGAGGTAGAGAGATACTAACTAGACACAGTTGGGCTCACCTTAGTGCATAGCTCAGGCTCTGGAACCAACCTCCTGGAATGGCGCTATACTCTATTCCACTGATATAAAATAAAATTTAGGATACATGACAAATGGACTCGAAATGCAAAAATGATTGGTGTGCATCTCTGCCTGTGGACATCAAAGGTCAGGGATTAAAAACTGCCTGGCTGGATGTTACATGATGAAGTAAAGATATTACAACTGAAAAACAGAATATTGAATACACAGCTAACTTTACCGTAGTCACAGGATTCTTACAGACAAGCCACCTGAAGAGCTGCGAAAGAACATTTCTAACATTATGGTAATTTACCGACTTCTCCTTAATTAGTCCAAGCACTGTTTGAGATCTGTGACCCAGGAACTTGAGAAATGTAGCATGAGTTACTGTGGTGCTGTATCTCTCTACAAAGTAAACGTTGTGATATCAAAAAGCCAGTGTTTCCTCTACTTAGCCTCAAAGTTATTCAGCTAAGCAAGAAATCTGGCTTTGTGGTACAGGTTAATAAAGTTTCATTTTCTTTAACTTTGTCCTGTTGTCATAACATACATAACATTAACTTCAGTAATAGGCATACTGAGTAGGGAACTTGGAGGGCATATGCGTTTAAAATTTTTATAGCATTAAAATAGAAATATACTGTAAATGTGATTTGCACAGGTGGCTGCCATCTGCACGGCTTATGATTGTCACAGTTTGAAAACTTTTGTTAAAAAGCAATCACTGTCTACTGTACTATGAATGCACAGTTAAAGAAAGCAAGTCATTTAATTTTATACAAAGAGGTTTCCTGAGGGGTGCTACCTTTGGGCATACATAGAAATAAACATACATTTTTGTCCCTGTCGTGGTCCCATCAGCACCCTTGAGACAAAACCTCGCAGACAAGTCTATTCTTCCATTGGCCCTGACGTTAATAAAGGCAGAATGGGTCCAATATGTTTTCCAAGAGTGCGTGAGTGACAGAGTGGTGGGGAGCCTCATTAATTGCCTTCGGCAGAGAAAGAAAGGGACAGCGAGCAGACCGGTCGCTCCCGTCACTGACCTGACAGATGGGCTTCAGCCAAGATTCCTCTCCGGTGGCAAAACGAAGAAACGAAAAGCCAGCCTCAGTTTGGAAGGCCCACTAAACAGTTCTCCAACGAAGAATCTGAGTGGGAGCACTGGGAGGAGGTCATAGATACCTTACCCTAACTCTAAACACTAAATATACTGTATACAGTGCATGCAGTACTTTATGTATATACTATATGCACTGTATGACAGGTTTAAAGCTTTTTATATGGGTAAGCAAGTGTGTGTTTGCTCAGAACAAAAACACAATATAACATTAGAATATATGCAAATTAACAGTAATAAAAAAACTAATAATATTTTCTGTTCTCCAAAAAAGTTGTTAGATGGTTAGAAGCATACCACTTGGATTCGCAAACCTCTCCTCGGGGCCGCCTTAGTCATTCCATGTATTCGTTAAATTTCACCACCAGCTGACTTCATTAATTATTTGAACTAGTTTAAAAAGTGGTTAAGGTGTTGATTAGCCATACGCAGTGGGTCACTGGTTGAAGCAGAACACGCACGAGTGTTTTGGATGCTTGCTAGTTGTAAGTAATGGGGTGAGTTTAGGAGTGTAGGTTTTGAAATGGCTAAGCTGACACACTTAACATAATTTTCTACCTAAGACTTCTGCCCAGTACTGTATATAAACGTGAAAGGGGAACTTAGGTTCAGCCATCAATGAATACATTAAGTGTTCCAGCTACACCATCTCCTGTTTGTAGTCATGGAATTCTGTGTGACAGGGAGGATAACAGGTACATTTTTCATCTCCCATAGGCATTGATGGAGCCATTAACCTTGGTGCCCCTAACTGTGAGTTGGCAAGGCCACACAGCTTGTGGCTAATTACTGATAATCGCTGGACATCTATTCTCATTTATCACCCACAAATTACACAGACTTCCACTACCTATACAAAACAACCTCTTAAAGGAATTCCTAAAATGTGATGAACACAATGAATGAAACATGACCAGGGGTGATTTTCTCGAAGCCTTCTTAACGTTACGTCATTCGTAAGTTCTATCTTTCAACACAGGTTTCGAGAAACCGGCCCCAGAGCATTATTAACCATCACATGGTATTCCACTTGGAGCTGCACCCTGCACAATACACTTACCATGATAATCCATAGCTTCTCAAGGAAAACATTTCTTATGCCAGTGATATAATTTCTCTTCATCTTAAAGCGCTTTTCGCAGTCATCCAAAGACACTACATAGTGATGAACTAATGAACAAAAATGTATAGGTGTATGTAATTAGACATAGAAAATAGGTAAAAGTTTTTCATGACCTAAAAATGCACATACAGTATTGGAGTTTGATGAATTATAGGCACATATGGTGCTATACCACAGCCACCAGGAACTGAGCCATACCGCAAACTGACATGTACGCATGGGTGACCAATAAGGTGACCAGACCGAACTGGTTGCGTTACCATTTCTGATTGGTCGTGTAGGAATTATTAGCTCAGGTAAATTTGAATATCCTCCACCAATATGTTTGAAATTAATTAACGTTTAATTAATTATTATTTAATGCTGATTATTAACCAATTGTTGTGCC
>JAODJW010000094.1:16789713-16807157 GCA_026777045.1 Hyperopisus bebe
AAATCTTTTTTCATTGAAACAAATTTATTTTAGTGCATTAAACATCATTTGGGAGGGTTTTAGCTTTCATATGAGCTGTTTCTGAAACTAATTGATTAATTAAAAGTCAGGTTGATAGCAGGTGTTTCTACAAAATGGATGAGCGACGAGATTTTTGTCAGGGACAGTAGATTGGGAGGGCTACGGTCCTGAGGAACGCACCTGGGTTCCCACCTTGGATATTTTAGATCCTGCCATGCTCGCCCAGTTCCACTGGGACCACCCGGACCGGACAGAACCATACTGAGAGTAATTCTCCCTGTCTCCCGTATAGCCTGTTCCACCCTGTCCGACTCTCCTGCCTGCCCATCTCAACCACCCTCCTGCCCTTCCTCCCCTCACTTTTCCTCCTTGTGAGTTCCTCTTGTGCCCTGCCTGTGTGTCCGGACAGATTCCTCGTTAACCAAACCTCTCACCAGAGACCTCAACCACGGACCCAGATCCTGACTTTGTGATGGCCGTTTCTTCCTGATCACCCGGATTTCGACCTTGCCTGCACGACCACGTCTCTGTCTGATCCCTGCTGCCCGTCTCACTCAGCCAGGCTAATAAAGGTTCGATGATCTGTCCATACACAGGTTTGAGTGTATTCATTACAGATTTAATATTATAAATATAATAATTATAACAAAAATAGAATTTACCCTGAGCCCAAGCATCAAATGTGCTAAAAACAGAACTCCAGTTGTCATTTACAGTTTCAGTTTTAGAGCTTTATAAATACATATGTATCACACTTTATTTTGAAGTGCTACAAGTAAAACATGGTACACGTGAAATTCCAGTTAAGGAAGTCACAGGTATAAAAGATGTGAAAGTGGCTGTAATTATTCTTCTGAAACCTCTGCTAATTTTTAGTCATGGGCCATAAAACCTACAGACATTCACACACATCACACATGAAAGGTGTAAAAATTACACATGTGATAAAAGCAAGCCATGTCATTAAAATCCTGTCTTCATATAACAGCTAAAATGTGATTTTTCTTTTTATTCCGCTTCCGGGTGCAAAAAAGAAGGGCTTATCCATTAGTGATGGGGATGTACTGAAATTCATTAACATAGCAAAGTACTCTCTAAGTAGCTGCCTAAAGTCTCACAAACAAAGCTGACATCACTGCTAAAAAGCCACACCCCCAAGCACACTCCATTGTTTGGTGCATGATACTGTCGGTGTCCACACAACGAAACGCACATGTGCCAAGAGGAGCACAGCCTGATATTCGAAGTGTGGCAATGCTATGCAGAACTGACACCTCGCTTCCTAAGGTGGATGAACAGTTTTCAGTAGACAAATCATCTTCATTTTAATTTTGTAAAAACCATTACTTAATCATGGAAGGTCATTATCCAAACGATGATTTTAAAAACGAAAGTTTAGCTGCATGGTAGCACTGCTTTTCTGTGTCTGAATAATTTGTGCCTGACTCAATAAATAAGACCTTTAGATGCACCCTTAACTTCATATGCATGTGGATGATATCCTGGCAGTTAAATATCATCCATCAATCCACCAATTTTCCATACTGTTTGTCCAGTATAGGGCTGCAGTAGGCCTGGATCCTATCCCATGCAGCACAGGGTACAATCTGGAGATCACAGGACAGTCTATCATAGCTTGTGCACATAAACAGTAATTTGAAGATGCCAGCTTACCTAACGATATGTTTTTGGCCTGTGGGGGAAAATTGGAGTACCCGGAGGAAGCCGCCACAACACGTACGGAGAGAGTACTGGGCACATTATGCTAGGGACAGGATTTGAACCTACAGCCCTGAAGGGGCTTGCGTGGGGCAAAAAAGGAAGCACCTACTGTTATCTCTGTTTAAAATACATAGTTAAATATGATTTCAATACAGATCATTTTAAAAAGTGAATGATTTAAAAAGCAGCTTTAAAAAATGTTGCCTTGGTTACAAGTAAAAAATCCCAGCTGCACCAAAGAAATTGGGAGCCAGTGTTAAATTCCTCCTGTTGTTATGTATCGCTCAGTAGACCAGTGAGTTATGGGGTCTTAAAGGTCAACTCACATGCTTTTCCATACTGCGATCATAAGCTTATAAAACAAAGGAATAAAAATAAGGAGCTATGAAAAATAGTATGTCAATATTGATTCAGTCGGAACGTGTGGAGGGCATGTGAGCAGAAGCAGAAAGAATAATAAAGCAGTAGTGAAAGATGATTTCTCTGCAGAAGATGTCCGATTATCATATAAAAGTGCTGGCTGAGAACCTGACAGGAAAACATTACAATCTGCCCGCAAAAACACACATAATAAATTTGTCTATTCAAATGTGGCAAACAAGGCAGGCAACTGTCAATATTGAATTGCACCCCCTTTTTAACAGCTCTATCAACCCTGCCAAGAGCTTACAGAAAAGTTACATGCTGCACTGACTAAAAATGACTGCACATCTACTCTAAACATCTTCAGCTTTTTTTTGATAAGGCTGAAAGATCAGGGTTTGGGGAAGACTGCACAATCTTTGCTGTTAATGCCTGACAGAAGGCAGTTCCAAATCGATCACTTTGACAGTGAGGCATATTTAACTGCTCTCAGCCAAGAAATTTAGCACATTTCATTTACAACTGCCGCCAGCCAGCCAGGAGTCTCTAAAAAATTTAATTGATTAGTCTTGTATCTTGTATCTTTTCAGCAGAGCGTTTTGAGAATGTGGCCAGTGCCTGAATCCAGCACTTTAACGTGGTACCATACTAAAGGCTTATGTGAGTCTATGAATCCAAGTAATACATTTTAATGTCCATTAAATGGTTAGAAGAGAAGTTTAAATGGCCATTTTTGGTGACCATCCCATAATCCCATTTTTTTTCTCCGTTCACCTACTTTTTCCCAAGTTATTGCATTTAAATTTCAGTATTCCTGAGGCTGAAAAAATATTTTTGATCCCATAATTATTTCTAGAAACATTTCCATGTTACTGAGTAAATAGTTAGCTACCAGGCTCAGTACCTTAATCTTTCTCTTTCAGAAATGCATGGGCAGAATAATACTAACCTTCGGTAATGTGTGTTTTTCTTTGCCTTATTCAACCCTTTTTGTCTTTTTTACTTTATGAAAGTAATCAAATGATTTGGTTCCTTTTCTTGAAAATGTCCGTGCATTTGTACCCAATCATTTGTGCATTGATTGATTTAGTGTTTTAATGAGCTAAACTCTAAATGCATGGGACCAGTACATTGACTCAGTGAGGAGCACTAATGCCTCATACCTACTGGGCTGTATACTTGATTCAAAATGCAAAATGTTCTCTCTGTATTTTCCCAGGATGTTTCCTGTGATTAAATGCTGTATACCATGCTATATGGGATAGCCTTCAATCTCATCTTGACCCTGTACTGGATAGGCTGCTTTCAAGAAGGGGCTGGTGAGATGTATGAATGTATTGGTAGATCAGTTAATCACATGCATCTTTCTTCTTGGGAAAAATAATTCATATTAGCGCATAAAAAGCCATCTCATAGACTGTAGTTTCCTCTTAAGGCTTAAAGCTGCTTCTCTGTAAATCCATAATGAAAAGGTCAGCATTAATGAGGACTGTAGGTATGTGAAATTTAGTAAACAGCTTACAAAACAATATTTTGCCTTAATTGGCAAGCAAACTTCAAGTGAGAATTGCAAGTGTAAATAATCAGTACATGATGGTCAATGAAAGATTAATTCAAAAAACATTTATCTGCTTAGGAGATGCATAACATTTATTTGCTCCTTTGATGGCATTTTTAAACTATACAATGGTTGCTGCCGCCAAAGTGGATATAATATGAGGGTTTATTTTTATACCAATAATTTCAACATTTGATTGGGTATAACTATGGGTATATACATATGTTTTGACATCAATGCCAAAGTTATCGATACTAAGAGAAAGTCAGGGTAAACCTCCCGCCTAATGGAGACAGATCTGTCTGTTCAACCAAAACCCTAACTCTTCTCCAGCATGGAGACTAATTATTAATCTTTATGTATCATTGATTGTTAATGGCTACAGTGCTCACCCATGATTAATTAACTGATTGGTAATGACCAGAAGAAGCTACTGTTTACTTACTAGAGTTTTAAAGGGATAGTAGAATTGGGGATCACTTTTGCTCAGGGCCAAAAGCAGTCAGCTGATTAAAAGGCAATCAGGCGAAGTCTGGTGTTATCAGTTATTGTACAGAGGGAAGTGACTTGCAAGTGGTTGAAGGGAAGATGGGAAAGGAAGTCAGTTCAGAATCTTATCGACACAGGCCTGAGGTTAAAGGGGACAGAAAGTGGATTGCTAAAACAAAAATACAGAAATACATAATGAAAGACAATAACACATGGGGAAATTAAGATGGGGGATAGGTTATTGCCAGGCATTACTTGAGACACATTTGGCATGTTCCTGAATAAAATTACAAATCAGAGGAGGTCAAATTTAATAAAAATAATAAAAAAAAATAGAAATCCCTATTTGTATAATGACCAGGCATTTGGAACAAGATAATGGATAATGCAGCAACTGGATGCAGAAGTAAGTCATAGCCGGAGTGAACAGAAGCGCGTAATTATTAATTTTTTAAGAAGTAAAAAACAGAGGGATTCTGCCCCTGCTAACGGCCATGGGGTCTGGTAATGAGTACTTAATAAGGTAATGGAGTGGCTAAGGTCTGAATGGATCCTGGCCCATTAGTAAGCTCTCATCAGGATTGTAATTGGGATTATCATTATTTTCCATAATGGCAGCGAGTGACAGACTGTGATTCTATTTTTGTTTGTCTGTGCCAATGATTTTTTTGCATCATTACTTCCTGTCATATATAATGGAATAACTCTCTGCGCGCCCAACTGGCGGTTTTCAGAGAGAGCTCTGCATTTTAAAGTGTCGCGAGAAAAAGCCCACTTATTGCACTTATTGCCAAAAAGTATCAGATTTGCAACAACTATGTGTGCATTAATGGTTTTTCACCCCAGGGCTCAGTCAGTAAAAATTACACGAAGTCCCCTGAAAGCATGGTATGATCTAAGCTGCCGCAGTATTAGCACTTGTGTATCAGCAAATCTGCACCAGTTACATAGCCCCTACCAGAGTAAATGTCCTATTCATCCACTTATCACTTTGAACATATAAATTGGTACCAAGTTTCACAACTTGATAAACAGTTGTTTATCAAGGCAGAAATCCAGTGTTTATCCAGTGCAGGGGCACTGAGAGCAAGCCTATGGTAGGAAGCGGAGGGCACAACGGCGGTCATACCCTGCATGGGATGCCAGTCCCTAGGACACACACTGACTTTTACAATATCGGACACTGAGAAACACCGATTCACATAATTGCATGTCTTTGGACTGTAGGTGGATAGTGCATTACCTACAGAAAACCCACACAATCAAAAGCGAACGACCCGCACAGACACAGAGCCACTGCTGGAATCGAAGCCATCCCTCTGGAGGTCACTGCGCTACCCACAGAGCCAACAGTGGCTTATGATTTTGGCTATAATTTTCACTGGAGTGCCATTTGAAACGCAGCCTAATTATTTCATATTCCGTAAACCATTGTTCCACCCTTGCAGATACACATTTGTAAACAAAGAAAGCGAAAGGAAAATGTAAGAATATTATAATAATTGTAACAGGCATTCCGGTAAAACAGAGGGAGAAAAAAATCTTATTATTTCAGTTTAATGACTTGCAGCCTGTAGGAACCATGGCGATTAATCAGGGCTCTCTCCAGGCTTGCCAATGATATCCTTAACATGGGCGTTTTTTGAACTGTGTGTCCCCATATGGAACAAACACCAGTTATTCATCCTCTCTGCAGTGTGAAAAGGAATCACATTTCAAAAGAATGAGGACAACTCTGGAGCAATTTGCTCCGTTCATGACAAAAATAATCTTCTCAGAATATAAATTAATACAGTATATGAAGGGTAAAGTAATTATGAATATATCAGCTTGTTAAGAAGCCACAGGATTTATGCAAAGAAGGTTAAATGTGTAGAATATTATTTTCCAAGTCTGAAGTTCATGTGTTCATATTTTACCATTAGAATCACTAGATAACAAAAAAAAAGTACATGCAGGGTTTGGTGTTGTGAAGTAAATTATATGTTCCCAACTTTTCCTTGTTTATCTTGTTCCTTTCCAAACACATGAATTTAGGGTAAAAAGATGACTTGAAATTTCCCTAAGTGAGTGTCTGCATGTCTGCATGAATACTTTGGCCCTGTGACAGACTGCTGTCCAGTCCTGGGTGTTCCCTGTATTATCAGATTAAGCAGTCCAGTTATTAACAGGTTACATAATGCTGCCCTGGCGTTTAACTGTTTGACTACCAGCCAAATCTGGGCTTTTCCATGCCGTTTTCTGAGCAATCCTATGCAATATAAGAACGAAACAGGAGAGTCAGAATGACCAAGTATCTTTATGGTTCTGACTGAGCTGCAAATGGAACTTCTCTCCAACAAAATGACTCAACCTTCTTTCTGTGATAAAAAAGAAAAAAAAACGCCCATATTGTGGGAACATTCTCCTGCTAAACAGCAATGAAGGATGGAAAAGGGTTGCTGTGGGTATCAGACCTCTAGGGTTGGGGGTTAAAATTCTGATCCTCGTGTAGGTATGTGGCGTGTGGAGCATCTTCTCTCCATGTACATCTTCTCACCTCACAGTCCAAAAACATTCCATTAGGCTAACTGGCATCACTGAATTGCCCATTTTCTATGTGTGTGTGTGAATACATAGTCTGCGATAGACCAGCATCCTCTACACAGTGTATTGTGCTTGGCAGATAGATGGATAAATGACAATGATCAGGTCAAGGTGTACTGTGTTCATTTGGCAGCATACAGGTAATTATATAGGTATAATGCACCTGCTACAGTCAGCCCATGGAATGAGCTCACTATAAATGTGTAACATTGTACATTGTAAGGGATGTATCTTTAGAGAAACATAGACTCGGGTTGGGATTAGAAGAAGGGCATGGATTCCCCCTCACAGCAATTGTAATGAGCTAAAGGAACTTGAAGAGACATATACAAAGGAGAGGAGCAAGCAGATAACAATATGTTCTATTCTAATACCCTCTTTAAAAGATAAATGTAGTAAATCAGGCTACAGATTCCCCAAATCAAACCTTTTGAAACAAATAAATTGGGCAATGCAATACTTTTTTTTTCACAATTATCTGTTAATATTGGTTGATGTCACATTGTAACCTTCATTTGGACTGTCCATTCATCATGTAAATTTAATTTTCTCACAGGTATTTAATCAAACAATATCTGATGGGGGAAAGTAATTACCGCCCTTGGAAACTTACTGCTGCTCTCCAATCTCAGACTGGTGCTCCCGGCTCATTTTCACAAAGCCGTTTTGTGCCCATTATTTATTTATCTTTAATACACCATTACCTGGAAGGGGGATATGGGATAATAATAATAATAATAATAATAATAATAAATAATAATAATAATAATAATAATAATAATAATAATAATAATAATTGATACTTTATCTATCCCCACTGGGAAATTGTCTTTACGCCTCCCTCAACTTGCTCTTTGTAGAGTGAGCTGTTCACAAAGGGCAGCCACCTGTTGAGGCGCCCAGTGAACTGGGGGTTAAGGGCCTTGCTCAAGGACCCGCAGACATGCTGTAACTGGGTTTGAATCAGTGACCTTCTGACTTAATTATAAAATGTATATTTTTACACTGGAAATTCCTTTCCTGATTAATAACTGGAATATCACTGGGTTACTAAGCAAGATCTTGGCACAATTCCTCTAGCCAAAAGACAATATATATACTGTAGTACCATAGTACCATAGAAAGGACTGCTTGCATCATTCTCTAGATTTTAGAATAATTATAGATATAAAAATAACAAAATACCATATATGGAATTATGCACTCACCACTGACCAAAACAGTATTAAAATAATAATAATAAATTGTTGGGGGGTCTGAGGGTTGGGACTCAGACAGTTGTTGGTTCTAATCCCATGGCTGACAGAATAATCCCACCATTGGGCCCTTGAGCAAGGCCCTTAAACCCAGTTGCTCCAGTGACTGGCTGAACCTACTGTCTCCTCTTCGCCTGTGTAATGAGGTGGCCTCCTGGGATGCTTTTCCAGCTCCCCTGAAGGAGGTCCCACATATGCTGAGCTCTCATTGGCTGCTTTTCCTACACTCTCTGGTCAAATTCCTTCCAAACCATTTCTACTGTGTTTAAGTCGGGTAGCTGGGTGATGCGATGCAACTGTATCACTCTCCTTTGTAGCCGGCTTGGCATGTCCAAACTTTTGACTGGTACTGTAAATTGCTCCAGTCTCTTCATGAAAATGTATATCATATGCAGGGCATGGAAGTAACTTTACTGTACGCTCAAGTCATAAGATGCTTTCATACCTCCGGAACCTTTTTCTGGAACCAAAACCTCTTTCTGGAACCAATTTCACTACCGCAGGATCCGATTGTAGGTCCTTGGAACCAATTCCAGAAGCCTTTTTAGTACCTGCTCCAGACTAGGTACTGTACTTTTTATTTAAACATGAACAACTGGAGAGTCACTTACAGTGATAAACTTGCTGATTGGTTGACCACATGCACTGATGCTAATTTGGAAGTTAGGCAGACGTGCTGAAAAAGAGGTGTAGTAGAGCAGATGGAATTGTCTTTGTACCCCAATTACATTTAATGCATAAATTAATACATTTTTTTTGCTGCATCAGCAAAAAAAAAATCTGATGCAGAAAATTTGATCACTAACCAATATACTGTACTTTTGTCTAATATCACTGGTGCCAGTGGTGATACCTGCCAGTGCTTTTTAGTGGAATAATATTACATCGCTTTTTATCCTGTGGAAGATCTGCTGGCCAGATTTAATAAGAATCATGAACGTGTTGCGGGACATATATGTAAAATACAAATAAAAGGCTGTGTCCCATTTTGATCGTAATCAATCCATCCAATAACTAGCAAATAATTAACAAAACAACTTATAATCCTCCATTCCTTTGGTGTGGCAGTGTGAATTCATATGAAGCTATGTGTGAAGTTTAACCTACAAACTTTTTCCGTCTTCCATGCTTATTTAGCATAAATGTGTGAATGCGACATATGAAAGCGGCCAGGAGCTACAAAAGTTCCAAGTCAAGATGGCTCAGGGACTTATAAACTGGGACCAGGTTCCAGAACTTCACTGTGAAAGCATTTATGTGTGCTAGTTGTTATGAAGAGAATGCAAGGACAGGTGTGAAAGCACTGCCATCATCACGCTCTGTTTAGGTGCCCTGACACTTAAACACTTACGGGCCTGATTTTGGTGACAAATTCCCAAGCAGGCCCCGGAGCTACCAGGCACTGGAGGCTGTGTGGCCTTTCAAAGGGCAGCTTTGGAACAGATTTCCTCCTCCTCCTGAAGGCATGCCCACCTATTCCCATCCGTAAACACTTCTTGTCTTGCTTACCACAGTTGTTTTTGCTGCAATTCTATATCCCGAAGCATATCCTGGAGAAGTGTAGCAGGATGGATGGCTTACTAATCTGCCAGTCTTACAAATCTGCCAGCTTGCTATTCTCTCATGTCCTGTCTGGACAAAAACGTCAGAAAGGGGTTACTCTTTGTGTTTATTTTCTAAAGTTATGCACTTTTAAACAGTTCCCTTTGGGATAATAAAAGTATTCTGATTAAATGTTTTTACACTAATATTCAATATTCCACAAAGATTATACAATAAAATCCACCATCATGAGTACACACATTAAAGACCCATATGTTTGTTATCCTAATTAAATAACTAGATGGTCAGGTGACTTCCTACTCAGTACAGTTTAATCTAAGTTTTAGAGTGAACATTAAGTAATGATGCTGCTGCTTGTTGTTTTGAGTTTGTAATGATTTATTTTTGAAGTAGCGAGTGCTCAAAGCCAGCCTTTGCTAGGCTGTGTGGCATAACATTGTTAGAGTCACGTGATTGTATTTCAGTTTTATTGCAGTAAATTAAGGAATTAATCTGTCATGCTGACCTACAGGCAAAAGAGCACAAGAAATAATGGCACCAGCCCAGTAATCAACAAGAATAATTCAGCCATTACTTATTTTAAGCAGAATTTCTATTACATATAATTAAGCTAAGCATATATTCAGTAAAAAAATGGTTATAGTTTCATATGGTAGTAATTTACTATTTGAGGGTAATATTTAAGTGGTTATCTCATGCGCATAAATATCAGATAAAATGTTACATTTAATGGTATCAAATTTCTTGAAAAATTCCTGTTCTTGTTTCAAGACTTCTACCTGATCTTTTGCATTTTGTGTTTTGGATTTAGTGGTTTTGGGAGATGATTTATAACACTAAATACAGCAATACTATGAAGGTTGCCTGTAAGTCAATGTCAGAGCTAGGAGTTTTGACCCAACAGAAAATAAAAATTGCCATACAGGTCAAATCCCTCCACCACACCGTATGGGCGGAGCTTGCTTGTCCCCACATCCCATGCAGATTTCCTCCCACAGTTAGACTAATTGGTGTCTCTGAATTGCCTATAGAATATGATTGTGTGCATGCATGCCCTGTGACAGAATAAAGGCTCCGACCCCCCGAGACAAAAAAAAATACTGGGGCATGTTTTTTGCTTTATTTCATTATTTGCTGTAAAAAAATTTGCATTCTGCCCTGCGAATTGAATTACGGGGGTGCGAAGTGGAGCTCGGCTCCACTGAGAAGGGGAATTCCCCTGAATTACCTGTGGGGGTGCTAAGTGGAGCTCCCCCGAGAAGGGGGATTCCCTGAATTACCTGTGGGGGTGCTAAGTGGAGCTCGGCTGCCCCGAGAAGGGGAATTCCCCTGAATTACCTGTGGGGGTGCTAAGTGGAGCTCGGCTCCCCCGAGAAGGGGAATTCCCCTGAATTACCTGTGGGGTGCTAAGAGGAGCTCCCCAGAGAAGGGGAATTCCCCTGAATTACCTGTGGGGGT
Organism: Hyperopisus bebe; assembly: GCA_026777045.1. Classification (NCBI taxonomy): domain Eukaryota; kingdom Metazoa; phylum Chordata; class Actinopteri; order Osteoglossiformes; family Mormyridae; genus Hyperopisus; species Hyperopisus bebe. Next base: position 16,800,730 of record JAODJW010000094.1, read on the forward strand.
GCTAAGTGGAGCTCGGCTGGCCCGAGAAGGGGAATTCCCCTGAATTACCTGTGGGGGAGCTCTAAAAACTGTCCACCTTTGTGTTATAGGTTAAATGTTATTTTGTCCATACATTAAGGTTCCTGAAAAAACAAAATACTGTGAAAAGATGTCAATGTTGTGTCTTTATTCGCCCATTACAATTTGATTTCTTGTGCGACTCTTATGTTGTTGGTATTGTGCCTGCATGAAATGTTACTGATGGTATTAACTGCCTGCAGTAGTAATAGTAGAGTCTACGAACATGCATAATTCTATTGAAATTCTGCATCACTAAATGACTACAGGGATAATTTCAGAAATTTGGAGGGTGGGGTTTGGTTACCATGCCCGGGATAAGCAGTTAGAAGTTGATTGGTTACTAATGATGAAGTGATACTGTGCTGTAAAAATAGTTCTGTACTGAGAGACCTATTAAATGTGCATTTAAATTTTCAAACACATTAAAAACAATGGAAAGGGACAAGCTGAACTATCGCAGCAAATTCCCCATACCTTTAAAGCAGGCATTAAAACAGTTGAGTCTTAATGGTTGTGACATATTTGTCCCAGTAAGCGGCATAACAAGCTCTCATCGGTATGGTGGTGCGAGGCCCTTCTTGTGTGAATATGCTGTGCTGATCTATTTCTGCCCAAAGCATTTTCACTAGATGAGCTTTATATTGTCCTAAAGAGAATGTGTGATCGTAATTGCCTGGTACCCCTATACGCATAGCTGGATTACGCTCCCAAGCATCCAATCTAGAATCTGCTATAAACAAAGTCTAATTACAGGCTTACAGACTCTAAACATTCTTTATACACATACCTAGTCACACACACACAATTAAATTTTGACAGGGTAGGAGACAGACAGCATCCTCGGCATATCAACATTGTTTTTAATCAGCTGTGCCACAAAATTCGGTCAAATATGATAAATATGAAGCATCTAATGTGCTTTCATCTGTGGTTAAATTTCCGTCTTCCGGATTTTTTCACATTCCTCTTGCTATCTATTTGTGACAGTAGCAATCTGCTTAAATCCTACAACAACACAGTTGTCAGGGGGGACCCAAGAAACGTGTAGCTATTTAAAAAAGCTATATTTCCATTTTATTTGTGCACCAATGCTCTGTGATTGCTAGTGGAATGTGAGGGGGGCAATCGACACATTATAATAAGAACAATGAAAAGAAAAAAAGCAACAATTGCACAATGTTTGGACCCTAAGGCATTTCTGACCTTCAGTAATTTAAGTAGCAAACAACTCTGGGTGTTTTTTTTCTAAAAAGTGCACTTCCTCACATATCCACTGCGCTCTGAGATGGGAGGTGATGCCAGAAAGCCATCCTACTTGAACATGTGACACAGGTTTGAAAGCTTCAGGGCAAATCCATGCATCTCCTCTCCAGCTCCACCAGCCCCAGTAGCAGACCTCAGTGTAGCAGCTAACTATTGTGCACTGGCTGATTATTTGTGCAACTTAGTTGTTTGGCCTGGTGCCCTGAGGCTCTTGGTGAATTAAAGCAACAATGTCTTACTCAACTGTATCACCACCCACTTTTTCTGTAGGAAAGAGGTGAAAGGAGTATGTAGCATAATATAACAACAATAAAAAATGCAAAGGGCATATGACTGAGCAAGACATTATGACCTACTTTTGTAATAATTGAGATTATCACTGTTTACTACAGTATATGGTCAAATGTATGTGAACACCCGTATTATTCGGAGGAAGTAAGCCATGCCCATTGTTGACACAGATGTATAATTAAGCACACAGTGACACAATCTCTTCCAGCAAACATCTGCAGTAGAATGGGTGGTCATAAAGAAGAGGCTAGTGACTTTCCGCCTGGCACCATCACAGGATACCCTTCCCCACAAGTCAATTTGCCACATTTCCGCACTGCTAGAGCTGCCCTGGTCAACCGCAAATGACATGATGGTAAGGTGAAAGTGGACTAAGTTCAGTTGTGATGTGGGTGGGGGGGGACACAAGCTCACAGAAAGGGACCTAACGATCCAACATAAATACCCAACCTGGGGTGCGTTTCCCAAAAGCACCCATTTGGAACTTACATGGTTGGACCCATTATGTTGTGTGGCTCCAACTATGTGTGGTTCCAATTACGTAAGATGCTAACATAGTTAGCAACTATGCTTTCAGGAAATGCACCCCTGAATAGCAGTAAATCCCACCAGCAAAATCGAATGGAAAACCTTCCTAGAAGAAGAGAGGCTATTATAGAAATAATGGGCTGATCAACGTCATATTAAACCCATGGTCTCAGAATGAGATGCTGGACAAGCTGGTGTCCACTTTCTTTTGGCCAGATAGTGCATATTCACACTTGCTATGCTTCTCATTTTCACTGATTTCATTTATTTTAATTAAAATTCATTTTTTCAAGTTAATCCTTCACTGTATTTAAGATGTTCTTATATCTATTAAAGATATTTTTCAGCAATCAAAAGTAATACAGGAAAGTCTGCTACATATTAACATGAAGAATCAGCATAAAGCTCTGAAAGTTCCAAAAACAGTCTTCATTATTACCAAAAACACAAAAGAAAATGTATTTTTCTGAATTCTGATGTACTGATGTTTTTCCCTGCTGTAACTTCACCTGTGCTGTGAGGCTTGCTGGGATTTATTTCGGCATTATTCTTCCAGGCTAGCATGGGAATGCAAGAGGTACCTTGGCAAAACCTCATGTGTCATAACCATATTCTGGTCAAACATGACGATGGTTTGCCTGACTCGTTCTCTCACAGAAGCATTGTTACAGTGTTTCCTACAGAAGCCCAGAAGAGAATTTGTTTCCGTATTATTTTTTAGACAGAATATATTCTGCCAGCTCTACTTGTACCCGTGCACATGTCGAGTTTAAAAGTATACGTTTGTTGTCAGGGAGCTCACCTAATCTGCAGGTCTCATAGGTGCAGAAAATACTGTTATTAATCTAACTGTATTTACACTCACTGCAACACATTTAAAAAAAGCAACAAAATTGAACTTATGAAATTTTCTTTTACATTTAATTTGCATGCTGTAACGGAAGAGAGTATTTCTTACAGCAGCTAAATGTAATCCTATGATCACCCTGCATCAGTGCTAGAACAATGGCTTACAGAGGAGAGCAGCATTCTGCACACGGGATCCCACAGGGACTCCAAAACAATACAGTGAAGAAAGCAAATCATACCAGAAGTCGTGCACATCCATTCCTGGCCCTTGATGTACCAGAATGCATCTGCCAATGTGTGTTGTTGTGAAACTGCCAAGTGAGACTAGTCAGAAGAGATCTGCATTATCTGTGAGAGAGATGGCTGGACTGAGGCACATTACACTATAATGAAATTCAGTAGGACCAGTTCTTCTCTTTCATGTGGCATAAGAGCTCATTACAGGATTACACCCATCTTATAACTGCATATCCTGGTAAGGGTCATTGCATAGGGCACAAGGCCAGGGTATACCCTGGATGGAATGACAGCCCACCACAACACACACACACTCCCACAAGAGTTATGGGCAATTTAGAGATGCCAATTAGCGTAAATGCCTGTCTTTGGACTGCAGCAGGAAGCCATAGCACCCAAAGGGGAAATACATGCAACAAAGGGAGAATATGCAAACTCCATGCCCACGGAGTAGAGGCGGAACGCAAACCCTCAGCTCTGGAAGGGGAGGGGGGGCAACACTGCTACCCATGAGCCACTGTACCACCCCTCTGATATTACAGGCAGCTTATAATAAGATTTCATTGAAACTGCCTGCCTGTTACAGGCAGGATGTGAATTTGAAGACGCCCCTGACTGCCAGTTAAATTCATTTTAGTGGAAATAATAACACAGCTAAAGCTGTTAAAATACCAAAGCTAGTTACAATACAAAAACACTTTTTTTCTTCAAGTTTATCCAGGTTTATCAGGTTGTAATTCATTACATGAATAACCGGATAAGTATTTATTGAAATTGTATGAACTTTCGAATGGATTGATAGATAGACAATTGCAGAACAAAATTGGTCAAGCTTGGTTAGGATATGAATATTGATAGTTTATTATTATTAGATACAATACAAACAGCTCTTATGAAGCATTATCAGTTCTACTTGGATTACAGGCATAGAAATCAGAATCAGGAATGTAATGATATGCATTTTAACAGAATCTCAGCAAGGAAGGCATGAGAGAGCTGTACTATTGGAAGGTAGTAAGAAAAATAAAGTTCTGACTTTCCAATACAGTATGTCTGTTAAATAACAATTCCATTATGTTTAATCGTGTGCATTTTTTTATTCATACAGTGTTTTGCAAGTAATATTGTGACCTTTCAGTAGAAATATATTCCCTTCTTTTCCTTTCCTGCCGTTTCTCTCAGTCTTCTTTGAGTGTGCACGTATTTTCTATATGGAAAGCCTCTGATGTAAACCCCGTTTGGCATTTCTCAAGAGATTACAATGAACAACCTTTAACGGACCAGTCTCCCTTGGTCACAAACACGGAATGCATGACCTTCAGCACTCTGTTTTGTTTAAAGACCACAGCTGAGCCTTAGTTTCCCAAGAGTACCAGCTCAGAAACCTTTAAGCAATAGTTTTAAATCAGGGAGTCATAATAAGTCAGTGGTTCTCAATCCTGTTCCTGGCGCCCATGTGGGTTGAATGAAAACATTCTGGCAAAGGGGGGCACCAGGAACAGGATTGAGAAGGACAGTAATAAGTCAAGGCCGGGTTACTGAGAACCAAACAGATCTATTTATCACATCTACAATATATTCCTAGATGAGCTAATGTACTACATGAAGCCTATGAACATGAAGTATTCGACTGGATTCCTCAATAGAAGTAGATTATTTATAAAAATATAACCGGATCAAATTCCTGGTGAAATATAGACAGTTCATAAATACACCAACATGCTCATCACTTTTATAAGCAATGTCCAGTTTCATGTGGACGGTTTTAATTTTTCTTAATTTAATGGAAATATATATTAATATTGAACTGACCCACAGTTCCCCACAGGGTCATATTTAAATGAGTATAAATTAGCAATAGAATGGCATTTGTTCATAAAATTATCTATATATCCTTCTTCACCTGTTAAACAAAGTAGTTAACTTCTGTGCTTCGGTGGCCTCATCACTTTCCCATCATGCCTTGTGTTTTATGCAAGTAATTCCCCACCCTAAAGATGTTTCGTTAGGCTAGAAATGGGTAAAAGGAGAGTTCACAGCCTAAAGCTATGTTTTGTGAAGCTCTTTGGCGAATGCATTTTCATTGTAAATCTTATACTATCCAGATTCAATAAAGATCAAAACCTGTGCCTGGATGTTTGGCTTCACCTTTCCAATCCCATAGTATGAGCGCTAAAATTGTGTCTGATCTCATATGTTTTAACTAAGCAGGTAGCCAAAGATTTGTCTTACCTTTTTATTCAAAGCTGTATAAAGGTTATTTATATTGTCAACCAACTAGCTAAAAGAAAAAGCTGTTATTGACATTTCAACTGCTAAAAATCCTTTGCTTGTTATAGTTTATGGTTAAAAATGAAAACTTTTCATGTACCATTGCTTGTATAATATAATTCATACTTTTTCATCAGCCTGGTAAAACATCACAAAGCAAAACTTGTATGAAAAGGACTTTTACACCCCCATTTTATTTCCAACAATGGTCTTTCTGAAGCAAATGTATTCCCTCGTCTTTGAAAAACAGCCTTCATTTGCAAAGACGACAGATTCCTGCAAGTGCTGAGACAGACCATAATTAACTTAGTGATGCACAAATTGTTATTCTTATCCTGGGTAAACACCTCTAAATGGTGATTCCAGGCAGGCAAACAAATCAAAATAAACAAATAAATAAAGTGAAAAAATAAATGGAATTTGTTTTGAATTGCTTCTTTTCTTGTTCTTATCAAGGTCCTTCAAAAAAGAGTAAAAACAAATTACATGCACTCTTTCTTGGAAACTGAAAGTGGACTTCACAAAAAAAATCTTCATTTGTTTCCTTTCTTTCGAAACCCTTGAATTATATCCAAAACTTCTGTAACATTCTCAAAGGAGTGCAATAAATACCATAATCATGATTCTATGACCCATTTTAAAGTAGGATGTGCTTCTTTCACATAAACTCTTATGTTTATATATTCCTTACATTTTATTACTTATCTTTTCTATTCTAAAATACTTCAGTATTCTATTATTATAAAAAAAAATTAGTTTTAAATTTACTTGTTTTAAATGAAATTTTGTGAACCATAATTATTTTGAAAAATACCATTTTATATGTAGTACAGCTGGATAGATTTTGGTTGGTTAGAATAGAATAGAATAGAATAGAATAGCCTTTATTGTCATTGTACCAGGTACAACGAAATTGGAGTGCCACTCCC
>JAODJW010000094.1:16807257-16827776 GCA_026777045.1 Hyperopisus bebe
TACAAACAATAATAATATAAATGTAAAAAGTAAAAAGTACAATTTAAAATAAATTAGAATTATATGTACAGATGTGTACAAAGAAACGTAGCAGCATTTATATAAGGGCAGTGTTTCAGTGCAAGAAAGGATCGAGGTAAACAGGTTCTTTATCTAAGTGTGTGTTTATTGATGATGGTTTACAGTTAGTGTTGAGAATGTGGTCTTTTGGTTACTGCCCTTTGTCCTAAATATATTTATGTAGTGCTGTGAGGAAAACTGCATCCCTTGCGCATTAACTCATGCATCTGTAGCACATATAACCTATTATCTACCTAGCAGGTATCAACAAACCGCTAATGCAAAGGTGCAAAGTTTCAGCACAAAACAGACACAAGTAAGATATAGGTCCTAATAAATATTGCTTCTGTTGATGAAGGGCACAGCGATCTTAAATTCTGAGGTCGGGTTGTAGAGGTTGACATTTCCGACTAGGTAAGTCTACAATTAGCATGGCTGGACCTAGAAGTGGGCAGGGGTGGGCAATGCCCACAGAATGTTCTGCTCTGCCCTCCCAGTTGGTCAATTTTGGCCCACCTGTGAAAGTGGAAGAGGAATGTTACTTCATTCTTATTAAAGCACCTTCTTGTTAAAATGTATCTTTTGCTGCTGTAGTTTGCTGTCATGCTGTGTTGGGTTGCTAGTAGTGGTTTAGTTAACTCTTAGATAGTAAGCTAGCTAGCTAACATTTCTGTTGGCTCGGAAGCCCAATAGAACAGTATACAGTTGAACCCCTGTATCTGCTGATTTCGTCTCAATGTAATTTGTAAATTACAGCATTTGCTACTATCCATGGTTTCTGATTTCTGTGGTAGGTCTTGGCGCCACTCCCCCACAGACACGGGTGCGCTACCATATTTAACATTTGACAGTTTGCTAACGTTGGTATCAGCGCAGGGCTGCCAACTTTGATCAGCTGGCTGGAGTGAGATTTTCAATTTGAGATCTGAAGTCTGCACACCATACCAGCGCATTTACATGTATGTAACAGTTTTATTACCTTAATAAATAAGTATAATAATAAATAATAGTCTGTAGGGTTAGCAGACTACCCCAAAGCTTTTGATGTAGCTAATTTTAGGTTTATAACAGAATAATATAGATTTGCTTTAGGACATCTTTCATGAGAACCTGACAACGTGAGTGTCACGCCAGATCGATAAGAGTTGGCAACCCTATCAGCACTGAGTATAAATAAAGTTACTTGGTTAGATAGATTACGTGCTATAATTCCTTTAAATTAGTCATGCATACCCATAAACAACATGCAACACTTTTTGGTTCCTTTACACCGTTACAGTTACTAGCTTCAGTTACAGCTGCTCTGAGCTTGAATAAGAAAGCTTCAGGACTGGAACCTTGGAACTAAGTGGGCTGCTACTGCAGGCAGTTCAGACAGTGATGTAATACCTTCCCTCCCCACTTTGCACCAGTGCAGTGCAGCTTGCTTCCACCTTTGGACATTTGACTTCAGTGTATTCTCCCAGTGACTTAAGTGCACTTAAGCAATTTAAGCATCTTGGGTGTGGCGGCGAGCATGTCTGCGCTGATGACGTAAGAATACACTTAACTCAAAAAACATGTAACTTCTTAGGAACTTTTTTGACTTAAGTATATTTGATGTGAGAATAGACCCCAGAGAGCGGAGGCAGGGTTTTACCCCCCCCCCCCCCACTGGTTATGTGTGACCCCAAATTAAAATATGGCAATGTAAAATGTGCCGTGTGTTTATTGAATAAAACTGAGTAACTGTGTAGAAATTCTGTCTGAATATTAAATCAATATCTAATACATGCCTTTCATTAAAAAAACAGTACATAAAGCAGATAAATACTACAGTAGCTAGCTAGTGTACAGTTTTGGGTTTGGATGGTAGGGACATGTCTCTACCAATAATGTGGGAGTATGTTTCGTGTTTAGGGGGGGCTGGGGGTTCAGGGCTGATACCAATGTTTAAATCTAATCTACCCCCTGGCTGGCCAGACAGGATCCTCTGCATGCAAGAGCAGCTGGAATCAGGATGTCTCTGCCAGATGGGTGGAGATGGGCCTCTGATCCACCTGGACATTCAAAGGGCTTCTTTTTGTCAAAGCCAAGGAAAGCACGTTAAATAATCCTACCTCTGAAACCACTGCTTTTCTCATGCTGCTTAAACTAGTTACACAAAATAGGTATAAACAGCAGTACACTAATAATTGCAGACATAAAATCCATGCAAATAATGTGGCATCTGGTGTCAGAAGTCATTTGAAATATAATTCTGCTGCTGGCTTTGTGGCTGCCGTACATCTCAGACCAAGGTTAGCAGAGTGACGGGAAGCACTGCCCCTTTTCTACATGCTAATTCGATGTGACTGTGGTTTTAAAGTGCTTGCAATCAGACCCTTTAAAATCAATTCCTCACAGACATTTAAATCAAAGTCTGATTCTTTCCAAATTAACATTCTCTCTCATTTCAGGCTCCTATGCCTTGAAAGTGCTGTGAGGCTATACAGTAACAAAAACAATGAAAAGGACTGATTGGGAGGGTTTAGACAAAATTAAATATGTTCATTCCTGATGTCCATAGGATGTTGTTTCTTAAAGAACAACAGGGTTGTATTTTCCAAAAATATCTGTATATTACACTGACGAGGTATGGAATTTAAGTACAATTATGCTTTTGAATGCAGAGACAATCTGTGTATTTCATCTGTCTTGACTTATTTTTGTATCATTTGAGAGAGATCACAATAGCATCAATTTCAAGCGTATTTTCAAAGGAATAAAAATTTGATACACTCGATCAGGTAAGTCGGGTTTGAAGTCGATGAATATTCATGAAATTAACCATAGAGCAAATGGCTCTCAGGGTACTGCACAGTCAGGATCTGTTTGGAAATCACAGTGTAAGTACTGTAAGCTAGATTGAAACAAAATCAATAGACCTGCATTTTGAGTAAAGAGTAAATAATTGTGTCATGACAGGATGCAGGGAAGGAGTGATGATCCATGCGCAGTTTTATTCCAAAACTGGCAAACACTAAACCAGGAACCAAAATAGACCAGGAGGGGTCGAAACAAGAGGCAGGGAGGATAAACAAGAAGGAACAAGGACCAACCTAGACAATGGGAAAGGCCAGAGGAAACTGTGACAAAGAACACCAATGACTGCTACAACACAAATAACACTGGCAAGCCATGAGCAGGAACAAAAGCGCAGCACTAACAATGACCAACAAAGATATAGGACAAGGGTGGGTACATATATATACACCAGTGATGAGGACTAGACAAGGGACAGGTGTGAATTACAGACAAATTAACCAATTACTTAGATACCCAGGAACAAAAGGGGAAAAATGGGATGGTCAGTGGCATCTGCTGGCCAAGTGGGAGCATGACAGGGACAGATCCTGACAAATTAGCTGCCAACAGATAAAAAAAAACTGAAGAATCTGTTACAGTGGGCATATTAGAGGATGATAAAGAGGGTGGGATGAGTGGTATCAAGTGGATGAGTCATTTTATTTGTGTTTAATATTAAATGTTACAATATAGTTATTTTTTATGAAGAGCAGACTTGTGACAGATTCTCCAATATGCATACCTGAGTTTATTATAAAACATGATGCACTTTTAGTCCTCGGCTAATCTGGGTAACAGGCTTGTGAAAGCTACATTCAGAAAAATCACTTCTGAACATTAGTTTATAGGTTTCTTTTAGGCTTAACATGGAAATTTCATATAAATCCCCCACAAGCACCATAAAACAGGGATTCTGTAGGAAAAGACCCTGCTACCTGAGGAACATTGTAATTTCTTGTACCATGAGACAACAAGCCTTTTGTGGATGATACATTACTTCAGTGCATATCACTGCATATCTATTTAAAGGTGAGAAATAACATTCTATTCACTAATTTAAATTTGACAGCCAACCAGTGTTGGAAGGTGAGAAGAGGACTAATATGCTCACATGTTTCAACAGCTACATTCTGAGGTTCTTTCAAGAAGCATTAGTTCGGGCAAACAGCAGAGTGTTAAAATGATCAACAATAGGAGTAATGAATGCACAGGCCAGCAGCTTCCCTGCATCATCCATTGGGCCTAGGTATGTAGCAGGCTTTACCATCTAGGTTTGTGAAAGAATCCTATATATTCAAACAACAGTGAAAACAGTAAAGATGCATTTCTCAGAAAGTATCCCCATCATTCAGTGATGTATGACGTTAATGTCAGCTTAAATTTTGTGAATATTTATCCAAATAAGTTAGGGCCATTCCACTTCTAATATCCTCTATATAGATTTTAAATTTTTGTTATCAGCATAGCTATTATAAGTGCATAATTTGTCATCACTGGACACAGTTCCATTTGTGTTGAGTTGTCATAGCAATGTTCATAGCAGTATGTCTACAAATCATACTGACTGGACAATCCTTGATTCACTAAGTATAAAGTCCTGTTTCAAGGGGAGAACAAGGCTAATCTGTGGTATAAATAGTGCATGCTGAGCTTGGGAGTTATGCCACATGTTTTCCATGCAAAATAAAAGGGGTCACGCGCAATAACAACTCATATACAAAGTATTATATAAGATAATACCCTCTAGGGACAGCATAACTAGAGATTAAGAAAATCAAGCTGTAAATTTTGGTCTTTGGAGCTCCATACCTGCCCTCTGAGTATTCTGAAGATCCATCCTTTTACTCAAAGAAACAGATAACAGTCTGGCAGATAAGACCTAAACCAGGAAGGTACCTACCGAGCCACAGGATTTTCTAGTGTGTATAGTGATCTATGGTGTCAAAAGTGGCATTTAAGACCAGAAGTACAAGAACAGCAATTTTACCACAGTCAGAGGACAGAAGCATGTCATTCATTGCCCTGACAAGTGGTGTTTCAGTGCATCGCTGTTGTCTCAAACCAGACTGAATTATATTATCGGCCTTGTTGAATTGCAAAGGACAGACAGCTGATGGTCAATGCGTATCCCAGAATTTTTAATAAATATGGAATATTCAAGGCCTACAGCTGGAGAGATTATTCAAATCCTAATTAGACCACCTTCAGAAGGGGCTTTAATAATAGAATGTTAAGAAACTTGGGAAAATATACAGAAGGTATTATTTATTGTATCTTAGATGGGCTTTCTTGTTAATATTAGTTTCCTAGGTGTGTTATACTGTATAATTCAGTATATATAAAAGCAAAGCTGGTAGTAGATATGTGGCAGACCTGCCAGTTCTTGTAGTAAGCTGGCAGAATATCTTAGTCCCTTTGAAATTTGCCATCAAAGGAATTTATTGGGTGATGTGTGTTTTCTTGTCTGCTGTGGGATTCCCAGTTAATTTGGCCACTATAATACAAAGACATCCAGGGTTGCTTTTATTCCTATCAATTATGCTGAAAAATTATGTTTCCATAAAAGTGAACATTTTATAGCTTACTAGATTGTTTTCCAGGCAACATCAAATACCTGCATCTAGAAGTGTGCTAATAGTTGAGAAGCCAGCTTTAATGACAAAATACACTTAGTATACCAGGGGACAGGCTCGTGTTTAACAATTTTTAAAGGTGCTACAACATTCATCATAGCCCATAGAGTGGCAGCAAATTCATCTGTCTCTCCAGGTGCTTTTATGCTTGAACTGTTTGAAGAGAAGTTTACAGAAATTATATCTGTAAAGAGTGTGATTGTAGTCAAGTTAAAAACATGCCTATAATAGCACATTTTAGTCGGATTTTGCAGGGTGAGTCAGTTGCAGATAAATTGTATTACAGAAGCAATCTGAAAGAAGAGGGTTCGGCAGAAGGACAGAACTGATATTCTGAGTATTTCTATCAGTTAAGGCAGTATCTGATGTGTGACTGATATAATAAGGAAGCCTATTACACAAAGGTGAGATATTTGCAAAAGTAATGATAATCTTATCAGTGGTGACAACAAAATTTGTGAAGAAATCAGTCACCTAAACAGCGTAAACAGGAAGAAACAAGACGGACAGAGACACATCAGAATATGTTGTACCACAGACCAGGGCCTGGTTCCACGAAGCAGAATATCTTACTTAGCCATATAAACTGTGGGATTTAAGGTCGTCTGGGGTAAATGGACTTTATCTTTGTTCACTTATGTTTAGTTCAAACTACCTTAAATCTGGCAAGTTATCTGGCTCAGCAAGAAACCCTGCTTAGTGGAACAGGCCCCAGAAAGACACAAGCACTTCAGAAGAATGAAGTTAATCTATAGATTTGGAGTCACACAGAGATTAGGCTACAGCAGCACATCCACCAGAGTTTAGTATAATGTTTTAATTAAAGGGGTTTCTAGGAGGAGAAAACGTAAGTAAAGCAGCGTTCCCAATTCACCAGGTTTATCCTGAGTATTTAGCTAACCCACATGCTTATATATATTATATTTACATTTTTTATTTTACATTGGGTTACAAGACCTGCAGAAGAGATGTATTTGGCATTTATTTGGGCAATTATAGCAAGTCCCTTTACATATTGGATTCAGACAGTGTTGATAATTAGCACCCCTAAAAACCACAATAATGCCCCCAAGATATCAGAAAAAAATATATATATAGAGTTCATTTTCAAAACTCCAACATGGCTCTTCTCAGGGCTTCTTCCTTGCTTTATACAGTAGGTCTTCAGTCCTACTAATAGGATCCAGTTCTCCTAGCAGTGCACTGCACACTCGCACTTAATGTTTCCCATTTTTTTTGAAGGTCACTTGAGGTGATCCTCCAATCTATGAGGCACAAGTTGGCGGTCTTCTCCCTGGCATTAGAAAGTTGCTTCTGCCCTCTACCTGGCTGGCCGAATGGCTCCCTCTCGTTTGTAAATTTCTTATGTTCTTATGTTTTTGGTAATTGCCAGTATCTCGTGCTTCACCTTGTTCTTGGGTACTGCTGCCATTGAAACTTTGAGCCTGGAAGCAGCCTGCCTTACAGTGTAACCTTCTGCCTGCAGAACGAGGATTTAACCAGGAATTAGAAATGCAGATTTTTAAAAAATATACAGTGCAATGCAGTTTTTATTCTGTCACTAACACACACTCTTACAAACAACACTGTTATTCATACTACGTAGGGGTCACGTACTATGCGTGAGTGGGGAGTGGGGAAGTAATTCCAGGAGATGAAATTCACAAACGCAGTTTTATTAAGGCAAACAGGGAGCAGCGCACAACGAACGTTAGTGACAGACCTGGGAAACAGAGGAAGACGTGAACTGGTATACACAAGACTAGCCGAAATAACAGGACACAGCTGATCACAATCGGGAATTCACATGAGGTAGATGAGGGGGCGTGGCACACACGAGGATTGTACAAGCAGGTCATGACAGAACCCCCCCCCCCAAAGGCGCCCACTCCGGGTGCGGCTCAGTGGAGGTGACGGACGAGACGAGACCGGGGACACGGGACCTGGAAAACATCAACAAGAGCAAAAAACATCAACAAGGGACTGGGAACAGAACAAGCACAATGGCAGGAACCAGGACAACACCTTACAAAGAACAGGAAACACAGACAGGCACACTAGAAAGGGAGAGATACAGAGGGCACAGAGAATGGAGGGACAAAAGGACCAGGAGTGAATGGAGGCACGACAGGAGGACGAGGAGCCGAGACAGGAGACACTGAGGGACAAGGAGGAAACACAGGAGGCCAAACGGGAAAGGTCAGGGGACAAGGGGGAACACAAGGGAGCCACGGGGGGCGACAGGTGGCAGCTGGAGGGGCCGCAGGTGACCGGGAGGTAGGAGCAGGAGGGGACCACGAAGGGGGCAAGGAAACAGGCTGACAGAGGAGTCAAGGAGGGAGTAGGAGGGAGCACCAGGAGAGGCGAGGAGGGTCCCATCCTAGGTCCTCTTCCTCTATCACAGGAGGTGGAGCCAAGACCTCGGGTGGAGCTGCAGACGGCACCGGGGCCTCGATTGCGGCTGGAGCCTCAGGTGCAGCAGCAGGAGCCTCGGGTAGTGCAGGTGCAGCCGCGGGCACAGCCGACTCCGGACCAGCAGGGGGTGCCATGGGCACCACCAACTCCAGACCAGCAGGGGGCACAGCGGGCACCGCCAACTCCGGACCAGCGGGGGGCGGCACAACAGCCGCCAGGACAGGCACATCAGGCGCCAGCGGGACAGGCAGATCAGGCACGTCAGGCGCTGGCAGGACAGGCACGTCAGGAACTTCAGGCAGGACAGGCAAAACAGGCAGTTGCGCTTTCTGTAATTGGAGCAGCCTCCTCAGGCCGTCCGCTAACCTCTCCATCTCTCCTGGAGGATAAGTTGGCAAAAACAGGGAGAACTCACAATGTAGTTGTGCGGAAAGCTGGACAGCTTCAGCGGACTCTTGTATGGCCGGGTCTTTGATCACCCTCCAGTTGAGCTCCTGGAGGGTAAAATAGCGTTCGGTGAAAGCCGGTTCTGCTCGTGCTTCCGCCGGCATAAACACCACTGGGTCCAGGATAGGACAGGGCTCTGGTGAGCACCCAGCGGGGGAGAAGAGAGAGAGGGTCACTGCCCATAAGGGGATTGCCAGCACCTCTTTGGGGCTCTTACCTCCTCTCCGCTTTTTCTTCCTCCAGGTCTGGGCTAATGGTGGAGGCTGGGATTCTCCAGGGACATCCATGGGCTGATCGGGGAACCTCTCCTCAGAGAAACTGATCGGCCGGGCTTTCTGCCCGGTTAGCCTCTCCGGCAGCTGCCGGAGATTTTCATGCACATCCTCCGCTAGATATACACAGGTGATCACAATCGACAATTCATATGAGGTCACATTGAGGGGACATGGCACACATGAGGATCGTACAGGTACGAGCAGGTCATGACAGTAGGTGCATAACCTTATGTAACATGCAACTGTAACTACGTCGTGGCAGAGGCCAATTTAATTTTTTTGATAAAAGCATTCAACCGAAAACAACAAAGCCAATTTCTGCTAGGGGTGTTGCTGTGGATTGTCTGCTTACCCGTGGCTTCGCCATCCACCCATTAACTTCCACAGTCACCTAGGGTTGGGCCATATATCAAATTTTCATAGCATATCAATATATTTTATGCCATCCTATAGCTCATTTATATTTTGAAAACGAGATATAGGATGACATAATACCGTTTGTATCGATATACCTTTTATTGTATGTTACAACCAATAGTATTCTTTCCTGGTTGTAAACAATGTGAGAGCTTCAGCCATGACATTGCACAGATTCTCGGAATTCACAGCTAAAATCAAACTGTAAGCATCTCAGGGGGTAGTTGATGGAGGTAAAGAATAGATGACATTTAACCATACAGATGATTGCACACTTCTTTTTGGAACATAGTATGCATTTTATTTATGAATACTGGTGATTATTGTATGCTTTTTAATCTGGGCTTCCTATTAAAAACAGATACTTTGTGTATTAATTACTATTTTTAAAAGGGCCCCCAAAATCATGTAAATGCCCCCATTTTTTTAGACAGTGGGGCAAAAGTTGCCCCCCAAATATTCTTGTAATTTCTTGCACTGGTTTCAGGTCACAACTTATAAGGTTGGAACCTTGTGTTTCTGTCTGATTTGAATATGTGAGGATAGGACAGGAAGCATCGCTCAGAACCGCATAATACAGGGATGAGAGGAGGTAAAGGGGTTCTTCATTTTGGGACAGGAATAGAGATGGGTTTGATAAAATGGCATGGGAAGGAGCAAAAGCAGTTGTTTGACGGTCAGCACAGGAGGGAAACACTCATGAAAACAAAATGAGTACTAGGTCTTGGAAACGGCTATAATGGAGTGCAAACAAGTCTGGACACATCATTCTGGGACTCGGTTTTATATAAGGATTGGCACTACACTAGATGTAACTTGAGTTAATGTTTTTGTCACCTTTCTGCTGGACACATAGACCCCTTCACCATACATAGCAGTTTCTGGCAATTCTCTTAATATGCCCCTTAAGTTATTCTTTTTTAGCACAAACAGTCAATATGTAAAACTGTGTAATTACATATGTGAAATAAGTGATATTCTGAAGTTGTGCTGGGGAAAAATTTAACAACTTTGCATGATGTAATCTTTTAATTTTTCTTCTCTTTTTGTTCAAAAATCGAATATACCCACTGAGTCATCTACTGACGCACGATTGGCTTGTTCTGTCGCCATCAACAGCATGCAGCCAGGAAATCATTTTGCACCTTGACCCCTCCCAAGAAAACAAGAAAGTGATCTTGGGGGTTGTGACCTGCAAACCACACCTCTCGCTCCTTAGTGCCCCCTTGGATATGCTGCCCCAAGACCACCTCCACATACACACCCACACCCACATCCTGAGCTCATAGTGTTACAACCTTAACTTACTATGAATTTCGACAGGCACACAGTGTGTGGCAGAAAAGTCATACTGGAACAATCAGTAAAGGGAGAGCTTCACAAACGGATACAAATGAGGCCTGGGAGGAGGAACAAACCTAAATTAACTACAATAACATTTAAATTGTTATATTACGGTATCATAAAGTTTCATTAATAATTATACTCTCTAGCAACAGTCCAGTTTGTTTTGTGATTGGACTTCTTTAAATGTTGTCGCCAAGGGTGTTTAGCATAAATTATATGCTATTCATATGCATAAATACTGAAATCATTAAACGCTAAGTAAAAGTGAGAATAATCGCAGCAGTAACAAAAGAAGAAAAGCTGTTGCCGGCTGGTTTTTTTTTTTGTGTGTAGTGCAGATTGAACCTGGCCATGCAATCACAACAGAACAGAGGATGCATTACATGATTGATCTCTGGAGCAATTTCTTTTGGGAGCAGTACGCCTTATAAAGGGCACAGATTCACAGCAGGCCGATAGGTTGACTTTAAAAGACACCGGGGATTTCATTTAAAGGGGAGGCAACGTTTGATGTTTGTAGTATTTTAGTTTTGCTTATATTACAAGTACAGTACAAAGATTTTTTTCCTGATAATTCAAAGCCAAGGCTGTGAATACAATGTAGATATCAGTATTTAAAAAATAAAAACGCCCAAGAATGCATTTGATTGGTTAACACAGGTGTATTACAAAACACTCATTTGATTCCCATCACCGACTTGATTAAAGGATGACTCAACAGCACCAATCATTAACATCCGCATTTTAATTAGCACCTGAAACTATCCAAATCTTTTTCCAAATAAATTAATCAAGAGCTGAGGCTGAAAGAAAAACCAGCTTATGGTCAACTAGGAATGGAGCCCCCTGGACTAAAGACAGAATTTTGCTCTGTGTATTTCAGATTTATATATATAAAATTTGAAAAAAAACTAAAGTAAAAGTATTACTCAGTATTACGCAGTATTACTCCGCATGTCATCTCAAGCATGCATCGGGGACACTAATTTAGGTTTATCTTTCTAATTTGCAGGCTACAATTTGGTATATAAGGCAATATCAACCGCATGAGCCTGTCTCTAGCAGGTGTCAGTTAGGAGACAAAACTGTATTAGCAGCTGAAAGGTGATTGCTGGTGTCTCCTCCACTCTTGCTCTGTCTCTGCTCACCCCATGGTGCCACTCCCGCTTAATGCCGGTTGCCATGGCAAAGGCAGCTTGCTCGTGGCTGTTGACATGAATGATGACGTCGGTGATGGATTACAGCACAACAACCTGGGAGTAAACTGATGATGATCTTCTGATCACACACCGGCATTAGCAGCTGGAGGGACACAAAGAATGGTTCCCCAGATGAGGGGCATTCTCCTTGATGTCCTGTTACCCAGTCCTTCAACTACCCATTGAACAGAAGCTGCAGCAGCAAATGCAGATCTAAAATGCATGTTTCAGGGGCTTTGAAGGGTATTATGGAATAATGTTTTGGTGTTTAGGGTTAGCCTAGTTTATAACCATGCGGGGCCTCCTGATGTTTGAAGGTAAATAGTATTGAGTTCTTAGATCAGGAGCACTACTGAAATGAACAGCCCAGCCAAGGGTTACGTCAACATTTTAACTTCCTGCACAACCAAAGTTCTGCTGACTATGATTCCACTTTCACCAAATAATCATACAAAGAGCTAATGAAAGGATGAGCAAAGCCATAATTATTGGTTCAATGATGACACTACTGCATGGAATGGATCTAGTTGAAAAGCTCTTGGAGGGAAGACATCAATAATTAAGCGTCGAGTGGCTCTGAAGATGCTGGTTGAGAATAATGCATTTGTTTCAGTTTGAAGAGGACCTCAAAGAGAAATGCCACTGGCTACTGTGGAGGGGCAGATTGAAACAGTAAATGCAGAAACAGAGATGAATATAGACTCTTTTCCATGGATGCAACATAACCGTTTCCATATACCCTGTAGGGTCAATATAAGTAGACCTTAATAGAAAATAAAATTAAATGCAGCTGTAAAGAGACATGAAATATTTTGTACCAAGTTTACGTGCGTGTGTGTGTACACACATACACACACACACATACAGTACTATATTGACAAAAATATTGAGATACACCTCTTAAATAATCATTGAATCATTGAATAGTTGAATTTCATTCAAACTGATTGCCAAAGGTGCATAAAATCAGGCATCTAGCGATGAAGTCAGGTTTAAAAACATTTCTGAAAGAATGGGTCATTCTGAAGAGGTCAGTAGATTCACGCGTGGTACTGTCATAGGAGTCCACCCTTGCAATAAGTCAGAATCTGACAATAAGTCAGTTGCATAATCTGCTGGATATTCCACGCTGAACTCTAAGTGGTACTACTGCAAAGTGGAAATTTTTAGGAACAACAGAAACTCAGGAATGAAGTGGCAGACCACGTAAAGTGGGGTACAGAGTGGGGTCGCTTGACTGCCGAGGCGCATAGTGTGTACAAGTCGCCAACATTCTGTTGCCTCAATATCTGCAGAGTTCCAAGCTTCCTCTTGCATTAACCCCAGCATGAAAACTGTGCGCTGGGAGCTTCATGGAATGGGCTTCCATGGCCGAGCAGTTGCATGCAAGCCAAGCAAAATGGCGAGCATAAGGAGTAGTGTAAAGCACGCCATCACTAGACTCTGTAGCAGTGGAAACATGTTCTGTGGAATGATGAATCACGCTCCTCTGTCTGGCAGTCTGGGTTTGGCAGATACCAAGAGAAAGTTATCTGCCTGATTTCATTGTGTCACTTGTAAAGTTTGGTGGAGGAGCGATAATGGTATGTGGTTGATTTTCAGGGGATGGGCTTGGCCCCTTTGTTCCAGTGAAGGAAACTTTTAATGCTTCAGCATACCAAGACATTTTTTGACAATTCCATGCATCCACTTTGTGGGAACAGTTTGGGGAAGGCCCTTTTCTGATCCAGCATGACTATGCCCCAGTGCACAAAGCAAGGTCCATTAAGACATGGTTGGGCCAGGCCTTCACATCCAACATCAGTGCCTGACCTCACAAATGCTCTTCTGGATGAATGGGCAAAAATTCCCACAGACACACTCCAAAATCTTGTGGAAAGTCTTCCCAGAAGAGTGGAGTGGCAGTTACTATAGCTGCAAAGGGGGGACCAACTCCATATTGATGCTTATGGATTTAGAATAGGATGTTAGAAAAGTTCATGTAGGTGTAATGACCCGATGTTCCAATACTTCTGTATATATATTATAGTGTGTGTGTGTGTGTGTGTGTGTGTCTTTTTTGTAATTATTTGTTATTTCTAATTGCACATAATAGTCTGCATATAGAGCTGCATTTCACTGTAGACCCTGTGTACATATGACAAATAATATTCTTCACTTAGTGGCAACAAAGCATTCTGCAAAAAAAATGTACCATGTAAATAGTAAAATATCTGTATATCAGAAAAGCTCACACTTCTAACTTTCTGCATGTTTTTCTGTTTTTCTTTAACTGGTAGGAAACAGGAGAAGCATTGAGGCAGTGCAGAAAAGTCAAACCGTGCCAGCAAGGTCAGAGCCCCAGCTGTCAGAGGGGCGGTGTGGAAAGCTAAAGGTTAGCCACATCGCTGGATGGATGGAGTCGGGGTGAGAAGTTGGGGCGTTGCTGCTCAGCTGCGGAGCCTTCACACTGAATACCCTGACCCCCAGCGCGTCCCTCGGCACCCAAATGACACACCGCTCATCACCCCCCATGACGGATAGCGCTCCAGCACAGACTTGAGCACGTAACGCTCTTGGTGATTAATTGCCATAATTACCTGTAGACGTACTTAATGAGGTCTAAGGACTGGGCATTTAATTCAAGGTCAATGGGGAAGGCATTTTCGCAATATGGGTCATCGTCCTCCCCAGGAGTACAGACCTAAGATGGCTTCGCCCATGTTATGAGAGTGGGAAAGTGCTGATTGATCTTCCTATTTATCAATAATGCATTGAGGGGCTATGCACCTGCCTGTATCACATGACTGATTCCCATCCAAAAACTCAAATGGGAAGCACTTGTTCTGTGTAGTGCTTGTTGGAAGGATAAGTTGTTTGCTGTCCTCATGTTACAGATGAGTGTGTGCGCATTTTTTCCCTAAAGGTACCTTCTATCCCTTGGGTATAAAACTATGACTTTATTTCTGCCAAAGCATACGAGTGTCAGCTTAGACATTTAAAAATCTCTCAGGAAGTGACCTCAGTATTTGCAGTAACCATCAATGTCTTTGTTGACCCAGCAACCTCCATGCCATGTTTGGCTAATCAATACCTCATAAGGTATTTAACTAATTAAGTTAATTTGTTAAGTGAGCTGGCGGTGCCCTTGAGGAATAGTTTGGGAAAAGTGGCGATGTCCTTCTAGCTATCCAAAAGATATCCATAACTTTTTATGGTATAAAGGGAAGAAATATGTCATTGATCCCAGGGACATTTTATAATAAAGAGCTTACGGATGCAGGCATCAATCCCACTACCTCTCTCATGCTAAGCAAGTGCTCTGCCATTTGTTTAATAAACATTCATTTGCAGTAGTATTAACTAGGTCAGGAAAATCACAAAAATTAAAGACTATTAACCAAGTACTCACCGCGAAACAGTAAGTCGGGGTGTCAAACTCCAGTCCTGGGGGGCAGGAGCCCTGTGTAGCTTAGCTCTTTCCCCATTCCACCAGAAATTCAGCTCAAGAGCTGTGCTGTAATTAGCACAATGAGTTGAATCAGGTGTGTTAAATGAGGGTAAACCAAAAACTATGCAGGGCTCCAGCCCTCCGGGACACCCCTGCAGTACGTGCATTGGTAAGAAATGGGGGGAGGACTGTGATCTGATTCGTAAGAAATGGAAGGAGGGCTGTGATCTGATTGGTAAGAAATGGAAGGAGGACCTGAGCCGATTGGTGAGAAATGGAAGGAGGACCGTGAGCCGATTGGTAAGAAATGGAAGGAGGACCTGAGCTGATTCGTAAGAAATGGAAGGAGGGCCATATCCTGATTGGTAAGAAATGGGAGGAGGACTGTGAGCTGATTGGTAAGAAAAGGAAAGAGGACCTGAGCTGATTGGTAAGAAATGGAAGGAGGGCCGTCAGCTGATTGGTAAGAAATGGAAGGAGGGCCATCAGCGGATTGGTAAGAAATGGAAGGTGGGCTGTGATCTGATTGGTAAGAAATGGGAGGAGGGCTGTGATCTCATTGGTAAGAAATGGAAGGAGGGCCATGAGCCGATTGGTAAGAAATGAAAGGGGGACTGTGAGCAGATTGGTAAGAAATGGAAGGAGGACCGTCAGCTGATTGGTAAGAAATTACCAAGCTATTTAAGCTATTTAATGGCTTCCATGAAGCAAGCGCTCGTGCTCTGGATGGCACCAAACCCCCTACCGCCAGAGCAAATTCTAGTTACATTTTATTGCATTACTGTTCATTTGCATATATAGTTATTTTTTTCTGAGATAGACAGTTATTTCCAAGATAAATAGCTTTAAACATATTCTTTCACAGCCTAAGACTTTTGCACAGTACTGTACATAAACTTTTTTTTCCTATGACAGATGTCTATATTACTATACTGAATATGAGTCTTTTTGACAATTGCTGAAGGGGAAAAAACAAACCACATTGCAGCCTGTTTTCATAGTGAATGCCATGAAGCCTGGATGGCACATTTCAGGAAATACCTGATCATCTTCAGACACCTGACAGGGACTTTAACACCTTTTGGGTGAGGGGTTTCCAGCCCATTTTAAGCCAAAATCTTTGTCACTATGGATGAAACGCTGCAGTCAGGCACAAGCTTGACTTGCTTTGCTCACATTTCTAGTATCTCACACTGTCTCACATGCTGATTATTGCCTTCAGCAGAGCAAGAGAACAAAAAAAGAATGCAGTATATACTTGTAAAAAGTACACTTTTAAAAATATCTATATATTATTCTCCCTGTATTTGGAATTACGCCAAACAGAAAATAACAACATTGAACAACTTGTAACTTTTATTTTTCCACATATGCATGTCAGTTTTAATGATTTTCACTCTGGAATAAAGTACATACTATTTTGCCTCACCATGCTATCACGCAAACACAATATCTAGCTATAACTATGACTGTGAAAATATATAATTGAGTAAACAAGGTGCACATAGCACACTGAAAGCAAGCGCTGTCAATGGAGACCCCTTCATGGTTAAGGTCATGTCAACTGGTGGAGAGCAGACATGTGCAGAGGAGGGTCCTGGTGGTGCTTGGTGGTACCTGGTGGTGCTTGGTGGTACCTTGTGGTGCTTGCTGGTACCTGGTGGTGCTTGGTGGTACCTGGTGGTGCTTGGTGGGACCAGGTGGTGCCAGGTGGTACCTTGTGGTGCTTGCTGGTACCTGGTGGTGCCTAGTGATGCCAGGGCACCTGCCCCTCTTGCCTGAACTATTGAAAATGCCTCCATTTTGAGGTTTTAAACACCTTTTTTTTTTTTGATAACTGACGATGACACCAAATTAATTGAGGGGAACCCCCCCCCAAACAAGGTCAGCTTGACCGAAGGGAAACCAACCCCCTTTCCCACCCTGGCCGGTAAAATGTACCAGTTGACCACACCTCCCCCTTTCAAGTACCTGCCCCTCTAAAAGAGGCCACCGTGGTGAAAGGAGGAGATCTCAGTGATTTTGTGTAATTGTAGGGGCATGTTAGAGAGGTGCTTCAGGGATATTTCACAGGGAATAGGGCTGGTGGCCGGCAAATCTGACGCAAAGACATCAGCACACGTGCAACTGTGAACATCTTCGGTAGCCGTGATGTCTGTACATTGGTTTAGTCAGTCAAAACAACTCTGACTGGATTGTTTCTTTTTAATTTAACTAGCTTTAACATCCTTTTAAAAATAAATTTAGTACACACAATATCCATCCATCCATTGTCTAACCCGCTTATCCTACTGGGTCGCGGGGGGTCCGAAGCCTATCCCGGAAGCAATGGGCACGAGGCACCAGACACACAATATCATATGAAATTAAAAACTCATAATCTCCAGATTAATGCCTAATTATATACCATAGGCAATCTACATAAGAGAACTGTGTTTTTTGCCATAGAAAGCAACATTGCCAAACAACTGATTATATAAAGTCTTGGCTTTCAGGTTTAAAACCCTGGAAAAAACATCTGAAAGCTCAGTAGTTTTGAGATACTAAACACATCATTTGAAACCATTTACACACTGAGAGCATAATCGAGTAATGAGACAGAGGAAGCTGCTGGAGTCTGACTTCAGCGCCTGAGGATGAAGGGTGATGTCTTTCTTCCTGTAATAGGTACTTGCGCCTCGGAAATGTGGTTTGGTCTTGCTGCAGCACCCAGTGGTTGAAGAGTGACACAGCAGGCTGAGGCAGCGGCAGAGTTTTACCGCCATAGGAGCAGTTTTTTATTCAAGGTGAAGAGCTTTTTCCACTAGCCAAGGTAAGCTTTACAATTAGAGTGAGAACTCCAGCCACAGAACACTCCCTGAGAACCGGCGTATCTTTGCACAAGATCAACATGTTCCGTACAGCTATTGTGGGCTTGCCATTGACTGGCTTTTGTGTGGTTACAGACAGTACAGAGATACCTGAGATATCTGAACTCCAGGGGAGTGGGGAGTGGGGGGGAAGGCGCCCACATTGGTTGAAATCTCACGCAGATATGGAGACAGCCTGGAGGTTACTCTGCTGAAATGTCACCCTGCCCTGAAAAGTCACACTAATGAACACTGTGCAAAAGCAACAGCACAATCACAATGAGGACAAAAAAAGGCAGATGGACCAGAGAACAGACCCGATTGAGCCGTAAAGTGATCTTGTCTAATATATGTAAGAGATCTGCTGGGAGAGGTAATGCTGGCCTTTGTCGCTCTGTCCAGGGGTCCCTGTCACTGGATTTCTCCAGAACCAGCCTCAGCAGCTCCTGGCTTGGCCCGCACGCTCTGGGTCTTTGTCACTCTGCAACTGACCAAGACCACGATGATACGGATTCAGTTGCATTGTGTGCATCAGACCTCCCAATTTTCTAGTAGCCTCCACCCCCCCCAAAACATACTCCAAAGGGGAGTCAGAGACACTGCTAATTTTCCGCTAAACAATTTAAAACTTTCTCATTTGTTCTTAAAAAAAAAAAATCTTATTACAAGGTCACTGCAAAAGGCTAAACTCAGTTACCGAGTACAAAAGTGTGAAATATTTTTTTATTTCCAAGGCTCCAGAGACAGAAGATAAATTACCAAAATAAAGCCACCTCTGGCTAGATATGTGCAACATCAATAGTGTGCAACTCCACTGCTCTGGAGAGCGTAATCTGCAGATATTCAAGGACTCGTCAGGCCATTTAGGTCTAATATGAAGGACTGTTAACACTACTACTGGTTTATTACATTCTATTAACAAAGAACAAATGAGATTAAATCAATAATTGCATAGAATTGCTCCAGTGGAGAACTACAAAATATGGGCTTCATTTTGCCTTTTGCTTTTTAAAAATACTCCAAAAGCAGGGAATCTGGGAATTTTCAATGGATGTTTCCTCATACTGTGATCAATCTTGTATCTTTTTTACAATTTCATTCAAAACAAATCACATTACATATCACATTACATATCACTAGCCACCTATCAGTAGCATACCCTACTACCTCTTTTTACCACAATCTTTCTTTTTTTTCACTCTGCATTATGAGATTTTGTTTGCTCAGAATACACACACTGCAGAACAAAGGAGCATGCAAGAAAGGCAAATGTAACAGTGCAAAAGTCAGTGAAAACCCTGTTGTTTCTAGGCAATACATTCTTACATGCTAGAGCCATCCCAGACGTGGGTATGTGACCTTATATAAATGCTAACAAGGTGATCAGTACTGTCAGAGTCAACACGGTTTCATTATAAAATATGTTCGTAAACAGGAGGCTGTTGATCAATTACCATTGTTACGCGAAGTGTCAACTGAATCGAGCCATTCTTCTGGCCTTATTCTGGCTCGGATAATTGCATTATTTATTAATATTTCTTTTGCATTTGATTTTTTACTGAAACCATATCCTTGCTCAGGGACATAACAATTCCACCCCTGGGATTTGAATATGATCACAAACAATGTTCTTTAAACATTTACAGCCGCTAAACTAGCTGCTGTACATGCATTTTGTGCTGTAGTCTTTTGGTAACTTACAGCATATTAAACTGCGTTATTCAACAAATGGGAATAAAAGTATTTGATGATAATAAAGCCAAGAGAGCGCAGGTCCTAGGATACACAGTAAGCCACATGGGACAAGGAGGCATTAGTGGGCCAATTTCTGTGGGTCATGCAAAGGAGTCTCCATGGTCAAAATTGAGGACACAAACAGAGTTAGAAAAAAGCCATTCAGTAACAGTGCCCTCCATTTTCATTCGAAGCAGATTAAGTTAAAGAAGTGTTGCCTATGATGACAGATGATTTTTTTTGTACTTCTTTTCTCCTGCAGCTCTGTATCTAATGACAGTATCTAAGTTTTATTACAAAGAGATATGGAGTCATATGAACCATCCATCCATATCCTATATGCAATAATCCAGTACTGGATCACAGGGAGCCTGGAGCAAATCCCAGAAAACACAGAAAGAGCCGGAATGCCAGTCTATCACAGGGCATTCACATAATACGGGCACCAATTCAACTGTATGTTGTTGGGTTATGATCAGAAACCTGTATACCCAGAAGAAACCAACACAAACAAACAGGATCCATGTATTTGTGGTTTCAGTTATCCATGGATTACTGTAGTCTGGAAAAAAATCGGAACATTCCAGAAATAAATGGTTCATAAGTTTCAAACCATGTACCAAGCAAGTACAGGCTGTAAAATAGTGAAACCTGCCAGCTCACCTTGACCCCATACCCCAATAGTGAAACCCGCCAGCTCACCTTGGCCCCATACCCGAATAGTGAAACCCGCCAGCTCACCTTGGCCCCATACCCCAATAGTGAAACCCACCAGCTCACCTCGGCCCCATACCCCAATAGTGAAACCCGCCAGCTCACCTCGGCCCCATACCCCAATAGTGAAACCCGCCAGCTCACCTCGGCCCCATACCCCAATAGTGAAACCC
>JAODJW010000094.1:16854685-16870806 GCA_026777045.1 Hyperopisus bebe
CGGACAGAGCCGGCTGCCCACTCAAATCAGGATTGACATACTTTGTTATCATCGTAGCGATGTGGACGTCAGGCTCCCAGGATGAACAGAGAGCGGAAAGTCAATTAGCCCCCATTGAGGGATCGATGATGGTAATGTGACCCTCCCTGCAGTAAGTGTAACTGTCTGTGAGTAATTAGTCCCCTTGACGTGCCAGACAGCACGGATGAGCAGCGTGTGTGCAAGGAACAGGGACTGAGAGCGGGGAGTAATCGGGGGAAACAGGTGTTCGGATCTGCGCTGATTAGGAAAGGACACTGTAACCCACTGATTGGAGAGGACATTTCACAGGGCCAGCGAAGACAGAAGCCGGATCCCTACGTCCCAGCAGAAGCAGTGATTTAATATGTCTGCTTTAATCTAACCTAAATGCATTTAAGCCAGTCATCAAGCAGAATGACAGCAGAATGATCTATATCAGCCATGATTTAAAAAGATCTTGATAAAAGAGACAGATTCAGTAAGGAGTGACTGATGTGCTATATCAGTCATTACACACCAATCTAAAGTAATCCATTTATTACAGTGACATCTGACTGTGTATTTATTAACTGGACACAGCAAGCAGAATTAAAATGTCATATTGAAAAATCCCACACACTATTATATTTGTTTTGTCAGTTTTATTGCATAAAATAAGTTTAATTGAAGGACACTTAATAAAGGATTATGCTGATGTTCCTGACCTCTGAATCGATTGGTAATTAAACAAAAAGGTGAAATGCTGCACACATAGCAGTCTTTGAGGACTGGAGATCGCTAATGCTGGTGTGAGTGAGTGATAACCTGAATCAGCCTTTGGGTTGTTTTCTAAAAAAAAATCCAATAGTATTTTGTATAGGGAGATCTCAGAACTGGGAGGTGACAAGCTTGTGGAAAAGCTGTGGGGACGTAAGCACACCTGGGCACACGGCCGTTGGGTTGGTCCCAGGGCCTTCTCTACATTCCCCTCACATTCAGACGCCACCACTAATCGTTAATATCAATTTCAGCAGCACAAATTACTTTTCTAGAATAGATCTCTGTTACAGCCAATGTCAGAATGGGTGGAGCACAGGGTCCTAGCACCGGTCTGCTGGCCTGCAATCTCTGACACTTTCTCATGGCTCGTTCACATTATCTTCCTGACACCACCGCGTTCTCCATTGACACTGGGAAGGTGTCCGGCTCTTCTTTAAGAGCAAGGGCTGATAACAAAAATAAAATAAAGGATACGCATGGTTTTCCACTACCCTGAAGCTGCTGATTTTTAATAGTGTAACTATTAACCACAGATATTAGGAATTATTGCACAAAGCTCCAGCGCAAAATGCTCATCTTTGAAACAGGGAGTAGGGATGCACCAATACTCATACCAGCATTGGGTATTGGCCCAATTCTACACACATATACTGATACTTGTACTCATAAAAATTGCCGATACCAAGGACCAATACCACTTAATTGCAACATTACGTTGAAACTCAAAGCCGTGGTATTTTTTCGGACTGTAAGATCTGTTCTGCTAAAGTGTCCAGAGGAGGAAGTGACGGCACGTCACTTAACACAAGCAATTTGATCAAATGTCACACCATAGTGCAGAGTACATGGAGTTTGCTAATACTAGCAGAGAAAGACCGCAACAAAAAAATTTAGCGCAAATTATGGAAAAGCGAGAGAAAATGCAACCAAACGGCTACGTCGCACTTAAGGTGTCCTTTCGACACAGAAGTATAAGTCAAGGTTTTGTTCCTCTCTTCAAGCTGAGAATTGAGAATCATTATATAGCCTAAATGACTGAGTTGAAAACTCAGGTTTCAAGTAAGGTAAATAAATACATAAAATGGAAACTGCTTGTAGTGATCATGGTTGTATAGTGATCAACTACTTATATGGATCAAAAAGCTTGGGATAGAATCATCCCTATACAAATACTGTTTAAATAATCCGCTTATAGTAATTAAGTAGCCCACTTACAGTGTTGATTTTGGGTCATTTTATACATGACAATGTATGGAAAAAATTAAAACAATGGTATTTTTTTTCTACTTTACCTCGATAAGTCTACTTTGCCTTGCGGTAATTACCCTGTCTGCTTCTGGCTAGCTACTCGAGGCTAATGTTGCATGCACAGAAAACCTGATGGGAAAAATAAAGTCATTTTCTCTTAATGACAAATACTGTATAGACTCATCAAAGCTCATGATAAATTGCCAAAAACAAGCCAACAAGATGCATCGCCGAAACTACAGTAAGCTATATTTTATGTACAGTAGGCTACCGTATTATAGCGTATTTGAATTGTACACTGCTGTAATTTTATTTATAAAGTACTGTAATTTGAAACAGCTGTACTGTATTTTGAAAGTCTGTAATATTCAGTAAATGGTGTCGCTGTCCGTTTTATTACCTTATAGTTATATAATAAATATACAACTGACAATTAGATGGTAATCTGTTGAGACATAAAGTAAAAGAAAAAAAAATGGTTATGACGATCATCAATTTTAGTGATCAATTTCACCCAGACAGACGCGATCACTATACTGTAAGCGGTTTCCACTGTATATTATTATTATATTATATATTGTCATTATAAATATATTAGGGCTGTCAAAATTAATGGGTTAACACGGATTAATCCATCATCATGATTAATCTGATTAAAATTTTTAACGCAAGTAACCCATCTGCAATGCAGAATGACTCAAAATCCCCTAAAATGTCAAATGTCTCTGTCAACCCATTTCAGGCAGTTTTGGTGCATTCCATTTGTTTAATTTAAGCCTGATATTCATTTATACACACACGCACACACACACACACACACATATATATATATATATATGGAAAAGCTATCACAGTTTCTTCTACACAGTGAGGCAAAGCCTGCAACTTATTAATTAATTAATCACTGGTATCAGATTGGTACTCGGTATCGCCCGATATCCAAAGCTGAGGTGTCGTATCGACATTGACACAGACAAAGTTTAGGAACTGGAAAAATTGATTATGAGTAAAAATGTAACTACCATGCTTTTCTTTTGCATTGGGGACAGTGAACGCAATCATTAATTTAGTATGAGTGAGGAAAAACTACACATCCCAGACCTTATTGGATGACAGAGCATTGTGGTCTAATGAATATAAAATAGTCATCAGGGAACTTAAGAAGATTAAAACAGCATTAGGAAGTTGACTCAAAAGGGGAAAGGTCATTTTACGTTTGACAGTCTTTCAAAGTCTTATCTGTCTACTAAGCTTCTTCAAAAGCAAATCAGGGCACACACATGGTAATACATCGGCACGCAACTTCTGCAGCCACAGATTA
Organism: Hyperopisus bebe; assembly: GCA_026777045.1. Lineage (NCBI taxonomy): Eukaryota > Metazoa > Chordata > Actinopteri > Osteoglossiformes > Mormyridae > Hyperopisus > Hyperopisus bebe. The sequence goes on from JAODJW010000094.1 coordinate 16,858,035, forward strand.
ATAATGTGTCTTTAGCTGCATGTCTAAATATAGAAAGCATTATTGCCATCAACAAAATGAGCATGTGGAACATAATGACGAAGGCTGCAGTGTGCACATTGTCGAGCCACGTTCTTTTTTGGGTCCATGTTGATCAGTATATATCACTCTCAGTCACAGCTCTTCATGTACACCGTACATTTGTAGTACTTCTTAGTACTGTACTTCTTGTGTATATCAGCTTAAACATACTGTAAAAAGAGTACAAACCTTGACTTGCGTGTATAGACTGATGTGTGGCCCTGTAGGTTAGGACTGTATGCCCATGATCAGAAGGTTGCCTGGTCAAATCCACTGGCCAGCAGACTGATCTTGTTGTTGGGCCCTTGAGTGAAGCCATTAACTTCATCTGCTCCAGGGACTGGCTGATCCTGCTTTCTCAAAATACATTGTTTTGGATAAATGTGCCTGCTAAATAAATAAATGTAATATGCACAAAGCCCACTATAACACATGATGCATTTTATAAAAATAATTACAAAATGGGAAATGCATCATCATCCTCATTACCTGTTGCCCCTATCCGGGATCCGAGATCTCTCCAGGCATCTCGATCCTGGACCAGTCATTGCAGTTGTCCACATTCTCTTGATATCTGTCTCCAGGTCACAGCACCAAGTGTTTCTTGGTCGGCCTCCTTTTTCTTTACCCTGTGTGCTCCAGGTGAGGATTTGCCCAGCTGTACTGGATAGAGGTTTGTGATGGGTACGGCCAATTCGCCTCCAGCGCCTTTGCAGGGGGATAGTGGGCTTACATCGTGTGTTGTTCTATACTTTGTACATGTAATAAATAATGTATGTGTTATATGTATGCATTTCTTAAGGATTATATTGAGGGTACTCACAGAAAGTGGTAGCAATCCCAATATCTGAAATGAGATTAGAGTGGGAGACATTCAAATAAAAATGAAGGTTCAGAGGACTGTTCAGACTGCTGATATATATATATATATGTCTGAATGAAGCCAGTCACTTAAGAGATGAAAATTAACTAGAAATTGTGACTTCGGGGAAGGGTGGCCAGTCAGGTCAGAGGGGAGCTCGGCCCAATTGATTAGTTAGTAACTGCTGGCAGCGGAAAACTGCTGCCTTCATCCGCAGATCGCGGACACCCTGTGCCAGTTTTAAGGAGATAGAAAGTTGTTGCGAAGAGTGCAAATGTGGTATAATGGCTTTGGCGTAGCTGGCAAAAGTTGAGAAGGGTGCTAAACAAGTGCTTAAACAGGATCGCCAGAGTGACAAAGAGGCTGAATAAAGTTTGAGGAAAAAAAAAGAATTTGTGCTGAAGAAAAAAAAATCAGTCACAGACCCGCATGGAAATTTTACATGATCCTGTATGACGTGACTGTGAATGGAACCAATATTTTGCAAGCAAAACAATGACAAAATAAGTAAAAGTTTTAGAAGTCACTCAAGTACTGCTACTGCAGCTTATCCACATGATTACCAAGTATTTGACGCAAACCGTAATCATGAATTAATCTTGACGATAAATAACTTGTATTGTTAATAAGAATGCTCTAACTATATTAAGCTTCTGTTTTTCATTCATGCTGGGCCGTGATCACCATCTGACACATGCTGCACAGGCTTACTAGTGGTTCTCTTCTTCTGTTTTGCAAAACGTCTCCTTCAATGTGTAAAAAAGGTGCAGAGCACCTGATTTTTAAGTTTACTTAAGAGATGATATTTGTTTTTGTGACCATATCATCTGGAGCATGTACCTGCAACACTACATGTGATCCTGTCGGATAAAATTCAAGACTGGATTCCAGGAAGGCAGCAAAATAGCCAGGTTTGGCACAAACCATCATGTATGAGGAAAAAAAGAGGCGCAAATATTCCGAATGTCAACATCTGAAGTGGAATTAAAGCAGGCTAATGGGGACGCACTGAAGTCACGGTGCTCGAGGTGGGTCCGCCTCTCTGCACGAGCAAGCATGAATTATGCAGAGCTGTTTGACGTGCCAAAAATTTATTTAATCCAAGCAGACAGAGCAGGGCACCGGGCCCAGCATGCAGCTGGAGACTGTAGCCTGGATTGGTGCATGCAAATGAAATTAAGCGGCAAGAGTGAGATGGCATCCATCTTTCTGCGCGAACACAATTACAGAAATGACAGTTTATGTTTCCCAGTCAGTGGCGAGCGGCAGGAAGACCTATTAGTGAAAGTAAATAATCCCATCCACCCCTCTAAAGATTGATTAAGGCCAGGAGATGGGCACAGCTTAAGGTCTGATGATCTATTCAATTACCTGGGGAAGATGGTGCCTTCTTTCAGAGATGCTTTTCCTGACAAGGATTCATTACACGATGGGAGCTGAGCTCCACCCAGCGTGCATTCAGCCCTCTCCTAATTAAATTGAAACACAAAACAAGGTTACAAGCCAAAATTTTCTACAAAATTTGGAATGGGTATTTCTGTTATGCAAGTTGGAGAAAAAATTTGGAAGAGATATTTTAAAAAGACAAGAATAGAAGAGCTCCCAGCATGGGCCTGAAGTATAATGTTTGAATCGTTAAACTAAATTACAGCTTTAGTACATAACCAAACTAGCTAGTGGTGATGGCTATACACTGGCAATGGGTCATTTAATGTTGTTGTAGGAATTTTGGTGCTTCTTGTTCTTTATAATGTGTATTGTTATTATATCAATGTAAAGATACAGAGAAATGTGTGTGCATGTGTGTGTGTGTGTGTGTGTGTGTGTGTGTGTGTGTGTGTGTGTGTGTGCAAGAAAAGGGAGTGAATCTAAGGTTATAGGTGGATTTCAGAAAAAAAGCATATTTATTTTTAATAGAATTAAATAAGGGGATAAATAAAGTTACCGGTAAGTAAAATTCAATAATGATAACAGAATTAAAATGAACGCAAATATATTTGTTAGAACAAAACTGGACTAAAATATTAATCTGATGGTATAATTCTGTGATTTCATTGACACGTTCTTCACTCCTTTGCAGTTAAATTCAGAGCCTTTGGTTTTTTCTGTATAATGGCAGGTTTCAGCCTGTTGTTAATGGGCTCACGGTCACCGTTGCCAGGCTTGCTGTCCAGTGCTCAGGCACACAGGCACATAAACCATGGTTAGAGTACTAGGGAAATAGGTTGAAGAAGATCTAAAGATAAGCAAAGAGATGGAGGTGAGACTGCCTGCATGAGCTTGGCTGGGACTCAGGCTGCCATCCACAGCTCTACTGTAAATATCCTGTGGAAGTCGGGGCTAAAGGTTGTCAGCACAGACCTTCAATATATGCAGACTTCACCCTAAAACCATCTGGCGGTGTTGAGGGTGGAGTTAGCAGCAGGTTCATTGCGGATTGGCAGTCGTGGCCGCAGTAGCCTGCTGCACACTGGCATGGTCAGACTCCAACCCAGCATGCAGCTGACGGGCAATAAAAATGGTAATTTTAGGGGGGGAAATTATACACGTCCTGCTGTACCGAGTATCTGAGACAAGTTATTTCATGCTACATACCATAACGAAATAAGCAGCTACTTGTGACCGCAAGTGAACAATTATGTTCATTTGATGTCCAACCTGATGCAGTAGACGAGTCACCGTGTGGAAGACATTCTAACCCAGCATGTTTCTGACGATGATCTTTCAGGGGTCCTGGTGGACACAGTCATAAGGACACCAGTGATGGGGCAGAACATTCCATCAAAATCCTGCACCAGAAAGCCATTTCATTAGCACATTGTTTAGTGACTCCCGGACTTCTGCGGACCTGCAAACACACTGTTGGGTCTGTGGAGGTCACAGGTAGCATTTTAAATTGGACCGGGGCCTTCTTCATTAGGGCTCTTGGTGAGGTCCTACTTTTACACCCTTAAGTGAAGTACTTAGCCTCAACTGTCCCAGTAAAATATTCTGCTGTGAAAATGAGCAAAAATTGGAAGTTACTTTACATAGTGACATGAAGAAAAATGCATTTATGGCTGTGTAATGGTGCTTTAATGCATAATGCTCTAAGAGTTTATGAGTCAGTTACAGAATTTAACAGCATATCCGTGCTGTAATATTGTCAGATGGCTTGGATCAATCTGACAACGGTACTATTTTTCCTCATATGTTTGACCCTTTCCTCTGTTCCTTGAATATTAAAACTTTATTGCAATGCCTCGTGCGGTGAAAAATACGTACAAAACATACATTTAATTCTGTTTATTTTTTATGTAGCATCCATCGCTGCTCCAGCTTGGCAAAAACTTAATAAGAACGGCATCTTATATTGCCATAAGAAACTTAAATGTCATTTGCAAAAGTAAGAACCTGAATATAGAAAAAACCTGAATGTGACAAAAAAAAGAGAAGGAAAGATAAAAATCCATAATGATGTTGGAGAAGGAAAAACCGGCCAGGGTCCCAAAGCCAGCTAGCTGCCAAGCCTGCATGTTAGCACTGTAAAAATCAAAATATAGGTGTGTGGATGTAGGTAGAACACAAGTTTGGAATGGAACAGTGGCATTCTGCTGAGGTCTGTGTCAGGACAGCCACCGGGGCTCAGCAGGCCAGGCTCCGTGCTGCTGGACAAGGCTGCCAGCTTTCTAGCTCATGCCCAGTTACTTTTTGCCTCGGGCCCAAATAGGGCTCAGGCTTGGAGAACAACAAGGAAATTAAGGGCCAGCACCGGGTGCTTTAACAGACATGCAAAGAGAATACACAGCAGCAGCGGCAGAATATAAGGCAAACTAGATTATAAACAGTCTTTGGTAAAAGGTCCTCAGTCTTCATTTAAATACTGAGAATAAGTATCTCTAGTGTTTTTTGGCAGATGATTCCAAAGACTAAGTGCCCTGTAGCTCAAGACTTTAGTTCCAACAGTTTGTTTATTAAATGAATTACAAGACCTGCTTCCTGTGATCTGAAAGTTAACTTGGAAATGTGCACATTAACCAGTCCTTTTTATTGCCTTATAAATGAGAAGAATTTTTTGAAGTTCACGATAAACATAAGATGAAACCAGGGAAGATGCTTAAAAACAGATGCATCGAGGTCACGCTTCCTACTTCTGGTTGTAATTCTGGCTGCAGTGTTTTACATGTGACAGAGCATGCAAGTCATAGTACAGGCACTCATAATCTCGTAATCTGCTAGGGTTAAATGTGTGTTTTGTTTTTCTGTGTGCTGAGCAATAAAACATTGCTTTGGTTTCACAATATTTATAAGCTGAAAACGTCTGTTATAGTTCACAAGCATATTAATGGACAGATCTGTGACAAAAATAATTCCTCAGTTTCAAGCTGACTCAGCGAAAGTAGTAGAGGCACTCAATGTTGAAGTTACAGTGAGGCAAAGTTATCTATGTTGCTGCTGCAGTTTTGTCAGGGTTCAGGAATAGATCATTCTCACTCATCCACCATTTTACTTCATTGAATCAACTCGCCAAAGGCGTTATTGACGGTGCCATCAGGTCTGCCTGAAAGATAAAGATCTCATCAATATATACAAATTTCTTTTTACTTTGTAATCTTCCCACAGGGCAGCATAGGGGCTGGGGGGAATTGCACAGTTCAGAACACTGATCCCATTGGGCAGGGCTGGACTGGCCATCTGGCACTAAGGACATTTTCCCAGTGGGCTGATGGGTGGCGGTCAGCAAAAATTATCATGGGGAATCCCCCACTCAGCAAAATTTACCAGTCCAGAGCCAATTTTTATTCCCAGCCAGTCCTAACTGTGGAACTCTGTATTAGACCAGTGACAATGGCAGGTATTAGTGTTATTATATTTCTACATAATTAAAGCAATAAAAAAGAATAAGATAAAGGATAGACCAGTTTGGACCAATGAAGCATTGAAATGTGTGGAACATAAGGGTCAGCAGTGAAGTCCAGCATCATGGATACTCATGCATTCCCTGGATCCCTGGATAACAGGACGTCATTTGTAACTCCACTTAAAGCAATTTCTGTGTTTTGACCAGGACACAGGCCAGACTGGTATTTGAGAAGTATATTAGTGGTTTTCAGGTATGTTTACTGTTCAAAATAAGATAATTATTTTGCATAGATTATTTTCAATGTATTGTAGGATTGACTTGGGGTTATTTTGAAAGATCAAAGGATGTGAATATATGCCTGATGGGAATATTTCAAGGAAGGGGACCAAAATTTTGCAGTAGTGTGAATGGAATGTAGTGAACAGGCAGTACATTTACTACTGCAGTGAATTCTGTCTGCTCGTGATGTGACAGGAGCTATTGTAACCCATATTTTTTGCACAGCTAATAGCTATATACTAATAGCTAATGATATCAATTTTTCTATTAAAAATTATATTACTACTACTACTATTTAATGACTGTACAACTCACTCTGGGACAGAGATGGGCAGTATCTCTATTAAATGTATTTAAATATGTATTCAAAATATGTATTTTTAAATTACCTTTGAGTATTTTGTAATTGGATGGAAAAAAGGTGTAATTTGTAACAAAATACTTCGAAATATTATATTTTATGTATTAAAAATATTATAAATACTGTACTATACTATTTTCTATCATTTTAAGAACCTTCATCACCAGGCTTACAGACACTTAAATATAGGCTATCACCATTAAGTACCAGTAATCCAAGAAAAGAAGATGCTTTCGTGCAAGTATGTAGTGAAATATACTATTAGATATCATCATAGGATAGAAGAATAGAGCAATTAGCAAACTGCAGTGCTGTGCTCTAGAATTTGTGCATTGACTTGCTAGCCTGCTACTGGCATTCTAGTTAATTTCGACAGGCATGTTCAGCCATCTTGTGTTTCATCATATATGGAAGATTTAATTAGCGATAATGCAGACTAGCCACTTCTGCACTTAAGGACAAAATTACTTTCTATCAGCTAAACGTGGGTATTTTTACAGCCCCTAAGCCTGTGTAAAAGGGAGATCCAACTGGTGAAGTTGACATTGCATATTATATGCATCGCAGCTGCTGGTTTTGGGGTTTTTTTGAGCATATATATCATCTTAGAGTTTGCGCTTCTTTGGCACCCTACTGGAAGACAAAGCGGGAAATGCACGCATTGGGATAATTCATTTAAGAATGGCATACCTCCTGTCAGCCACCACCACTAACACTGTGGGAAACACAGGGTATAAATTAAGGACACAACAAGCCAGTGCATTCATTCGGAGGCAAAACCGTGATACAAACACTCACAATCTTGTGTCGCAGTCTCAGAAGACGGAGCTGCGATATCCCCCATCCCCCCCAAACCCCAAGCCGCTGCTGCAGGTGCAGCCTGTCAAGCTTGCAATTCACTATAACATGTAAATCACAAAATTGTTATTCTCTAATGGTACATGTTCTCATCGTGTACCATTCCTATTTCACATGTATTTTTGTATTTTGTATTACTTGTATTTTAATTAAATACATTTTCTCACGCCAGTATTTACTGAGTTGCTGTACATTTGATGAGCAAGTATTTGTAATTTGTAACAAGATACTTTTTTGCTGCATTTATGCCCAGTTCTGCTCTGGGAGGACAAACCAGCATGTGACACACAGGCAGGAGGAATGGGAACGGGAATGGGAATGGGAAAGAGAATGGGAATTTCATGTGTCATGTGGGCTTGACAGACATTGGGCAGGAATGCCAACAAATAATATTATAATAGCTGCTCCGTCTTCAACACAGGTGAGGTACATGTGGAAGTACAATGGGTGCAAAGAATTGGGAAAGGCAGCACGTGGAAACAGCCTGAGCCTATGGCCTGTGGCCAAGACCCAAAAAAGAAGTTTGTTATATTGTTGGGAATTATGCACAAGTGACTAAATGGGCTTGTCCCCTGATTCCATATCATCCTGGGGCACCCCTGCATCTCATAACAACATTCAACTACCTTATTTGTGGTTCTTAAAAGCAGATAAGGACCCTACGTTTGCTGTTGTCTGTAAGCAAAATCATTCTTGAACCACACAAAACTGCCAGCCTCTGTGGTTTTGTTGCTTTTCTTTCGCCCTCAAGTTTCCTGTGTGATCATCAAAGCATTATATGCATCCCATAGATTTTAACCACGTCTTTGTAGATGGGATTTCATGCGGGGCCAACCTGATCACTTATTTCCATGCCAGTGACTATATCCATATAATTACTGGAAGTAAAATTGACTATGAATGCTTTAAAGAAATCTGCTGAAGTGTCTTGTCAAAACTGTCTTCTTCTGCAGAATCATTTAAGGAGGTAGTAGATCAAAGCTGCATTTTAAACGATTAGTCTGATGACTGATTAAGTGGAGAGTCATCTTCGGACATTACCATCCCGATTGATAAGTTCTCAACATGCACACTGACCTTGTTCTTATCCAGCTTGAAAATGCCTCAGTGCCATAATCAGTTTAGCTGCCTGCCATGGGCAGACTGATCATTTCTTCTCTAAGCCTTTCCATTTCAGCGGTGGCATTCAAACCTGAGACCATTAAAGCTAGCATCTCGCCACGCAATTAAACCCTGTTCCCAAGGCCAGCGCATCCATTTGCAGGCAAGAGGAGCTCGGAGCTGACCTACAGATAGGCAGGAGAACAAATCAACGCATTAAAATTGAAGTTACACATCATTAAATGTGCACAACCTTGAGCTCTGGGATGCACCAAGTCAAAGAAAAAAAGGGAGACATGTTTTTAACAAATACTATTTTAAAGTGACCTTCAGCGAGCATCAATCCAAAGCACAAGTGCCATTTCTCATCCCATGACTTGACAGAATGTATTAAAATTAATTCGGCAGCACTGATACCACAGGGGCGTTCAGAGGCACAATCGGGCTGTCAGAGCTTGGCCGCACCAGCGGCCTCGATGCCTCAGGACACCCTGGCTACTTGCCTCTTGCCGCTCAGTGGTACGACCCACGCATTCTGTGGCGCCATGAGATATGGGCACAGTGTCACCCAGCTGACCCAAACAGCTCAATGCAGGAAGCTGAGACACAGGAGGAATGGTACAATTTAAATGCTAACATATTTAATGGTAATGCAGTCAATAAAATGAGATATTCAATGTTTTTTTTTTAAAGATTTCAAATGAAATTAATTATTTCCAAATAATACAGTATTAGGTTATCGGTAATCAATAAACTTGTTAATTATACACAGCATGAGAGTGTACAGTTTAACACTAAATTTGAAAAATTAAAGCTAACATTCATGAGTTTAATACTTTCAAAAAAGAAACTACACAATTCGTAGAAAGGCTGCAATTTGCAATTGCAGTCTTTTCTGTTTCAATGAGCAAGATGATGACTACATGCCCATATGACATCTCTCTGGGAACTGATTTTGAAGAATGCAGTGAACACAAGACGTACTAACCAGATAAGTAACCTCACAACTGTATGCTTCACTGGCTGACGCCTGCAGCTACAAATTCACACGCGACAAAATCGAAAACCCGGACAGCACCGAGCACTTCTGAAGGAACTCTGCATGGATAACTTGATCTGTGTATCTGATGCAGTATTACTGAGGCCACACCAGGTGTGAGCAGGTCTAGTTCAAGGCAGACCTATTTGTTGGATTTCTGAGGCTTGTGCTGTATACAGTATTTTATCATCTTAATTCAGAATGGAGCTCTCTTGTTTTACCCGTGCCATTAATCAGGCAGGAAGTGGTGCCAGAGCCAGTCGACGTGTGAGCATGGCCCATGCACAATTTCCAGCTGTTCAGGTGCTGGTGCTTTGCAGGTAGCGACATCCCTGTCGATGGTCTTCACCACGCTTTGGCAACCCGTCACCTAGCGTGTTCCCCTTCCTCCCTGCCTGCTGCACAGGTGTAATGGAGGTGTAGAAGGGGACGGGCTCAAAAAGGAAGGCAGCTCTCCTATTAACAACCAGATGTCATTTTCTGAGTTACTGTTCACACTTTTTAAAGATAACGACCAGCTGGCCAGAAGAAGTGGTGTGGAACTACATGTGCATAAGATCGAGGCGAACATGCAAATCCCACTTTTGGAAGGTGGACAAGTTCTCCTTAAGTCTACAGCCGAACATGTGTCATTTTCCTTGTGCTCCATCCAGAAGTGGATTTCTTCCACCAGGTTAAGCAAAGGTTTGTAAAACATGCTTTGGGGAGTCACAATCGCCACTCTTTGGATGCCATGCAGTTAGACAGGTGCTGCCTGATGAACAGAATTCATCAACTCCTTGAACATGTTCTCCATGCCAGGAGCTGTTAGATTAATCGCATATTTAATCGATAGAATTTGTTTTTCCACAACGGGGCCGAAATTATAATTTACAAGGCAGAGCGTTTTGTTGCTGGGTATTGATTCAGAGCGTCGCCTGCATGTTCAGGGGAGAAACAGCAGACAGCTGGCTTTCAGCCATGCTGTCACATGCGTCAGCCATTCCCCTCTTTTTAAGACACTTCTCAACAGGGCCCGTCAGTCAGAGTAATGCAATGTGATTTGGGGGCGGGCAGGCGGGCTGGGGGGGGGGGGGGGCTGATCCAATTAGAGAAGCAAGGAGAAATAAAGGATGATGGCTGAAGCCTGGATGAGAGGAGTCAGACTGGCACGGTGGGCATGAGCCTCAGTGGGCAAGAGAAACTGTCTGGCAAACTCGGCGATGGGGGCCCCTGCTGGCTGAGGGCAATAATGACGGCCTGACAGCCAGCGTTCCGCACCCGTCTCTCCCCAGCCTCAGCCAATCCAGCCACACTCCATTAACTTCCAATCTCACCATCCCTCCCCCGTAAGCCCCCACCCTCCCCCCCAGCACAACTCAGCACCTGGAGAATTCACGAAGTACGCCACACCAGTCAGAATCTGCTGTACTCTGCATTCTGTCGGATACTGTCTGAACCACCTTAATAGCCCACAATGCAGGCTAAAATCTCCAAAACCTGTTAAATGCTCTAGTCCATGAATTTTGGGTGCTTTAAACCATTTTCTTAATTTCAGAATCCTTCAGGTATAGATTTAAACAATTAACAGGAAGAGTACAGAAAGCCCTGCGTGAAATACACCGAATCTATTAGCGTAGACCCGTCATTCAGTTTGCCCATGAATGGAATGATTTTTCAAGACTCCAGTTCCGCTCGCTTCTCTCCATCTCAAGCAGACTTCACAAACCAATTGTAAGACACCTTTAAAAGGGATCAGTTTCCTTTTGCATGTGCGAAAAAAACACCCCCAAGGCGTGTGCAGTGGCACCGCGAGAAGGAGACGAGCCTTCCAGCTCGCGGTAACCGAGGTACAGCTCCCAGGGCTGTCATTAAACTTCTCCACAGGGCCAATTATGGAGTGAAGTGCTACACGCTCTCTCTCATTAGCCCTTGATGGGGAGGTGAGGCAGGCTGCTGGTAAGCAGGGGGGAAAACACTTTATAGCAAGTGGCTGGATCGCAGATATGATAAAAATTTTGCTTCCTGTAAGGCCCGAGGTGCAGTGAGCTACGTGGATCATGAGGGTGCCTTAAACCAGCATCATCTTCTTGACATGAGGTTTCAAATGGATTCAGTGACACAGCATTTGATTGTGATGTACCCCAAGCTCACTGTTTAATTGACATAGTTTTTATTTCGCCATAATCCTGTATAAAATGCCCACTTAATTCCCAGATATTTATCAGAGGTAAATGATTCGGAGGGCAGCATAGCTCTGTCATGCCCCTGGGGAACAGGTTTCAAGTTCTCTTTCTTTGCATGTTCACCTGTGTCCACATGGACGCTCACCATATTTCTTCCCTCTCCCCAATGATATGCTGTTCAGCTGAATATACTGACTTTGGTCTGCGATTATATGTAACAGGATTCAATTTACAGAGTATTTATCTTCATGCTGGTCCTGGATCCCCACAACCCTGTCTGAATGAATGTTATTGAATGGATCCCAATACAGTGTATATACAATACTTTGTTCGACGGTGTCTTTCAGTTTTAAACAGCATACAATACTGAAGTATACAACAATCATATGCAAAGTGTGAAAATGCATACAGTCCTTTTTATTATGATAACTGGAGCAATGTCATGTTTTTCTTGTTTGTCCTTCAAGGTTTTTGCTGCTGATTTTTGTTGTACTTCAGCTACCTCTACTGGTGATGTAGTTACACTGTGTTTAAGTTTTCTGGGGTAGTGCTGCCATTCTTCCAACACCACCACTATGGGGATCGCACAAAATGAGACACCCAGCCATATTCATGTACTCTACAAGCGAACCATCTTTACATGCAGTTTCAGTGTTAGTGTAAAATGATGAAGTTTATTTTCGACACCATTCCAGTACACTGGACACTGGTATGATATAAATGGAAAGTTGTATTAAAATGTGCCTTTAAAGCTTGAAGCAGTGCTCAAAAATACTGGCTGATGAAACTATGCTAATAAATGCAATGGCTTGTTTACTCAGCGGCACATCTGTCAGATTACTCTCTAACAACCTCCTGCAAGACAAACATTTGTAAGAGGTCTGTTTGGGTAAGTGCTGTCAGCTGCTCCCAGCTCAGAACTGCAAGGTCTTGCAAAGTCATTTTTGCATCAGTTTATCTGAGCGGGTGATGGCTGGAAGTGCTCTCCAGCACACCTCTGCAAAGTGACTGAAACTTTGCCGAAACTCCGTGTGTGATGAGCTACCGCAGAGCTCAAGTAATCAAATCAGAAGCAATGCAATGACTCCAGCAATGACTCCAGCAATGACTCCAGGCTGATACACTGTGAACAGCAGCAGCAGTAAAAGATGCTTGATTAAGAAAATATGTCTTATAACACCTTAGGTAAGAAGGTCAAGTATAT
>JAODJW010000094.1:16885394-16895782 GCA_026777045.1 Hyperopisus bebe
TTGATCAGTATTCTTGGGAAGACAATCTCTGGAGGCATAGAGGTTCAGGTGAGTTTGGGCGTGGGTCGATCTGTTCCGATGCAGGCGTGACAGTTTAACTGATTTCTTTTTTATTATATATTTATTATTTTAGGAACACTAACATCCTTTGCAAAGCACATTTGTATAATATTTCCTAAATTACAAATAGTGAAATTACCAGAAGCATCATATGTAAACCTTTTCCTTATTTATGTCAGTAGGTTATATTTTGATATAAGTGAAATGTAATAAGCACATAGAGTAGACAAATACAGATGTTTGACAGGGATTGTAGTGCAATTAGTCATAGTAATTATATCCCATAATGCTTTCAGTTTCATTGCATGATATTTCCCAAGGACACTATTACAGAAGACAATGAATTTTTCCAAATAGGTTTTTTTTTTGGTATCATGGATGTATGAATGAAATGGATGGATGTTTTTAGCTATAGCTCGGGAACAAAAATAATATGATATGGGGTTCACCAAGCCTCTATTCAATTAATCCCAAACATTTAAGCTGCTTTTTAGATTAAATATGTCTAAATTTAGAATTTGTGTGCTTTTTAATGTAGCTTATCCTGGATTGTTTAAAAACTTTTTAATGTATTTTGGGGGATTTGAACTTTTGAATTGTCTCTTGTAGCATGCCAGTAAAGCATCCTTGATGTCATTGTGAAGGTGAATCTATTTATGCAAAAATAACAAAGAAGCATGTAAATTAATTTTGTTGCATTTTTTTCCTACCTTGCATTTTAAACCTTTTCATGAATGTAGATAATCTATTTTTAGTGCATTGTGTATTTTTTAAATAACTAAAGCAGATTACATGGAAGAGGATCTGTGTCATTGTACAGAAGCCGGTCATGAACAAAGTAATTTGTTTACAGAGCTCTATTATGAATCCATTATCTGAGTGCAGATGCTGGTTAAAAACAAGGTGCAGTGTACTGAATGCATTTGCAGTACTGTGTCTGTGATATTAGTGTATTGTTAATTGCTATTATCAAGGATCAAGGTAAAACAGTACTTCACAAATCTCTCTCCAGATAGTAGACAGTATATCCTCTATTGTCTACACAGCATGCTCTAAATGGGGCACATGGAGACATATACATTATATATTAATTGAAACTCTCTTCCTGAATGTCTCTATTCAAACCAGGGGCTGCAAATAAACTGCAAATAATGCAGTGTTATGAATTGATTAACAAAGGAACAACCTTACTATTGTGTACTTTAAAAGTTATTATTGATACTTCTAAAGGTCATGCATACATTACATGTGGCTAAAGCACAGCAAATCAGAATGACTTCAGGCTGTTCTACAGTTATGAAGATGTTTAAATTGACATTTATTTAGCAGACACAAGTGAGGACAGCTTGGGGTCAGAGAGCAGGTTCAGCCTGGCATCTAGCATTCCTGGGGCAGAGGACTCGCTCGAGGTACCAACAGTGATATGGCTGCTCTGCCAGCCTTGGGATTCGAACCTACACCCAGATTCCTGCATAGCGATTTGTCTCTTTGATTGGACAACACATGTACATGAATTCTGAATTTGTACAGACTACCAAGGCTTGCGAATGCGCAAATTATCTTTTTTGGTCATATATTCCATGGAATATCAGCTTGAATTATTGACTATAAACTCAAAAGGAGCATTAGAAAGGAATTAATGTTTAGCCTACGAGGATTTTGCAAACATAATGAAGTGTGACTGAACACGCACACCTCATCTCCGTGCTTGGTTCTTTCAAAGGTATGCCTAAATAAATGCAAATGATAAATTAAATGCTAAATTGAGGCTTCCTCATAGAGATTACTGGATGAGCTCAATGAGCAATGACTGTAAAACAGCCCAAATAATTGTATGTAAATTACACACTATGCCTGTAAGGCGTGCAACCTAATAAGCTGAAATCATATTCTGTAGTAGTAAACTGGATTGCATTGGGCATTTTAATTGAATTGTGTCAAGGTTCTACTTAGCTCTATAGTCTAAAGATAAATTCCAAAGAAAGATCGTTTTCAAAAGATAAAATATTAATGCAAAACATTAAGGCTTAAGACTTAATAGATATGGCCCAAAGTCATCTCCATAGATCATTCACAAATTAATTCTTCCAAGGGTGGCAGGTAGTCCCCAGCCATATTTATAGAAGGCTGTCCAGTAAGTAGAAATAAATTTCATGAGCTTTCCAGTGAGTCTTTCAATTTCCACTTAGATTATATACTGAGTGGGCTCTGTGAACCAGCACAGATGGCAGCCAATATAGGTCATCTAACAAATCCTATTTCATAAGTTAAATTTGCAGATTTTGTAGATGGAAGTCCAAATCTTGTCACGACTATGTCATTGCCTGAAGTGAAACAGCAGTTACTGGCATAAACTCTTTATTGGATCAATGAGGTGATGCTGAGTTTCCAGTGAGGAGTGAAGTCATATCACACATTCATTTGGAGATCCAGTGAGATCCAGCTGTGCCAGACTCATACTGATTACAGAAAATCTTCAGTTGTCACATGAGAGTCCACAGGGGATGCTATGAGAAAACAGCTGGAGGAAAGATAACACCAATGGCAAGTTCAGCACGATTCAACTGATGCAAGTACATTAAGTGCAGCTCAACACGTAAATACCAAAGTCAACCAGCTAAATCTGAAGGTTGTTCATAAAAAAGGTCTGTTCTGAATGGATGCGTTTGAACCAAATGTACAGTATACCCTGCAGGGAAGATCTGTTACTGTCATCAAGATATGCGATCTTAGGTGATTAATCTATGTCATGCTGTGAGAAAAACCTTTCACACCTAGATCTCAAGATTATGAAAAATTTGCTATGGCAATTAGCAAAACCATCTGTTACTGAACTCACACCGATTTTTTGGAGTAGATGTGCGCAACAAGGGGTTTTTTTGTGAATGGACTAACAAGAACAAAACGGATAATGAAGGGTCAAAATAAAGGCAGGAAATTAAACAAGAACTAAAAATGCTATAGCTACAGTAAATGCAAGGAAAAATAGTAACAAAAAGTTTTTAGTAATTTATAAATACATTCATAAGGCATAATGCACCAAAATACCATTATAAACATGCATATAAATATGCATCAAAAGGCATAACATTATAGCCATGAGTATTATGCATTATGAATGCTTTATGAAACACGCACTATATAATGCACTACAGATACCATTACAATGCATTATGATGGTCAATATAAGCATTAAGGATGCTTTTATACTGCATTATAAAGGTATCTATATTGCATTATAAACGAGAGCTTCATAAGGCAGTCATAATGTGGCATGCCCTGCTCATCCCCTCTTTCCATGTGCCACACCCCCTCATCTACTTCATGTGGAATCCCCATGTTTACCAGCTGTTTCTTGTTACTGTCATTAGTCTAATGTATTTAAGTCTGCGTTAGGTATGTTTTCCACAGTCCAGTCATTAACATTCACCCCTTTGGTGTATCATGTTCATCATCGTTTTAAAAGTCCTCGTTCACCCGACTTCCCAGCTCATGTGCTGCTTCCCTGCTCCGTGCCCAAGCGAAGGCAGGACATAATGCATATTACACATGGCTATAATGTCTTATGCCTTAATATAAATATTTATAGCCATGCTTATAATGCTTTATGAATGCATTATTATTTGATATGAATGTGTTTAAAAATTAATAAAAACCAAGGCCTTAAGTAAAATGTCACTGGAAAAAAATACACCAAAAAAACACATTTAGGGACCAAAACGCAATGCAACACACAAAACGACTGACTGAGAAACAAGGTTAATGGCAGGCACATATATAGACAGATAATGAGGGCATGACAAGGAACAGGTGTGGGCCATTACTAATAACAGACAAGGGACTATAGGGCTATAGGAAACAGGTGAGGGCAATTAACAAACACTAAAGACTGAAACACTAGGTGAAACAAAGAATATGTGTGAAACAGAACATAACTACATAACTCGACATGGGCAGGGATAACCATAAACAAAAGATACAAAAATCAAGGGAAAATACAAGAACATAATAAATGTGGAGAAAACAATCACTAAAAGATAGGGATGCATTAGGTGTGTATTTTGGGATGCACGGTTCTTAGCCATACACTTAGCCCATTCAGCCAGGATTAGGGGTAATTGTTATCCAGGCACAGGCAAAAATGATCGATGCGCAGAAAGGCAACTATCAAGAATAGCGACCAAAACCAGGGATTACACGAGAATCAATAAATCAGTAACAAACCAAAGTCGTACACAAGCAGTCAAAACCAGAAACAACCCCAAACCAACAGCGAGAGCAAACCAACAAAATAGGCTTGCAACAGTGGCGTCCACGGTCCTTTTCTAGGTCCTGGAACTGATGCTGTTATGGCAGAGACTTGAGTGAGGCCAGTGAATCTTCTTTTGCACATCTAACAACATGTGCCAGTACGCAATACAGAATTCCAGTGCTAAACAGCACATCAAGCTCCAGGGGCTTACAGCACGTAACAGAAACAGAAACACACTGGCGACTGTGACAGGTACCAAACACAAAAAGGAAGGGGATGGCCAGCAACACCTGGTGGCCAAACGGGGAACCAACAGACATTGCAGGGACAGAGCTGGACATAGATGTACACACAAGCTTCAAACACCTGGTGGCCAAACGGGGAACCAACAGACATTGCAGGGACAGAGCTTGACATAGATGTACATACAAGCTTCAAACACCTGGTAGCCAAATGGGGAACCAACAGACATTGCAGGGACAGAGCTTAACATAGATGTACATACAAGCTTCAAACACCTGGTAGCCAAACGGGGAACCAACAGACATTGCAGGGACAGAGCTTGACATAGATGTACATACAAGCTTCAAACCAGGGTTGGGGCCATTCCGGAATGCATTGATCAATTCCAGTCCAAATCAGGAAATGGAACTGATGTTGGAACCTAAATCTCCCTGAAATTCAAATTCATCTCCAATTCTGTTCCACATAGTTTTTTTTCCAATCCCAGCTCCAGTTCCATTACCTGATTTGGACTGGAATTGATCAATGCATTCCGGAATGGCCCCAACCCTGCTTCAAACAAACTTGCTGCTGCTAGTTTCTATAGTCATAATGAAATTCTCTGTAGTTTAGGGGATGCTGCTCTAATTGCCAGCCAAAGTCAGTAACGAGCTCAAAGCTATACTTCAAGTATGTTCATTCATCAGCACCTGCCGAATGGAGAGGTACAAAAGTGCTATGCCTGAGGTCTTGGCATAACAAGATCTTAAAAAGTGAAACACTAAATTGATTTGCTAAAGCTCTTTTAAAGCACAGTCCTTGACCTATGTATACACCCATGGCATCTCAAAATTATAGACATCTGTAAGAGTTGCTTGAAGCTGGAATCATTGCAAAATGCCTTTTTTCCTTTTTCCTCAACCAGCAGTTACAGTGGTGAGGCAGAGAATCACATGAAACTGATGTAACACTCTACTGACTAGAAAGCTCAGCCTGCAGACTATAAAAGTTGCTTCATCAAGTCTTGAGGGAACATTTTCCACATGAATATGTTCTAGCGGTTCTCCACTCTGGATTTCAAACCAGAGCAGCTTCTTTAATGCTCTACTAATTTCACAAAACTTAGAAGAGAAATGTGTCGGTAACTTCAATTTAAATAAAGTTTTAATTTCCCTATTTGACCTAACTGTTTTTTCTTTAGCTTTGCAAAAATATTTCAACCAAGAGGGCTAAGTGGGCTGTCACTGAAAACCATAACTTTTGGTCTTACGTCCACAAAACCTGCACGCAAAAATATGTATATTAGGTAATAATCTCTTTCATACAAGTGCACGATATAACTAATAAAATAATGTGGGAAGTACATAATGGTATTCACTTCCCTACAATTTATTCCTCAATAGACAAAGAATGCCAAGAGCTGATGTACTCGTTTTAATCCAAACTCTTTCTTATAACAGCCATAGCTTTAGAAACACACTGACTGCGTGAACTTAGCGTTTTTTGCAGTTTTTTTCTCCACTTTCATGTTAGTTTATCGGTAGGGAAAACTCTAGAGAACATGTGGGTGGTAAGTGTACTAAATTTATCTTAAAAGTTTGCCTAAACTCCTTATTTATACTGTCACCAGAAAATGTTATGTTGTTATGCAGTTTTCTGTTAAGCACAATAATATAAATGCAATGTAATGATTTACACAAATTGCAACAGACTTTTATAAACTATGCCTAGAAGTAAAAACTTGTTTGCATTGGCATTCTTTCATTAGTATTGTGACAGAGTGGTCTGGTTGGCAGGACCAATTATGTACTTTACCAGCATGCCCTGCACCGCACTGCACATACTATCTGTAAATATAGTAAATGAATATGTGTTTTCATGTATTTTTTTCTAAATAGTAAAAGTCGTAACTGTGTCATGTTTACTGTGTAATGTGTGTTTTGTTAGCATGCACGTGAATGTAACTGTTGCATTAATTCTTGGCTTCAATGTCTCCACTGCTGCTAATCTGACCAGTGGTGGCTATCAGTAAAGAGAATAAGCTTCACTTTTAAGAGCTGTCGTCTATAGATCACTATAGTGTTTTGGTATGATGCAGATCAGAATATATTTTAAAAGCCTGTAGATTCCTTGATTTCATGGTACATTGAACTGTGTCGCTCATATTATGTCATTGCTCATGTAATTGTGTCAAACAAAACATCCATCCATTTTCCAGAAACCACTTGTCCTATTCTGGGTCTCTGGAGCCTATCTTGAAGGCTACAGGCACAAGGCAGGGAACATCCCAAAATGGGGCACCAACCCATCACAGGGCACACTTACACACCTACGAGCAATTTGGTTACTCCAATTAACCTCAGCGTGTATTTGAACTGTGGTGGGGGGGCGGGGAGGGGTAGACTGGAATACCTGCAGGAAACACCATGATAACACAGGGAGAACATGCAAACTCAACACACATGGAGTTCATGGCAGAGACTCAAACGCTGGTCCCAGAGGTGTGAGGCAGAAGTGCTAACCACTGCACTGCCATATAGCCTCTCAAGTAAAACAGTGAAACTAAAATTAATACATAACTGCCAAATTGTCATTTAAACTGTCAAAATGAAAGGTCAAATAGATGGACAGCTTTGAGCTCCATTTTCCCTGCACAACTGGGCAGCATGATCTCTGGCGACTCCTTCCAGCCATGCCCTTTCGCTATGACGTCTAATTTAACATAACCAAATAATTCATGAATACTTAAGTTGATTTTTATTGTCATTATTCATTTTTAACCATTAGGTAGGTTCCATTATAATAAGGTGAATATTAATGATTATATTGATCACAATATGCTCTTTTTTGGAGTTACCATCAAGACAAAAGTTGGAGTCCTAATTATATATATGTTGTCAGGATGGTACCCTCATGCATACACATGCCACTCCAGCTGATGGCCAGCTGGGCGTGTGCCTGGTGCAGCACCATGGAGAACCACCAGTCGCACTTCAGGGCCGCTGCTTTGGACGGCTAGCCAGCGTGTTGTCACATGGCTCCGCCCACAATGGCCCGTGGCTGGTGGCGATTGGTCACACCAGCTGCTGCTGCATCCTCAGTACTGTGGCTCCCTTTAAACTAGCCTCCCTAAGCAGGCCTGCTGGAGTTCTGCAACTGCTGCTTGGATGACTGGCTGAGTGATCTTTCTGTAATCTTGTGATCTTTCTGTTATAGTTTTCTTCCTTTAGATTTCCCTTTAGAGACACCCACAGTCCTGCAGTTGGCAAATAACTCTTTTTTTTCAGTAAGTACAGCCTATCCAGGCTGATATTCATTCACCCACTGTTGCCTATGCAGCCTTGCATTGACTTGCATTCGCATTTGGCCAGGACCATGGAACAGAAGTCAGTTTGGGCATAGCTCGATATTGTAGATTACATATACAATAATGCATGCTATATATATAGGATAAGTGGTTTGGAAAATGGATGGATGGATGGATGGATATATCTAAGAACAGGAATCAGTCTTGTAGCCCTACACTGAACCATTTCTAATGTAGCAATGTCCTTTTTAAGGTATGGTGACCAAACCTGCACACAATATTCTATAATAGCCTTTTTTATTGCTTCCCCACACTGGCGAGAGTGGGACATGGAAGCATCAACATACACACCAAGATCTACCAATTGGCTACCTTTATTTCAGTGGAACCTATGAAGTATCTGTACTTTATATTTCTGCTCCCTGCATGGATTACCTTACATTTGTCTACATTAATTTGCCAGCTACCAGGCCAGTCACTATTTAAATCACAATCACGCTGTAGCCTCTGTGTCACTGCAAATTTAACCAGTTTACTGTATATTGTTGTCAAGTTTATTGTTGTCAATATCATTAATGTAAATTAGGAACAACAGTGACCCTAAAATTGAACCCTGCGGTACCCCACTATGAACGCAGGCCCACTGTGACATCCTGCCTCTACGAACTACCCGTTGATTCTTATCTTGAGCAGTTTTCAATCCAAGCTGCTACACACACAAAAAAACTCACAGCAGGCTACTGCCAGAGAGACAAAAAACTGGAAAATGTCCTTCCAGCCCTGACTGGCGACCAAGCAAAGCTCAGAAGCAACTGTCCTTTTCCGGTTACCGATGTTAGATAATATTGCCCCACGGGTTTGTGTTGCGAAGCTACGTGGACAGAAAACACAGCTGACACGACACAAGCAGCTGCATATAGGCTATATATTGGCAATAATATGTGAGTTAACAAAATTATATGTTATATTATATTATTAATAATAACAAAATTATTAATTTAAATGAACATACAGACATAACATCTACATATTTATACTGACAAAAACATAAACACTTAGACAAGACACACAAGAGGCAAATCTTAAAACAGGTCCTTCTGTCTTCAAGGTACTGTGTGTGAGGAAGGGGGGTGCATGTTGGATTCTTACAGAATGGACAGATGAGTAATGTTGACAGCTGCCTCCTAGCAGTCTCATGCATTTCTTTTACATAACATAACATTATACAAAATTCAAGGTATTTGGGCAATACCATCATTGAACATATTGTTTTTAAGACAAATAGGTGTATTATGACATGAACTTCTTTTGATTACTGATATTTTATGTTTGTCCTTTTTTTATTGGCTTAAAAGGATGGTAGAATCCTATTCCGTCATCCATGAACGGTAAAAAAATATATATTTTCCCTTTCTTGGTGGTAGCTTCCTGTGGGCTCTGTAGTGCCCAACACCCGCAAAAGGAAAACTAGCTCCCACTGTTCATCACTGAGATGCTGCCCTGCTCTGCTGGCCTGTTTCACAGCCGTATCCAGCACCCGGAACCACCGAAGATGCTGCACCGCTGTAGCCAACACCTCTGACAGTGAGTACCGATGACAGGGAGAGTGGCTTAGCTTCAAATGTCACACGTGTAGTTCTTTTTGTAGTGCCTGGCAGATATTTCGTGCCAGACTGCAGCGTCTCTGAGTGCCGAAGCTCAGTTACAAGAGCACAAGTCTTCAAACAAGCTTTTGCTATGAGCGGCTGTCTGTCCTTACTTTGAAGCCTCGGTGCGTTTGCTGCGCGCTGCTCCTTCTCAGGCTCGCTTGTCAGGGGACTTCTTTAGAGTTGTCACATTCTCATGGGAACTGAAGCAGTTTTGAAAAAAAAAAAAAGTTATTATTTGTTAAATTGTAGTTGCTGGAAGAATCACAGAGATTCTTCAAATAACTATGCAGTCTTCGTAATTTGCAGGATATTTCATAGTTATAAGTAGGAGATGAGCTCGTCGTAAACAACAGTATTGCTCGCAACAGTATTGCTCGCATGTGAACATATCTTTTGATATATTTAGGCCACCAGAGAATAGCTGATGCTTTCCACGATGTGCTGGCTTTTCCTCTTTGTGTTTCTCTTTTACAAAGAGTACTTTGATCATTTGTCTGGATTCTTTGGTTTCTGCTTCCTCCCCAAGGGGGGAGTGCTTGTCTCTGCTGGATGTATAGTCATTGGGCTTCCTGGGGCTGCTTGATCTTGTCCTTATTCCTGGTCTACCTGAGAAGGACTGAATTAGCCCTCCGACTTTCTTTCCTCAGTATCATATCAGTAGCAGTACCAAAAACATCCATGTTGCATCCTTTTGTCTCGTTCACCATCCACCCCACACCTACCTGTGGACACTAAATTCTGACTATGTTCCTCCATCTTTTGGGAAGTTCACGCTTGCTACTTTTCATCATGTTATGGCCAGTTGGTGCATCTAACAGTACAATACCAAAATTATATTATTTCACTTTGCTATTTTTAATAAGTTGTAAAGATAGATCGATAGATACATACATACATA
>JAODJW010000094.1:16899535-16911069 GCA_026777045.1 Hyperopisus bebe
TACCCAAAAAACCATGAAAAACGGCAAACCATTGTAAACCATGGTTATTTGATCATAGTAAAACCATGGTTAATTTTTGTAAGGGTAGAACCTTCGGCCAGACTTTCCCAGCATGTCCTGACTACTTGTCTGGATTGTTCTGGTCCATCCATCCTCCTCCCCATAATGCAGAATCCAACTCACCAACAAATATCTGATTCTCCAAAACAAATGGACTCAAGTCAGATGACGCAACTATAAAGTCAACCACTGACCTTTGGCCTAGGGTGCCCTGCTAGCATGTACATTTATGAGCAGCCTTGCGTTGGAGCATACTGTTTATCATGTCTGAGTACTCTGAAGAGCTGTTCAGGGCATAGTCACAGTTCCACATCTTCTCAGTGAAAGCCAATGAACTGAAACTCCAGTATGGACTAGAACAACTCAGCACTATTACCGGTAATTTATAATGAGGCTGAGCACATTCTCTTGGGGATTTCCCATGACATTTAATCATTTTTAGTTTTGTTTAGTTAACAAGCAATGCATTTCTAAACAGGAATATCTGTGTTCTATTTCATGAATACATTTGTGGAAAGAAATTCATACGTAGATTAAAATCAGTAAATGGACTAATACATAGAAATCTAGACAGGCAATCAGAAAGCAGTGTGATACTGTACACTTACTTCTACATAATACACACAAAAACAATTATAACAAAGGGGAACAAATAAGCGCGACCCCAGAGAAACTGTTGCAGAACTGCAGTATTACCACATTCCATATCATCCGTCTTTACCTAACACAAATTATTTGATGCTTACTGAAGCCAACCTGATATATGTCGTTTTATATACTGTATGTAATTCCTAATACAAGTTATTGAAAGTTTTTTTTGATTGATTGATTGGATGATTGATTGATTGATTGATTGATTATGTGCCTTTTGCAAAATGCTCTTTTTATTGGTTGTGTGGATGCTGACTACTTGCACATGTGGACACGATGAAAAATGTATGAATGTGCTCCAGAATCACCTTTACCATTCGTAAAACCATAGTAACAGTGTATCAGTGATAAGTGTTGATAAATAATTGTCAGTTCGCCTGTGCAGTAGGTAGATCACAGATTTAAAAGCACATCTCCTGCTTTCCAAAGCTTCCTTTCAACCTAGATGAATAGCACTTATGAATGAGATCATCCCAGACCATTCCACTTTCATGAAAGGGAACCACGCATGCATCACTGCATCACCACGGCTTGTTTGTCGACAGCCACATAGCCGTGTTCATGCTTTATTCATCATACTCATTCATTTACAGGGTTTTTACTTCACTCTTTTATTCTCATTTTTAAAGTATTCAGATCTGAATCACATCTTCACCTTTTTAGGCACCTTCCATCAATAACAAAATAAAGTCCAATAATATATTAATATATTATAATAATTAATTAAACCACCACTAAATGGCATTGAAATATATAATGGAAACAAATAATAACATGACATGTCACTACAGGCAATGGTAAATTATTCAGCTGTCTGGCGTAAGTTGTACTTTTAGGTTGGTTACACAGACACTATGAATATACATTTTTGCCATTTCTATTCTTCTTCCTTGAGGAAGTAATCTCAAAGAAGGGCAGTGTGCAGAATGCCAAACTAATCTGAACACAGCAGTAAAAACAGAGCACTGTCTGCTGACCTAACACACGAGCAGCTGTTAGGAGCTGAATCATTCTTGCTCTCATTTTTGTATCTACAACCATTCCAATTCAAAATAGCAAGGGGCTATCCCACTTTAACCTCTCTGAAAATTTAATGCCTGACATTTCACTTTAATAGAGAAGGAGCTCTGAGATATATGAATTGCTATATAATTTTAATGTGCCTAGAATGGCACTTGGATTTTTCTGAGTTTTGATAGAAAAATTATACATTTTATTGGCCAGATCATATATTATTTGGTTTTGCGTTTTCCCTTATCTAGAACCTAACAGTAAGTTAACAGTAAAGTTAGTTAATAGTAAAGCAATCTTGTGAGTTAACTGCAGAACAATTGTTCTATAATCATCAGATATAATCACTAAAATCTGTCAAATGTGATAAGGCATTCACAACCTCACAAACAAAAAACACACTTGGTCATGATCAGTGTAAATTCCCTCCCTGACAACCTGAATACAGTTTTGGTCTCTTTGATCTTGCAAGCAAAGCTTCTTGCTTAGATGTAGCATCTAACCCAGTGTTTCCCAGTCTGGTTCTCAGGGACCCACTCAGGTCCACAATTTTGTGGAGGGAGCAAAAACATGGACTGTCTGCTGACCCAACGCACCAGCTTCCCTGTTTCCAACGTAGCCATGACAAGAACTTCAGAAAGGATTAATACCCACAAAGCAGATGGAGTTTCAGGATGCATATTGAAAGCCTGAGCAACTTTCTTGTGTGTTAATTTTAATTTTTAATCTCTTTCTGTGAAGGAGTTTTCATTTCCCATCTGTTTTAAAAACACTGCAATCATTCCAGGTTCCAAAAAAAAAAGACAGAAATGAGACGGTCTAAATGACTTCCACCTGGTGGCAGCATGAAGGTCTTTGAAAGACAATAGAACAAATAAAAAGCAAGGCAGGTGATGTCGTCTTCAGTTTGTATTCTGCCACAACAGATCTACAGTGGATGCATTCCATTCTGTGGAATCACTGGCTTACAAGCAATAAGAACTCTTTTGTCTTACGCTATGATTATAGACTACAGTTCACTACTTAGCAATGTGATCCCCTCAGGGTTTGTTACCAAGTTATTAGCCAGGTGATTACTGCCTCTACATGCAGCTGGAATTTTCAACAGCAAAACCCAGCATACAACCCTACAACCTCCTCTGTCCTCATCCCTGACATAAGCATCTCTTCCTCTTGATGTCCGCCAGTTCTAATGTCAAGTTTTCAGATGATACTGCCATTGTCGGCCTGATCACCAACCACGCTGAGTCAGCATGTAGGCGAAAGGTTACATCCTGGCAGCGAGCTCACGGAGGCTATCGATGATTTCAGGAAGCAGGAGACATCCTATTTACATTTGTGGGAAAGCTCTGTTTTCCTCAGAGTGACAGACAATCATAGGTAAACTTATGTGGATACAACATATAAACACAGCTGTCACAGTGGGGCATGACACAGGCTGGAAAAAGGTAACAATCTACTTGTGGCCCCAAGACAAAAAGGGTTTATTAACAAGAATTAGAACACCAATGGGAAATCACAAAATAAAAGGGACCATGAGCGGGCAGAACTAATCATTAGAATAAGAAAAAAAAACAACAAACTAACATACAAAAGGGAACCGGGAACAGGAGTAGGAGAAATAACAGCATAACACACAGCAACAAAGCACAATGGCAGACTGAGGAGGAGGACAAAGGCAGGCACTTAAAAACACAAAGACTCCTGGGCTAATGAGGGAGCAGGTGTAGAACATAACCAATCAACAGAGGCACAGGGCAACAAGCAAGCAACAGGTGAAACAAATTAACAACACATAGCCAAGACACTGGAGAACCTAAACACCATAAACTAGGGAACCATAGCAATACAAGACTGGGATAATAACACACATAAAAGTACAAGCAGGGGCAGACTGAACACAAGCAGGGCACAGCTTCACAGGAAAATCAAGATAACTAACAACAAACACTGGGGTAAACAGAAAACCGAGAAATACAACCAACTGGAGAGGCTGGCCTCAAACCCAGTCTCAGTGTTGCACATTCAAGTCCATTGAGCTATGCAGTGGTCCAGGGAGCAAGGGAAACATACTAGGGACTTAGAAGTAAGACAAAGGGAACAGGTTAGCCAGCAACACTTATAATAAAATGCAAAAGTAAATCACCCATTTTACACATTATACCTGTACATTTTAATTCTAAATTTAACCAAGTTTTTAAATATTTTGATCGCTTAACTTAAACTCATGAACCTCAAATGAAAATGAAAGTAAAAAATTCATAAAACTTTGGGCTCTGTGTTTGTGTTCGGCCATCCTCAGACATCTCTGGATTTATATCTTATGCAACCGTGGCAAGTTTCATTTACAGTTGCCATAAAATTCAAAGAGGATGAAAAGCCAGTGTGAAGAGCCAGTGGGAACACAAGCTATCATCAGTGCAGCTGGTCACTTCAGTGGCTTCCAGGCACACAAGGGATGCAATGTATTGGAGCACGGTGTCACTGAGTCACTGTGAATCAGCAAAGCTTTGAAGAGCCTGAGCAATTCAAGAAGCCGAGCCCAAGCAGCACACCCACTTGTGGAGACGCTTTCTTGAAATGATTGGTTTTGCTCGCAGAGTAATCATCAGAGTCAGCATGCATATTCATTTCAGGCAACTAGCCTTGTAGTGAATGACAAAAGTCTATGATAGCATAATGAGATTTGAGATAATTCTCATTTGGATGGCATTTATAACTTATTCCAGTGCTGTCTTGAATATGACACTACCACCCAGAGCATAAAACAGACCACTTCTGTGGCTCTGAGCAAATATCAAAGTTGACTTTCGATCATATATGTCAGTAAAACGCAGGATGATTTTTCTATTTTAAAATTTGGAGCTAACATTTTCGAAAGGTGAGACTCATATGACAAACAGAATTATAATGTACAAAGGACTGGATTATACAGACACGGGGTATTCAGAGACAAAGGAGGGATGGAATCCAGTGCTGGAAAATAGGAATAGAAAAGAAAAAATGAAAGAAAAAAAATCTATTCTGGCAAGATGGACAAATGAAAAACTTAGGCATGGTGTTGTGGAAGAGACTGATCAAATGGTATGACATGGACTGAGGTTGGGGTATTGGGGGAAAGAGTAAAAAAAGAAAAGAGTCATCTGTCAAACAATGAACACATAAAAAAAATTAATGCAACAAACTCAGCCGTCTAACATACATTCTTAAAACACCCCTCCCCAAAGTCACATCTACTTCTGTATACCACTTGCTTTTGAAAAACTCAGACATAACCTTCTGCATATTAGCAGTATACTATATGGACAAAAATATTTGGACAACTGGCCATTACACCCACAGGAAATTTCCTGACATCCCATTCTAAACCCATAGGCATCAATATGGAGTCCATCCCCTCTTTGCAACTATAACAGCTGCCACTCTTCTGGGAAGGCTTTCCACAAGATTTCAGAGTGTGTTTCTGGTCATTTTTACCCATTCATCCAGGAGAGCATTTGTGAGGTTAGGCACTGATGTTGGACATGAAGTTTGCGATCTCCATTCTAGTTCATCCCAAAAGTATTCGATGGGGTTGAAGTCAGGGCTCTGTGCAGCCCAGCCATGGTCCTCCACACCAAAGTCACCCAACCATGTCTTTATGGACCTTGCTTGTGCACTGGGCCACAATCATATGCTTCTCTGTTCCGGAACCTGCCACTTGAAAAGTCTGGGCAAGTCATTGTACCACATTAAAGCGGAAAAGTGGAAATCTCACTTAATGAAAATGATCCGCATAACTTCCTGACCAAATGTCTTTTGTCAGATATCAAATAATAAAGAACAAATAAGAAGCTGCAAGTGAGCCAATGTATAGTATAATTCTGGGTGTCGTGCCTCGAACCTGGTACCTTTGTGTGAACACAGAAAGGTAAAACGGACATGTCTACATATATTTCACATGAATTTTTATTATTGAATGCCTGGAACACTGAACACATCAAAATTTGGGAGGAGCATATAGGGTCATATAGTGTCAATATTTGCTTTTCAAAAACTCTTTAAGTCTGCTCACCTTACGATACACTTTATTTTGCCGTGCAATGCATGTTGAGATTTGGCTAATGCTGCTGATGACATTAAATAAGAGGTCTTAAACAGTACACGTATTCATCATGTGCGTTTTGGATATGTTGTTTTTGGTTCAGAACAATAAAATGAATGAATACATTTCTTTAAGCAGGTAGGTCATAAATTAACAAGGAAAACATGCAAATTGTGGTTGTGAGTTGGTTAGGGCTAATGCATGGTTACAGTCAGTCAAAACTGACAGTTTGAAATTTTTTTCCTTTTTTCGCAATAAATTACTCCAGTAGTGGAGAGAGAGTTCTTGATAAGACTAAGACTGTCTGTCAGTACTATCATACCAAACTTGGATATGTTGCTGGAAACATATGCAATATGCTAGCTTAACCTCAAAAACCTTAAAAAAACAGTACAAAAATTATATATTGTTCTCATTCATTTTAATAACCACCCCCCCCCCCCAATGATTCATCCCATCAATAGCACTGTGGCTTTACAAACACTTGCATGTTCCATACTGAAAATCCATAAAGCATTAATATGTTTAATCCCGCAAGGTAATGAATAAATCTTTGTTTCATTTAAGCATCTTTGTTCACTGTTGTAGTGAGAAAAGGCCACAGTGGCCATTTTCATTGAGTTGCTATTGTCCTTCGGTAATTACTTAATAACATAAATGTCTGTTAAGCCCTCGAGCAACCGTTTTGCCGTTTCGTAGCCATTAAATTGTCTCTTTAATTGAAAATTACATTTCAAGGAATGTCAAATGATTCCAAAGGTTTATTGTCATTTGTACTAGTACCAGTGCTGAGTCCAATTAGATACTTACTCGTGTTTTTCTTTCAAAGCGGGTAATTCCACACTAGGTAGCACAGGATAACAAGAACAAGCACTTAGTAGCAGGACATAGGACAACACCTGAAATAGACATTAATATGGATATGGAGGTATTGATGTACCTAGACGAATAAATACGGTATAGACACAATATACATGCATAGCAGCAGAAAATAATACAAACATAGTGCAAAACCAGAAATTTTTGGGGTTCGGGGTTGTATTTCTAAATTAATTTATGATAATGCATACTCTAGCACTTATGAATCTGTGTCAGTGGCAATAAGCTAAATAAAGAGGCACTTCATCCTAAACTGCATTTGCACTGTAATATCAAACACATTCTTGATAAAAATTGCAATTTTTGAAATGTTGCATTAGCAGTCTTACATGCTCGACAGAAGTGCTGCTTCTTTGGCTTCAACCTGTGAATAAATAAAAGCAACAATAGTCAAGAGATGCACCATGTTATTGAAAATGTCAACAAGATTAATTGCTTGAATTAAAGACTTTCAAAGCACCCCAGGAAAATTACATTAGAGCATCTTTCATGAAATATAACCAGAGCCAATGTTCACACACTGTTTTTATGTAAATATACCGGATAGGAATCAGTGCTCTCGCTGCGGTGCTTGCAGAAACACGGCTGCAATCCACAGCAGGTCCATTCACAGATACCTTCTCTGTCATCCTGAGTCTGTACCTATATGATAGAAGAATTTTCTCCCCCACCGTGTTTGCCAGTGTAACTCAGTGCCTATCTCCCCCACGGTGACCCCAGCAGCCTGAGTGTGTGTAAGGCAGATGGAGCTGTCTGCTAGTCCTGAGCAACATGCTACATTGTTTTCTCTCTTCTAGAGCTATTTGTAAGTGATTATTGCTGACTCAGGTCTAGAGGTGTCAACGGTCTGCTTGACGGCACAGTCTACAAACCACTGGAAATTATTCTAAAGTGCTATTTTCAGTGTTAGCCAATGCTATTTATGTAAAATGTACTTATACTTTATAACAATGAATGAGCAATACTGATTGATAAATATCTATAGCAACAAAAGAAGAAGATACCTTGTGCTGTTTGCTGTGATGTATGTAATGTGATTTCCGTGATACAGTGATAACTGCAAACAATACACACATTATCAAGTAAATTCATGATTCAAAGGATCAAAGACAGTTGGAGGGATGTCAGCATGATGAGTGAAGAGTAGCGGTGGCCATTTTGGTTTGTCTTATTTTGAACCTGTAGTTCTTATTAACATGTGCTGTGGAGTGACAGGGGATTGGCTGAAGCCCAGAAGTAACATGATCAGACAGAGAGGTAAGGAGGAGCAGGAATGGCCTCCTTTGTTTCTTCCTCCAAAACAAAGCACACCGGACAATCTCTTCAGGGATTACATGAGAGTGAAGAGAGATAGGAGGAGTAAAGGAAAAAGCATAGTAGAAAAAAGCTTTCAAAGAAATCTTTAACTTGACTCTTTTGTATAGAAACAGAATTTTGGTCTGACATTTTCAAAATATACCTCCCCCGGTCCTCTAAACACAGCTCTTTTAAAGGTATGAAAATGAAATCACCAATGTACCCTTAAACCATAATTGAATAATTAGACAAAGAAGATTACTGTACATAACTCTGCTTTTCAATGTGGTGCAAAGGAGAAGAGATTAAGATATTGATGTTTGTCATGAAACTACAGATTTGCATTGAACAATTCATTTCCATAGTAAACTAATGATATTTATTAATGCTCTTACTGTAGAATTATTACAGTACATAATTAATAATCATAAATCTTCCTGTTGCCTATCCTGGACAAGATCACAGGACCATGACTAATTATACAATTATTAGAATTTGATTATTGGGTGAAAATATTTACTTATGGAATTCACTACTCAGAGATCAGAAGGAACAGCTCAAGTTCATTAAGTGAACAGTAATGTTTAACATATCTACACAAACCTGCCACACAGATTTCTTTACTGATTCTTTCCTTACTTGCTATTTGGCTATTAATTGCAATTGTGGTCACTGACTCCCAAATGGATATTAAACACAAATTTTGGTGTTTTATGTTATTGCAAATATATTATTAATTAAAAAGCACCAAATGAGCATGCTTGTCAATGAACTTTTTAATCTGGAACAGCTCTTTAATAACTATAATTTGAATTTCAATTTATCACTACTTGAAATTAACGTTTTACTTAAAACTACTGTTTCAAATGTGAAGTATATTTTTGTAAATTAAAAAAATAATGGTTTTGTTATAAATCCAGTAAATTTGCAATATTTTCACTGAATTAAGGTGGCATCCCCGGACATTTTTGTGAGCACTGTATATGACTGCTGTATTCGAGGGTTCTTAACATATGTACTTTATTCGTGTGCTGCACAGCTGATGCACTGTGTATAAGATTACTATGTTGCATGTATGTGTAGCTCTGTTTGGCATAGCCTGTAATGAATGACTAGTTGGGCTCTCTCACCTTGTACCCCCTAGGAGAAAAGAGATTGGCACTGACATGTTCTAGAGAGCCCATTCTCAACTAATTTATGCATTATATCTTACTGTGTCCAAAATTAAGAAGACAGCATATTCTTATAAAGAATACAGAATGAACCAGTTGAGTCTCTCCTATAGATTAATTAAGGTTCTGATCAGAGATCCTGCCTGTGAGCCAAACCGATGATGTTGTTACACTTATTATGCATTTGATTGGCTCCTGTGAGCTACTCCCTGCTGGGTTTTAGTGCTGACAACCTCAAATCTCCCTCATGGTTGCATCCTCAGGCTGACAGTTTCTATTATGCTGCCATTTTTCAGTTCACTGGGGCCCCTCTGCATTGCACCTGGTTACCTCTACTTCTTAACTTTAATTTTTTTTTGCCATTTTTTTTTTCTGCTTTCCCTTCTGCCTCCCACTTGGGACCATCTGGCCCCGTCCAAACAAATCATCATCTGGACCCCAATATTAGGCCTGTAACAGTGTCTGAAGAATGAAGCCCCACGTTGGCATGATCCAGTGCCGGGACACCGTCATCTGCATTGGACTTTCCACAGCTCCCGAGCTCCAGTATCAGGACCATCTTACTGTACCATGATAGCTCGCCCTCAGCTGTCACCTTCCACAATCATGTTTATATACCTCTTACAGGGTCCCGGTGAACCTGGAGGTTATCCCAGAAAGCACGGGACACCTAGCAAGGTCTGAGGTGCTAAGAGGGATATGAATACCCAGGCAGATTCAGGGGCCCCAACATTTGACAGGGGCCCTTCAATATGTACAAAAGGGGAGGGGGCAAGCTGACGTTTCTGATATGCCCCTGACTCTTTACTTTATCATACCTTACTCATACCTTCATTTTATATAAAAAGCATGGGCAGATTGAAAGATAAGCCACCCCAGGGCCCTGCCCCCCCGACTGCAAATCTCACATGCATGTGAATCATTTGTGAGGATTAAGGTGCTGATAACATGCATGTTGTACCATCTTGTGACATGCTACTTTTGTATCTCTTATTTTATTGTATACAATCTCATTATGGTGGGAATCATAAGACAAAAAAATTGGTGATATGTAAAAATTTTTTTAAAATGTAATAGTTTGTAATGTTTTGTAGTCATACTATGTTGTCAAGGTGTATATTTAACAAAAAAAAGCGCGTTTGTGGAATTTGCTTGTCATGCCCCGCTCGTCCGCTCCTCCCATGTGCCACGCCCCCTCATCTACCCCGTGTGGAATCCCCACGTTCACTGGCTGTTTCCTGTTGCTACCATTAGTTTTATGTATTTAGTCCACATTTCAGTGTGTTTCTCCAGTCCAGTCATTATATTGTCATTCTGAGTCCATTGCCTGTTCTTGATTAAACCCCATATTCCCCGGTTCCTTGACGTCTGCACCTGTCTCTATTCCGAGCCCCGCATGATATTGTGACATTGCTAACTACTGCAGTGCATGATATTTGGAGGCTACTGGGGGCTTGGTCAATTTTTGGCCTAGGGCCCAGTGTACAGTTGTTCCACCAGTGATAAAAAGTATTAAACAAAAACATAATAATAATTTCTTGGGGGGTAACTTTGTGGGTTGGAACTCAGAAGGGTTCTGGTTGAAACCCCATGGTCAGCAGAGTGATCCCATCATTGGGTCATTGGGCTTCCAAGCTGAGTGGCTGCCATATACAGGCACATACACACAATATGGACAAAAGTATTGGGACACACCTATTAATCATTGAATTCAGGTGTTCCATTCAGACAGGTTTCAGTCAGGTTTACAAACACGGGTTGTTTTGCAGAACTCAAGCGTGGTGCTGTCACAGGATGCCACCTTTGCAATAAGTCAGTTTGTCCAATGTCTTCCTTGCTAGATATTCCACAGTTAACTGTATGTGGTATTATTGCAAACTGAAAACAATTACGAACAACATAAACTCAGCCATTAAGTGGCAGACAACATAAAGTAACAGAGTGGGATCGCCGAGTGCTGAGGTGCATAGTACGTAAAAGTCACCCATAGTCTGTTGACTCAATAACTGCAGTTACAAACTTCCTCTGGCAGTAACCCCAGCCTTCATGTCCAATATCAGTGGCTAACCTCACAAATGCTCCTCTGGATGAATGAGCAAATTGTGCCACAGACACAATCCGAAATCTTGTGGAAAGTTTTCCCAGAAGAGTGGCAGCTGTTATAGCCGCAAATGGGGGACCAACTCCATATTGATGCCTATGGATTTGGAATGGGACGTCAGGAAAGTTCCTGTATGACATAACTAGCACTGTGTGTGTGTGTGTGTGTGTGTGTGTGTGTGTGTGTGTGTGTGTGTGAGTGTGTGTGTGTGTGTGGGGGGGGGCGGCTCGGTTTGCAAAGATCACATTTGAGGAACAAATTGTCCCCAAAGTGAAGTAAA
>JAODJW010000094.1:16911169-16927251 GCA_026777045.1 Hyperopisus bebe
AGGGTTTTTCCCATGGAAATGAATGGACGGTCTTCATTTAGAGAGGAAGACCAACTTGTGTGTGTGTGTGTGTGTGTGAGAGAGAGAGAGAGAGAGAGAGAGAGAGAGAGAGAGAGAGAGATCACGCTAGTAATATCTTGTATTCATATGAAAATTGCATTTTTGTCAATATAAAAATC
The DNA here is from genome assembly GCA_026777045.1 of Hyperopisus bebe. Lineage (NCBI taxonomy): Eukaryota > Metazoa > Chordata > Actinopteri > Osteoglossiformes > Mormyridae > Hyperopisus > Hyperopisus bebe. The sequence goes on from JAODJW010000094.1 coordinate 16,911,349, forward strand.
TTCATTTACATGAATGTGGGACAATACATAAAGTGACATCACTGAAACTCATTGTTTATGGTTGGCTACATGTTATTAATATTTCGTATGTGTATTTGGCCTAGATGCAGCCCCCGGCTACTATCCATTTAAAAATTGTCCCCGACCAAGTGTGTCAATCGCAGCCTCTACGAACTCGTAAACAAGATTTGCATTAAACGGGGATGACGTTTCGAGGGTAGCCAATCACATCCCTCTGCCCGTAGTTACAAACGCTCCGCAAAATCCGCTGAAGACGCGTTTGCTCTGTCTCTTCGGAACCAGAAGCGGGTTTCGTGTGGGAGCAGCCGCGGGAAGGTTTGTAACACGGCTTCATTGACGCAGCTGCCTACGGATGTCTTTAGGCTTGTTTTATATCATTCCCAGTTTTCGAAGAACTTCTTCGGTCATAATTGTTTGGTTGAAGGACGATTTTTCTCGTTTTTTATCTTTGCACGAGTATTTTTGTCGGTATGTTTTAACCGTTCTGCTTTATTATTGTGCAACTCGAACCAAAAATCTCATCCAAATCACCAATTTGTATGTTTTTCTTTATGTTCTTAAAAAATCGGACTTGTGCATAATATGAAATATACATTAATTACTTTATTCTTTGTGTAATCCTAATTAAGTCTTTGTAGGTTATATTACAATTGTGCTTTGCGTTATTATTCTAAAAAAAAATCTGGCCGTCATGTTTGCCTTTTTAGCTGCGATCTTGTGCTTTTCCGCGTTGGATAGTGGACGAGTGGTGCACGGTCAAAATGCCAAAGGATCGCGCTTCATTTGTACCGCGATCCCTGTAGATGCTGATCCAAGCTGCCCCATACCTGCTGTGCCGCTGCAAAGTTCAAGTGTCCAGGAGGAAGATCTAAAAAACACCGTCATTAAACTTCGGGAGACCATTCTGCAGCAGAAGGAGACTATTGTCGATCAAGTAGGAACAATAAAGGAGCTTACTTCTAAACTTTCCCGATGCGAATCGGCCACTGGAGAATCGTTTCTGGGTGGGAAATACAGGAATAAAGGTTCGTGGAGAAAAGACGGTGCGAACACTATGGGTGACCTTCCACGAGATCCCAGTGAGACTATTGATCACCTCGGAAAGACCATGCAAAATCTAAAGAACCGGTTGGAAAACCTGGAGGTAAGATTTAATGGCTGATTCAGTTTAGTTTCCACGCAAATACAATAATGAAAATTTGAAAAGGGTACCGTTTTCCGTGTCGGGAGTATACTACGCTTTAATAGAACAGTTTTCCAGTCTTTGTTATCTGTGTGATTAAAAGATGTTCGACAAGGAAATCAAACGAATTAGGCTGTTTTTCGGACATGTCAATATGACTATTACTAAAATTATAAAGGAATCATTCATTGTCCTCACTGTAATAAAATAAATGTTTCCACAAATATTAGCTATAAACAAAGCTATTGTAACAGAAAAAGAAAATTCCCTTGTCTGAGAATAGATAAATTTCATTCCATATGCAATGAAAGTAATATTTTTCTCTAACTAACGTCGTACCATTGGCTGGCATATTTCTTAATTATTTTGTAGTCTAAAAATATGTTTAATGCAACGTGTGGCTTGTTTCAATAAAATGTACTATACATGCGTACAAATGTTTCTGTTATTCCGGATGTAAATAGTTGTTAAAGAGATTATCTCTAAAAATAAATTACTTGTTTCACGTACATCCGATTTATCAACGGTTCCTATTCTAAACGGTTCCCTGAATCCATTAAGCTGGAGATCAAATTAAATCTATGAAAAATACACTAAAGTTTCACAGGACGCAGTTTAAAAACAGTTGATGATAACCGACGGGAAAGCGATGTACACGCATATGCATATTATATAATTCATGTTTGTAATACTATGCTTCAAATTCCAGTTTTAGTTTTACAGAGGTAGAGTTCAGTTTTCATTCAAACCTTTATTATTTATCAAAACAATCATTTAGGTGCATCAATGTAAGCATGTATAATTGGGATTAATTCATCACGAAGTGCTGTGCTTCATGTACAAAGGCAGTATCATTTGTCCAGTACCATTAAAAATATTTCTAATATATAGTGCATATAAACATGCATTGTTGCTATGTTCTGTTTATTCTCTATTGGTAATTTGATACATTTTATCTGTGAATATCCAACTGTGTGATTATACTGTATGATATTGTGCAACAATTCGCATAAAAGCACAAAATCCCCTTTTCTACTGTAGCTGGAGTGCAATTACTATTTCACTATTTCGAGATGAATAGAAATTTAATTAATGTGTAGCAGTTTAATATTAAACAGATATGACTTCAGAGAGTTGCAGTGGCATATATTTAAATAGAATGCCGTGAGGCGGAAGCACTTATATGGTTTCTTTCTTGTGTCAGCAGCAGCAGATGCGTGCCAATCTGTCTGGCATATCTTTCCCTAATGAACTGCGAGACCTGCTGCAGCGCCGACTGGGAGTGCTGGAGAACCAGCTCCTAAAGAAAGTGACGGAGTTGGAGGAGGAGAAGACTCAGCTGTACAACGAGACAGCCGCCCACCAGCACCGTACGGAGAGCACCCTCAGCTCTCTGCTGGAGAGGATCACCGAGTTGGAGAAAGGTGACCGTCTCAGCATCTCACACGCTCTAGACTGTCCCTCCCCTCTGCACAGTCCCACACAGGTATGAAAAACACACCTACATGCGAGCATCCACTGCAATTATGGGCGACGTATGCCGCTGTCCCTGGTGCTGAACAGACATCTTGGTGAATCGGAATAGATAGCTGAATATAAATAATGATTTACGATTCATTCACTTGTAACAGAGGTGCTGCATAGGGCATTTATTTGCGCAGCATGCAGTATTGTTAGGAGTGTGTAATGTTGTAATTGCCAAGCCTAGCATAGCCCATAAACACTGTTTGCAAGCTCATTATTTTCAGGTAAATTTCTGTTGGGCATTTAGATAGTGTTCACTTGCCTCGTACCCTTCATTTGATGTTGAGAAATATCTTCTCAGATTATCGCCAAATGTTATTAATAATTTTGATGTTAATCATATTATTGGCTGTCTGCCTTTGCTGATCGTCCCAATGCCTCCATGTTGTTATCACTGTATGTTTCAACAAAATACAGTAGTAAACTTATTCATTAAAGGTCCACATCAGATATTACTTTAAAGTCAGAGGTTCGGAACGATTTTCAGTAACAAAACAGCATTTCATGAACTTTAATGAATCAGAAATAACTTTTGATGTTAGACATCAATATATAAAGACAATGGGATCTTGTTAATGCTTGCTGTTTTTTTTATTTTTTTTTGGGGTGGGGTGGGGTGTTGACGAGTTATGTGTGTGCAACATTTGGTGGTTCTACATTGTATTTTTGGACTTCAAACCACGCTAAGCCTTTTTACGTTAACTATATTGACTCTAAGGATGCATTATCGGCTGGGTCCAGATTATCTTGCAGTGTTGGCTTTGAGAACCCCTGTTTTGCATGAACAATTTGGTCAGAATGTTAACTGAACGTGGTTTATGCATAGATCTTGAAATGGGAGAAATCACCAGTATTTTTAGACATAAACCACTGGCGAAAGTTCATTTGAGGGCAGATTATCAGGTAGATGAAGACAAAAATAAAATATTTCCTTTTCAGGAGAGTACATGTAAATATTGGAATACATTACACATGTTAAAAACTCCTCTTCTGAGGGTACAGCCATGCACGTGCATCGGTGCGCTGGCGTATCGAAGCCAGCATGTGACATGTGACACTGTCCTTCCTTGTCTGGCCTGCAGGAAGCAGCCCGTTTAAGTCCCCAGAGGGTTTCAAGGTGTCCCTCCCCCTGCGAACAAACTACCTGTATGGCCGCATCAAGAAGAGCTTGCCGGAGATGTACGCTTTCACCGTGTGCATGTGGCTGAAATCAAGCGCCAACCCTGGCATTGGGACCCCGTTCTCCTACGGCGTACCAGGGCAAGCCAATGAGATTGTGCTGATCGAATGGGGAAATAACCCAATAGAGCTGCTCATCAATGATAAGGTAGACAGCAGAGTTCTTTCTGTGCGTACATATGGTGTTATGGAAACACATTGATGCAGTACAACCACGAATGAAGGTCTCATTGTTAGAGCACAGTGTAAGCACACTCATTTCCACCAGTCCTGCTGAAGCATGGTGCTCTTTGCATTCATTTTCTTACATACTGTATTTCTTTACTGTTGGTTTACTTAATGCCTTCACAATATGTATAATTCTGCAAAGTCAAAAAATCGTGCATTTTTCTTTTTTTTGTTGTGTTTATGGGTTGTTACTTTTAATTGTGCTCATAAGAGCTTCCTTAAGCACGGTGCTGTGCAGTCGAACAGTCATTGCATAAGGGCTTTCAGTGAATAGAGGTTTGCAGGGGTGTGCAGTAGGCTAAATATGTCTGTGCTAGTTAGTTTTGGTAGTGATATTCATGATCTAGGTAAGAGCTGTATCAAAGTAAGCTTCAGGCTGTAATATTGATGCTAGGGGTTTTAAATAGATCATTTTATATTGATCTTCTTTGAAATTGTTGTTTGACAGAATGTTGATTTAAATATGAGCGCAATGCAATTTTCTGACCATGTGTCTCATGAAAAGGAATCAGAGGAAGAGTAACGGAAAACCATCAAAGGGAAAGTGTTCCTTTTTTTTTTTGCAGTTTTTGGGTGTAGCATGAGCCTGTTGGCACAGCATGAGAACAGCTGGAGCCCATCTGCCCTCTCTCTGTCTCTTCATGTCTGTGCCCATCTCTGCTGGGCTGCACAGGTGGCCCAGCTGCCGCTGTCCGTCAGAGATGGGCAGTGGCACCACATCTGCATCACCTGGACCACCAGAGATGGCCTCTGGGAGGCATACCAAGATGGGGAGAAGCTGGGATCTGGAGAGAACCTGGCCCCCTGGCACCCGATAAAGCCTGGTGGGGTCATTATTCTGGGTCAGGAGCAGGTGAGTCCCTAAGTGACACACAGGATATAGGCACCTCAGGTGCTTAGAAGACTATTGTTGACATGATGCTTAATTAAAACGCACATTGTTGTTAAATACAATCTTGTACTGCAGTCACCTGTTATATTATAAAATTATATTTTTGTAATAAATGTTATAATTTTCTAGGATAATAAACTGTATCTATTTTTTAGCAAGACTTATTTTTGGCAAGAATAAATTTTGTTTTTTTTTGGTCCTGACAGGATACCGTAGGAGGACGATTCGATGCCACTCAGGCCTTTGTTGGGGAGATCACCCATTTCAATATGTGGGATCGTGTGTTGCGCTCCACAGACATCATGAACATGGCCAACTGCTCCTCGTACATGCCAGGAAACATCGTGCCCTGGGTCGATAACAATGTGGAGATCTTCGGTGGTGCTACCAAGGTAGCCCTGGAGATATGTGAGGATCAGTTACTCGGCTCCTAAGAGCACCCTGCAGATGGACGGAAGCAGTCACCCCAGCCTTCTTCCTGTCAGGCCCAGCAGTCGGCGGTTTATAAAGATACACACTTGTGGTTTGTGGTCAGTAGTGAAGAGTTATCATCAAGTACTGGGAACCGACTGAGGCAAAAGGTTTTCACTGTGCATTTCTGTACTGGACTCAGCATTCCTGTCAGCCGTTGTTCTGCTTGTTGGCACCTTTCTGTATATTTTCTTGGATTTAAATTACATTGTTTGGTTAATCCAAAATGACATTATTAACAAAGGTATGCTTTACCTCTTTGGCCACCCAGTGTTTGACTAAAACACCCCACCTAGGGTACCTGATTTGTTCAAAAGTTCCATATTCAAAGACTTATTGGCACAATTCTGGCTACGCTAAAATCGATGCCCAAATTGAAAACCTGAGGGGGTTTGTAAGTGGATGCTGGTCCAAAAGTTTTGCATTTTTAGTTTGTATAATTAGAACGCTTTGTTCCTTCCCTATTTGGTAGTCATTCTGAAGGTTAAAGCTTCAGTTCGTGAAAATTTCATCACTCACCCTGATTCCCTCTGTCCATACCTGTGCACTCACAGTGCTAAATGAACACAGACCACTACAGAAAAAAAATTACAAGATCTTTCCGCATCAATGTGCCCAGATGGGTGGCGGCAAAGAGCAGCAGCTCACAAAACAGGGAAGTGGAGGGAGAATACTACCGGTGTGGTCGTGCTCATACCTGCAGACGGTGGGTTAGGATTTGGCGATGGGTATGTTGCATCTCTGTGCCAATTTGGTCAAAGGTATAAAGATTAGTGCACTGAGTAGCCGCGCTCTTGCCGTCTTACACTAACGTCATTCTCCAGGAGCTGCCGGCTAGAGTAGATATGTCTTGGGCTCGCTGAGGAGAACACAATAGCCACTACGGTCCCGTTGTTAGCTCGCAGGCACCGGGTTTTAACATTCTGGGCTGCGCATTACTATACCGGTCTGCTTATAGATGCACTGTGGCCAAGGACTCTTAGGAGGTAAACAAGAAGATGCTTTGAAAGTATGTGTCATTTTCAAAATGTTGACTTTGGGTGCTTCGCATATTTCACCTCATTTTTCAGTCTTTGATCTAACATTTGATTACGTACTGTGAATAAGGTTGATTTTCGTTTCTCTCAGTTGATCTGTTTTGACTTATAAGATCAAGGCAACAAAAGATGTTCTTCTGAATTTGAGTCTATCCTTCTACATCCTCCAAACTTATGTATGGAACCTGGTATTCAGAATATCAACCAGGGATTTAATTGAGTCATTTTGATGATTGTCTTTAGTCATTCAAGAGAAAACCTGGAAGTTACGCACTCTAATGGGGTAATTAACATAGTATTAATAATGTTGACAAATGCGTTGCTAAGATTTGCTTAATCGTTTTAGGAATCAGTGTGACTTCTCTCCAGTTACTGAGGAGTGTGTATAATGAAAAATGCCTTATCTGATGAACCTGCACTTCATTCATCCCTTTGAAGTTTTTTTTCTGCTATTTTTGACATTGTGTCTTTTGGTCCTTCTTGCACTGACCTTTGGATGACACAGGCACATATAAGATAAAAATGGTTTTGTTTATAAGCATGACAATCCAAGGCTGGGAGTTATCAGGAAATTGGTGATTATAAAACACAGCAGTAAGTCAGCTAACTTAACTATACTGTAAGTACACTGAGCTGATATTGAAATGTATATTACCAATACAATATACTGAAATTTCTGTTTAACTTGAAGTGTTTTATCTCAGCTGTATGCAGTCCCTTATCCTACTAACCATAAAATCACAAACTATTTATGGTCCAGAGTTAAATATCCCCGCTTTTATAAAAATGACACATGAACACAAATGTTAGTATTTAATTTTATCCGGCCCCCTTTTCTATTTGATGCCAAATGTTGTGTTTCTATTTTCGTGACATGTTCTAATGTACTTTTTCTAATCTGTTCCACACTGTTTTTCACAAATTGTACCATAAAATGAGGATAGAGTCATTCATTGTGCAGACGCTTACCTGTTAGATAATTCTCTTGGCTTCCTTATTCCTCAGCATGACTGAAGTCTTTAGCCGATTGGCATCTCAAGCATTGACCCCCCCCCAAGCAAATGCTCTTCCTTGGCAGTTTCAGGGTCAGTTCTCACATCTCTTTGTTCCAAATGCATAGCCGCTGATTTCCATCAGCCAATGGAATACCAGGGAGATGTGAAAGCAGGTGAGTTACAGTGCTTGCCCTTTAAAATGTTCTGGGCCCATTGTCAGTGCTTGACTTTCGAACACTGCATGCAGCAGCCAGACACATCACCACACATGATTATCCAGCTGGTGTTCTATAGCTTTGCACCACTACACAGTAGCCTTGCTCATCACGAACAGCCCTATTATTCTGTGGTCATAATGTAATCTACCAGTAATTCATTACAGATCATTAGGATTCCCTGGTGACAGTGGTGTGCCTCATAAAACTGGCATTATCTTCATGTGTTTTGAAAGACTTAATTCAAATTTATTATACTGCAAGGTATAACACATTGTTATCCCTTATTTATAGATATTCCAACATGGTTTATACCCACATGTTAGCTGAATAGGCTTCTGTCCCAATCTGTGCCAAATGCTATTTCAGTGTTTGTTTGACTCAAATGCACCATTTTGCCAATGATGAGATTATGATATGGGAACTGTATTATATTGTCTATATAATTGGTTTACTGGAGATTTGGAGGATGATGACGTCTTTTTTGGAAGAATGTTAATTTGAAAGCTTGGCTGAAGAGTTAATCAATTTTCCCTGGATTGAGATATGGCCCTTTTGTAGAAATGTGTTCAAGCCACCCAAAATAAATGCAAGATTATGAAAAACATCAAGGATAAATTTTCCTTTTCACTCTCAAAGCTGACCTATGCTCTTCATTATATGTTTCATCATTTTTTTCTTCATGGGAAATTCTCTCATTCAGTCTAAATAATTATATATTATAACCATAGAACTAAAAAAAATAATAATATCGTTAAAACTACTTTCAGTAACCAGTATAAAAATGTTTGGTGAAGAAGGCTGTACCAGAATGTAAAAGGGATGTCATATTCTGCACTGAAATTATGGAGTAATTCTTGGTAATAAATTTCCCAGTTCATGAAGTAGAACATAGAATTACTTTAAAGGCTTAAAATTGCAGAACCCCTTCCGTGAAAGATTTGATCTCCTCCCTGTTCTTAACCATTACACCACTTGCACTATTATCATACAACAGAAACAGAGACGACCCACGGCAGCAATTAGAAGTAAAAGCCCCCCAGGCTCCATCCCTGACAAAGGCAGCACATGTAGTGATGACAGCGGTTTGGTTCCAGAATGAGGCACAGGGCTACTTCCACATGACAACCAGTAGCACCGGTACGAATGTTAACTGGCGGAGCATTTTAAAGCAGACTAAAGGGGTTCGTTAAACAGGTGGCCTCCACAGTATATTAGCAAGATATTATTTTAATGGATGCAGGCAGCTCAGTGACATGGTGAGAGTTTCAATGAACAAGAACATCCTCCAGTATAATAAGTATATTCTGCCCAGTTGGAAACAGAGAATGCAGCCATAAAATGTAAAAAAAATCTTGAAGTAGATTTCTATAAATTATATCCTCCTGAGACCCAAGGAAAAAAGTGTCACTCAATTTTAGGATATTTGTCTTTGGAGGACAATTTACAATTTAGATTTTTTAAAATTTATTTTTATTTTTAATTTGACAGCATGTCCTCTTTAGTGTACAACAGGAATAAATATGTTTCCTTACATCACTGAAAAGATAGACGCAAAAATAAAATGTCCACTACAATGGACATAAATGATTGGGTGGGATCTCAGGAGGATATATACAAATATGCATTGGGTCTTATTTAGAATTAGAATTTAGTGATCATTGTCAACACACAACAACAAAATTTGTCCTCTGCATTTGACCCATATGTAACTTTTGTGATATAGCAGGGGGCAGCTAATTCAGCACCCAGGGAGCAGTGCTCAGGGGGGGACCTTGCTCCAGGTACCTTAGTGGTGACTGGCTGGTGGGGGATTCAAACTTGCAATCTTTTAGTTACAAGGGTGTTTTTCTAACCATCAAGCCACCACTGCCAGACTTTACATGCTACTGCATTTACATTTAAAACCAAAACTCAGTTTGGGGACACCAGTCGTGACATTTAACAGTATCGCTACAGTATCTTGTCTCCAGACATCAAGATAAGTTTCATTACTCAATACACAAAAAGACACATTGCACACTGGAAATATCCATCATGAATGGTTCACGTTGCTCCATATGTGTCATATTACAGCAGTATTATACATGGAATTTATTGTATTTTGTTGCTGAGGAAAACCAGGCACTAGGATGTATGTCACCACAGACACTATCGGTGGAGCACCTTTCAGTCAAAGGGAGGCAGGATGCTTTTGTTTGACAGAAGGCTTTGTGAGACTGCATAGTAGTGTGTTGTGTGTCTTTAGTAGGACAGAATAAGACCAGGACTCACCATGAGCTGTAACCCAAAACTGGCAGTAAGCCTAGTCCATTGTGGTGTGGTCCTATCACAAGCTGGGTGAAGTGGATTTGCACTTCAGAAACTGCACTGAAGCCTAAAGAGTAACAGGTTCATATGCAAAAGGCCATATTGCAGGAAAATGGACATTGTACTTCTTCTGAGCAAGAAACTTAACTCTAATTCTGTCTAGATGCAGCATCTCAGTATTTCTGTAGTGTGGCGAGAGTTCCACTTACACAGAACTGAGAAAATGGAAATGGAAACAAAAATACGACAAAGGAAATGCATCTTGCACTCAAACAGAGCAAAACGTTACCATTGCCCAGCTAGAGACCTCTCCAGGGAAGCAGTGGACCGCTGTTCCTAAATGAAAAAGGCTTGCGGTTTACAGATTTTCAGCTTGGAACCTGCAGGTTTCCAGTGTTCCAAAACTGCGTACTTCATGCTGGGGAAGATGCTGCAAAATAAAAATCAGGGAGGGTGCTTTCTTCACAATCACCTGACTGACAGGCAGACACACTGCTGGCGGGAGAGGCAAAGCTGTGTGGGGAAAAAAGCTAAATTCTCATCTGATGGCTTCAAACATTAAAACGTGATAAATAAATAAATAAATAAATAAATAAGAAAAAACAGCTGACCGAATGGAAAAAAACATAGATGAAAGAATAAGAGGAGAACCATGTACTCCTCGGTATGCCAAAACATTTGCATCTCCCAAGACCGCAAGATTTCTCACATTCTCGTTCTCTGTAGAAAAATTGACATTTAGTGACTCTTTCTAAAGGCAGCTGAAGAAAATGACCTTGATCTCTGGAATAGTTTTACGGCAATAAAAACAATCCCGATTCTTGAATCTTGAATAACATGGCAAAAAAACCAAGATGAAAAAAAATTAAACTACATTTAATTACATTTATAAACCAATACAAACCAATATACTTTTTACGTTTCTTAAGCTTCAATATGGGAGGTATTTTCTGCAAAAAATAAAATGAAAATGATAAAAAGAAAATACAATATCCACTTTGCCATTTAGTTTCCAAAGTCTGTGTGCAAAAATCCTGCAAAAAAAATATTTTTTGCAGAAAATACCTCCCATACTTCTAATCCATAATGCAAAAAAAAATAGAAACTTAATTTTCCTTTCATTTTATTTGTTTTTTAATGATTTCCAAATGTGGGGGATGGTATCTGTTTCATGCCAAGTCAGTTTTTAATTCTGAACTGACTGGATGACTCTTGTTCATTTCATTAGCTGAGGCAGGAATATGATCTAAATTTTTCTGTTTTTGCCATAGTTCACCTTTTAAAGATGGGCAACACTGAAGGTCACTGATGCGAAAGGTATGTTAGCTTTGATAATGTTCCCATTGTGCATTTTATCCTACTCCAATGGTCAAGGAAATTAGCAGCTCAGTCATTTTTATACTGGCTACTGAAGTAATTGCGAGCAATATCCTCCGTACACATCCCCCCATCTACGGTAGCTGACATCTGTGGCCTAAGGGAACGACCTCAACCTTAGACTCACCCTTGGTGGGTATTATCGTATTCCACTGAAATAGCTAAGTAAACACTAATGCCTTACGTAATAGTTTGGCTTAAACTGTGAACAATCCGTCATCTGTCCATTTTCAATAACAGCTTATCCAATTAGGGAAGCACTGGCCATAAAGCTGGGCCTACCCATGACAAGATGTGGGAACGACATAGCTATCTAGTTTTTCTTTCATTTATTTGTGGTTCTTACACGCATTCCTCAATTTAAGATCAAAGAGAATATATAAGAAGATAGATGAGGTGTACTCTTTGCTTCTCCCTTTGACTACAAAGTAGCATTGTCTAATTTAAAAAGTATTGATATTTAAATCATTAAATAAATTCACTTTGGAAAACAACACATGGCAATTATAGAAGGAATACTGATGTCCTCTATGTACAATCTTCTCTTTATAATCATTTCAGGCAGCAGTTAAAAAGAAAAAAAGGGCACAATTTGTTGCTGTTGATGTTTTATTAATGTTAAGAAATTACAAGTGATATAAAATGCATGTGACCAGCTTATGGCTGAATCTAATCAAAAATCATTGTAAATGAATGTCTACTTGCTTCCAACAATTATGAGAACAACTAATGAAAAAATGTCCTAATGTCTACCATACACACAGCAGATGTCAGGTCATTGTATGTTTGTAAAGCAGGCATGTACACAAATGTACAATGATGGTACATAGATACTTGTGCATTATTTTCAAAGAGATTTAATTATATTTAGTATCTTTATTGTAGGTTGTTCACAGACTGATTGCTTGTGCTGTGATGAATAACCTGTCATTCAGTTTGCTGCATTTAATGGAATTTTGCAACTAATTTTCTTGCCTCTGAGGTGGACATGAAGGAGGTGTCAGGCTGGCCACAGAGGTGAACCTCAAGTGGAAACATGTAGATTCTTTCAATCACCTGCTTTCCCCCTATTACATGGGCACAAGGTTAATAGTGACACCCATATCCTGTGTGATGAAGCTGAGGAGACAATGGATTGTGGGTGGTAACGTCACTCTAATACAGTATCCCCACTGTGACCTTGTTACATTCTATTTATTTATCAGATGCTTTTATCCATTTTTATTCTGGATAATGGTTTGGAACATCAAAGTAAAGGTCACATTTTATCTAAATTATGTTTTTTTTCAACATCAGTCTTGTGAGGTACCCAATCACTAAGCTGTTTTAGGTGACCTAAATTAACAATGCTGTTCCAGAATGCAGCTTCCCATCCACCTTGTGCAGGGGGCTTTTAAAAAACAGGTACCATAAAGGGACTGTCTGTAAATTACAAACTCAAACCTAAGCCTAAACATAATCTAACTCTAATTTCTAATTCTAACCAAGTTTCAGTTTTGAATTGTTCCATTTCAGTGTTCCTTAGCCATAATTGGTAACACTTTACTTGATGGGGCACAAATAACACAGTTACTATTGAAGTAAAAATTATGAACAAATCATGAACAAATAGAGTTGCTACTTGAAAAAAAGATGTCACAATTCATTTTTGATGAACAAACATGAGATGAGTATTTAACTTGTGTTATTCATTATTGTTACTTTAGTAGTTCCTGCAGTAGTTCACAAAGGTTTCCAGTGTGCCAATTAAGAGATATAGTAACAAATATAGTAACTGCTTGAGATAAAACACACATCACGATTCATTATTGACGAATTAACATGAGATCAGTATGTGACTAAGACTTAGCTTGTGATTAATTAATACATAAGTAATAGTATGATACTGTATTATTTGTGCCCTGTCAAAGTGTTACCCCATTATCTTATCCTTAACCTTTCAAAATTGTATTGACTTTTCTGGGAAGCACATTTAGCCATTTGACAGCTCATTCTGTTCCTTGCTATAACTTTGCTTGTTGACATAAATCAAAATCAATTTAGACATTGATCTCTCCCCGAAAGGCAGAACCATTGTACAGCTTAATAAAATGTTTTAGTAAAACTACATTGAGCAGCAGACTGTGGTCAATACGCCTTTCCAGAAGCAATTCATAAGAGCAAAGAATAATGGTGTTTGTTGTGAGGCAACTACTGGACTACTGCTGCATTATGCATTATTATGTGTTGTGCTTTCTGGCACCATAAGCTGCAGTATGGCATAACATGTATTGCATAATATCTGCAGAGAATTTGTAACAGATTAAAAACATTTTTGATAACACTTTGGCTTTGAAGGATGATTCCATCAATAAAATCTGGTTTATGATGGGATTTTAATTCTTTTTGGATGCCACAATAATGCACACAAAGGTAATCAAAATGATTGTAGCAATGCCATTTTTCACTCATTGCTTGCCAGTTGTGATCATTTACATAAACAAATTATTTCAACAAAATCTAATGTTTTTGGGAATGTAAGCTTTGATAATTTCTACGATGCAAAAACATCTCCTGAGAAAACAGAAAGATCTCATATGATGCATCTTCTTTCAGGCAATTTAATAACTATAAACATCTCCTCTTGCATATTTTTTGATCTTACATTTTTGCATCACAAGATGACTTATACTCTTTCTTTGAATAAAGTGACAAATCGAAGGTCTGACATACTAAACATTAAAAAATCTAAACCAATACCACACTGGCCATCAGACATATATATTTATGCTTGGCAGAATAATCAGGCCCACAGCACATTATAACATAGCTAATTATCTTAAACAGGAAATAGAGGAAAATAGTGGATTTCTATTGCTTGACCTTTACTACAGTAGGATTCGCTGTTAACTTGTGCCCATTGCCGCCTGGAATAAGCTCCAAAATTCCCCGATATCCAATGGGAAGATGGATGGATGGATGGATGGATGGATGGATGATTAAACTCTGATCTGTTTAACCAAATAAATATGGTCCTCAGTGTAATTACAAAGCTCTCTTTCCCTGACGAAACCCTAAATAGGCTTGTTCTTTCCTAATATTTCTGGATGAACAACTTTACTGCTCTTGCTGTGGTGCCTATTTCTGTAGCAAAAGTCTCACCCAACATGTTGATTCTTCATTCTCAAGGTTTATGTGCAAGTGGAGTTTTATATTCTATGAAAAAATTAGTTGCCCTCTTGATATATTCACCTGCTGCAATTCAACAAGATGCTGTATAGGAGCGACTGTTTTGGATGGCTGATACCCTGCAATGCCACGCCATTTTCATCATAACAGACCGCACCTAAATCTCTGGCTAGAGTGTGTTTGACGTCACCACCCACACTCTTCCCACTGTGCATGGGATTATGTCAGGCTCACATTTCCCTCTTGGACAGACACAGCCCTGCACAGATTATGTTCTTGCAGGGTCAAGCGGCATTCTCCGAGAGTTGTTCAGGCGTTTGACGCGTGTGTGTGGTGGAAGCTCGTTTTCAGTGTGAAAATCAGCAGAAGAACATCCACGCCTTGAGGGCACAGTGTGAAGTCAGGTCTATGCACCAGCTGCATTTTAATATTTTGTACATTTTGCCTACCACAAATTCCCAGTCTGAATATCTGAGAATATGTGAATGACAGCAGGGAAGTAAGCTGGATGTTTATTAAACACATATAAAAAATTTAAATGAAAATCTTTGCTGCTGAAAACTTCACTGCCCATACAACCAAGAAAAGAGAGCCTAACCCTACGTCTTAGCACAGCTCCCAACTCCCCAAATCAGTCCCCAGAGATGCTGCACAGCTGCAGTGATTTTTATCGCAAAAAAGGCATGTGCCTAAAAATGCATGTGCATCTTGCCTATAATTATTTGAGATTTTATGCCATGTGTTCTAAGGTTTTCCTATAAACTGTCCAACTTTTTCAAATTAAATCATCAATCAAATCAAAAAACTTTATTTGTCCTCGAGGGGCAATTTGAGGCACATAGAGCAGTGTTGCACAGACACAGAACCAGACATTAAAGAAATAGAACAAATAAAATAAAAATAAAAAATCTGAATAAAATGATAATAATAATAAAAATAAAGAAATAAGTAATAAAATGGTTCTCAGTATATACATGAGGTGCAAAATTGCAGTTGCAGGTAAGTAATTTAACAGACTACATAAGGTGCAAAAAGGGAGAGGTCAATAGGTAGTGGGGAATGAGAATGTGTTATATCTTTATGGGGTTTGGTGCATAAAGGCAGAGGGTAATTTGGATGGATGGATGGATGTATGGATGGATGGATGGAACTATAAATTTTACAATTTATAGTTCTAAGGCTCTCATCTCTTTTATTAATTAAGCTATTTCATTAAGTTATATGCAATAGATAGATAGATAGATAGATAGATAGATAGATAGATAGATAGATAGATACTGTAGATAGATAGATAGATAGATAG
>JAODJW010000094.1:16936951-16951709 GCA_026777045.1 Hyperopisus bebe
TAATGTTACATAACCCATGGGATTTGTTGGTGGAGGGTGTGGCAAATTGCAATCACATCTGCAATCTTCTTTTGAAGCATGTCAATCAAAATAGAGCCTGGATTAAGTGAACACGCCGATTGCTAATCCTTTCTCTGAGCGATGGGGGAGGAACTCAGAAAATATCTTTTGAGGCAGATATGGGCTGATACAGAACCTCTAAGGAAATGCCTGGTGCCTAAGCCTGCCGTTTATGAGTTACTCTTTTTTATTAGTTTAATGTTTTAGCTATGGGCTACAGCAGGTATGGCTAGGAGCACATATGAAGGGAGAACCTGTGTGGACAAAAGGGGAATAAATTCCACCAAAACTAAGGCAGTTACAGTTGCAGACACAAGGAAGAAAGAATGATGTCACATGTTGTGTAAGACATTCCTGTCCAATCCACACAGGACATGGAAGGCTGCCATCTTGGGCCCACGAATCAATTCATACATTTTTGGAAACATTTGACATTTGTGAGTACAAGCACCTCGCATCATATGAGTGAGTCAACAACAGATATAACTAATGCTAAGAGAACAGGGGAACCGCACTGGAGTGTATGTGAATGTTAGTATTTTTAACATAGGAAATAGAAGACAAACCGAACTGATTTTGATATAAAGGAATAAGGACTTGAGTGTGTTTATGCAAGGTAGGTCTCTTAAAAGCAGATAGTGTCCAGATATATAGCCAAGAAAAATTCTAGAATAAAAATGTGCCCAGCAATATGTGGTGTGAGGCACTGAAAGAAAAATTTAAAAACCCAGTTAAAAACAAATAAAATGACCGTGTATGACCAGATTTGCAGATAAATTCCTTTTTGGTACAGGTGCACATGAATGTTTGGGAATACTGGATTCAGCATTTGCTTTTTTTCTAACATGCTATTATTTCCGGAGCTATGATAGCTTTGAAAAGCAGCCCTCCTGATGATAGCCTCCTGATGATAGCCTCCTGATGATAGCCTCCTGATGATGTCACCATCCCTCTGCACATTTTCACAACTTTGGCGTCTGATGGGGAAAAAAGCAAAACTACTGCTCTGCAGTCCTGGTTGAAGGAGACACCTCAGGGGAACAGAGCAAAGGTTGGAATTCACAATCCCACAAAGATCAATAGTAGGAAACGTTCCACAGTTCTTAGCAAAAAATAAATAAAAAATCTCCTTCATTTCAGTGTTTAAGTAAAAAGGAATTCTAGCCACGTAGGTAGACAAAGAGCTTGATTCTTCGAGGGTATGATCACATGCTTTTTTTTTTACTTTGTCTAGTTGTTATTACAAGGGTCATTTTGTTGACTTACAAAAAGCGTGTGGGAACATTTTGATTGATTCCCTCAGTCCCCTGACAGGGGTACACATGTAAGAATGAACCACTAGAGCTCTGCTACATCATTCAGGCCCCTCTAGAGTCTCTTCTTTTTTCACAGCCTGTGTGATCAATGGTATAATTAAAGTCACATTGAAGTGTTCCAGTTCACCTATGTACACTTACACATGTCCTGATTTTCCACAGTTCAATGCATTCCTGGGTCAACAAGGGAAGGGCTTGCTTTTCACTCCTGTAACCAATCACAGTCTTCATTGTATGACATCACTGCATTAACTCTCGTGCCTACCCTGGGGTCATATTGACCCCAAAGGCACACGCCAGGGGACTTCTCATAGTCACGTAATTATTGTAGGAGCATGTAAGAGTTCATTAAAACGTGTTTTCTGTTAAGTGGCGAGGTGCACAGATTTGTAAAGTACCCATTTCATTGTGTATGCTTTTTGTTAAGGGACTGGTCATAGACACAAAACATAGGAACATGCTTACCTGCAAAGGCTGTATGGAGCAATGTTAGGGAGTTTCTTTATAATAATAATAATAAGAAGAAGAAGAAGAAGAAGAAGAAGCTGGGGGTTAAGGACCTTGCTCAAGGGCACACAGACATTATCCTGCTGAGGCTGGGCTACAGTTGGTGATTTTCTATCACAGGTGCAGAAGTTTAGCCTACTGAGCCGCACACACAGCACCCCCCCAGTGTGAAAGCTGGAAGCCTTGAGTTTGAAAATGAGAAAAAAACAGACCATTGTGGTGATGTCATACAATGAAGACTATGATTGGTTAAAGAAGTGAACCGCAAGCCCCTCCCTCACTGACCCAGGGAGGCTTTGCAGTAAAGAAAATCAGGATGTCTGTACACGCACGATTGAAATTTGGAGCAAGCTAGATGAACACTTTTCAACATACATACACACATCCATCCATCCATCCGACCATATCATGGTTAGGATAACAATATAATAATAATAATAAGGTAGCTACAATGATTATGCATATACTGTATGTCTTTTAATAGATCATCAAACATAATTAAGTAGTAGCATATATACGTTATATAATTTATATATATGCATTGTACAGTATGCAACTTAAATTTTGAACCATTTGTGGTTTTGCACATGCAGTCCTTACGATTAAGTTGCATATTTGTGATTCGTGAGCATCCCCTAGTGGAAAACAGTGTAAATACCATTCACTGCGCAACAGCCATTCAAACGTAAACCAGCAAAACTGAAAGAGACTGACATTAATCACAACTGTGTAACTACTGCAATAATAATAGCTGTCATTTCATGTGATTTTCAGAATCCATTTGACCTATCTTGAGCCTTTCCTACCTGGATTTATTTTAAAAACGCATCATTGGTCTTTTTAAACCTTACTGAGATGATCAGCAGATACAGAGTTTACCCATTGTCTATACAGCAATGCCTAATCTGAGACCAACCGTAAATATGTCACACCTTCGACAAACTCCTACTGCTGAAAGTTTCTGAAAGTATGAGAACTTTGACATTTTTTATAGACCCAACTTTATTATACCCTAACTCCCAAAACTTTAAGACTAGTGATGTTCATCAGCACATAAAGTACCAGCTTTTTACCATGACCACAGGGTCACGGTGATCCTGGAGTCATTCCCAAGATGCACAGGGCACAAGGACAGGCATTTATTGGATAGTATACGAGTACATTAGCACACATTCACTCACACACACAAACACTAACTGCATGTCTTGGGAGTCTTGGGATAATAAACCAGAATTTCTGTCCAAACAATGAAAAGCCTCCACACACACAAAACAAAACATTGTAAAACAGATTTGACAGAATTGTTGTTAAACGATATTTCCTATGTTCCTGTGTGAAATGCATAGTATTACTATTCAACTTTTAAATAGCTTCATAGTTGTTGCCCTTTACTGGTACTAATTAGACTTCCCAGCACTGTTTGGGTGGAACTGGAATTCGTACATAATGGTATGACTGCTTCTGCATATATGTGGGTGTGTTTTTTTATATATTGTATATTCACATGACCAACAAAGTAACTGCCAATCACAAGATCTTTTGACGAATTGCTCACTGAGGAGAACCTGCAATAATGAGTTTCCTGAGAGCTGAATGACTGAAAATATGCAATTTAGAACTGCTCATTGGCCCATTTTTAAATAAAATGAGTCGATCAGAGCACAAAAGTAACCATGATGCAATGATCACTGCTGTGTAACTGAGTTACTGAAATAAGCCCCTATCCAAGCATATCCATCACTTTTGATTTAATGTATAAATCATGAAGCATGGAACACGGGACCCACTGGATAGTCCATCATAGGTCAGACACCCACAAACAATCATACACCAAGCATGACTAAGAGGCATTGACTCACTGCCTTTGGACTGCAGGAGGAAAGTGGAGTACTGGGAGGTAACCCTCTGAAACACAGGGGGTGCAAGAAAGCTCCACACATAACTTATGAATAAATATATGGAAAATAATTTCTATATGAACATTGCTTAAATCAGGAATAAGCTGTAATGCTGGTTCAGTCCGCCAGACACATGATCTGAGGGCAGAGTGTGGTTCAGTGGGCTAAGCCTGTGTGCCAGTAATTAGAAGGTCACCAGTTCAAACCCAGCCTCAGTACATCTACAGGTCCTTGAGCAAGGCCTTTAACCTCCAGCTCCCAGAATGCTGCTATGGGTGGCTGCCCTTTGTAGACAATTTACTCTACAAAGAAGAGCAAGTCGAGGTAGATATAAAGACAACTTCCCCAAGGGGATCAATAAAGTGTCTATTATTATTATTATTATTACATTGTGGATGAGGCGCACAGACTGTGATATGGTGGGTACAGCCCACGACGTGCGACACTGTGGGTGCAGCTGTCAGGCTTACATAATGTCTCCCTGAAGCATCTCGTAATGATCAGTTATCCTGCCCTGTGCTCACATGTTGCACCTGTCTTTTCCCCTGTGTATATAAGGTCTCAGGCCTGGGCCGGTAGGTTGAGCATTTGTCTTTGCATGTAATTGTGGTTAGTGTTGCAGGTGTCGGTAGGCTTTGTATTTCCTCGCTTGGACCTACTTTGTGTGCCAGTAAAACCCGCTTGGATTCTGCATATGCATCCCAGTCTCCCTGTACCCGACTGGGGGTGCTGTGTGCCCAGACGGAATGCTCAACGTCAGCAAATCAAAGAGCACAGCAAGTCCTGTCGGCCCCCGATCATAGGCCGGTCGTCTCCAGCACCTCCCTCCCATCTCCCGTGCCGTCGTCACCGGTCTCCCCCATTTCCCCATTTCCAGCACCTCATTGCCATCTCCCATCCTGTCATCTCCGGACGTGTCTCCAGTCCATTCCAGTCCTTTCGTCGCTGCCTTGTCCCCAGTCTTCCCAGTCGCCAGCCCTAGTCCCTTCTCCAGTTGTTTGGTGACATGTTGTTGCCAATCTAATTCAGTTTTTTTTTTTATCCTGCCCTGAGGCCACCTCTGGCCAGAAATATGGGGACCCCAGGCGGAATCCAGGAAGTAACATGCCATTCTGCATCTGAGGGGTTGTCCAGCAGGTGGCAGTGTTTTACGGCGTTCACCATGCCTTGGGAGATGGGGGGGTAATGTCAGGCTTTCCTATTGTGACTCATAACTGCCAGTCATCCTACCCTGGTTGCCCTCATGTGTTGCACCTATGTCTAAGCTGGCAGCCTATGATCCGACAGCTTACACAGACCTGCATCGAGAACTGACTATAAAAGACAGAGTAATGGATTGCCATACACTCTTGTCAAATGCCTTGGGGTGACTTTGTTGTGAAAGGAATACGTTGTAGAAGCAATCCAAAAACACAGCATAGCATTTAATCAACAACTAAACAATCATTTTTAACATGAATGATTTGACACTAAATATAAATATGATTTACTCACACTTGGGAATAAGCAGAACTCACACTTGGGAATAAGCAGAACAGCTGCACTCCCATAGTGAGCTCATGCTCAGAAAGGCTGACCACTACCTCACATGCTCTGCTTCCACCACCAACATCACATGCTCTTCCCACAAGGAAGCAGATATTTTGTGCTAATCAAGTCACAAGCTGGCTCCCTCACAAGCGCAATTTCCTCTCAATGAAGTCATCCATCTTCCTAACATTAATCTAGTATGGGGCTGCACCACCACTTAAAAGTATATGTCTGGGGCTGTTCACTTTGCCCCCTTTTCTCTCTCTCTCTCTCTCTCTCTCTCTCTTTAATACGCACTTCCATCTCAGGGCATATTGCTCCTTTTCATACAAATCATGGCGATAGCGATCGCTTTTCATTTTTGAAGTATCTTAAAACGTATCTGCACATCTCTGTATCATTTCCATGTGACCTGTTCACCATCTGCACTCAGATTGCATGTGTCGTACGGTGACACAGCCAGGAGGGGACAGCAGTTCGTTGCTCAGCAGGCGCACACACACTAAGGTCGCCTGTGTACCAGAAAACAATGCCACTGGAAGTCAGAAGGATGCCCCTGCGAACAGAAGGGAAATGAGGTAGCTCCTCAAATACTCCATTAGGTCTGGATACAAAACTGAAACACTGTAAATAATTACTGCAACTAAGTAAGAAATTTAAGAATATGCTGCTTGATCTGGTGTGTCCATAAGAGGCTTAGGGTTAGGGATCTGTCCCCATCTCTAGAGGGTTATGGGTTTAAACCCTGTAGGTGGTACAGTAATCATGTCACCACTTGGCATGTGAGCAAGGTCCATACCCTAGCATAACATATGTCTGAGATTAAAGGCTTCATTTCATATACCTGATTAGAGGGGCTGATTTGATCTTGTCATGTCAAGTCTCTTCCCACGTCCAAATTCCTTCCGCCTGTGACGTATCGCTCAGCTGTTTTGCCGATAACGCAATTGTGATGGTGCCGTTTCAAGTTACCCTGCAGCCTTCAAGTTTACCCATACCACTGTAGCAAGCATTCACATCAGTAAAATATTTTTACGGTTTTTTTTTTGAAAGTGTGTATATATTAATTATTTTTAAAAATGTTTTACATATAGCTTGATAGTATAACCAACATGTTTTATTACATTATTCATTTATATTCAGCTTAAAATTGATATCTAGGAAGAAATTTGGAGGAGAGGAGAAATTTGACATGACAGCTGCTCAGTTTTAAAATAGAGTTTAAACATTTCCTTCCCAGATAATATACTATATAAGATAATATGGTACCAAAGGAATTAATAAAAACAAATTATAGTAACAGTTAAAATTCCCCTGCTTTCTTATTAACAGATCATTTTATTGATTGAAAAAAGAGCATATATAAATTAAAGGTTATGATTTAATTAACCTAAAATTGCCCAAAAGCATAACTTTCTCTTGTTGTGTTTATAAAGATGTTTTGTTAATTTACTCGCTAAACTGAAGCGATGGCCAGCCTTACATCACACTTACACTCACTGGGGGAAAGCTGCAGTAGGACAACTGCAATGCTTTCAAACCTTTAATCGTTCATTTTAAAATAATAGAAGAATTATCAACACATACCTTTCAGTCGAAAAAAAGAAAACATTTGGGGGAAAATGTATTTAAAGTACAAAGTAAAAGAATGTAGGCAAAGTAAACATCTTTGTTTGCCTGCTAATACATACCTGGAACTGAATTATATGTCATTTCTATGTAATAAACTGATACTGTTTATTTAAGGTGAGCCAGAGCCGTTGCTAAATACCTGCATTTATCTTTTTATTTGGTGAATCTCCCTAGACAGAGTAGGAGGACCCAATTTAACCTCTATTCAGTCAGAGGCTCAAAACATTGATGGTAGTAAAGTTCACTCAGGTATACTCCAGTGAGTTCATTCCTCTTTCAGCATTCATCAGGATATGGCTCATTTCTGTGTGTTTGTAGTTGACTCGTGGGTGTTACAGGCTCAATGCCGCACCCAGTGTTAGACATGCACTTTGCTCTTACCCCATAGACAAGTCACAAGTCAACCACAAACACACAGTAATGTGAGCTCCTCAGTCTGCTCTAAGAACCAACACTCTGCCCGAAAGTGCCATTAACTTCCAAGCTTTCATTATGGTATCTTTTGAATAAGCATGTGTGGACTTAGTAAACACAATCTGGATTTATCGAATCAAACCACAGACATGATAATAGCATGTTCATATACCCACAGCTGGTTTCTCTGTATGCTAACACTACAGAGGTTAATACTGGGGAACTGATTGCCATTTTCTTATAGGCAGGAATATTGAAAATGTCACAGATCGTCTACTAGCAGCCAGCAGTGCATCCAAGATTGATCCGCCCATTGATTTTAACATCAAGGAGGTCTGCTGAGGTTGGAGCCAGCAAACTGATTCCGTAACCACAGTACTGTGGTGGACCTGGAGCATATCGCAAGAAGCACAGGCAGGGGACACCATGGATAAGATGCCAGTGCCAAATAGATGTAATTGAATAATGATTAAACCAGCCACTGAAACCGGTAGTGAGGATGGCTATTGTCACTGAACAAAGGGGGCTGCTGCCCATAAGAGCTCTGTCATCATTAAGCTGTACGCTCCCAGCAGATAGGAGCATCTATACATCAGCCACAATCTAATCATCCATGTAATCAAAATTATCATTCATCTCCATCATTAAGGACCACAAACCACTCTTCATGGGACATGTCGATTGGGAGAGTACGTATACATTTTTATGAGTAGTTCAAAATTGGTTTGATAAAGCAAAGAAAATATACCTGCTAATTTACATCAACAGCCGAATATCACGTAATCGTGTGGATGAGACTCAAAACATTAAATACTCATGTTGAATAGGCTCTGTTACTGATCTTTTACTTTAGAATGGGCAAGACTTGTGACCTTAGTGGTTTTTAATGTGTTATGATTGTTCATGCCAGATATAATGGTTACAGGATCTCAGAAACAGTCACTATACGGGGATTTTCTGTGTTTACAGAATTTATAGAGGATGGTGAGATTTTAAAAAAGGGGCAGTAGCAGTGTTGAGGGCAAAAACATCTTGTTAATGAGCGCAAAGGTCATCCAAGTGCAAACATTTCATTGACGAAGGAGATTCACATATAGAATGCTGCAATAACTCCTTTTTTGACTGTGTAGCATGAAAAGTGATGGCGCTATGTGCGCGTGAACGACCGATTTGTACAGCGAGTGGAGCGATACAAAGCTTTCAGTAAAAGAAGAACGTCTCATTTTCATATTATTTAAACACCTCCTCATTCAAACTGCAATGTTATTTAAGTTAACATTAAATCAGAACAGAGTACAGCGCGACATCTTTTACTATTACTTTTGTGTAACTGTGCGGGATCGATGGGAACACGAATTAGATTTTTTTCTTAATAAGCTTAATAAGCAACACTCACTCGAATTTTATAGCTATATGGTAATATGGATTAGAGGAGACCTGTATTTTATTCCTTGATTTTGTTCCAAAGCAGCTTCAAATACTTTCACTATCCGCAATGTCAATAATTTATAGGCGATATTATATTTCATATTTCAGATCGAATATTATCGCGTACACCGATATTACGCAGAATGACGTTCACCTGTATATAAGCACTTGCACCCGGTAATACGCGCTTCCGAGCGCACTGGGGTTCGCGTTACACTCTCAGCTTATTGTTTATTCTGCGGGGAGTTTAGTTACACCTGCCACCTATGGGGAGCGCTGGCAGGGCAGGCGCGCGGCACCGGCACTGCGTTAGGAAGCCGTGACGTCACAGCTCTCACCTTTAGTGTCTCCACACTGCCGCACACACACAATCACACACACAGAAGTTTGACAGTTTGCGTTATAGGCTGCCTTCAGCGACGGCCGTACGTCCGCGCTCGCCGTCTCGGCACCTACACTTTTGCGCTCTGTTTTTTTTATTATTATTATTCAAAAAGAATTACTTTTGTTCTTATGTTTTAGTTTTAGTCGGGTCCAAATAACGCTCCTCGTGTTCGTAAACGGGAATATCTCATCTATGGTCCGCACGTTTTGTTACGTTTTTTTCTTTTTCCAGTGAATAATAGGATACCGCCTGGTTTTGATAGTGGAAATTAGGACTGCAGAGGAATACGAATATGTCCAGGGATCCGGAAGAGGTGAACAAGCTCACCGAGAGTACGTACAAGGTAAGGCGGATTTCGGACGCGCGATTACCGTCTCCCATGCCGGTCACGTTACGGGCCGCTCCGGCTTTTTCCAAGTGCCTCCCTTTTCCCATTAGGAGCACCGAGAGAAGTTAAATAGCGATGCTTGTGTTGCACTTCTGGCG
The DNA here is from genome assembly GCA_026777045.1 of Hyperopisus bebe. Lineage (NCBI taxonomy): Eukaryota > Metazoa > Chordata > Actinopteri > Osteoglossiformes > Mormyridae > Hyperopisus > Hyperopisus bebe. Next base: position 16,946,608 of record JAODJW010000094.1, read on the forward strand.
TTCAGGTTAATTTAATCTACCGTAGAGATGAAAGTTGAGTCTGGGAGACATTTCCTTTGGTTTTTGCCGATGGAAAACCATGTTTCATGCGATCTCGGGGGACAATGTGGAGCAGACTTATTTGCGCATTTTTTCCCATTACTAGTGTGTAGTCCTCCGATATGGACAGTGTTATATGATTACATTTACGGCATTGCATTTCGGAAGTAACCTTTAGAATGAGAGGCGGCCAGGCGACGCACCATATTTACATTATTGGTGTATCTTTCGCTTTTGCTTCGGTTTTCTGGCATCGGTTAAACCGGTATATGCATTACAAAAGCTTGGCATTACTGGCCTCATTGGTTTCCACCAGCATTTTTTCGGTGGCACACCCAAGTAGTTTCAGCAGGGACGACTTGTGTTAATGTTCAATTAACATGGGAACTTTATTCTGAATGTACTTCGAATATTCTGTTATTATTCCTTGCAACTCTTTGCTCGACTATTTGAAGGTGTCGAATTATATTTATCCCTGCAGTATTACACTTACACGTACTGGCAACCGGTTAGTTAAACGCGGTGAAGAAACTTGTTTGTTCTTATTATCTGGGTGTACGCGATACATGACTTTTTCATCATTGTTTAAGAGAGGGTGTGCCTTAGCAAATCAAAGAGGACCTGTCGAGCATTTTATTTGGGGAGCATCTCAATAAAATTTAAACTTTTAAGGTAACGCTGAAGGGACTTTGCACTCGAGGAACAGTTGTATGGAAGAAAAATAAAGTTAATAATTGAAACAGGTTTGTGTGTGACATGCCGACACTTGTGCGCGTTTGATTCTCATTTGAAATAAACGTGAATGTATACCCGATTGAAGCAACTGAATCGTCGCTTTAACTTTTTATTTACTCTTATTTTTAATAATTTACCTCCAAAATTACCCAGTATGTAGACGGGTGTGCCACCTGGAATGTGACCTGTTGCATAAATTGTAAACATAAAAAATGGCTCTCTCTCTTTCACACACACACACACACACGTACCACATATATAAAATATAAATGTTTTATTCCTGCATATGTTTCATAAGTAGTTTATATAAGCATAAAATGTAGGAGGCAGAGAAGTTGATGGTACCGCATGGTATGTGTTAGCATTAGCTGAACTTTGGTTGCAAGCTTCTTCACAGATGGACTCTCGATCGGTGCATTTCTGATAAATTACCCAGCGGTAACACACCTCAAATGTGTACATGTTTTGGATTAGGTTATATTATGAAGTCATTACATATTTATTGAACTAATATGAAGTCAGGTAATAATATGAAATTAGTCGGGTAATAAGAGGTACTTGGCTACATTTACATTTGGCTATTTAATTAGTGTCTCAGTAATCTAAATCTTCCCCTGGCAAATACAGGGCGCTATCAGAGCAGGTCCGTCACGAAGCATAAAATATACATTGTTATTACAGGCAAGCACTATAGGTTTAGGTCCAAGGTTAAAGATAATGAGGTGCTTCCTGAATGTTCCCATACATGTTATCTTGCAATCACGTGCTGTCGAAAGATGTCTGGTCCTAGGTTTGCCGTTACTATCTATTGAGCTGCTTACCGTAGTTGGTGCACCCTGAGAACCTTAGCAGTCTGATGTTAGAGAGATTTGGTCATGTGTTACAGTGATAATCATGGTTTCTCTATTTGCTTAACGGAAAAAAAAATCTGTTGGAATGGAGATTGAAAGTAGACTACAATAGGAGGTGAAACCAGAAGATCCTGTCCAAACCTGATATCTGATCCATACCCCGTTGTCTTTCAAGAAGGAGAAAAAAAATATCTATCACTATGTGAGTTTCTGGTAAATACATATGATTCATTTATTACTCTAAATGGTTATGGTGACTTTGCTTATAGGTAAATACTGCATTCAGCATGGCAATATTAACAGGCTTTACTTTGGGGTGGGGGCTGGGGGGAGTTTACCCAATATATGAAGGAAACCCTGCAGAGTCGATAGGACTGATAACCCTCACAAATATTTTTCTATCCCGTTGTTCCCTTACAGTTACAAAAAAAATACAATTTCAGCATGAGCTTCAGTGCTGGAAGGTAGCAAAAGCCAAATTTAGCCTATCTCCTTTGTAGGTGAAATGTGTATATGCAAGGCTTAAAGGCTACAAGTTATCGTATCCTGCGTCTTAACATATTTTCATTGGGTCTATGTGCACAGGAATGGCTTAGCTGGCTGACTGCTCTTGCTTGGTTGTTGGGAATTAAATTTGACAAAGCGAATATGTTTTGGCAGCACATATATTTTCTTCCTTGAGTTCTGATACAAATCAATAAAAACATTTTCATTGTTTTTATCCCCCTTTGAAAACAAAGGATCATTTTATTCTGTTCAAAGGTTTTAATTTTATTTGCTTGTAAATGTACAAGTTTGGCTGGTGATGGAAAAAATCAAGCTTAGCATATAGTACAAGCAAATGTACTGTAGATTCATGATAATAATTTGTTTGATTTCAACTGTAGCTAATTATTTGTGCTTTATGGTGGCTGTCATTCCTTGTTATTCTCAGTTTCTTCTTCATCTGTCCATTTCATGTCATCATTTTAATAAAATTGAATGATACTTCATCAAATTAGTATTTCATGCATATAGTTTTCATGCTTTTTAACTCTTTCCTGAGACTTGGTAAATGTTTGCCAAAAGTGACATCAATTTTTATGCGAAACCCACACTTTGAGGTAGCGTAGGACACTAGGAACTGAACCTCAGAATAAAAGCTTGTCAGATTAAATATCTGCTTGAGGGACAAGCTGTTGTATCCTTGAGCAAAGAGTCTAACCAAAGTAGCTTCAATAAAACTTCCAGCTGTAAATGGGATTAGGTATGTAAGCAGTATTAAAGTTTTGGTTCATTGGAACTTTTAGTTTCACTTTCATCTTCAAGGATTATTGGCCTGATAAATCCTGTTGTAGATGTTTCATCTTTTAGTTACACTGTACAAATGTTACAAAAACATTTTAGCAAATAACATGTATTGGTTCATATGTGTAGTTTTGCACTAATTAATGTAAGTCTATTGTTACTGTACACCATAATACCTTTAAGTCTTATATTGAGTAATCCTCATTTGTTATGCTACTGAGGCTATATTTTTCAGGGTTATAAATATATTTTTAAAAAGACGCAATAATGGGGACTAGGGGAGTCTCCATTCAGCAACTGATTTATTTCCATATGTGTCCCTTTTGGGAGCACAGATTCAATTTGGATGCAAATCTGGTAAACTAGTAATTAATCTGGTTTTGCCAAACCATTTCCCAAATGTCCATTGAAGATAATTCAAGTTAATTTTTGGGAACTAAGTACAATTTATGGATGTAAACAAGTTTTGTATTAAATTTTCATGTGAGGTGAAGTGTACAAATTTACCATTTAATCTCACTAGTGTGGCAATATTACCACAGGACTAGATTTTTGACTATGCTTTTCCCCCCACCCAGAATGTCATGGAGCAGTTTAACCCTGGGCTCAGGAACCTGATCAACCTGGGGAAGAGCTATGAGAAATCAGTGGCAGGTAAATTTACATATTTAGCTGGTGTTTTAGAAGCAGTCATATTTATATCTTTCTTAAACACTAGAGATTCCCATTTATTAATGAGCTGGCATATCAAGAAGCCATAGAAAGGCAGTTGGTGAAGTCATTCTGCATTTGTTCCTTTGCAGCAATGACCATAGCTGGAAAAATGTATTTTGATGCCGTTTCGAAGATTGGGGAAAATGCAGCCGTGTCGCCAGTCTCCAGGGAATTGGGTGAGTTTTCAGCTGAGGAATCTGGCTGACTTCAATGTGAGCTCAGTTTTATGCTCACACATCAATTGCCAAATGCTTCAAACTGATTAATGGATGCCAGTGTGTCCTGGATGAGTTCACTCTGGCTGAAACTTGATATTATCCACATTACGCATAAGTAGATGGTCAGAGAACCTTCTGATGTTTATTAAATGGGTACTATTTTGACCCATACTTGTTAAAGGAAACTAAATTCCAAAACTCTTTTGAAAACGGTTGAAAAGTGTCTTTGAATATCCATTAGACCTGCCTTGCTGTGTGGTAGTGCATCATTTATAAGCATTTGGTCAACCTCTTAATGGAACTATTGGTTCACCCAAATGTAGTATGTACCGTGAAAATTTTTATTTAATCTTACCACAAGTTTCCACTCTTCACCGCAGTGTTGATGCTATATGTTGATTATGGGTCACATTAGTTCATTTATTTTGAAATGTTCGCATCTTCAAGACAATGGATGTCTCAGTTTGCTTGGTTTGCCATCGATGAACTGCAATATAGTGAAGTTTTTCTTTCAAGTGATGCATGCTTTATTAAAACATGTCTTAATGTCTGATTTATTTAGTCTTTTTTGGTTTCCCTGGTATTAGTAGAAATGAGAGAGTGGCATAGAGAATTCCCAACTGTCTTCCAATCATGAAGATCTTAATCACATAACACAACTTCAGATAACTTCCCTGTTATGACACACTGAGCATCTGTCTTATTGACCACAGACAAACAAATGAGGAGATCAATGATCTTATCCCATTTCCTCTGAAGAGCATGTACTAATTTGGCTTATTAAGCCTGTCGGATTCTCATTGTTCTCCCTTACTGCCGACTCGCCGGGTTAAATCGCTGCAGATCTGTGCCGGCTCTGTGTGGCCATGTGTGCGAGGCCTCGACTCCCCGGCTGCCCCGCGCGGCAGTGTGAATTCTCTCATACGCTGCACAGCAGGCAGCAGCAAACAAGCAGAGCAAACAGCCAGACAGAGAGGCTGCTTTTCTTCCCCCCGCCATCTGCCACTTTAAGTATACCGCAGGCTCTCGTTTGAAGGCGCTGGTGCAAAAGTCAGCTTGTCTAGACACAGCTGGCTCTTGAAAGCAGAATGAGTGGATTCTTGTCTGGAGGAACTTTATTCATGTTACAAGTTATCCATTTCTGTTTGTGGACAGAACTTCTGAATCAAGTTTGGTGTACGCTGTGGAATATTTTGAATCTGTTGGTCTGGTATATCCTGTGGCCTATTAGGAATCTGTTCTGGTGTACTCTTTGCCC
>JAODJW010000094.1:16956314-16993610 GCA_026777045.1 Hyperopisus bebe
TCTGTCTGTCTGTCTGTCTGTCTGTCTGTCTGTCTGTCTGTCTGCCTGCCTGCCTGCCTGCCTGCCTGCCTGCCTGCCTGCCTGCCTGCCTGCCTGTGTGTGTGAGAGAGAGAGAGAGAGAGAGAGAGAGATATGATATACTCATTAATTTCAAACCTGAATGCCATTTATCACAGGCTGCTCCTGTAAGGGAGTCACTGTGAAGCACGGCCTGCTTTATTCCCGACATTGCACTGACGCTCTACTGACGTACCAGTAACAAAGCTCTGCCAGGTTGCTGTTACTGTTATTTTGGTGTTTTGTTACATCAGGCAGGTATTGAATGTGTGCTTTGGCTCGAGACTGTGTATTGGGACACTGCCTTTCTGAGTCACGCCGATGTAAAATTAACCAGAAGAAACAACTAATCCATAGCAACCTAACAGAGGTTCTCCCTGAGTCGGCTTCACAGTGCCACTGTAGGTGGGACCTGCTGGTGTTGGGTGTGTTCTTGTAGAAACTCCTTGTGTGCAAATGCATGCAACATTAAACACCCTTGGAAAACAAGGAAGTAGGTTTCTGAAACCCACATGTATTGTTTAGACGCTGATATAGTAAATAGTTCATATAAGGAAGAAATATACAGCAAGACACTGATGGAACTATATACATTCATCCAAGGCGCTTCAGAAGCCCGATTTATTAAGTTAGCCTATGTATTCAGGCAAAGGCAAGAGTGGGAAATATTTTCAACATTGAGTAATGATGAAAAATCTGACGGAACTTGCACAACCATTTGAGTTGCACAATGATGCGGGTCACTTTCGAGCTAGGTGGATGGTTCTGGTGGTGCCCTCTTTCTCAGAACTTTCTCAGAAGATATAGCTATAGAATAGGAGCCTATAGGCCTAGGAGCCTAACCTTGCTGACTATAGGCCTAACCTGGACAATATGTGTATCCGAAGCTCGTGACATTGTACATCAGCTGCATAAAAAAGAAATCTGCTACTTTTTGCTATATATTAATGCTAAAGCAGATCTTCAATTGCCCCCCACTCACACAAAGGTGATTATAACTGCCCCGTTCGATGTGTATATATAGATGTACATTTCATCTGGCTGTAATAATCATCAGGGTTTTCTTAGCCCTACAGTTGACTTTTTGCACACTGTAACCTTTGTGGTCCACGGCCTCTGGATTTTTCCCGATGCAGTGAAGGCTGCCGGTGCACTGTGCTCCCTTTCTGTACAAAGGCTGCATTTAGCAGGATGTTCTGCTGACCTTTAGATAGCGGGGCTGTGCTAGCCGTGCCTTGTGAAATGCCAGCCCCAGAGAGCAACCTTCACATGCATGTACTTACTGCTCCGGGTCGTCTCTGCCGAAAAGCGGTCTGTTCTTCACCGCACAAAGGAGTACTGAATGCTGAGTTTGAGATGCATGCTGCTGACTCCATAGTCTCAATGGGAAGAGGGATCTAGACTGAAACATCCTTCAAATCCTGATAGTTCCTGAGTAGAGGTTTTGGTTCAATGTTCATATGAACCATACAGTATCTGCCCTGCATAGTACCAAGAGAGGGGAAGCTATGAATATATGTAGCTTCAGCCGGCTCATCCCACCACCGGTGCTACCACTGTACCGATCCCACCTGTTAGGTTCGTAACATCAGATGTTTATTGCCCATGATGCATCATGCTTTACCTTGTTTACGGTGTTTGGCCCGAATGTTTGTGGTTGTCATTGGGAATTGCTGAAAATGATGTTGCACACTATTGTCTGTCTGGAAGCAGGGATTGCAAACAGGTTTTTAATATACACATCTCACGGACTTATTTGAAGTATGCTGCTTAGAATGGCTGTTTAGCTTTTTATTGCCAGTGTTACACTTATATGTGTATCTACACACATAATCTAATAAATATTTTTTTTTTTACTTTTCTCTCAAAGGCATAATTTGGCCAGGGTGAAAAAAATATAGCATATCATGTGTTCACTCTGTCATTTATCTTCAAAGATGTACTCAGTAGCTTTGATACTTGCTGTCGTAGCTGGGCCGATGGAGATGTGAAAACGCTGTGGTCCTGTTTTCGTGTTTTTCAGGCTGCCTTTGGTTATCATAATGGCTTTGCAAAAAATATTAAGTGAGACTGAAATGTCATTTATACTTCAAAATCAACATGGACTTCAGCTGGTTATGGAGGCAACATGAATATAAAAATACACATAGAAACTGGTTGCTGTGTATAAAAAAAAGTGGGGGAAAAAGAATTTAACCCTCAAATTAACCCTGGTTAGTAGTTGGTTCCTCAGACTTGATGGTTTTTTTCCACATACAAGCTCAGTAATACAGGCTGTGTGTTGCAGCCAAGGTCATCACTTGGCTGCTTTTTGGCCCAGCTCCTCTTAATCCCTGCCTTTCTTTATCTTAATGCTGAAATCTGCCTTGACGAGTTGCATGCAATCCACAGGAGGGTCTGCAATAAACTGGAAAGGTACCGTTTTTCTTCAGAAGAATATACTGCATAAAGGGAAAAGGTCAGAGAAAAGGTCAAGCCCTGTGCAGCCTGGGCCCAAATTACACCCATCGAAACCATGGCTGACGGCAGAGTGCAGGTGGCCGATGACAGTGTCTCATTCAGCCAGTGGCGTCTCTGCAGGCGAATGAGTTTCCCCGTGTGAGCGGGCCGGGACGCGAGAACCTCCACAACCCGAGGCTGCTAATGCATGACGCCGGGTCACACCTGGAGTGACTCGTGCCCTTCAGCCACATCCCAGAATGACTCTGCTTCATTTCCTATCCCATCAGGTGTGGTGCTCATGGAGGTTTCCGAGGTTCACAAGAAGATCCACCTTGAGCTGGAGGACAACGTAAGCATCCCGACATGCTGCTGCGGATCCTGTGTTCCCCATGATGCTGGTCATTCCCCATTTAAAAAAATTCCCCAGTCTGGCAGCCCCGGCCAAGCAATCGTCTGCCAAGTGGTAGCTCTGATTCACTCCTGTGCAATTTCATTAGGGGTAGTAATGTTGATTTAAGGTACACATCCTGCCTCCTTGTGTCTCATGGGAAGCGTGACGGCTGTTTTTCCTGTCGAGAACATAAGGGAGTGCCTGGGCATGCCCTTAGCGGTCGCCCTGTGGGGATTTCAACAGCGCAGTGCTCCCGCCGAGCACGTCAGCGCATGCACGCTGCAGCATGGCCACCACGCGCGCTCACGCCGCTTAGAGCTCTTTGGCAGGGTGGAGCAGCAAGAGGCATGTACTTTAAACATTTAACGTGTGCAGCGTACATGTGTGGCTTCCCATAAACATATTCCAAAAAGTGCCTGCGCTTACAATTAAGTAAATTGAATCATTTATTATTCCCGCTCACACCCATACACTGGAGGCTCCCATGCGAAAATTTTGACTCATACAGATTTTAAGTAGCTAAAAATATCACCAGATAATTTTTGAACATACAAAATTATAACTCGGCCCTGATAGTTTCAGCTGCGTTGCTTTACTCACTGACGACAAACTCAAACAGCTGAAACTCAGTTATAAATATAAAACGGCAACCTTAGAATAAATAACATGAGCAGCTCAAAAATGGCAAATTTGAAGTAAATCGCCTCTTCTACTACAAAAGCACCTTATAAATGAATTGCATTTCCACACAAAAAAAATCTCTTGGGTCATATAGTTTTTGTGAGACATGTATTCCCATTCCCAGATGATCACTAACAACTCTTTGGCCAAAGGCGCTAATGCTCTCAGGCTAAGAGTGGTGAGTTACAATGCAGGAAGTATAGCATCTCAGCATTTTCTCCAGTGGAATGGCTCCTGTCTGCATCATAAATTTTTAAGAGACATTATTGGTGCTTTATAAGAAGGCGTTCCGCCGATGCTGATAAAATTCGTGGAACCTTAATATGAGCCGTTTTGATCAGCCAACCAATACATCGGTCTGTCTGTGGAATGCAGTCTGAAGTAGTTGGAGATATATGCACTGGTCTTGGAGATCATTACAACAGCTAGTACTATTAAAATCTTAGTAGCAGAGACATACCATTCTAGGCTCTGATTCTTGCTGTAGACAGGTCAGTACAAGAAAGTGAAGCCTAATTTCTATTTAAGCATGGTTTGACTAACCCCCCCCCCCCCCCCCAAGTGTTCTGTCCTCTTGGACTTAGTTTCTTGTGGGCTTTCCCTGCACAGGTGCTGTGACACACCAGGGTTTAATCAGCAGTGGCAATCGAAACTCTAATCTCAATGATGGAGTAAACTCGATTGCGAAAGCTGTTATCCAAGAATGCATTATATATTTATCCGGCACACATTTTCACAGAACGCCGGTGTGTGTGATTATGTGCATTGTGCTATTTTTGCAGCTTGGAAACAAAAAAAAAAAATCAGAAGCAGGCCTAAAAGGCTGGCGCATTGTGGATGTTTGTTTTGGCGCTTGTCAAAGTGAGATTAATTAGTACGAAGGTGTATGAATCTTCATGGAAGCAGTACTTTGAGAAATGTGATCATCATACTTGGAGAGTCGGGGCCTCGGCCTAGCTTTGAGAAAAGCTTGTCTGTGACACATTTGTTAATCCTTCTTTAAGACTAGTTCTTGCCAGTAAGTCGGGCGGTATTCCCTTTGTCCCTACCTCATGGTTTTGAGTAACTGTAAAGCGTCTCTTTAAAACTAAAACTTGTGTTTCCCATTTGCAGTTCAAAAGGTTCCACAAGGAGATCATCGCCGAGCTGGAACGGAAAACGGAACTGGACGTGAAATACATGAATGTAAGTAACGTTACTGTCTCTTACTGTATATGCCCCCTTCGGAAAGGTCGTGCCAGTGTATGAGCATGTTTGTTTGTGTACACGCCTGAGCCTCATGTCTTGCCTCCAAAATAACTTTGCTCCTGCAGGCCACTTTCAAAAGGTACCAGACAGAACACAAAGTGAAACAGGACTCTCTGGAGAGGTCGCATTCGGACCTGAAGAAACTGCGGAGGAAAAGCCAAGGAAAGAATGCGTCCAAGTATGAGAGCAAGGAAAACGAGGTGAGCCAGAGAGCACCTTCGTACTTTATTATTACCTTTCAGTACTGTTAAGCTGACGTTGACTCTTGGCAGCGAGGTAGATGGCACCTCCCCAGAACATCCTGTCTGCTCCCTTGGCCTTCAGGTTTCCCAGTCGCACCTTCATTGTTGTGAAGATTTGATTGCTGATGGTCCCTTTTTTTTAAAAAAAAAAAAAAAAAAAAAAAAAACGGTGTACCAGGATTCTCAAAATATGGTCAAAGTAAAGCAGCCGTATTAGTGTAGAAAAGCTAGTCTTAATGACAACAATCAGCTGAAAGATATATCCACTGAATTTATGCTGTGTAGATATATATCACTCAGTACTGTTTCTTCAATTTGAATAATTAACTGCTGTTGCCGTTGAGACAGGGCATCATGGACGAAACCTACTTGACGTTAAATCGTGCTAAGGCCCATCATAGTGCAGTTTAGAGGGAAAGATTATCTTTGAAGTCTATAACATGCCAGCAGCTTAACCATGGGAGGCACTGCTGTATTTGCCATAAAAACCGTCTCCACAAGATCAGATGTTGGACTGAATCTGTCAGGTTACATACCTGGGTGTTGTACATGCATTTAAAAGCATCAGTTATCAGCCCTGCCTTTAGTTTGCTGATATTTAAGTTTGGGATGAGCTTCAAAAGCAGGAATGGGTGTCTTCAGGCTCCAGGAGCTACAGTGTCTGAATTATAAGTTCTGTGTGTGATGCTCTCGTTTCGGGATACATGTCTGCTGTTTCTAGTACAAACACGTCACTAACAGATGGGTAATTCTACACCCATCAGCCCTCACATTGGCCACTTTTACTCTGAGGTAAAAGTTACCTTTGGGATGGGTAGGAAAGGCATATTTCAATATGGTAGGCAATGGAAAGTTCAAAGGAGGGAGAAAAATATTTGTCCATGCAGGCAATGAATAGCTAGATGATGTCATGCCCCTAGACCTGCTCCAACACGCAAGTCATTATATTGATCTGATAGTTCCAAAGGCCAACCTAATGCTGAGAAACGGGAATCCATCTTGGAACTTTCTCTGGCTGTGTGAATATAAGTATACTTGGTGTGTGTGTGTGTGTGTGTGTGCAAGTAAGGGAACTCCCGGGAAATAGTGTTGCGCGAGTAATGTCCGTTGCTGTGTTATCTCACTGTATGTGTCCTCTTTCAGTGTCCTTATGCCATGTTTTGATTATGTGTGTGTGTGTGGGCCGACATGTACTGTATATATAACAGTGTGGGGACCACAATATGATATAAACACTGTGATTTGGACCTGTTTTTTTTTTTGGTCCTCACTAGGGGAAACTCAATTTTATCAAGATCTGTGAATGCAATCAAAGTAAAAATGCCAGAAGTCTTGTACTCTGTTTGGTTACGTATGGTTAAGCTTAGGGCTGGGTAGGGCTTGTTCTACTTTGGATTAGGGTTATGCCCGTAGAAATGAATGGAGTGTCAGACACCTCCTCTGCCTTTGTGTGTGTGTGTCTATATATATATGTGTGTGTGTGTGTGTGTGTGTGTGTGTGTGTGTGTGTGTGTGTGTATAATGTATAATACATTGTTTTGCATATATGGTCCGTGAGTCATCTGGGGATCAGTACTGCCCTGCCCTTTCAGATAGAGCCCTGGGTTTCCTTTACATCTAAAAAGGAAGCTCATTGTCAGTGTGAGGGTGGCTGTAGAGGGCGGTATTTAAAAAGGAGCACAGCTCTCCTGAAAGTGGATCCAGTCCAATACTGTGGCACTTCTGTTGGAGAAGCTGATAAAAGGCTGGAACAATGAAGGTTTACCAGCCAGTCTTCCCTCGCTGCACCATTAATCATTTCACGTTATTTATGCATAACCTGTGTTCATAAGAAAGTACATGATTGATCTGTAATATGTCATTTTGGGGGCCCTTGTGTTGATTTTTTTTAAATATAGCACTGAAAAACCATCATCTCTCTGTTAAATGGTGCCCTGCTTGTGGCCACAGATACAGCAGTAAGGGATCATAAGGCAATAGGGCAGCAGGCTGGGCCCTACAGGGGGCTGTCGCAGTACAGAGAAACTGAAACATCACAGATGAAATGCCTTTTACAATCACCATGGCAACCTTGCAAAGGAATGGATAAGTGGTAGAGACAGCCCAGCACTTTGTTTTTATTCTGTTTCGTTCTTAAGTCACTGTCCTCTGGCACTTATGTGCAGGTGTGTGTGTGTGTGTGTGCATGCGCGCACTCCAGATATACCCCCGTATTTCCGCAATGTGATGAATGTTCATTTTTTTATCATATCGGAACCTTTTTCCTGGCCCCCATAAGGGAAAACTAAGTTTTCTAAAAATTGGTGACTGCAATCAAAAAATGAACTTTGAATTTTGTGGTTACTTATGGCTATGGCTAAGGATTGGGTCGGGGCTAAGGTTGCCATAATTAGCATTAGCATTTTTGCATTAGAAATGAATGAGCAGTCTCCAGAAAGACATAATTACAGGACTGTGTGTGTACGCATGTGTTTGTCTGTTTGCGTGAGGTGAGTGCTTTGAAGCTGAATTAATCACTAAGTTGTGATTAAGCCGGGATCAACAGTGCGGAGACAAATAAAATTCATAAAATGGCCTTCTGCTATGCCCATAAACTTATCTCTGCACGCCAGGACTCAGGACCTCTGAAAAGTGTCTGCTTGATAGTCTTACTGTGCCACAAGCAGCAAAGGTGCACACGGTTGGTAAGATCTGATCTGGAGCAGAATTCAGCAAAACCTGTATAATCACGCCACATATGCAGACAGCCATTGTGACATCTCTAACCTGAGGCAGTTCTATTGGAACTCGCTCCAGGTGTCAGTAAATTGTATTGTTGTTATGCTACAGTAGTTGTCTGTAGTCGTAAAGCTCACGGGGCAATGCCATGTGACCGCTCACTACAGTGCCTGGAGGTGATCACCGTCCGTCAGATGGACATGCAGAAGTTTGTGGCAGATGGCTGCCGAGAAGCCCTTCTGGAGGAGAAGAGGAGGTTCTGCTTCCTGGTTGACAAGCACTGCAACTTCTCCTACCACATGTCCACCTTCCATGACAAGGTGACACATGGAAATCCGGCGCTTATGGGCAAACTCTTCTACTGTATTTTGCTGCAGATGATTTTTTAATTTTGTTTTTCTCCCTGACCCATGAATATGTCTTCACACAATTTTCTGCAGTTAGCCTTATGGGAGATGGTTTTCGTTAGTCACTTGGTGTTAAGCCACTTGAAAATGCGTAGTTAGGGCGATTGAGGTGATTGATCATCCCTTTAAATACATTATGTTTAAAGTTAAATATCTGTTTAGTAATTTCGACAAGAGGAGTGTTATGTCTGGCAATCTGGGCGAAACAAAACAATCAATTACTTTTATGCACTTTGTCTTCAATATCATTTCAGTAAGTTAGGTCTGGAAATGACACAATGTGAAGGTTTGCCCAAGGCCTGTCTTTGATTAAACATGGCTGGACCCCCCACTGCAGGCCAAAGAGATGCTCTCCGCAAAGCTGCCCAGCTGGCAGGACAAATGCGGAGATGCCACCAAGGTCCCAGAAAGTGTGATGTCTATGATTGAAGGTCTCCGCACCCCGCTGTCTGCCACACCCCAGCCGTCCCCGAAGGTGGACCGCTATACCATGGTCAGTCATGCTACTAACATAAGGGATTCTATCACTGCATGTAGCAGCCAGTGGTAGTGATGAGGTTGGTGATGATGACAGTGCTGTTAAATGATCATTATAATGAGCAAAGAATCAATTCCCTGACTGATTCTGATGTATCAGGCATCATCGATGTATTCTCTGGGCTATCATCCAGCCAGCTTATGCATGTCCAGTCATTCCAGTGAAGGACATGTTTGGAAGTTATATGTGATGCAGGTCCAACACAGTAAAAATGCAGTGTTCCCCACCTCCAGGCTGTTGTCATAAATTCCTGTGGCACTAAGCTGACAGTTCTGTTCTTTTCCCCCTTCAGAACAACACAGACACCTTGATTCCACCTCCAGCCCCAACACTGAAGGCCCAAACTAGCCCATTGGCTAACATGTTCCACCAGGATGAGCCCAAGGCCCCCATCACAGCAGAGCGCATCTCTGGTACGTTCTGGCACTTGGGCCCTTTTTTGGTTATGGTTGAGATGCTGTGAGCAAAATTTATTTATATTTTGTATGTTGAACAGGGTGTATCATCTCTGTCACCACATTTGCAGATTAATTACCTGGCTCTGTGTATGTGAAGAGTATGAGTGTGTGTCTTAGGATTGTCCGGCTTCCCATCGAGGGTGTCCCTGCCTTCTCCACATTTTTGCTCCCTCCCAGCTCCCGGTGCAAAAATGTGTCTGATGGGGAGCTTGGAGTGAGCAAAAACATGGATTGGCTGTGGGTCCCCGAGGATGGGATTGGGGGAAACTGCTAGAATAGTAGTCATGGGAAATGGATGGAATTTTTTTAAACAGCCAATGCTCTCAGTACTGTTTTTAACTCTGATGACTCACTGTTCCAGCATCACAGAATATAACACAATGCACCATTGTTGCTCAATACTGATTATATCCCTTGATGACCTGTAGTGGGCACTCTCTGCCTGGCAGATAATAACGAAGAGGGCATGCTGCCCCGGTCTGTGTCCATGGGCATGATCGTGGCCCAGAGGCCCAAGGTGCGAACCATTTTCCCCCACACGGCCGGCAACAACGACACGCTGCTCAGCTTCGATGAGGGTGACATCATAACAGTCCTCGTCCCAGAGGAGAAGGACGGCTGGCTGTACGGAGAGCTGGAGAAGTCCGGGCGGTAAGTCCTCCATAGGCTGCTGACTCAAGGGCTATAAACAAGCGCACCCTCCCCCCTCCGCCTCCTTACAGTGTCCTGTTATGGGGGAAAACACGCCACCTAGGAGAACAAGTACACAGTCTCTGCCTCGTCTGTAGATGACAGCATTTTGGTGGAATTCGTGAAAGGGTCCAACGTTAACAGAAACCAAACAGCACTTTATCCGGGGACATGACATCACTGTGCTGGAACTGTACATATATTTAAACCTGGCTTTTTCTAATCGGACTCCACGGACTGGCCACATCTTCAGGGCTCTA
Source organism: Hyperopisus bebe (assembly GCA_026777045.1). NCBI lineage: Eukaryota > Metazoa > Chordata > Actinopteri > Osteoglossiformes > Mormyridae > Hyperopisus > Hyperopisus bebe. Next base: position 16,966,447 of record JAODJW010000094.1, read on the forward strand.
CCAGAAACATTCCATGCTATGTGTTGCAGGCTGTGCACTGCCTGCGTCCTCTCCAGGATGCTTAATCTTCAAAAAAGCGAAGGATCCGCGTAAGACCTGAATTCACTTGCAGTACTGTGTCGACCTGTGTCCTGGTGGAAGCGTTGAGTGACGGAGGAAAGTGGCAGCTGAGTGGAATGAGGACTGACTGACATTTACAAAAGGGAGTTTGCTGTGAACCAGCACAGCAAAAGAGCAATGCGTGTTCCAGAGTCACTGCAGCCTAGACTGTAATTAAGGTCCTGTTTGACTACAGTGTGCTAAATCCCGCCTGTAAATTAAGGTGGTGATCTACATCAAATGTGGCCTTCTGTGGGTGGCCTGTTCATTCTCAATAGTTTATCACATTCGTATACAATTACAAATTGCCAAAAGTACATCATAGTTTTGTGTTATTTACAAAGTCTGGCTCCAGTTTAAATAATCTATAGTTCTTTTAACCTTTGCATCAAAACAAGCTTTTCCTCTTATTCCATGGAGATATTATTGAAATGAGATCAGAGGTCATAGTCGGTTATGGTCACAGATGTAGTGGAAAGCTGCCTTGAATGTTAATTATTAAATAGGCACAAAGTGTCCTCTGCGGCTGAATCAACATACAAGAGGAAAAAGGTAAAGGCACCCTAAAGTTAGTAGTCCGCGTGACACATATTAATGCATCAACTTCCTTGCTGTAGGAAATATTTATATTACCTATTCAAGTATCCTTTGCCAGGTGGCGTTAGTTTGGATCTGGTGACACATATATTTATAATGTTGCATTGTTTTAGCAGCCACTTTTGGGCAAAGCAATGTATAAGTAAGGGTCAGCGAGCAGGGTCAGACAGTGTTCCTGGTGCACTAGGGGATAAGGGTCTTTCTCAGGGCCGATGACGAAATCACTCTGTCAGCCACAGCATTTTTAACCTGTGACCTTCCAATTACGGGCGCACAGTCCTAACCCACAGAGCCACACACTGTTTTTGCAGTTCCCAGAAGAACATTATTGAAATGTTCTACTGTATATTCGCAGATAGATTTCTCTGCCACTGGATTAGTTTTGTCGTAAAAAGCAGTAACAGGATAATAGTTGCCAAGCAACATGAGTGGCAGCTGCCAGTGAGTGTTGCTGAAAACACTGGCTGCTGTATGTTGAACTTACCGGAAGGGTCGTCACCTTTTTCCCCTGCTAGAGAGTGTAATATTCTATTAATTAGGCTTTTACCAGCTGAGATAATGAGAGCTGGTTTCAAACAGATTTCTCCTTCAAAGTAAATGGCATCTGGGTCTGTAAGGTTGTATCTAAGCAACCAGATAAGACTTTTCCTAAATGTATTATCTTTTTTTAAACGGCTCTGTTGGGATGCTAGAATGGTCATTATAACAATTTTTCTTTAAGAAGGAAGGAAATCCCCTATGTGCATGATCCCTTTGTTCAATTGTGGTATAATCATTTGAATGATTTAAAGTGATCATTTAGAAGGCAGTTTGTATATACTTAAGTGAAAAATTACTGTATACAACTTACTGCAGTGCCATGTGAAAGTGTATTGATTTGAACTGATGGTTTGATGTGCATCAAGGAGTCCACACCAATGTACTACAGTACATACAGTACATGTATGTCCATTTTTTCACATTTCGTTCAGTGAGCTCACTTTTGACATTATTGGTATCATATCATGACCCCGGCGAATAATTAAGTGCTTAAAAACTTAGGAGAACATTGTTTTGTGTAAAGTGAGGAGTTCTGCCCACATGAAAGCTGCCACAACATTCAGTTAACAATGCAGTTACAGGAACCAGCTGCAGTTCCATGTAACTGTGCACAAAGCTTTGAAGGAGCACGCCAGACATAACAGGCCTTGCTGCCTGACAGGGGGCTGAACACTTTTAATTAAAGGTGCACGATTTCTCAATCCTTCACTCCTCTAATTCCCCTCTGGGCAGCCAGCCCTCTTTCAATATCCAGTTTTAATTATGTGCTTCGTTCACACATATTGTGTTAATAAAACGTTTTATATAAATACTGTGCAGACTCACGATGTATATTAAAAATTATTTCAGATGATCCTGCGCTGAAATCCCAGCTTAGCGTTCTTTTCCTTTTAAATGATTGTGGCCGCTTTAAAGTTCCTTCTCTCGCTGTCTTTTTCAGACGGGGTTGGTTTCCCTCATCCTACTGTCGCCCCTACATAGATCCAATGGTCAAAAACAGGTGAAACCCGCACACATACACATTTCTTATTTCAGCACCTCGACTTCCCAGTATTTTTAGTTCGTGAAATTAGTTCTATATTTCTGTTCTGCGTTTCTACTTGTAGCATTCTTCTTCTGGCTGGGAGTAATTTGCTTCCTAAGAAATGTTACATCCCAGAGTATAACTTTGATGCACATCTATAATATGTAATAAATCTAAATTTTGAATTTTAGTACCTCTCATGTAGGAAAATGTTTCTCTTAACCCTTTGTGTATAGTGTCCTTTTTACCATCGTGCAAGAAGTTTTACTTGTGTGCACATATTCGTCATGCAGCTTTGAGAACAGAAAGTTCCGAATCTCAGAGTTTTGCAAATGCTGATGTGAACTCCGTGATGTGAACGGTATGAGGGCTGAATGGTGTGCATTGAACACTGTGTGCTCTTTGGAATATTAGAGAACATGTTCCTCCAGATAGTACCTTACATGGGGTTTGCCATGGAAAAAACCATGATAATTAAAGACGTTGCTGGGGATGGTCTCCTACCATTCTGGCTGCTGTTTCCAGCCCCAGCACAGAGGTACCAGCGCCTGTCCAGAACCTGGCCAGCCTTGTGGAGAAAGAGCCAGTCAGCATGGAGCTCCCTCCGCCAGATTATAGCGACTCCCCCACGAAGAGCTCCACGTCGACGTCTTCGCCAGAGAACACGGTCAGCATGTGGCCCACGGCTCTTCCTGTAACTGCTCCCCTGTGGTAATGAGATTAGGAAATGGCTGCCCTTCTCAGCAGGCGTGTGTGTTAGTGATTCTAAGCTGTTGTCGGAGTTGAGTTCTAGATATTTCTTGGTAAGGAAGTATTGATGAGAGGTGTTTGTATTACCGTCAGTGGTTACCTTGGGTCACTGGAGACCTACCTTGCTGAAAGTAAAGACAGTCAACCATTTCCTCATTTACTGTCTGTTCACTCTTTATATTGACCACATAAGTTAAAAATGAACATTGCAACAAACCAATATGTGGGCAAAGAGATGTTCAATGTAATAAACACTTTTCTAAAGTCTGTTGTATTTAAACAATATTAATATCCATTATGTAAAGCATTTTAATAGCCGGTGTGTAGGACTACACAGAACATCATATGTTCTATCTAACTACACCTACACTTATCAACTACAGTAATGTGGCAGTACAAACTTTGCCCAGAGGATATGCAAGATCTTATTTTTAACTATTTTATTTGCTTTCACAGTGCATGAAATGCCAAGGAAATCATTTCTAAAAACTAGACTTCAGCAAAATGTTTTGTATGCTCAAATTGCAAAAAATCAATACATTGACATGAGTAAAAAATGCAGTTTAGTTTCTTATTAATATTCTTAGTGTAAGAGAATCCCTGTCGTGGCTGCACAGTTGCCCTGGGTTGGGATGCTGTTTTCTTTAAATATTTATGTGGTAAACACCTTACAGTCATAGTGATGGGAAAATGGTGGGACTGCTTGTACCCATGCATCCAGTAATCCTGTCCAGACAGAAAGTCAAATTCCTGGAGAGATGTCACAATACAATATTTATTTCTATGATGCTGGTGCCAAGTTGCCATCAATGTAATATGCAGTATCTGAAGATCCCTTTCACCTTAATTACCTGTATGCGGTGCATGACAGCAGGGGGCGCCTCTGCTCCCAGGCAGGCTCTTTGGCGCTGACAGTGGTTGTGATTTGTGGCTCTTGTTTGACCGCTCAGGGCGTCTGCATAGTGCTTCCCTGCTTGGCTCGGCCTCCCTTTGTAGCGGTATGAAATATTAAAGGCCCCGTTTTTTTTTCCCTTGTGGTCGTGGGACGTAGCGGCACAGTGGGAGGCAGAGGCTAGCACTGCACATCCGGGGTCAGGCTCCCGCTTCCGATAGAATTTCACCACGAGGACGAACCTGAAACCACTGGGCCTCCCTCCTCCCGCGAGCGACTGCCGGTGGGGTAAATAGGGGTCATTTAGGGAACAGCCTCAGCTCTATTCATGATATTGAATTCGGGTAACACAAGCTGGCTTGTAAAAACCAGCAACAGACAAGTTTTCATTAAACACAGTAGCAAAATGTAAAGTGGGAAGCATAGATGTGGATATATTTGCTCCTAGGAGGAGACTGCTCATTCAAACTGGGAATTTTAGAAATGTGTTTGGGCAGAATGTTCTATTGATTAGACCTTCTAGAGTATGTATAGTTAGATGTCAGCATTAGTTAGGTTGCAGACATCTTCAGAATATTGGGTGGGGGGTACGTTCAGTCGCTCCTGGCTTGGTTTTGCTCCTGCACTGGGACAGGGAATTGAAGGGATATGAGCAGTTCTTGTACGGCCTGCATGGACAATTAGAGCCTCTATTGAGTCAGCTGATTTCAGAGTGGAACTGTTGGCCTCTTGAGATTGCTTCTTCCACTGATTAAATGTCCTTTGGCTGTAATAGCTGCCTAAGGATTTTGGCAGAAATATGCTGCCGTTGGTGGAAGAACAGATTTGCCACGTGCCCATGTGATCCAAGAGAGGTGACTTTGCCCTGGAGGCAGGATACAAGTTTGGACAGCTCCTTTGAGTTCTGCCGCTGTTGCTCTCTCCTGTCAGAATCTGCCCTCTAGTGGCATGTCTTAGCAATTATGACTTAAACCTGTTGACAGTTTGGCGACACACTTAGCTGGGCTATAGACATGGACAGAAACAGGCAATACACTTACAGTAGCTGGGCTATAGACATTCGCTGCAAAGGTCTGCTGACCGTGCTCAACATTGACTGGTGATTAACTCACAGCCTGCATCTGGACTGGATTTCAAGAAGCACCGATCATGTTTGTTCTCTGTTTGTGGGCATCTACTTTAAAGACTTCCATATCACAAGGATTATATCCGATGAGATCATCGGCAAAATCAGATGCAACCCTAAATATAGTACACATCAAACGCTAACTATTTCACCATATAGAGGAAACTTTTAGGGAATGTGTACCCAGACAGATGAGTTCACATATTATTTTACAATTGATAACAATAGAGAAGAATTGACTTTAAAATCCTCCTACACATGCAGTATTGTTTACTATTAAGTCACTCGTCCTTGAAATGACAAACTTCCTGGAATTAGTTATTTGTATTAATGCTAAACATATATTAAAGGTCGGATTTTAGGTACTGTGGGACTGTACAATTTTTCACATTCTTAAGCCCTAACCATGGGCTTAAAGTGTGTGTGTGTGTGTGTGTGTGTGTGTGTATATATGTCAAAATTATCATCATGATTGATCTGATTAAAATTTTTAACGCAATTAACCCATCTGCAGCGCAGAATGACTCAAAATCGCTGAAATGTCTCTGTCAACCCATTTTGGGCAGTTTTGGAGTGTTCCATTTGCCCTCGGAACTCGTATTCCGAGTCGGATTCTGAGTTTTGAAGCCGCCAGTAACGACATGCGCGCTCCAGTTTTTCGGAGATCCGAGAAATATCTCTGAGCAGCATCGAGGATCCTGAGTTCAGAATCCAAGATGGCGCACCGTTTACCAACAGAAGGGAAAGTTGTAGTTTTATACTGTTTAAGCACTACTTCTCATTTGTGGCTCATTAAATTTGGTCGCACACACTATACCGTCCAACTTATCTGTGGACGTGTTGCTACGGAGTTTTATACGTAAAGCACCGAGTGTAATGTGTTATCAACTGATATTGCTAACAATGGCAATTAACCGGGCTAGAATTGCATTTCATGATTAGTCGGATTATTTGTCAGATTTACGGTAGTTTAGGCTAACTGTAAGTGAACGAAGATAAAGACCATTTAAACTGAAGTACCTTAAATCCGACAAGTTGTCCGGCTAAACAAAAATTCTTGTTTTTTGATATGGGTCCATGGTATTGCACTTCTGTGGCAGATGGAATGCATCCGACTCGTGTTGGATATATATATAATGGTGCCTTATAATGTTGATATTTTCGACACCTTATTGAAAGGTTTACATGGCAGGAGCATAGTCAGTTTGATGCTCCAGTAAAGTTTTGCGGATATTGGAACGCTTCCGAATTTCCAGCAGCGCACAGCTAGACAAAGAAGCATTCGATTTTTCTTCACAATATTACGCTGTTTTAGGCAGGATGATTCACTTTCGGCATTCAGAACGCCTGCAGGTCTTGCAGTTGATGATATGAATTCTGTTGTCTATTGTTAGTCAGTTTCAAGTAAATTACAAACTTTTAAGTAAAATCATATTCTTAAGCCATTATTACTTTGTATTCATGATGGTAGATCTCAAAGAGGCTTATAACCTGAAGCTGAAGTTAATGTAGATTCAAACGGTTAACATTCCTGTCAGGTTTTTAATTCCCCGTTCCTATTCTCATTTACAGGTGTCTGAATATAATGGTACTTCAAAGCCTCCTTTCCTCAGGTGAGTATTTCTCTCGAATGGGACTGTTGCTTCATCTGCATCCTCTAGACGGTACTAATAACCAAACTAACATCTTAACCGATTTTCTTCCCTTCACAGCGGAGGGAATCCCTTTGCCACTGTTAAACTGCGACCAACGGTGACAAACGACAGATCAGCACCAGTCATCTAATGGGCAGAGACCCTGTGCATTCCACAAATGTGTGCGTGCGTGTGCGTGTGTGTGTGTGAGTGCGCGCGTGTGTGTGCGCGCGTGAGAGACAGGCTGTAAGCTTCACCTCATGCTCTTCAGCTAACCAGCATCTCCTCATCCCCATCAAAGAATCTGCCACCTTTTTTCCCCCCTTCCTCTGAAGTGTGCTGTAACCGGCTGGAGGTCGAGGTGAGATGAGGGCTTAGCTGAACTGAGAACGAGACAGGCTGCCCTGGAGAACCTGCTGTAGAAGCCCATTTATGTCAAAAGTGTTGTGAAACTCCTGCTACTCACATTGAGATGCAGAGACAGTTTATTTATACTTTCAATATAATTCACTGCTATATTTTAAATTTTGTTACAAATGACTGTACACAAGAATTGCCTTATATGGACAAATATATTAGAAAGTGTTAAATCAATTTTTTTTTCTTTGAAGAGAAATGTATGTTTTAAATGGAGAAACTGACTTTTTGGTGAGAATTTCCTGGTAAAGGTTTTTAATTTGCCATAGGATGCTAAATGTGTGTTCTATATGGGATATGGAATGATCTTTTTGCATTACTTATTCATATATGTAAAAGGTTGCTATTATATCTATTATACAGGTGCAGATTTTTCTTTGTCAGGTGAGTACAGTACTTCACCGCAATTGTTTGTAGTTGTTTTCCCACCAGTTACAATATCCAGGCACATATATATCACAGGAATACAAGGCTATCAATTTTTGTTACATATAAAATATGCTTCTTGGGGTAAAAGTAGTGTAGGCACATTCATAAATAAATCATACATAAAGTATTTCAAAAATGGTTTTGATTTCCCTGTTCAAATACAAATGCATTTTTCATTTGTGGTGATATAAGAAACTTGTCAGACTTCTGAAGAAAGACAAACTTCTTTTTGGATTGAAGGTGCACTTGCTAATTATTGAAACATCAGTTTGACAGTGTGTGGAGAAATACGTCATGCATTTTAGTTCTGTAGATATTGTATCTTTATTGTTAAATTACTGATAATCTGAATGTTTCTGCACATGCAACCTCCACTTTTCAGTAAACATTTTTCCATCTGTTTTTTTGTGTGTGCACAAAGTCGCATGTTTCCTGATGACCCCGTACTTTAGTCTGTCTGGCTAAAATTGCATTTCTTGTTTCTGATCCCATAGGTATCCACGTCCAAAGCGATCATCCATTTTCTTGACATACCTTAATGAATTGAGAAACCGTAAATTCATATTTTAATTATATGGATTGATCATTATTTCGAGGCCCAGTGTTGGGTGTTTTGTTACCTGCCAAAAGAAATCTACTCGTAAAATGTTGATATTGTGTAATTATTTTTTTAACTTACCGGAATAAAAGAGGATTTGTTTAACCTGTTATAATCCATAAGTTTTTGAGATAACCAAACCAAGAATTCAGTCCAGACCAATTACATGCTCAATTTTATTTACAATTGTTATATAAAAGTTACAATAAATCATAGGTTTAGTGTATTTCAAGGTAAAATGCCTGTGAAATATTTATACCTTAACCTAATGTATGAATGCAATACAGCTGAACAGACTTGATTGTCTTTCATTAGAAGAGAATGGATATCTTGAAGGGCTTAAGATACTTGAACCAATCCAGTTTTTCTTCAGGTTTTTTCCATCTAACATACCTTCGCAAATATTCCTGAAATCATTCACAGTGTTGCATTTTAAATGACCAAGGTCCAAAAGTAATTCCTAAGGTCAATGCTAATAGCAGTTGAATGCTAACCAATACATCACCGATGATGTGCTAGAAAAACACAGAGCATACAATGACAACTGTACAACATTCACCTAGTTTCTACATCATCAGTTCCTACTAAAATGGTTTCCTGCAACGAATGTTTCCTTCACGTCATTCAAGGGAAAGGATAATTTTTGATTGGCTAGAGATGCCTGTTTGCGATGCAATTAGGTGCAACAGCACTTCCTAATATGATTGCTTGGACGCTGAAAAAATAGGGAATTATGCCCTTGTGATATTTCAAGCAAAGCTCAAATGGAATGATAGATAACCACCAATTACCAGAAGACAGACAATCTGTTTTGAGAAAAAAAGGAAGCATTATTTTGGTTGGTTGTGGGATAGGATGCACCAAGGGGGGTGTGATCCATCCACAGAACACCACTCCGTTTTCAGTTCACTCCCTCAGTCTTTCATTGGCATTCATACATACAGATGGCACATTCCCTGTTCAGATTCCTGCATTACTAAAAATAAAATGATTATGTATGTTTATTTCAAAGGCACCAGCTAATAGGTGAATAGTAAAGTACAGAATTGCAAGATGACAAAGTTACTTGCTTTCCTCCTTTCCATGCATGTGAACAGGAATGGGGCAGGTGGGGGGGGGGGGATTGGGCTACTGGTTTTCACATGCATATCTGGGTTTGGCTGCCACAAGGGAATTTTACAAACATAAGCCTGACGGAGGTAAGTGCATATGGTGAATGGCAATTTAGAAAAAAAAAAGATCAAAGGAACAGTAAAGGAATTTCTTTGGAGGCTGTGCCTCCCCAGCCGGCACGTTGGGGCCTATCCAAAGGTGGCTCCGCAGTTGGGACACCTCCTTTGGCGCAGCGCAAGGCAGAAGAGGATCCCAATGGGAAAGAAGACAATGGCGCAAAGGATCCCTAGGCAGGTGAAGTCATCCTCCAGCACGCCGACTCTAGTGCAGGTAGAAGATGGATATAGATAGATTAGCCATGACATCATTTGTCCAATGTGCCCCTCGTGTTACCTGCCACTTCTCCTCCCCCGATTAACCAGCTGGCTTAAAGATGAATGTGGGACTATTACATGCTACTGAAGCATATAACTATTCTACATTGAAATATTAACAATATTAAATACTACCAATATTGATCTATTTCAAGCATGTGATAAACACTAGTTGCTGCAGAGGAACTTTTAAAAATACATTTTCTTTGAAATGACACCTTGTGCTCTTAAAATAAGGGAACTTGCACCTCTGTAAAAGAAAAGATCTCAGAACTAAATTCAGTTTAATAACCACATGGAATCAATACACTACACAACCTCATATCACATGTCATTGGTTGATACCACTAATGAGAAGTAAGTTACTCTCACAGACCCTGTTGGGTGGACTGCTTGACCACGCAGCTGCAGAGAATGAGGAACTACTTTAAATTACACAAATGAATTTTTGCTGGTTTACATGTAAATGTGTGCTGTGTAGTACATCGTGAAACAGGGTCAGTGAAAGCAGGAGTGCACAACTCACCGGCAAGCTGGGCAGCCTCCCACCACCACGACGGAGGGCTGGATGATGGTGTACGTCCCTGTGTAGTTTGGCTGTTGGGCAACAGGGGGCACCGGCAGGGAAGGGTGTGTGTATCCTGTGAGGAAAAGTAAAGTATTTTTACTCTCTCCTTCAGTAAGACTACTATTAGACACCACTAGTTGCATATCGGCACATGTTCCCACAAACACCACTGCAAAGGGACTAAGAAAATGAAAACAAACATTTGTTTTGTTGAGTAACACAATATCAATGTATAATAATGTTAGAAAAACTTTTGTCAAAAATGAAAAGCAGAAAAGCACTTTTATGGAAAAACATAAAACATAACTGTATTTTATCTGTTTATAGGGCTGGATAAGTCAGCCTGAACACCAGTCTGAAATAGAACAGTCCTATGTCAGACCAGCAGATTACAAATCAGTCTACTAACGTGGATTCAGCGCAATATCAAGTACAAATATTTTAACATTTTAAAAACTGGACTAATGGCTTATCAGTGCGCTAAATAATGCGCTTATTGCATAATTAATGAGGGCTAATGAGCGAGCCTTCACTCTAAAAGATGCACATGAACACTTTTGAAGAGTTTGTTGCGTGAACAGATTGGAAACGTCGACATTGTACTAACGTTTTATAGTTACAGCAGTTTATATAGTGGTAGCTCGACACCGATAAGCTGCCGTAAGACAAACTCTAAAACACCAAATACCTAAATAAAAAAGCCGTCGTCAAAAGCAAACGGGGTGAAGTTAAATGGGGTTACGGCGGCGAGGTGTCGCTTACCTGGTCCCTCGGGATATTGATACGGCGGCGGTGGTTGCTGGAATCCCGGCTGCGGCTGGGCAGGCGGAGCGATGGCCCCGTAGTTATGTTGTGGTCCGTATTCATAAGCACCGGGTACCGCGTTGTAGGCAGGAGGTCTCTCTTGCAGCAGCGGTTTGCTGTCCATATTCGACGTGTTGCTCCTTCAAGTTCGATTCCGTCCTACACGCTTTCAGAACGACGGCACCGATCTAACATACGTTTTCCGGGATCGATTAAAAACAAGAACTTCGGATAACGAAAGTATCACTCCCCGACCCTACGGCTACTTTCTGCTCGCTGGTAAATTGGACATTAGACCCTTTGTGTTCAATGCATGTCGCCCTAATATATCAGCAATCAATGCCGATTTATACGTTGTTAGTTTTTAGAGACCTCCTGATTTTAGTTTTTTTTTAATATAACAACCTTTCCGCTTAAAGCCTCGTTATTTCCGTTTCCCTTTGATCTCAGCAGTATCCACTTAAAAGTGTTAGTGAACTCTTGAAAATTGTGTTCCTGCTCTTGGGCCGGTCACAAGACTGCGGTCACGTGAGGCGCCGCCGAATTCTTCTTCTGCTTCTTCTTCTTGACTAAGACTCAACTTTCTCTTTGCGCTCCTGCCGACACTGGAGTTTGTTACCACCACCTACTGTCGTGGAGTGAATGTGTGCGACATTTCCGCGTTTGACATATTATACTGGATGAATATGAAAATATTTAACTATCTGTCGATAACATTTATGAGACCGCTATTCAAAGGTGAAATTATTTTTAAAGCAAGTAGAGTGACTTCTCTTTATAAATTACAATTAAAAAAAATTAGGTCCTTTCATCGAGTTTTTTTTAATATGAGGTAATATTTATCCTCTCGTTATTTTTTGTTTTGGATTTAGGCCTATTTTATTTGTCCCGGTTTAGTTGATAATCTTATTATTTACCAGTAAACATACTATAAAATGAGCTAAACTTATGTCTTTCTCTCTGTCTATAAAAAAATCATCTAAAGCTGATGCTATATAAATACAGATACATTAGACAATAAAAGGAGTTCTAATTGCATGTAATATAAATAACAAAGGAAAAGAACATACATATTTGGAAGCCTTTAGTGGTGTAGCGATAAAGTATATAAAATGCATTAATCACCAGTGCTTTCCTCTCTTTGAACAACCAAAGCCTCGTTGTATAACTACAATGAGGTCTTATCTTAACAAATAAGACAAAATTCTGACTATGATTTTTTACTTGTTTTAATGAATCTATAATTTAAATGTCATTATTGGAAAGAATGATCTAAAGATGTAACCATGGTATGAAACATACCCATCATTCATTCTACCAGGGCATGTTTAGCTATTTAAATGATCAGGGGCTTAGTCAAGTTTACCTGGGGCTTGACTTTTTATTTTGGAGGAAGATTGACATCGGGGCTAAAATTAATACTCGGGAATATAACACGGACTGACTGGACCTAACGACGCCTGTGCATCGTACCATTCCCAGCTCATCCAGTTCAGGGTCGCCGAAAGCCTGGATCCTATCAAAGACAACATAACACAGGGAATCACACTGGCATAGATACATTTGGGATATGTGCCATATATTACATATAGTAAATTAATACTAATAATACATCCATTTGAAATAAAATGAAATTAAATTCAGCTGCCTATAATTGCTTATCCAGTAGAGCGTCATGGTGGATTACGGAGCACAATGTAGAGGAACGCCCTGGACGCGATGCCAGTGCATTCGCGGGTACAAACACGTGTGACCGACAAACACAAGACAAGGTATGACTGGATGTTTTATATGTCATGATAAGTGATGCTGCGCTACAGATAATTTTACGCGTTCGAACCACACAATTGCTTAGTACTTTAGTCTAAGTATCAGCTTTGAAGAACCACCATATAAAATGGATATGGAAGGGCTCTGAGGCAGTAATTATAAGTACAGGTTTGAAAACAGATCCCGACGCGGGCGGCAGTACGATAAGCCGGCTGGAAAGAGTTTTACGTGCGCCAGCCAATATATGTTAATTGCGCAACTTCCTGTTGTGGATGCAAAAGAGGTGGGTGCCAGATCTGGATTTAAGAATATGAGCTGTCATTTCGCCTGTCTCGTGTATTACAGTTCTATGAAAGTGAAACAGTCGTTTTTTAAAATGTAAAGTCGTATGCTGTTAAAAGTCAATTGGACCTAGCACTCTGTACAGTAATTGTAGGGGACTGTAGGAAAAAGTACAAAGGATGAGCAAAAAATTAGGCTTTTATTTTGATATTCTGTGACATTAAGGTGCCACTGTTGGGTTGTTCGTGACGCGTCCGTTTTAAGTCTCAGACACTTTCTGGTAACCCTGCACTCGGCGTAAATATTGAATGTGGTTCTACAGTAGTGCTGAAGACAGGGCAAAAGGACTACTGCGAAATTCTCATTTTAATCACCCGTACTTTTGTATGAAGGACAAAGGAAGGTATGTTGCGCGCTGCTGGTATCGTCCTTCAATTTTAACCGACGTTATTAAGACGATTTGGAAGGGGAACGACGACAAAAATCGATTTTCGAGTCCAGCTATTACAATTTAGCCGGTCAGCTAGCTAGCTATATTTTAATTTACGTTCGTATATGCCCGCTATATGTAGAATGAAGCAGATATTTCGCAAGAATTGTGCGTTTCTAATTTATGTTCCTTTAAAATCTTGCCACCAGAAAATGCATTCAAATCATTAGTTAATGCAGACCACACGTACGTCGAAGGACTGTAAGGTTAATAGCCTGTTAGTTAGCCAGGGATTTAATTTTAGCTACTGATAAAATATAAGGAAAACATTGTTTTGACCTGAAGCCATGTTGTTTCTAATTTAAGCGATGACACCGATGGGTTTTCGAATTGTCAGAACTTACCTGATGTAACAGAAGTTACTGCAGTTGTGTGTTTTTCTGTGCCTTCATTTATTTTGCGGTTAATGCGTGTATATTTTACCTTAACGTATCTAGCATTGTAAATCCTCGTAGCTGTTCATGTATATCCTCTGAAAATGCATTTGTATGTCCTAAGCTGTTAACCCTTAACTGTGCATCATTTGATACCTGCCATGTATACAGGTATGTGTGTGCTTCATGCAGTCTTTACACATATGGAACAACCCAATGTGGCTGTGCAGCTAAAACTCCAGGTAGAGTCTGCATATAATGAGACATTCCAGTGACCTATAACATATTCAATGACTGTAATCCTATCATGTCCTCATTAGTTTCAAGACTTTGAGCAGAGGAGAAGATGGTGATTTGGGGATGTGTTGTTTGTACCTCTACATAACTAGATCCCTCCACTCATCAGTCCTCCCCTTGAAGAGAAAAGCAGTCAGTTTCTCAATTTTTGATTGCTTTTTCCCCCCACTGGCAGTCTGGACAACATAGAGAATGAAGCATATTGTCTGATGAAGATACTCAATAGTATTCTGCCCTATAGATGTGGGTCATTTCCCATCAACATTCTGTAATCTATGTTATTGCAGGTGCTTCTCCTGAAGGTCCCTTGAAAACAATGCCTTTGGTTTTGAGCTTAGTCATGCATAAAGTCCAGTTGCAGGACCTTTTATGTGCTTACATCATTTGGTGTCTTTGGTAAAGGGGCAGCACATCGCCGGTATTAAGGGTTATCAGGACAGGGAGAAGTTATGATCCGCTTTGTATGATGGCAGTCGCAACAGTAATGGAATGATTCCAATAAGGAATGTATGATCCATCAAGGGGACAAAATGCTGCATAATGGCAAGTTGATATCTTCCACCAGCTGAGCCATCTGATGGAAACAATACCAATGTGTGTTAATGACCAGAAATTGTAACTGTGACTTTGTGAGATGACGAGGAGCTGCTACTGTTTATTTTGCAGTTTGTTTTTTTTCTGAAGCAGTTTACAGGTCAGTTCAAATATATTGAGAGAAATAGCAAATAAACATTAAATGGAGTAAAACGGTACATAAGGATATCACTCCACAATAATGCTGTTGCATGCATGGTTCGTCAAGAAAAACAGAGCAGCCTCTTGAATTCTGTTAGCATATGGTTGGTAGTTGAAGGCTAATTACATTCAGAAGGGATGCATTTTGAATCTTGAAGCTCAAGGGAAGCTACTTGAGGCCAAGTTTGAAAACATTACCAGCCTTGACGGGTTATTGGATTGAAATATTATAGATATTGGTGCTGCTGCCCAGGCAGTTCTGTGTGCTGGTACCACAGTCTTGAGCTTCAAACTGCAGATGGCAGGCAATGACGGGATATCAGGAGAGGATAGATGTATGTGGAGACCATGCTTGCCATGCAGCAATATTTAGATTAAACTGGGAGATTTGGTTTGACACTGGTTGTCAGGAGAGGAGATGTCCATAGCCTGGACCAGCAGCTGCAGGTTTGTGTAGTATGAGCAACTCTGACAGATATTGTGTAGTGTAAGTATATGGGACTGCAGATACATATTGGGAGAATGTGAGGTTCTTGTCAGTTTTGATCCCAGTTGATAACATTATCTTCAAGTAATTTGCTGTGATGATGATCTTGCAATGCGGTGATTGACTGGCTGGGATACTAGGTGACCGATTTATTCTGTAACTGCCTTCTTACTAACATTCAGTGAAGGTGATTTTCACAAGACTTTGCTTCATGCATAAGGTGGTTTTGGCTGTGTTTGGTTGCAGATGATGTGTTGCTGACATAGTTGCAATAATTTGCCTCCGCACAGTTGAACTGCTAAGAAGGTTGCTATGGACTCATTCTTGATCCAGAAGTACCGGCAGTGCACAATCAATCATAGATGTGAAGCATAACAATGTTCCATGACTCATGGAAGAGCACTTGTGACTAGCTTTCCTTCCACATGCTCTGAACCTCATTAGATGCAGTTTTTTTTTTTGGGGGGGGGGGGTCAGGTTCCATCAGGAAGAAGGTAAATGTAAGGTAAAAGGTACATTCAACCTAAGTGCTTAGAACACAGTGCATCAATACAGCAATGTTCAGCTTATGATTATTTCAGTAGTATAAGAGTATTGTAGTTAGTATGTCTCATACATTCCTACAAGAATTTGTTTTGCCTATCATTCCAGCTGATGTGTTAATGGCAGCAGTACGGTCATATTACATTTTTCCATCTACACACGCATGTAATATGTATGAGGACAGATGTGTTCACAAATCTGTTTCTTGACAGATGTTCATGCTCCAGTACCATCTTGATTTTGCTTTCCAGTGTGTAAAGCATGTGTATTATGCATATTTGTTTTCAAAATTCATTTAAATGAAAAGGCAACAAATAGTGTTTGTCCTTTTAACAGGAAAAAGGGAATGTACAGTTTCTCCGAATTGCTGCACGTTTTCTCGGTCAAGTTGCGCTTTATCACCTCCTTTGATTGTGGGATTCATTACATAGTGCCAGCAGTAGGATGGAGGCCAGCGGGATGCACAGTGTGATGATGCAGAAATGAGCTTGTGTAACTAGAGCAGGGAAATATGAGAACAATCTCAGGGACAACAGAACTACCATGAGAGCTATAATAATGACATTAAAAAAAAAAACCCACACAATTGGAGGTAGTCATAAATACTCATTTTACTAGTTTTGGGTGTTTAGTAAGTGGTATTTGACTCTAATCTAGTGCTGGTCAAACATATAAAATGTTTCTAATGAAGAAACAAACATATTTTCTGTCTTCTGATTTAAACGGAATATTATAAATATAAAGGTGCATCTAAGATTTTTTTTTCATCATTACAATGTTTGCATAGTAGCACATTTATGTACATGTGAAATTTTTGCTTAGAAACTGTGTCCCCTCATAGTTTTTCATTTACCATATGCATGGCAAATTTCAGATTGTCTAGTTAATTCCCAACATTTCAGCTTTCATTTGCACGAACTTCGCTCTCTGTGTGCTAGTTGCCCATGCTTTGACTTTTGTCTCCTGGCCCAGTTGTTCCTTGACATTTGCATTTATTTATTTAGTAGTTGCTTTTATACAAAGTGACATTCAATTGAGAAGGCAGGGTCAGCCACTCCCTCAAGCAATTTGGGTTAAAGGTCTTGCTCAAAGGCCCAACAATGACCACAGGATTTGAACTGGCGACCTTCTTATTGCGCACACAGAGTCCCTACCCGCAGAGCCACACACTGGTAGAAAAGGTACTTTTCATTGCCATATTTGAACTGTAGGCCTATATGGCACTTTTCCACTGGCAGTCAGGAACCGACCCGTACCCGAGGCGTACCGCGAAGATGGCTACAGTGCGACCCCAGCTCGCTTCGGTTTCCCCTGCAGAAGGGTCGGCTTGGGAAAGGCATTGGCGGGTTTGGAGAGCGACGGTGATGTAAAACCGAATAGTTGCTTATTTACTGCTCATGTGGTGTACATCATGATTTACTGTGTGCTAATTTCTGCTAGCAGGTCAGTGACAACTACTGTCTTGCGTTAGCATCAGACTTTAACAGAATTAGCATTCATTTACGTAAATTTGTATTACGAATCCATTCCATGCAGCTGTTCTATAGCATTTTTTAAGTAGTTGGCAGGAAATTATTCTTAAGTTATTGGGAATGCATAAATACATCACAAAGTGCAGTACTACTAATAATGAATGATTAATAGAATATGCCCTTTTTTCCTTCAGATAATTCATACATATTGACGCAAAACACACAAATTTTCCTGTGTTGCGACCAATAGGATGGTGGTGATACAACAGTTTCGGTTTGGTCAGGCTTTGGGTCCTGCTAGTAAGCCGGGCCGTGTCAGCTTGGATACAGCTCAGGTTTGGCTTGGTTCTTGGTGACAGTGGAAAAGCCCAGTTAGACTGAGTACTTGACACTAGGGCTGGGCAATATCTGAAGAAATAATATATGATATTTTAATTTAGAAATATCAGGATAAATAGTAAGAGTACATTTTATTTGTATAGCATTTTTCACGATCTCAAAGACACTTACCTAAAATAAACAGATAAGAAAATGGGAAAACATTACGGATATGGAAGGTTATACTCTTGAGCAAACAAAAAAGGATTTTAGCTTGATTTTGAAATCTGAGACCAAGATTGACTGATGAATAGCAGTAGGGAGGTAAATAATATTGAGTCATCCAACCCCCTTTCCCACCAAAAACAGATAAAAATTACTGAGAGGAAAAAAATTCCTTTTGCAAGTTCACACAATGCTTTTGTGTTATGATTAATAATTGCACTGTGTCTGTTCAACGTACAAAGGGTGGAATTAATGGGCTAATAACTGGGAAATTAAATGCTGGACATTTGCAGTAAAGCCTGCCCTTAAGCATGAGACCTAAGGGGACAAAGCATATCATTTACCTTTAAGACTATGTATTGTTGTACATATTTGCACTTTGTCCACTCACCACCAGTGACTGTAAGTGAATAACAGCTATTGAATGGGAAGTGCACGTGCGAACATTGAAGTGTCAATTAAAATTCACCCATAAAGGTATCTGGGGAACTAAGGGGTGTTATTTGTTTTTGCAGAAAGAAATTTCAGCTGGAAAACTAAATTTTGAATATAAAGTGACCTTTAATGGCGTGTCAGAGTTAAGGTTTAATCCCAAACACACTTTATGGAATACCCCCTTGGTAGTCGTACTTGAAAAAGTATACATTAGGGATGTTTGCATTGATACTGAAATATCTATTCTTTTGATCTGAATGTTTGTTTTTATTTTGAGAATCAATTTTAACATTAAAATATGGATTGCTTTCCCAGTAATTTAAATTATAGAAAACAGGACATAAGCTACTACTGGGCAGGGCCACCCACAGAGGGGGGGAAATTGGAAGCTGGGACACTTCTTTATTACTTCGATACTTAGAGATGGTACTTAAATTGCCTTCTTTATCGATTGGTTATGTAAATAGCCTGCCACTGAAACAATTCAAAACAATTACCTCAGAAGACAACGATAAACAAAGTAAAAAATATATATATATTAATTTTGATCTGGTCGAAAGAACAGATACAACAAAAAGATCAGAATTGCATGACAAGAAATTTTAAAAATATTTTGTTTAATATACTCGGACAGCACACACATAGCATATATAGCATACAGCATGCTGTCCTAGGATTGTGATTTTGTTGTAAATATAGCAATGTGATTTTGTTGTAATAAATATTGGGGTTTTTATAAAGCGTAAAAGTTCATACATTTCTCACAAACCCTTCTAGGAGTGCTTTTAAACACCATGAATGAAAATCATAGTCTGAGAACACATGCAGTGCTTATGCAAAAGCAGCGGAGGTAAACTACACTGATTTTTTAATATTTATTAGATAATCTATAAAAGGAATAATAATTAAAATGGCAAAACTAGCTTTTTTTTTGTATGATAGAGTAAAAATATTTTAGCGAAACTTAAACTCACTGCGCATTGATGTCCGTATACAGTATTGAAAGTAAGAAAAAGCCTGATCATAATTTAGCTTATTAGCCTTGGAAGAACTGCATGTCATAACAATGTGATATCGCGCATTGTCCAGTCTTACTACAGCCATTTTTCGAATTCAGTGCAAAACACCCCACCTCGCATTGTGATGTCATTCAGCACCAGTACCAGTTCTTACGGCAATGGAAAACCAACACTTTGAAGTACCATACTTTTGGTACTTTTTCAAAGTACCAAAAGTACGGTACCTGGTGCAGTGGAAAAGCACCCAGAGATGTGAATGTCGCACATACACAATAATTCCCTGTCACATTCAAAGGCTCTGCTTTCTTGATGATTTAGCGTGTTAAGAGTCCATTCAACAACTGACCTAGGCTTGGGCAGTATGAAGGTTACATTTTTGGAAATTTATCTATGAAGTTTATCAAGGGGACAGTAGAAATTGGAAGTAATGCCAGCCACCTCACAGTTATCAATGCTTTGCACTATTTGCATTCCTAGGTGTGTTTCTTTATACTGGATGTCTTGCACAGAAACATTTTATGGTTAATGTACACAAACCGGATAATTGACTTGGTAGACATGATAAAAGGGATGAATGATGAATGGGTGCATGCACAACGTTTGAAAAACATTGAAGTTAATATAAGAATTTGGAGAGGGTGCTGAAACTGCATCCAGGCTGCAGACATATCGAGTGCATGACAAGACCAAGTCCATTCATATGTAGACTCAAGACCATATTTGAATATTTGAAAGTACTGCAGTAATGTATTCTACCCTTTGTACTTCAAATGGACACAGTGCAGCTAGTAATAAATATGTATAAAAATATTAAACTTTAACAACATTAAACTTCCGAGCTTGAATGTTGAAAACACTATTACTGCAACGGGCAATATTTGTGAAACACTGGCTATAATAGGCATTTTTTAAGCCTATTTTCCTGACAAAGGCGATAATCGCCAGTTAGTCACTGTCGACTCTGGGTTACAGTACTTATCTAATATTGTTTGATATCATGGATTGCTAATAATACCATCATACCATAGCTTATGGTTGTTTGTATGTCATGCCTGCTTTCTCACTGATGTTCTTAATGTTTTTAGCTTCTCCACCTACGTTTGTGTCGCAAGTTACTGCTAATAAAAAAAAAGCTTAATTGGGACACTGATAATGTGTCTGTTGTTTTTTCTCATTGGTGTTAATTGGTACTCATGGGGGGACCAGTAAAAAAAAATGAGCAGCAAGACCAGTGATTGGATAGTGGAACTGCTGTCCCGGATTAAATTAACCAAACAGGTCATTGCAAATAAGTCTGTAGGATTCTCTAAGCCTCCCAACAGCAGATGAGTGATTGTGCTGATGCATGGGAATTAATGCTATGGCAGAAGAAGATGAATAGGTTTCATAATCATGTGTGTAAAACTGCTTATTAGCAAAACTGCTTAATACTGACAAAAGGCATCACACACTTCCTGTGTCACATGCAGTTAAAACCTCGTGCAGCCGTGAACTTTGGAGCACAGAAGTTTTGTGTGACATGAAAATGAGTTTTTATAGTCTTCTTAGAAGGGGTTTGGTTATGTGTCTCTTTATCCCCAGGCGCCACCTCCCCTGTGTCTGTTACACCTTGGTTTACCATAATATGGTATGACTGGTGATGCTGCTGCTTCTTATTCCTCACCATGGACATTTTTGTGTTTTCTATGATATAACATCCACATGTAGCTACAGTATGTATGAGACTTAAACTAGATAAAGTTTTAACCAGGGTACAGCCAGTTTATTCTCTTAAGCAGAAAGAAGACTTAAAGGTACAATATTTATTCTACTGCCTGATTTTATACTTAACATAGATGTAAATGACAGGGGATGTCGAGTTTGTGCCGTTTATCAGTAACTAATCCAGTGTAGTAGTGATGCCGCCCAAAAATATTGCACAAGTTCTAAAATAGCTTCATATGAATAAAATACAAGTAAAACCAAAATGTAGTCTCTAAATACTTGCACATGATGCATCTTCATCGATATAAGAAAAAACACCAGTCTCTTTTTTTATTTGTTAACAAAAGGGTTAGTACATTTCGTCAATTGTTTTTGGCATTATAAATTAATTTTTATTTTAGTATCATCTCTTTTTTGTCAATTAAAAAATTCATCATCGTTTTTGTCGATGAAATTAACACTAAAACCTCAAGTCTGCTTTAGGCTTTTACTCCTCGCCCACAGTAGATTAGAGCTAATTGATTAAAGAACCATTTGCCTTTGTTTGGCTAAACTATTCTGTTGTTGCTGTTTCCTCTGAGGTTTATGTTCTGTAGGTACTGTAACAGGCACTGCTTCTGAATGAAGTGAACAAATCATAATGCATGTACAAATGCTGTTGACACAAAAGTGGTGTTATATATTATATATAAAATGTGTGATAATAATCAAATACACTTCTCAGCTTTAACATTGAACTCTTCCTTACAGATATAATGTTACGAGTATAATTTGTCATTGGATTGTTATCAATTGATTGTTGTTATTGTTGTTTAAAGTGTCCTTTTATACATGGCTGTATCACATACGAGTCCTGTGTTAGACGTGCTCCTGGCTGGAGCAGGATTTCTGATGCGCGGCCTGTTTCCAGCAGCACTGTGTGAGCAGTAATCTTCATTTTATTTTGTATGTTCACTCCTTGCTTCGTGTTACCTAAAGATACTCTGGCTTTCTCTGGCAGTTTGGGGCAACACTCTGATGAACTGGCACCTCTAAACTGACAGAAGATTGTGATTGTGTATGCATGCGTGTGCATGTTTGTGCCCTGCAGCCAAAAACAGAAGCTCCCTTGCTGGTACATGCACATATATCTGAAAGATAGTTAAAGCCCTTAAAGTCTTTACTTAGAAACCAGTGCAGACACTGGACAATGGAAGGTTATTAGCTCTGCTTACATTACATTTCTAAGCTTTTCATGTTCAAACAACATTTTCCACAGAACAGTTGGTGTGCAGTGAATATTATAAAACATGGTTATATATAAAGGGGCGGTGTGTGGCTCAGTGGGCTAAGCCTGTGTGCCTGTAATCACAAGGTCACCAGTTCAAACCCAGCCTCAGCATGTCTGCAGCTCCTTGAGCAAGGCCCTTAACCCCCAGCTGCCTGGGCGCCCCAACAGGTGACTGCCCTTCACGGACAGCTTGCTCTACTAAGAGCAAGTTGAGGGAGGCGTAAAAAAGAATTTCCCCATGAGGGACAATAAAGGATTGATTATTATTTGAAAATTTCTGCTGTTCTTCCTCAGAGGAAAAGATTTTCACTTTGCATGCAATGAATTATCTGTCCTTGAAATGTAATGCAATTTTGATATCTTAAATGCTGATTATAAGTGTGGTTTTGCACTGAGATCTGTGGTACTTGGTTGTGAAGAAAACAAGCTGTTGGTCTTCCAGTTATTTGCAGAACCGTTCCTACCTGCAGTGAGACAGTGAGACTCCAGTAAGATCCCTCTTGCTCTCTTTAGGCCCAGCTAAAACTGCTGGTCACCTGTGCCGTAATGAAAAATTAAATGCTGTGTCCCATTTTTTAACCAAACGTATTTCCTCTGATTGAAAGTATCAAGTGGTGAAAAAAGTTGGCAATACTTCCAGTTTTAGTTGGCAAAAAGTTTTGGCAGAGGTCACAGTACACAGCCCCAGTCTGTTGCATGTCGGACTTGAAAAAAAGTACCACTACTCTGCTGACGTCTTCTTACTTTGTTGATCCACAATATGTCTTCCATGCTGCGTGCTTTGCATTCGTGGCTGTGATGTGACAGGCTGATGTGTGCTATCAAGCAATGTTCCGCATCGACAGTTAAAATCGATTTTCTCTTATTTAAATTTTATATGACGATAAAAGTTTTATGTGTAAATATGTTATTTTGCCTAGCCCTACTTCTCAGTATAATTTTCTACCCCCAGAGATAAAGAATACTCTCCATATTTTATGTAATGTGACAGAAAGGTGTGCTGCTAACAAGGCAAGAAATTGTAGCAGGATTGCTGTGTTAAAGTTGGTTAGTTGGTGAGTTGACCTTCAGGACCAGACATTAAGGTAAAACTTCTGTTAAGGTCCTGTTGAAACCCCTGGCTTATAAGGCATTTGAGAACTTGGTGATCTCAGTGACGATAGCAGTAGGGTCATGATATGTAACGTTGTGTGCATTGTATCTTTTATGTGATCTCATTTAATTTTTCCTCCTGCTTTTTAATACTGGTCACTATTCATTGACCAGTCAAAGCGAAACTCCAACTCCAAAATACACTTAAACGACTTTAGATAAATTCATGTGACATAAACGCATAATTTGGCTTTTCAGCAGAGCTCCAATATCGGATACAATTTACATTTTCCAAATCATGTGTTTTAGTTGTATTAAATATACAATTTGATTGGTTCCTCCAGTGGAGCTGTGAATTGTGGAACTGTGGAGCAGAAATCTATGATGACAGGGGAAGGTTAGTTAATACTCATAGAGGAAGCAGTACCTTAAGGTATTTGTACTACGGTGCTTTTGGGCAACTCGCTCTAGTTTTGTAGTGCAGAAGGCTCTCTAATGGTTTAGATAATAGCGCAACAATGCTTTTGAGAAATATTTCCGTTTTGTCGTGCAGGAATTGCAAACTACCTTAGCATTGGTGAAAACCCTGAGGTATCCAACTAGGTAGCTAAGCAAAAATTATTGTTAGTCTTACAGTTGATAGTCCTTAATAATCAAGATATCGGCATCGGTTCGATGTGTCGGTCTTGGTGTATATCGCCGGCCGATATTTAAACTTTTTTCAATATTCAAAGTCATTCTCTCAATAGTTGTAATTGAATCAAATTGCCTTGCAGCCAACAGTTTACACTTTTGTAATAAGTGATGGAAGTCGGGTCGGCAGGCATGAATGCGGCCGTCGGATCCTTTAGGAAAAGGTTCTTTTAGCGATGCCTGTTGCAGCTTTCAGCTGACGGCCCCCTGCTTTCTCCCTGACAGGGTGCACCATGCCTAGCTCCCTCCTGTGGGCAGTGGACGTGTTCGGTAGGGTGTATAGCCTGTCCCCCACAAGCCAGCAGTGGGACCTGTGCAAGGAGGCCCAGCTGGAGATCAAGCGTGTCACCGCCACACAGCAGTGTTGCTGGGGCATTGCCTGTGACCACCAGATCTACCTGAACGTCTACGCCAGCGACGTGCCCATCCGCTACCAGGAGGAGACCTATGAGAACCAGGTGCTTTTGGCTGGACGCCCTACTTTGTGTCTGCAATGTGTCAGGATTATGGAGAAGTGGGCATGTCGTAGGATCCTCTGTGGGCCACGACACCAGCTTCTATATACAAGTCAAAATCACACCTCTAAGCCTAACCCCATGTCATTCCCGTTGTGCTGTATAAAATGTAAAATGGTGGAACTTTCAGTTTCATTCTTATAAATCTATATGGAATAGCAAGTACATGCATGTTGTGTCTGCTTGCTTAGCTTTTGTGTAAGTTTGTTTTGTGTCCAGGGTAAGTTTCTTTGTGTTCTAACATATTTATGTAAATTGCGGTTTATACTGATGCTCTTGTGGTCAGGAAACCTTTTTATTGAAGAAATTCGTAGGTGTTGGAAGTGCTTGTCTGGAGATGTTTTGCTCTCCTCAGACTCTAGAAGCATTTTTGAGTTGTGTTTTCCAGAGACTTGCTTCTTTCCAAAGCAGGGAGCTTACATCAGTTGAAGTGTGTCAGCTGATCAGTGCAATGTTCTGGTTGGAGGAGCATGCTGGTTGGCCTGTGTTCGATGTGCCCTGCTCCTTTGATTGGTCCTTAAAACACGTGCCAGACAAATACACACTTAAGTTAGACCACTGTGCCTTCTCCTGTTGGTATTCTCCAGCGATGGAACCCCATGGACGGCTTCTCAGACCGGCTGCTGCCCAGTGACCGCTGGCAGTGGAGCGATGTGACGGGCCTGAAGCACCAGCCACTGGACAGCTTCCAGCTGCCCTCGGACAACTGGGAGTGGGAGGCGGACTGGTACGTGGACGAGAACTTCGGCGGGGAAGCCACCGAGAAGGCGGTAAGTGGAGCAGGCACGCGGTTGCACGCTGGCAGTCGTCACGGTCAATTACTGGACAGCCTGTCCTTTAAGTTTGGATCAGCACCATCTCTACCCTACGCTAAGGCTGCAGTCTGGTTTGCTGTCTGTCATTTGGGGGATGGGAGACAGCTTTGTCAGGAGGCCTTGGTGTCTACTGGAATGGAAAGAAAGAAGCCTCACCAGTCTGATAGAAGCGAATATGCTGCTGCTTGAAGGTCCACTCTTTGGGGGAGCTGACGGTGGCTCTGTCCAATATCAGGCTTCCCTTGTGTCCCTCCTAGAAGTGTTCAGAAACTTCTTTCCTTTCATTTGTTTTGGTTCCAGTTGGTCAGTGTGGTTGTATGCAGTAAAATGTTTTAACTATAACAACAGAAAATGACAGAAGTGTGAGAAGTCGTAGATGTAATTATGGACATTTTTACTATCCTCTGTGATTGCCCAGCGTTATATCATTCTCCATGAGAAAATTTTAATTTTTAATTCAAATCGTAAATCGCGCGTTAAGTTTAGCTGGCTGGAGGCCAGGTTAGTGACATTTACTGGCTGCTATTTTTTAAGCGGCTGTTTTTGTGACCAGGGCTGGACGTACGCCATCGATTTTCCAGCCAGCTACACCAAAGACAAGAAGTGGAACTCCTGCGTCCGTCGCCGGCGATGGATCCGCTTCAGGAGGTACAAGGCGCGGGACGCCTGGGCCAAGGTGAGGGCCCCAGAGGTAGCCCTGCGTAAATTCACCACTCGTTCATGGTTATATGACCTCTGTGTACGGGATCACTATGTTTGACTGTACTTTTTTGGGCCCGTCTGGTATCTGAGCAGGTCTCCTCAGAACTGCCTGGATCGCTCCCAGACCCGTTTAGTGACATCAGCTGTGGGGGTTGGGAGATCACCGAGGAGCCCATGGGTCAGATCTCGCTGTGGGCAGTTACTCTGCAGGGCAAGGTACACAGCTTTTTATCAACTGCCTTGTAGTTTTATCATTTTGCCACTAGAGGCCACTAACAATCCATATCTCTTATTGTGTTTACTCGTCTGTGCCTCTGTTTGTGTGTGGGCTGCAACAGGTCTGGTTCAGGGAGGGCATTCACCATCAAAACCCTGAGGGCTCAGCCTGGGTGGAGGTGCAGTGCCCAGGGGAAGTGGTGCAGATCAACTGTGGCCCGGGGGACCTGGTGTGGGCTGTCATGTGGGAGGGTCACCTCCTGGTCCGGGAGGGCATCGGGAGGGACTGTCCCAAAGGTCAGTTGCTCCAGACACCTAGCACCCATGTGCTCCGCAGCGGCCCAAAAAACTCCCCTATCCCCTTACCCCAGGCAGTAAGGCGAGGTTTTTTGCCATGCTTAGCAGCTATAGGGATTAAGCCATGTTTTTATTGGAAATATATACAAATGCAAGGTTGAGCCAGTGTTTCCTATTTACTCCGGCTATCTTTTCTTCAGGTCAGTCACTGGAAGTTTAGGTTGGAATGTGCTTGTACCTCAGTTAGCGCCTTGACAGCTGCACGCTTGCTTTGTATACTCTTCCTCACTTGTATGTGACTTTATACAGACACTGCCAAATATATAAAAATTATTGCAAACACTGGACAAACACTTCCAAATATATAAACGTAAAGGTATTTGATAACTCTTTCTCTAGTGTTTTGCCCACTAAGCTCATGTTAGTCCTATGGTAGGTACTCTTCCCC
>JAODJW010000094.1:17007535-17022650 GCA_026777045.1 Hyperopisus bebe
ACAGGCCAAAAGTTTGGACACACCTTCTCATTCAATTGAATGAGAAGGTGTGTCCAAACTTCTGGCCTGTACTGTGAACACGATATATGGGCAGAAGAATAAGTTTGAGTCCTTAACGTTCCTGTTCCTCCCAGAATCCCTTTAGACCAGCTGGAAAAAAAGATTCATATCATTCGGCAAACAGCTCAGTTTCTGTTTTCCTGCTCCTGACCTTGGAGGGCACATGTGGCTGCACAAACAGTCCATGGGGCTATCTGCCCTGGCTCAAGCTGTGGATCTGGCTGAGGTACCTGGACAAGCATTCCTCGCCCTCCTCCTCCAGGTGCTGCCTATAGCTCTGCAGAAGCTTGGATGCGTTAACCTGGGCTTGGCTCTCCCCGTGTGGCAGGCAGCCACCCGACATGCCCAGAATGATGGTGGTGAGGGCCTTGATGTAGTTTTTGGCAAGCGTGAGGGTCTCGATCTTGGAGAGCTTCTTGTCAGTCCAGACGTGCGGGATGACCTCGCGTAAGGCCTGGAAGGCATTGTTCAGCTTGTGCATCCTCTGTCGCTCCCTCTCATTGCTCTCTAGCCGTCGCACGTTCCGTTCCTTCGTGCCCCCGTGTGGCCGCCGGCGTCTGGAGCCTGGCACGGTGCCCCTGTTCTCCCTCCTGGAGCCCCTCCAGGACCTGTCAAGCCGCAGAGATGCCTCTGAACCTTCGTGTTCACTGCAGCCAAGCTCATTCTCCAGCTGGAAGTCCGGCTCTGGTTCGGTCCAAGGCTGCTGACTGTGCTTCGCGGCTTTCCCCTTGGACTTCATCGTGCCACCTTCACGTCAACGCTGGACCTGTAATCATTGCTTATTGTCAGCAGGGGGAGCACTCCGGTCAAGACTGCGCAAACCTGGCCACTATGTCCAAACACGGTACAGGTGTCTACAGTATGTGTGTAAATAATATTTTTAAAAGTATTACACCAGTTTACACAAAGATTAATAATAACTTATTTTAAGTCTATTTTAGATTTAGGATATAAATATATGTTCTATAACTTCTAAAATTGCTTGTAACTATAGTAAGATTACATTCAGTTTATTTCAATAGTTTTGTGTAGCACCCTGCACCACTCGGCTATCCCAAAATGCTCTGAAATTTAATAAAACAGTTTTGCAAAATGGCGTGACAATAATTAATGTCATTCGGTAAAATTCGCAATGGGGGGACAAGGCAGAAGTAAAAAGTTTTGTAGTGGTCAATCTCCCCTGCGAATTAATAAAATAATGGCGAAAATCTTTTCCCCTAGGGTAAAAACTTGAACCGTAATATCTAATCGTCCTCTGCAAAAAATACATTAAGGTCTTTTCTTACAATCTGCACGCCTTATCTGAGGCATTTGAGATAAGACCCAATTCAAGGTTATTCTAAGAAATAGTAAATTTGCAAGGTACCGTGCTGTAAAGTTACATCTGTCAATGTAATGGCTTTTCAGTTTAAATAGGTTTAAATAGGGTTTACAGATTTTAATTATTAATACGCACTCAAGTGGAACATTTATATGAAGGCTTAATTTAGAACAGACTGGGATCCTGCAATTCAAACACAACATGTTTGCAGCAGTCACATCTGTCCCTCTTTTCTTAGTCGTAGAAAAGCAAGAATTACTAGTAAAACAACAAAGGTTTAGGTTTATTTTACTGCTAAATCTTTAGACTACTTATTCGTCTTATACCAATATTTAAAAAAGCAAAAAATGTGATAATTTCATGATACTGGAGTGATACTGATCACTGATAACTAGGCAATAATTTAAAGTGCACAGCACAAGTGCCCCAAATTCAACTAACAGTACGCTTCTCTAGAAATGGCTTAATTTTTTTATTATTGGCAAGACTAGACTACGTAGTCATCCACGACAGCATGTTACCTTAAAATGAAATTCGTCTTCTTTGAAACAACTGCAGGCTACGAGGGTGATGTTGCGGTGTAAAAAGCGTTCCTCTTACCCGTAAAAATAAAATGAGTTGGAATTTTTAAAAAGATATGAACTGTAGTAAAAAAAAAAAAATGTTAATATTAACTGCTTATCTCAGCCTCAGTACCCGGAGACAGGCAGCCGCCCAGCGAGAAAGGAGCAGTAACTGTTTCGGTGCGCGTACCTGTTGCTTGGGGAAGTACACGTGGCGCTCGGCCGGCCAATGGCTGCGCCTCTCAGCTTTGACAGCAGCGCCCGGTGCGGCTGACGTCCGTCGCCACAAGACCGATTCAGTCGTATTTTACCTCCTGAAAGTGGCAGTCAATAAGAGCGACGTGTCTATTTAAAGGCGCGGACTCATGCTCTGCCAAAGCCTAGATGGATCTTCTCAGAACCCGTTTTTAACTAGATATCTGAATTTAGTGCGCATAGGCAAGGTTTTAACTGAGTACATTGTTAAGAGATATATTGTTTTATTTTGTTTAATGTAAATGCGTTTTTTTGGTAAACCAAAAACAATAGTATGTAGATTACTAGATTCTGTCCGTATAATTAACTGAAGAAAACACATTGAAGCCGCAATTATAAATGTCCTGATTTTAAAAACGGCATTGTTCCACACATCTAGTACGATGCATTCGATAATATTACGTTTCCCTCTATATTTACCTACAGGGCCATACACGTTCAGGCAGGGAGGGCTCGTAAATGAAAATAATAAATAAATAAATAAATATTGGTTATTTAATGCCAGACAGTTTCTGGATGAGTTTAAGTTGTGGACTCAAGTGCCTTATGAAATAGTAACTTATGATTATGTTAAAATACATACTGTCGATTAACTGGTGTAGATTAATAATCAATATAAAAGTGGGGTTATTGTGAATCCACTTTGCCTACACAGCCTTGTTACAAGAACTATTCACCAGCTTAAACTTCTTCAAATATTTGCATATGGGCATTTGCATTACAGCTGGGTGTTACCTGTTCTCACAATACCTGTGGCTTTACAGCATCTAAGAGGATTTAGATATTTATATTTGGACAAGCACCTTAAGGTCTACGGAACAACTTGAGACAAACTGGAACAGCACCTACACCCAACCCCAAAGAGTGTCAAATCCATTATTGGTGATAAACAGGCAGGAAGACCCACCTTGGTATTCATATGACCACAACAGAAAAGCTAGGTATGTTAAAAGCTGTGTAAAAGTTCTGATCATAGGCATAGAGGCGTTACACACTGAGCCCCTCAACCGCCTCCCAAAGTTATACGTGGGCCCCAGTCACAGAGGAGACCCAGTTAGTGTCCCATCCCCCCCCCCCCCTCTAGGTTGGCAAATTTAACCGTCGGGCCCCCTGCTGCGAAACCTCTCCTCCGCCCCTGAATATCCCTGACCCTAGCAGACTTCTAACCCTAACCACAACCACAGCCCAACCCAAATGCTAACCCTAATTCCAGCCCCACCCTAATGCAAACCCAAATC
Source organism: Hyperopisus bebe (assembly GCA_026777045.1). Lineage (NCBI taxonomy): Eukaryota > Metazoa > Chordata > Actinopteri > Osteoglossiformes > Mormyridae > Hyperopisus > Hyperopisus bebe. The sequence continues at coordinate 17,010,973 of JAODJW010000094.1, forward strand.
CTGATGCTAACCCTAACCCCCAGCCCACCCTGTTAATCCTTGTCCAATAGTCATTGTTGTACTTTGATGTACAGGTGTTTGACCACTCAAGATGCTGCAATAATTATCTGTCATTGAACTTCAGTGAAATCCCAGTTCATTACTCCAGTCAATATTTCAGTGTCAAACAACTCTACCATTTGTCCAGAAGCTCCACAAAATCATTTACAAAAATTAATCTTTCATCGGGTTGAATAAACCATACATTTGTGCTTTATGGACACCGGGAACACAAATCGAGCAATTATGACTTTGGATTGAGTCAAAACCAGAACAAAATGCAGTGGGCATTTCTTAAATCGTAATGTTTGGGGGGGAAAAAATGCACATATAACAGGGGAAATAAGCACTGAGAGTTTGTGAATGGAATATAAAAGGCATTTTTTATTTATTGTTAATATTAAATAACCATATTGGACTTGAATTTCAACAAATTACGTGTATGAATCAACATGAAGTAAAAATACAATTTCATTAAATGTACAGCTTCAGGGATAGAGTAAGCTGATTTTTTCTGTACTGCAATTTAATAATTATACTGAAATGTGTATTATTACCCATTAAACAAAATGCCTAAGACTTCATCACATCACTCCCAATTTACAGACATCGTCAACATTTATTTACATTAGCAAAATTTAACAATAAGTTACACTTCAAATGTGCAAGGTGAAGCAATACTTACAGAATAACTTAAATTTTCAAGTCAGGCTGGAGCACAGGTTGTTCTTATTGCAAACGTTTGTACATAAAAAAACATAAATAACAAGAGCATTTATTTGTGATGCACAAAAAATGGAGATTCAGAACCATTCACTTGAATCTTTGGGATCCCTTCTAAATTCCATCATGAGAACCAAGACAAACAGACCCCCTGCTACAAATTCTCTACTTCATCTGGAGAAATGGAGAATAAAGCTAGTTAATGATGGTGACAACCAATCACATTAGGCAGCTCACCTTACCTTATGATTGGATGGTAAAATTATTTAAAGTTTGAAAAAAAATAGCTGCTCACATTATTTTAGGACCAATCATCTTTAATGTCCCACTTTGACGCTGTATTGCCATTAGCCCATATTCATAATCTGCTGGCTATTATATCCCCCCAGATGCATTCAAGAATCAAATAAATACTGTACCTGTTTCAGACATTCAATTAAAAATACTTTCGACCTCTAATAGGGTTTCAGAGGAACAAATTGCAGAAGTACCATGGAGACCATGTACCTTTGCTTGCAAAACAGTTGCACATTATCAACACTTCATATCAGACAGAGAACTTTACTTGTTATTGCAGCTTCTTTGCAAGAGTCCACACAGTTGCTGCTTAGCTTATGTGGTTTTCAGAGTTTATATAAAAATTCATTCACAAAAAACTCAAGCGTCTTAATACTGAACGTTTCTCGATCATGTCTACTTCACATTACACTCTAAACAGTCAGATCAAGTAGATCAAGTAGATCCAGTATCGTGGAATTTCAGAAAAATGCTGTCTGCCTCTCAGTGGCCCGTGTGAAGTACAATGGCACAAGGAGAGATGAGCAGCTTTACAAATGACAGTATCTCCTCATTTCTTTCTCACCTTCATCTGAAACCAACACAATCACACACAACACAATGAACGCTGGCAGAGAGGACCAAGCGACATCATCTAAATGCTGCAAGAGTACAAAAAGTTGCTAACTCCAAAAAATAAAACATAGATTTCTGCAGAATTTAGTTTGCTCCCATTGTTAATGTCTGTCTTTAGCTCAGAGCATCTGTGGCACTGGTAAGGAGAATCACCCCCTAGAGAGGCATGTCTTGCTGAGGCTAATCTTGCAGTCTATGTAAATGAACGTGACCTATGCCTTTATACGTATCTGCTACCTTGAATCACTACTGTCAACATAAGAGATGGTGTGATCATTGCCGTTCCATGCAACTGCAAAAAAACAAGACGAAAGGTCTTTCTGCCGAGCGCTGGACTAACAACCCAAAAGATGTTCTGAGAAACATCTGTAATTTGCAAGGAGAACTTAGAAACCAAATAGTCTGCTTATACCCCTCTTCATAAGTTAATTAGCCAGTACAAATTAGACTCATTAGTAGATTTGTTTTAAACAAATGCACCATGTGCATTGAATTAAACTCCATCTCCAAATAGCACTCAGGGCCAAAAAATTAATAGAAAATAGAAAGAAATAGAAAATAGAACATAGAAATAGAAAATAAAAGGATATGAGTTGTACTAGCTGGTATTGCATGGTGCTTACAGACATGATAGGCACGGATAGAGAGGGGCTTTGCTGTGGGAGGCCCTACACACGGCATCGTTACAGCACTCTGTACAGAATAGCAGCACTGCTAGAGATCAGCATCTATATGATGGCTGTTAAAGTACAAAGTTGTACATCTTGCAGTAAATTTTGAGGTCCACTTCCTCCACACTTAATCCTTGTCCCCGTCTTCGCTGCTCCCTAGAGAAAAACGATAAAATGAGACAAACCACATTATGTAACGGCAATATCATAACAGAGGTATTTTGTAAGAGTTCTTCTTTGTCATGGTATTAAACTTCTTTTTTATTTGTATCCAAAACGTTCTGCTTCAGGTTGATCATTAACTATACCATCCGTTTGATGTGATCTTCAGCATGGTCTGGGATGTGTAACATTATCTTTGGGATGTGTAACATTAGCTTTGGAGGCTTTTCCAGAGAAGGGTGGAAGGCACACCTGCATGGCTCCCAGGGAGGGTCACGATCACCAGCTAGCTTAATCAGTAAAACTCCACACTACTTCCCTTCCCCTTGCCATGGCTGGACAGGACTACAGGGCCATCGCTAAGTACACCCAGCAGGCACGCATGCTTCAGACGCTACCCATGGTATGTGACTGATGATTACATTCCCCTCAGCCTTGGTCCAACATGTCAAGGTCCATTTATTTGTTAAATGCCACCCCTGCCTATTTGGTCAAAATGTCCAAAGGGAATGTTATACATTTACAACGTGGCTAATGTGTGTCGCTGCAAACATTTGGTGTTTCACACCTACTGCAAATGGCACTGCAAACCTTCCCATTCAAAAAAGAACAAATGGAATATAATTCTGATAAAACTGGTCATGTACCTCCCTCTTTTTCTACCACGCCATTCACACCAGCGCAAACACACATTTACACATGTATTACGCACAAGGTACTTAGAAAAAGCCAAAAAGTAATGTGTTTATGTATTTCTTAGAGGCATGTTTAAATTCATAAAGCTTTATAACAGAGGAAACAGTTGAGGAACTGCAAGTTGTTTTATCACACTACTTACTACATAGAACGTATCACAAGTACAAGAACTTACCCAATGTGAATTTACAGAAGTGGTTAAGACACCAGGACTGTGATGATAACTCCCAAAAGCAGAGGCCCTGCCCTGGTGCCCCAATGACAGGACTCACCTGAACCGTGAACACAGCTGTTCACATACAAAGCGAGGAGCTGCATGCTTCACTCTGGCTGTGAAACAAGGTCTGAACACATGCTGGCGAACGGCAGATGGTGTCACTGCATTAAGCTGATTTTACACACTGCATGCACGACAGGGCACTATCGAAACTATCAGTTTTGATCTAAACCGCCAAGTTTCGCTCTGGCTTGCTGGAGCTATTATTATCATTTTGCGACTTATCGCTTTCAGAATAAGGTTTTTCCATCAGAAAAATAACCACTCCCCTGGCACCAATTTTACTAGCAATTAAAAAAATGTTCTTAAACACAGCTTAAATGTAGCGACACGGCTGGTTCTGCACAGTACAGCCACAGAAGGGCAGATACTGGGACTGAGGGCAGCCTGTCCTTCTGGCTGCAGACCCAAGGTCAGAGTCAGGAGGTGGCTAGCTGCAGCTGCCATGGGGTAACCCGCACTGGCCTGCCACAGCTGTCCCAAACACTCGCACCCCACTCAGAGCCCACACCAAGGCCGCGCCCCCGCCTCCCCGCCACACTCTAGGCTCTTCACTCTACGTCTCATGTGCGTTTCATCATGAAGGCTGAGATCAAGAAGCCATCAGAGCTGGCTGGTGTCAGACCGCGGGGCGAGAGCTGTGCGCAAAGGGTGTCAGCTTCATGTGGACGTCTGCTGTCACAGCCCCCCCCTCCCCCCCCTCGCAGAGACTGCTCCCGTGTAATGGAGACGTGGAAGTCATAAAGAGGGTTGCCAGATATGTGCTCACACCCACCTCACTGGGCACACTGACGTCAGCACCCCCCCTTTAGAGGGTCTGGGGCGGTGGGGGTGGGAGGGGGCAGCAGATGCCTCGGGAGCGTCACAGCTGTTAGTGAGGTGGGGGGAGGCATTAAACGCTGACTCATATGAAATCGTAAAAAGGGCACGGAGCAGCTCACTCTTTCCATGAGCCCACGGGGGGGGGGGGCAGAGTGAGCCCCCCATGTCATCCTGACAACAGGGACCAGAAGTGTGGTGCCCAAGGTCCCACTGAGGTCCCCACACGCACGATTGCCATGGGAGCTAAACCATAACCTTCTCTTCCATCCCAGAGCATCTGCTGCTTAAAGCCGAGATGAAAGGTATGATTACATTACAAACAGGGAAATTCAGTGAAAAATAGTTCTTCCCCCATCTGGTGCTAATTTTACATCCTTTCAACAATAAATGCTATCAGATTTTAACAGATTCTGAGTGCAAAACAAAAGGATACCTACTGATTACATTTATTAGGTAAAAAATAATTGCACTTCCTCCTCAGGTATAACTGTGGTTTTACATTTTATTCCTAAAAAAGCTTTTATGGGACAGTCAATCCTAGGAAGATTCGGCACCACGCTGATTTGGGCTGCACAGCAAGGCTCCTACAAATGGAAATGGCGAGAAGATTTTTCTTGCGATTTTTCTTGAATGTCTTTTGACGTAATGATGTACTTCTAGAATGTGCAGGCATATTTCATTCTGATGGTAAAGACCAAAGACGGATGGGTATTCGGCAAGCCAGGCCCAGAGCAGACCTGTTTGCAGACATTTTAAACCTTATTTACTCCTTCCTTGAGGATTTGATCACAGGACGATGGAACTGTGAAGGTTGACACTTGAAGACTGCAAACCGACCAAATCAAAGTGCCACAATTTGCTTCAATTTTCCCCATCTTAGATTTCCTCTATAGGTTACTACAATCCACAGAATCATGAATGAATTCAATGTGGTAACTGCAAAAGTGTTCTTTTAAGTAATATGAACCAAACGAAATGGACTACAGAGTAAAAAAACGAAACACACATCCGGAAAGCAGCTTTTCTTACATAAATTAATGGGTACAGGGGCAGCTGTACACACAGCACCGACCAGATGGACATCTGTTTGAACATTAATATGTATGTGTAAGCATGTATATATTACATTGTGAGGACCAAATGTCCCCACAATGAGATAAAAACCTGTTATTTTGACCTTGCGGGGACATTTTCTTGGTCCGAGAAACTTAATTTTATGAAAATCTGTGCCTGCAATGAAAAAAACTAAAAAGATGTGTATTTTGTGTGGTTACTAATGGTTAAGGTTGTCATTGTTGGGATTAGGGTTTGCCCATAGAATCACGTGTGTGTGTGTGTGTGTGTGTTTTCCTATCAAGCGTCTCCCACCTTCTTGCTCCATGTCAGAGTCCGTGAAGTGGGTGAGGGAGAATCTGGCCATGTTGGAGGGAGACACAGAGAAGCGAGAGTAGGAAGATGGCAGAGTCCAGATCTGCTCCCCAGTACGGCTGGGAGGTGGAGGGGAAAGGCAGCGGGAGGGTGGTGAGGCAGTTGTTCTGGATGCAAAGAGGTGATTGGCTGTCCTGGCAAGGAAGGCGGGCTCTGGCAAGGTGAAATCATCATCCCATTCGAAGCCACCACCTGAGAAGCCAACAAAGATTCTAGTTACAAGTACAACTAGCAATGATGAAACAGGGCATGGCCAGGACACGTGCGCCGTGATCGGTATGACAGTGCCTCGCACACGTGCCTCACCTTCTTCATCAGTGGAGCTCTCTGAGCTGGTGAGCCTGCTCAGAGAGCTGGAGGGGGACCCCGCGGTGCTAAACTGTGGGGCAGAGCCTGCTACCGACGTATGGTCACCAAGCTCCTTGGTGGGTGTGTCCTGAAAGCCACCATTACATCATGGTCAAATTTTTGGGGGGGAGAAGACATTCTGCTACTCACCAACACAAGCTAATGGACTGCTAATCAACAGCAAAAGTTTATTGCACATAATATTAAAGATATGCACTGAAACTAATATGAAACTAGTTAGTAATAGGTTTCATTGGGCAACAGGGGTGTTCAATAATGTGTTAAGGAGAGATTACCACTGACTGGCAAGTTTGTTTATCAACTAAATCAGAGAAAATAGATGCGTCACCCTACACTGGGCAAAAATAACTTTGTACATAGACACTGAATGAGTCTGCAAGACCGTAATGGAGTAATTAAAACATTCGATTGACTTCATTCAAATTGTCTGTGTCTAATAACTCAGTTATTTTATTGAATTTGTGGTCTGCTTATATATATATTTTGCAGAAAATATCTTTTCCACAGCCTGTTGATTACCTGGTCAAAGAGGTAAACTGTGACATCATCAAAGAAGGACACAGTCTTTGTCCTAAGGTCATCATCTGAGCCTCCTATCTGCGAAGGTCTGGGGGTGATCGCTGAGGTTGGTTTCAGGAGGCCTCTAAGGCTGCAGGCCTCACTGCCATCAGTGACAATGACAGGTACCCTGTGACCAGCATCATCTTCACTGTCAGAGCTGGATGCAGACTGCTGGTAGATGTGTGCGTTTCCATCGTCTGAGTCATCACTGTTCTCATCCTCCTCATCAGCATCGGCACTGTCCTCCAGCCCAGTCACCACTGACAGGCTGTCCAGCTTACCCAAGTATCTTCCCTCAATATCAGGTTCCTTCAGCCTGGGTGCATCTCCCACATTATCTAACCTTGAGTTCACAGCCAACAGGAAAGATGTGGCATTTTTAGGCTGCTCAGACTGTGGTGTGTATTTGTACAAGCAAGCTGTCACTCCATGGGCATCGTCTGTTCCTTTTTCATCATAAAAACATACAAATGAATCATCCTTCCAGTCGTCTTTTGTGACAAGGTCTGTCTCATTTTTGCTTTGGATAAGCAAGGAGTTAGGCTGTAGGATAGCAGCTTCTGAAGCATCCATCTGAACATTAGTGTGGAACTGCTGTTCCTCCATCTCGACAACTTTCTCAAGAAGAGGAGTTTTTCCAATACAGTTGTCAGTTGCTCCAGCAGAAGTGCGTAATGGAAGAATGGAGTCATTGAGCAACCTGTCGGGTTCAGAGTCATTATCTGAGAAGTAAGCAGAATCGCGATAGCTCTGCTGGCCACTGCACTGGAGCTCATGGTCAGGTTCAGCAGGAGTCTTTTCAATGAAGGCTTCTCCTTTATCTTGCAGAGCATCCAGCATCCTGTCTGCCGCTGACACTAAAATGTCTGGGGAAGGCTGCAAACCTATCACAGGGCTTCCTTCAGCTGGAGTATCTTGGATGGTGGGCTGGGAACTCCATTCTGGAGATTCCACATTCTCTGTTTCATAACCACTGTCAGCCGTTTTGTAAGCAGGCTGAGGTTTCTCAGAGGCAGTGCTGTTGAGCACCTTGGTTGAACCCAGCAGAATCTGCATATTCAGAGAATCCATGGAGTCTGGAGTCATCAAAGAATTTCCACCAAAGAAAGTCCTCAAAATGGCTGGAATATGGTTGTCAAGAAGACTATCTTGGTTTGTCTGGTCCAAACATGGTGCGGAAATTTGTAGTGAAGGTTTGTCAAGAGACTCAATCATGCTGCAATCTTTAGCATGCGACAGTTCAGGTGCTACATTATGTAAATTGTTTGAAATTTTCCTAATGGCACTGCCAGCTGAATGGTTAGCAGTACACCCTACTTCATGATCACTGTACAGCACCCTTTCTGAACCTCGCGAAGGAGGTGAAATGAGGTTACACTTTGCAGAGTGTTTGGTGTCTGCTGAGCACACATCTCCCGGAGATGCTCCAACACTTCCTACCAGGCTCAGTTTCTTGGCAGCTGTGATCATAATGTCATTAATGACATCCTGACAGAATACAGCTGACTGCCCAAGGTCAGAGGGACGTAGATTGAGCTCAGAAGTTTCAGCCAGATCAGGTAGAGCAGAGGTAGATGTAGAGTCAAGGGTAAAGCCAATGCTGGATTCTGAGGAATGCAACAGATCATTGGAAGAGCAAATGTTGACCTGGAGCTGGTCTTGAACGGTTTCTCCCGTAGCCAGTGTACTTGAAGGCACCAGTGACTCACTTTTTGCTAAATCCTTTGAATCCTGATTTAAAAAGTTCAAAAGTTTATCCTTTGGAGAAAGAACGTTCTCAGGAGATTCTAAAAAACATGCAATCTTACTACTTTCACCTGAATCGATCTCAGCACTACTGTGGATTATATTTTCAGGAATGCAGCTAATACCAGCCCCTAAAATGTCTTGACCCAGATCCCTATGTTCTACTGATGAACACTGCTTCATCAGACACTTCTCATGGAGAATAAAATAATTATCTATAGGTGTGTCTTCAGTAAGATGTATCAAATCTGAATCCTCACTTACGTTCTTAGAGCATAATGTCTGCTGATCGTCTCCTAAAAATGAACTACTATCCATTTTCCTCTGATCAGTGTTCTCTAAAGAAGCCCAGGTTTTGGCATTAAGATTTAGCAGTTTGGGATTACCCCTATTCCAGGAAGCCGTGTCTCTGTGTTTAGAACTAGTTCCATGGAACATGTTTGCATGATAGGGGCTTTCTGGGTCACTGGATGACCATTCCTGGCTCTCCTGCAGATTGGAATCCTTAGAGTCGATACTGGTCCCAAAAAAATCATGGTCAATGCTGGTGTCACCCAGGAGACTACTCTGTAAGACCAGATGTTGCTTCTCGTTTTCAGCCAGCTCCAAGTTTTCACAAGTGTCTAGAACAGCAGAGCTGTCATCTACCTGAAACTTGTGCATCCCCGGCTTCTCCAGCTGAATGTAGTGCTGCTTCCGAGTGTCTGGTGTTTTATGCACACTGGCACCAATGCTGGTAAGCTCAGAAAGGGTTCCATGACTCCCTACTTCTGCAGCAGACATTGATGAGTGCGGTGGGCTTAAATGTAAGAGTGGGAAGAACATATTGCGGTAGTTGAGGGTGGTTTGCCCGACCCCGCGATCATGACTGTAATGGTCATGCTTGGCTGTTTCCCACACATACTCAAAGTTGAGGCCTCGGCTGGTCTCGGTCACTGTGAGCACCTCGTCCCCTCCACCGCTGGAAAGCTGTCTGAGGATGGGGAAGGATGATTGGCTCGCGGGAGCTTGCCGGTTGTAGGAGTTGGGCTTGAGGGCACTCCAGCGCTGCTCGAAGTCTTCTTCAGTTTCCCGCTGACCCTGCATACGGAGATACGTGAGCAGGCGGTGCACCTCCTCTGCTGTGGCCCTTCTAGCTGGTGGGAGCCAGCAAAACTGCAGCACCTCATACCTGAAGAGAGGATGGCGCGATTAACCAAAAACCGTGGCATGATCCTTTTACAACAACAGTGACTAAATACCCCAATCATTCTCCTGCCTCCCTCACTCCAAAAGGAATACAAAGCATTCAGATCACAGGATGCACAAAGTTTGCACTCTAATGCCAAAAGACTACCATGCAGCCATTAAACTTTATATTATAATGCGTGTCTGTCATAGTGTATGTGTACATATGAGGATCTGCAGTCTTTTTTCGGTCCACTACAGAACAAGTCTCTGGTCTTGTGGTTGTATTTATGCCCAGTGTTACTAAAGGTCGACAGCAAGCAGTTCATTGCTAGATACAGGATTCAACACATTTCACACACTTGAAACACAGACATTAAGTTTATGTATTCTGGGATAATTTTTATCTATCATGCTTATTATGACAGGAAGCATGGAATGTATTGATTTCTTAAGAACATTCTGAAATTAAAAACTACCTTTTTCATAAAGTAAAACTTACCTTACAATCAGTTATGAGGAAGTAAATACAGTACAGTTTACCTTTGTTAAAATGCATACACTGATTGTGATTAAATTTTAGACTAGCTTTATTTTAAAGTACATTTTATTCACTCTAATCCTACTTAAATTATCACAAAACAGAATGTACAACCCCGTTTCCAAAAAAGTTGTGATGCTGTGTAAAATGTAAATAAAAACAGAAATTAATGATTTATAAATCATATAAACCCATATTTAATTGAAAATAGAACAAAGACAACATGTCAAATGTTGAGAACGGGAAGGATTGTTTTAAGATAAATATATGCTCAATTTGAATTTGATGCCAGCAAGACATTTCAAAAAAGTTAGGATGGGGCAACAAAAGACTGGAACAGCTGTGTAATGCACAAAACCCCTGGTTGAACATCTCACAACTAATTAGGTTAATTGGCAACAGGTCAGTAAGCTGATTGGGTATAAGAAGAGCCTCCCAGAGAGGCAGAGTCTCCTTGCGGTGAAGATGGAGAGAGGTTCACCACTCTGTGAAAGGCTGTGTAGGCAAATAGTGCATCAACTTAAGAATAATGTTCTTCAATTAACTTTTTTGGAAACAGGTTTTTACAAATCTGATTAATAAGAATTTTCTCTTACAGAAACAACTAAGAATTCACACCATTATTGTCAGAATCTTTCCCTCGCCCGCAAGTCAGTAAATATTGAAACTGTGCTGTACATCACCATGTACGCAATAGGAAATATTCCCCTCTTTAGTCACCAGGCAACCTTAAAAAGAGGGACCAAAGGAAGAAGCAAAGAGGAGCTGACTCACTGGGCACCGTGACGGAGATGGAGATGAATGCACACACATAGATACAGACACACACATACATAAGTGTCTTCTAAAAAAAACTAGGTAAATAGGAATTAAATTAAATGGAAATTAAAATTAAATGGAAATTAAAATATAAGTATAGAATATCAGACCAGAAATACAGGAAGTTTTGTAAATTTGTCTCACAAAATGTGTCTAAGCAATTCTGGCTCTAAATCATCATGTCATTATATCAGGGGAAATGTAAATGCCACAGATTAATGACAACAGCCAAGCCTAAGGTGCTGCTTTAGTGACCCATGTACTATATGTACTCTATGAAAATTCACCCCAGGTGAAAAAAAAATACAGAAAAATATATGTCAACGTGCAATTTAAATTTATTGGGAGTTTTAGGAGGACTTGCACTACTTGAAATGCTGAAGACAAATCATTTGTGTGCAGGGGGTATAAAATTAGACCTGCCTCCCAAAAATATCACCGACGATCATTGACGGGGCTGTCTAATGCGCGCGCTGGTACACGCACAAACATGGACGCACGCGCCGTTTATCTATTCATTGAAAACAGGCTCACCATCTGTCAGAGTACGGCAGCTCCAGCTGTGGCTTGCAGAGTTTAATCTGCTGTTCCTGTATCACGTGGATTAGCACGTCTCTGTCGGGCAGGTGTGCGTAAGGCTGGGCGGCGCGCTCCAGCAGCTCCCACAGCGTCACCCCCAGGGCCCTGCGGACACACCATTTGCTGTTCTTCCCCATCAGACGTGACCCACCCACCCGCCCAGCCC
>JAODJW010000094.1:17022750-17034761 GCA_026777045.1 Hyperopisus bebe
CCCAGCCCACTAAACAGGCCCCGGAGAAAACGCCACTCCGCTCAGTCCTAAATCCTCCAGCACACATTAGCACATTAAGAGAATTCATGTTTAATCAGTGTTTAATCAGTAATTATAATGACCCGCTGCTAAACCCTCAAGCGCTCAAAGAAATGTCTCCCGCTGACATCATCGTTAATGTGCTACTGAACACAGCCTGCCTGGAAAACACTTCTCTGGGATACTGTCATTCATGCTTTTCATGCACTTGTGGAGCTCCGTTCATCATGCCATTTGCGTAGAGCAGTAAAACTTGGTAATGGGCGTAAGTTTAAGCCTCTCAAAGTTATAGTCAAATGTGTGGGATTGAGAAAACATTGGGAAGTAGGTGCCTTAAGCAGCTCTTCCATCGTCGGGAGAAGTTTATGAAAGAGAGCCCTGAAATGTCAGCTTCACCTGGCAGAGCAAACAGGAAGCCTCATCTGGAGCAGTGTGGAGACTGCAGATGCTCTGCCGAGGTGTGCGCTCTGTGTTTGCCAACTCCTTTAAATAACCATATTCATGGGTCTTTTTCTATGGATCCCCACAAATCCCAGTCAAATTTGCCAAGTGAATTTAAGGGAGAGATTTTGGCATTTTCTTAAGGGCAACTTATAAGTGAAATAAAAGTTTCAAAAAACAGGGAAGCATTTTTGCTGTTGTCTATACTCAGGCCTAGCTCAGGGTGAGGGGGTTTGTAGATTCAAATGAGCAAGAATGAGATCAGATTCCACAACTGAAAGGGTATAAAGCTAAGTGCTAAAACAAAAAGTTTACAATTATTAACATAAGGCTTCTGTTTATGAGCAACACTCAGATTATGTTGTTTGCAAAGACATTAAGTGTTTGTGGAAACATTAATAGACTCCGTTAGAACATATTTGGAAGTCATATAAGAATATGTGCATGTCTCCTTCAGCCGTAACTGCTCAGTAATTTACATAATACTGTGGAGCCTCCTCTTCCACACTGCAGTTGTTACAGGAGACAACAGTCCCAGGCAGGCTGAAGCAGCAGGTGGAGAGAGGGCCCTACCATACGTTGCCCTCCTTGGTCTGCTTCTCCATGAGCACAGTGCCATGCAGCTCCGACAGCAGCTCTGGGGCCATCCAGCGCAGGGGGATTGCAGACTCCTCTTCAGTAGTGATATAGTCCTCCTGTGCAAAACAGGGGGCATCAATAATTCACTAACAAAGGGACCACTCAGATTACCCCATTTCATGCAAACCCCTCTGTTACCGTAAACAGCGGGCACAAATCGCAGATGTAGCAATTCCTGATGACATCACACATTAACCGGATTACAGGAAGTGTGACGGTGAGGCTGAATAGACAGTCTCTCAAATCAGGCCCACAGCTCCAAATCACCTGTTTAACCTCACAAACAGAACTGCTGTTATTGTACACCTCCTGTTATCTTATTCATATTTCCCTATATTCTGTTTATTTATGTGCCTTTGTACAATACTGTTTGCACTTTGTCTTGAGGTTTGCACTCTGCGTTTGCATCTTTATGTTTGTGTGTTGCTGAATGCAGACAAATCAAAAACAGTATACCAACTAATCAGCCTATCTATCTATCTATCTATCGATCTATCTCATGACATGCTGAATCAAAATTTTCACCCCACAGACTGACCATTTTCAATCACAGACAAGGACAACATAACACACTTAAAGCCTACCTTGTACTTTGATGGGCCTATACCGTAGTCCCCGATTTTGACCGTCAGATCTGTGGTGATGAAGCAGTTCCGCAGGGCCAGGTCGCTACATGATGAAGAGGAGAAGTAGGACAGAAAAAAAATTAAGGGCAGGGCAGCCTGAGGTCAACACTGTGATCAGCCTGTGCTAAGGACATGTGAGGTTTGGGTATGTCACCTGTGACATCACATCCAAAGAGCAGACAATGTCTGCTGCATGTGATGTCATTTTGGAATAAAAGCAAATAGCAAGAAGTCACATAACATTATAGGATGGCTATGCTGCCATCTGGTGGTCATACTCATACATACATTATCCCCTCTGAACAGGCTCGGAATGAGGCATGCCACAGAGCGACCTTGTCACCCATGTTTTAGTTCCTTTACATACTGAAATACTCTCTCAAACTGTGGATTATATATGGATGGGGAGCAAAGTTGATCTTCACCAACTGTGAACACCCAGTGTAACCTATCCAATGGGAAGCAGGCCAAAAAGCACACAACAATCCCAACCAATCGAAAGGCAGCATTTAACAATGCAGCTGTCAAAACCCAGTTTCTCCCACTTCTCCAGCCATGGTGAATTGAGGCAGATGAAGGAGAAATAGCGGATCAAAAGTTACTGTACAGCACCAGGCACCACTCTGGGTACAAACCTGCTGAACAGTGTGTACAGGTACCTACACAACAGCAAACAGGCAGCCAAATAGAGGGCAATGTGTCAGCCTGTGTAGACAGTCCTTACTGCATTTTAGAGACAGGGTAACTGTCAGAGTCAAACAGGAATAGAAAGGTGAACCTAGGTGCTTTTGGTGACAGGAAATAGTTATCATTAGACAATAGACAGTGTGTGACAGGAAAACCATCATACAACACAGACAGACCTTAAAAGGAAAAGGTCTTCATAGTGGGCCAATAGTGGGCTTGGAAACCAGCTTGCATTTTAAAATAAAACCTTTGAGTCACTAACACAGGTGGAAAAGCTGCAGTCGGAATGGACACTTACAAGCATTAATAATAAAAACCAGTTGGGTTATTCTCAGGCTCCAGAAACAAAGTGCCTCTTCCTCCTGCTGTTAAAATGCATTGCTTGCAGGCTGACAAACACTCACCTAGCCGGGGGGGCGGGGGCGGGGGGGGTAGACAAACAATCTCACAGGCCGAAGGTAATTGCCTTCTGTGTGCTGCTGTCAGCTGGCAGGCTGTGGACTGTGCCCCCTCCCTGCTAACACCCCCCTCCCCCCCACGAGGTCCAGCTGCTTCCGTTCACCCCCTGGCAACAAAATCACTGATGCTGGAGCTTATCCCATCTCGCTCATGCAGCACCGGGATTCTGCTCCCAGGGAGGAACACCGCTCTCAGGAAGAACGGGGTGGGGGGGTGACTTGGAGAGGATGGAGGGAGGACGGCGAGCCTGGGAGAAGGCTTGGGTTTCACCCCCCTCTGATCTGGCTCCGAGGGGTACCACCCTCCCCAGCCCAGCCCACCCCAGCTCGGGCCAGGCCAGGCCAGTCTACCCGCCGCCCCTCCCAGTACCCCCTGCCAGACCCCTGACACCACCTAAAATAAAGAGGGATGTATTTTAAACTCCTCCAGCTCACTTGGCAGCTATTGGTGCATACAGTACGGCTGGCCAGAAAGAGCCGGGGCAGTCACCTTCCCCTACAAGGTAAAACGCAGCCAAACTACAACCACACACTGTAAAATTTATCAGCATTCAGTGATTTATCCCAGCCAGGGGAGTGTGTTATATCTTCATTGGGATTTCATTTCCTTTTTAACTCATGTCTTTATGCAAAACACTGATAACCAGTATGGGGCATTTCAGGTCCAGAAGCTACAAATCCAGACCAAGATTTTGTTTTGACCAGCCAGCTGAGCATGAAGAGTCACAGTGAGAGTTTTTAACTGCTTTGTAGCAACAAAATTTTGATGTGGATTTGTAGCTTCTGGACTTGAAATGCTCAGCACTGCTGATACCTGTGAACTTGTTTGTAAACCTGAGCACATCTGAAGGCTGTGTGTGTCTGGGTGGCAGAAAACCATGTTGAAACGTTTCAGGTTAAAACTAGTATTAAAATGAGCGACTCCCCTGCAGACAGAATCCATTCTACACAAAGAACAGAAATCCATCACTGTCAAGGCGGCCTATGACACAGTAAAGTCACAGTGTGATTGGTTATACTGTATTTACAGCCTGCTGTCCCTGTTTCTCACGCCCAGCTTCTGAAACCCACATGGGCTTCTTTCCTTTTTTGCCATTTGCCAAAACTCGGCCGAAAGCACAGAATAGCTCTGCTCTCCTCCACCGGCCTACGTGCTACTTTCCAGCATGAACCCCGAAAAAGGGCCATTTTTCGCCACCATGGTCTCCCCGTCTTGTTATATTCTGTAGGATAAAAATAGCACCGTCCCCGCAGCCCAGACAGTCACCCTCCCGTGAGGATACACCCCGCTGGGTGCTCCGGACCATGTCGAGCAATGAGGGGTAGGGCCGGGGGGTGGGCGGAGCTATGGGGGCGGAGTCATGGGGGCAGGCTGGGGGGCTGGGCCGTAAATCAACTCACTACCAAAAGCGGAGCTCGGCGGCTGCAGCGTTTCCATTGGCCCGCTGTGACAGTGCCACCTTTTGGGTTATAATGCATGTAATTAAAAAAAAAAAAGTTTACAAAAATATCCTTTACACACAAAGCGCCGAATCATCATCTCTCTCCAACAGACAGTAAGTGACACCAAGCAATCCGTGGGAGCTGTGCAATTGGACACCCCCGGGGCTTATCCGAGCACGCAAGACAGAGACGACGCGCTAAGAGCCCGCGTCACTCTATACCTGTGGCCCTCACTTGCTTGGGCGCCTGTTGCCTCAGGGGTAGGAATGAGACCGAAATGGTCACTTCAGCTGCCTGGCGGTCCTTTTTGGGGGAATCGAAGTGGCTGGCAGCGGGCGCCAGTAATGCACAACAAAACTCTGAGATAACAGAGAGAACGGGTGAAGTGGACTGCCAGGAAAACGCTAATAAGTCATTCTGTCTCGCATACGTCTCTGCTGAGGTCCCTGGCTTACAATAAGGCAGGTTCCACCATGTGGTCTGGAGCACAAATCAGATAAAATCCCAATATCAGACATCCAGGGGGCTGTTGAAGGAAACCGTACAAAATTTGTAAACCATAGGTTCCAGCCATAGTGACTTCAGGACACGTTTTCCCCACTGTGTGGTCATGTGACACCTCTCAAGCAATGATCCTAATGCCATATAGTAAGCAAGGAACAGAAGTAAGCATTTAAGCACAGGCCAATAAAACAACTTTAAAATCTACACTGAACATTTTAATATTTGTACTTTAATATACTGACGCTCTGCTACTTACAACTGAGATATGTTCCGAATGGCTGTTCGTAACTTGAAATGTTCGTAAGTTGTTATTCAACATCATTTTTACGGTTCCCGCAAGTTCTAAGAACTAGGATGCTGGGAGTACGGACGCTACGCTGCTGCGTGGCGGGAGTAGCGGCCAGAAGTCATACTATGCGGAAATGGCGTGCAGAAAAAAAATTTGATGTTGTGGATAATAAACGGGAGCCCAATGAACACAATTTGAACTTACAGTCTTCTTCGTTCATATGTCTGAAAGTTCGTAAGTTGAAAGTTTTTAAGTAGCAGAGCGTCTGTATTTGAAAAATAGGGAGAAAAGTTAGGACAGGTAACGGGGCCCTAACAAATTTCGAACATAACTGGATTGGTCTGGATTGGGCTATGTTGTCATGGCGCCCAAAATCTCTAACAGCACTTGATATGATAAAAATCGAACCAATAACCAAGACACCGAATTAGAAGAGATAAATCATATAAATCCCTAAGTAATAAATTACAAAGAATTTTATTTTAATTGCTCATATCTACAAACGGAGAGGAGTATGAGGGGAATACGGCAGAGTCCACAGATGGACAGCAGAGTGAAGTCGGGACGACAGCATACCTGTGCAGGAAGTTGTTCTTGTGCAGGTGAGCGACCCCGGCGGCGACCTCACAGGCCATTCTCTGCAGCACATCGCTGCTCACCAGCACGCAGCCCTGCTGACTCAGGTAGCTCCTCAGGTCTCCCTGCAGCGGGGGCACGAGGGACATCGGTCAGCCCACTGGCCAAGCGGCAGCTCGCAGCTAACTGGCTGGGGAGTGGGGGGTTGGCCTGGGTGAAGCTGCTATTGATAAAACAAGCCAAATGAACGCAAATCCCAACTACTATGAGCATTAAAGCTCCAATAACAAAATTATGAGAATGTAATGAGTTTTCTCTCTCCCTTTGTTTTACTAAGTACAATGGCTGGTAGAGATGAGAGAGCATAGTGCCTTGTGTGTCTTGAAGTATTAATTCTGTGTAGATTGGTATTAACTGGGACAGATGTAGGCAAATTTGAAATAAGATGTGGACATTATTTCAGAAAACACATTGTGTATCAGAAAAGGTTAGGAACCACCGTGTTAAACATAGCTTACATGTCATAGTTTGTCAAGCAGACACTGAAACAAAGCTAAATAGTCATTTTAAAATTAAGTATAAAGTTACAGCGGTAAAAAGTACTGTGGTCACTTGACAACGATTTTAATTGCTCATTCAACCTGATATCACAATGACCAGATTCGAACCAATTAGCAGCTAATGAGAGCATGCGTCGTTTTTTATTCATAAAAATGAGTGCAGTGTGAAGTTCAACCATAAGAGGGCAGTAAACATTCTGTGCAATATGAAGGGGGCAGCTGCGCCACCCAGGCACCCAAATTAGGCCTTAAAAGGTAAAGGATATTAAATAGATTATGCTATATGCTGTGTCACTGCAATTTAAAAATAAAAGAGGCTGCCAGCCTGGCAGAGTGCCGCCGTGCTGCTGCAGCAGCTCAGGTTTCGTATACCAGCAGCCTAGAACCCAGTTTGGATAAGAGCAGTGTCCTTGTGGACCAGACGGCCAAACCGCTATGCATGACTAGCAGAAAGCCTAATGTAAAAAAACATACATCGTTCTACAAGATAGATAAAAAAAAAACAACAAAAAAACAGGTGATGGATCATAAAATCTGCCAGAAATCTGATATAACACACACTAATATGAGACACAGGTTTATAAGTTCTAATCAGTTAACGCTAAAGTTTCTAGTGTCAGGTAGCAAAATAAATGTCTTCATACTGACATATAATCTGGGAAGTGTCACTGGTTCTTTTGTTCACTACAATTACGTATCTTCCGGAGAAAAACGGGCACAATACAGCCTCCACCCAGTTTACGATGGATTTACGTTCCGATAAACCTATCATAAGGAGAAAATATCGTAAGGTGAAAATGCATTTTCATACGGTACGCCTAACAAACATCATAGTCCAGCCTAGTCTACCTTAAACATGCTTAGAACACATTTATCCATCGTAAAGACAAAATATCGTAACACCACTGTAACCCAGGGAGTGTCTGTAATTATAGGTACAATGTTATAGGTACAGACTCTGACTATGCCATTTCCTTATTGATTTCAACACGCAGGTTTTTGTGCTGTGATAAAAACACAGAAACGTGTTGCCTCTGTCCCTGCTGACTTCCTGCTCCCTGCTCCCCGCTGGGGTGTCTGACAGGGAGGGGGGGAGGGAGGATAATCGCAAGAGTACAGGGATGCAAATAAAAGCAGCTCATACAAGCCACCTATCTGGGCTGCTTACATGTTAATCAGCGCAGTGATTTTTAACTCACTTGCAGAAATAAATGACAGCAGACCACACATATATGGGTGTGCACAGCTAATCTGTTTCAGGAAAACATTCGTGCCCATTGTTATCCGTCACACCAATCTTTGTGCCTCGGTACACGGGACAGTTATCCGCTCAGTCATCCCAGTGCACACTTATCATACTAACTAGCAATATATCAGCTCCTCCAGCACTTAGCAACTGAATGCTGGAAAGCCAGGGAAAGTCGCAGGTTACTAGCGGTTAGCAGCTAGCCAGGCTTGTTAGCATTTCTTTCCACTGGGGACTCAATCTGATGTAAGTGGTCTTTTTGAGCTCAATGCATGGCTGGGCAGGGAGTAAAAGCCACACTCATCAACCCACCAGCAAAATGCCCAGTATGCCAGGCAGCCAGCGCAGCTAGGCAGCCAGAACAGCCAGGCAGCCAGCGCAGCAAGGCAGCCAGAACAGCCGGGCAGCCAGAACAGCCAGGCAGCCAGCACAGCCAGAATAGCCAGACAGCCCTGACTCAAGGACTCATTCTTTCATTGTGGTTTTATTTTTACAGCTAATGAAATTCCCTTTTACCACTTTAATTGTTATAAAAACACAACCAAATAAAACTTGGCAAATAAAGCACAACTGTCGTACTTTGTAACAGGATGTCTCCCAACATTTTTTTTCCTTTTACTTCTGCTCCCAGATGAAACCCAAAAACGGCACCCTAAAGACCGATTTTAGCGATTGAAACCGCTTACATTTGCCCTGCAAAGGAGCGCAAGGCTGCAGGGAATGCGGCTGGGCGGCCATCGCTAAACTGCGATGAGGCGAGCCAATCCTGAACTGGCCAAACCTCCCCTGGTTAGCCTGAGCACGCCGAATGACATCACCTGACCCAATGGAGAACCCTGCTGAGGGTACTGTGCTGTTAAGTTACAGTCTCCAGGGGCTGCTCCGGAAAGCATCTAGCTGGTGCCCACCCTCCTCAGAGCCCGGGCCCTCCATGGTCCTATGGAGCCCAACCCTGAGGGACTAACGTGATGCCGCGGGACCCCAAGCCGCTACAGCATCCTCAGGGCCGCTGCCCAGGACCTCCACAGGCTTTTTATTAACCCCACCAAAAGGGAGTGTCAGTCAGCACTGCAGCATGTGTCACTCCGCTCCGATTGCAGTGGCCCTCTATATTTCTGTCCCAAATGCATAGAGTCAGGGTTACCGCTAGTTACCAGTCAAACAAACGGGAAACAAATCTGTCAAGTGTGCAGCTACGTCGACAGCTTGGGCTCCCCTCGTCTAACTAACCCGCCCGAGGATGGTGTACGGTTTGACCGTCACTATACCATTTGCTCGTCGTCATATTCAGCATATAACTATTTGACTGAAGTCTACATGGCCAGACGACAGCGACACGTTAACGCTCATACCGCATCATAAATCACCACTGCAATGTAACAGACATATCACTACCAGTACTACTAAACTGGGAAAAACTTCAAAATCAACAGTCATCTGCCCAGTCCTCAAATCCATAGGTTTGAACAGACAGCAGGTACCTTCCAAAAAAAAAAAAAAAAACACCTAACCCATCAGCTACAAAGTAAACAAGAACAACTTCTAGTCTTCAATTGTACCAAAGGTAACAAACGGTACAAATTTAGTGGCTTATCTTTTTGAACAGACACGGCAAATTTGTCAAGGCAATGGAAACCCAAACTCCCCCAACACCCAATCCCCTGAGGGGGGGGGATTTAAAAGGCCTGCTGAGTTAAATCTTATACTCCCCCTGCCTCCGGCAAGAAGCCAGCACTTCTGACTGTATCAACATACAGTTGAATATGCCAACCTCAAAAAAGGAAACTGAACTGCAGAGATGGGGCGCTGCTGTACACCAGCCTGCGTGAAGCCATAAACCCATCAAAACAGCTCTTGACAGAGGGACAGGGAGGAAAACCCAATCCGGGAGTGCAGAGACCCAGCCTGGTGAGGCCACCCAGCTGGAATTGCGAGCAGCCATTACGCAAGGTGCGGCTGGGGTGAGATCACCCTGGGGGGAGGGGGGGGGGCCTCCAGACCAGTGCTGCTACCCGGGTCAACTTGGATCAGTGGCTCACACCTCTAAATGTACATGATGTTCACTTGCTGCTCGGGTGGGTGCCTCCTGTGCTCGTTTGGGCTCTCTGCTCACACGCCGAGCCAAAAAGGAACCCCGCTGCCATTTTTGTACACCCTGGGCCGAAAGAGGCTGCAACTCGGCTGAAAGTGGGCAGATTTCTTTGACCAGAGATTTGGAAAAACGCAAAAATAATATTCCTGAAGCTTTTTTTTTTTTTTTTTTTTTTGTTTTTTTCCCAACAAACAGTCAACAGAACACACAGGAGCCACAAGACAGCAAAAATATAAAAAGTGATGAAGTTAAATTCAATAACAGCCCATACACTTGAGGATAAGGGATGAGTACTGATTCAAACGTAAGGCTAGTGCTGTTGTGGCCGAATCAACGTACCAGCTGCATTCCTATTTCACGGCCTGTCAGCCAAAAATAGGCTCCACGGGGCCCCACGGGGAATCGGGAGGACAAACTTCGATTACGCAGAGAGTGAAAATAAAGGATGTCCCCTTATCTATATAAACATATGGGGTGGGGAGCATTCCTTGTTTTTGTTTATCACCGTAACAGAGAGGAACTCAAAAATGTGGAAATGATGAAAACTCTAAACTGCGAGTCTGACACTGAAGACAGGAAGGCAGAAGCCTGAGGACACCGTGGAATCTGAGAGGACCCTTGCTAGAGGCGGCTATGCCGCTGGAATCTTTGGCCAGGACAGTCGGCGGGCAAAAAATAGACCAAAAAAAAAAAATGCAGGCATACATTGATTAGAAAGCAGCCAACACAGATGTCTATAGGGTGTGGAAAAAGCCAACTTTCAGTCCTTGATTGGCAGCAGAGTGATTATGTCAAATTGTGAACCAGCACCATTTTCCTGGGGTCCCCAAAAAGCTACATATTCATCCAGTGCAGCAAACACAACATTCCGACACCTACCAGGCGCAGTGTCGCATTTCATATGCAGTGCCATTAGACACATAAATTCTGTTAATCTGAACACTGGATGGTGGCAATTACCCATACTCTAACACTTACCAGCTCACAGCACTCATAGACCAACAGGAAAGGAATGGTCTCCACACACTGGCCCAGGCACCATAAGATGTTAGGATGCTGCAGGACCCTGTTAGGGTCAGAAGGCTTTGGGTTACAGATGGGGAACTTAGGCAGGGTACCCACCATCAAGATTCACACACAGGAATCACCGTCAAACACTAACCTTAAGAAAAGTACTGCCAAATACACCCTCAGAAAAAAGTGTGAAAATTTGTATCTTGTCACTGGGGCTTTACCTTCAAGGGTCTGCCAGTTGTACCCTTCGCGGTAGGTAATTGTACCTTTTAAAGTACAGAAACAGACTCTGAGGAACATTTCTGTGCCACTGATGGAACATTAATGCTGATTTTACGTTTCGGATGTTCCTCAGAGTCCATTTCTATACCTAAAAAGGTACGATTAAAGGGTACAGCCCCAGTGACAAGCAAAGATACAAATTTTTACCCTTTTTTCTGAGAGTGTATTGACATTAATGGTTTAAAATACCAGTCAATTCATTCATCAACTAGCAGCTTTCCCCCCTGACATAAAACTGCATAGCATTGAAAGTATTCCCCAAACTACTTAAGAACAAAAGCACATCTACATTTACCATTAACTAAATTTACAGATTTGTACAACTTTAATTGGGAAATGGCTGAAACACACAGAGCGACCGTCAACCTTCAGCCTGAACCTGCAGATGGGGACACGGCTTGGTGTCCGTGGGTGTCAGCACCCCCCGACTCACCGGTACGGGTCCGCGTGCTGTAGGAAGTCATCCTGCTCCTTTACCCCGGCGCTTGCCTTCAGCTCCTTCACCACCAGCCTGATGGCCACAGGCTCTGCACAAAGCTCCCCGAGAAGAACCTGATTCGGGTGGGGGGGGCAATAATAAGGGGGAAAAAACAGGAGCAGAAATAAGGACGGGTCTTTTATACCCCAAAGCATCCACCCTCTCCCCCACGCGACTTCACACAGGAAACCTGGACTTCCTGCAAACAAGCGGAGCGGAGCGTGGAAAGGGACAAGGCCGTGCACTGCCGGGAGGGAGGATGTTTTGGTCGCGGCTCAGAAGCCGGTGCTAGCGGGCTGGGAGCAGGCCTCCATCCTGAGGAAGGAGCCTCAGGAAGGAGGCCCACGTCACTCCAACCATGCGTAATCACCTCTGGGGGCACCTCGATCCGGCACGTGCCTCCAGCAGTGGGGAGGGGCACAGACACAGGGCAGAGGGAACTGCCCACCGGCCCCCGTGAGCGCTCCGCTAAAACACCATCAACTGTTTCAATGCTTCAGTTTTCATTTTTAAATGTAATGTTTAAAGGACAACAGACATGTGATGTAACACATAGTGCAAACAAGATACAGTCTCCACTAACGAGACACTACATCGACTCTTCGGTGAAACAGGCTATTTCCCATTTACCAGTTTT
>JAODJW010000094.1:17060846-17075619 GCA_026777045.1 Hyperopisus bebe
TATCCAGGATTAGAAACGTCATTTTGTATATAAATTGACTGAAACCCAAAGACCTGATTAAATCATACAATACTAACGCTCTTAGACCTACAATGACAGCCAAACAAACACACATGCAGTCCACAGATTACCGACGAGTTCCATTCACAAAGTCTTTAAGTCGAATTTGTCGGTAGGTCGGAAAAACAGTAATATAGTACATAATATTAATAAGTAATAATAGTAATAATCAAAGTAACTGTATACATACGATAGCGTACGCGCATGTCGAGCCGACGAACCGCTGAAGCTGTGCAATTTTTTCACGAGGCTCACATAGTATTTCGTGAACCATTGTATTTAACCCAAATTTTTAACATAATAAGCTTTATAGCAATCCGCTCTTAAGTTGTTCGAGTTGTTCGGAAGACAGATGTTCTGCCTGTATTTCAATTTCCCTTTCAATTTTCTTTTTGTGGAAATATTTATACTGTTTCATTTGTTTACTTGTTGCACTGACTTCAGATATACTTATCGTTATCTTGCTTATTTCATTTATGTTAGCTAACTGATCTGCTGTATTACCAGTGTCGTTAATTGCATGTGTTTCAATATTAGCTGTCTAAAAGCTGTCTCTGTATCCATATATTTTAGTGGGTGTGTTTTGGGTCTTTCCAATTTGGGTTAATTGTGAAAAGAACACCGGAAGGACGGGCTATTGAAATGACTGTTATTTCGGGATTAAACCGCTAGATGGAGTCTGACGCCGTATTGTCAGACCAGTGTTCTCCAACAAACAATGAACTATACGACTGTATGACATAACAGAGTTAGACCGATGAGAGAATGGGGTTGTAAGACTTAACTATTTAAACAAAGCAGGAATTTAATTGAGAATTCAATTATTGTAAAATACTTTATTTTAGACATAATTCATTTTTTAAGTAAAAGTTGTAAAACGATGTGAGATGATAATACTCAGTCCCAGGCCTCTCAACAGAAATTTCTGTGCTACAATAGCCATATAGTAGCCTGCCAAAATGCTATCATGTCTGATTTTGTGAGTGAATCTCTTCCATTTTAGCTCCCAATGTAGAGAAGGACAGCATGGTGCCCTCTATTCCAGACAATCTGGTTCATCTGAAGGCACCAAGGTAATACCAAATGTACCCCAAATAGTTATAGTCTCTTTTGTTCCATGTATTGCTGTAAAGCCAATGCGCACTAGATCACAAATTGTCCCATATTAGAATTAAGCAGTATCATTATTCTATTAGCTGCCGTCAAGTTGATGTTGACTCCTGACGACCATAGAAATGGCAAAAGTTCCTCCAGAACTTGCTGTCTTCTGTCCAGGTCTTGACACCTCCTAAAGGCACGTTCACGCTATATTCCGTCATTTTAGACCACAAAGTTTCACAAACCGTCTATTCCATTTAGCTTTACAGTTAACCAAAAACAAACCATTAAAAAATTATTTTCAACAACATCATTTGTAAGGACAAACTACTGCACTTGTTCTACCCGATGATATTAATGTATTGCATCGATCAGCACAGCGGTCATCAGATGCTTTTTATTTTTGCCAACACATAGACAGATAGTCAATGACAAAGGATGAAGGACAGGACACTTGTAAAGAAAACAGCAAATGAATAAATGATTGTATAGAAACAGTATCGGCAGTGAAGTATCAGGGTGATCAGTGACATCAGCTTCGGAGGGTGATACTCACCCACGGCTCCGGTGTCCGTCCCCTGTTCTTTACTTCTCTGCACTCTGCAGTCAGGCTGTGGTGCTTCGTAAGAAAAGCCTTTTTACATGAATGTGTAAGACAAGGAAATCCCAGTGCCGGCGTGATTTCTGGGAGTTTTTTTTTCCCCACAGTTTCTCCAGGTTTTTGTAAGACTAAAATGTTTTTTCATTTTTTGTTTTCTTGATTTTTCAAAAAAGCTAAAATATGAGTTCCAGAGCTTAACTTCAGTTTTCTTCATGGCTAGATTATATATTATTCAGGGAATTTTAAGATGCAGCTAAGCACATTATGACACTGACATTGTGACATTCAGACCCTCATGACATTATGCAGCCCAGTGAAGACAATCTTTTGATGTTTGAGATACATTATTTTGTTACTTATGTTACTTATACTCATATAATCATATGATTACTCACCAGAATCACCATACCGGGTGCACAGGTATTGGCTTTGAAATGAATATTCAAACAAACTTAATAAATATAATAATTGCAAGAGCTATTTTTTAACTTTCTATTTTTCTTGATATATTAATCTTTTTATTGTTGTTCAGCATTCCTGAATATACAATGAGTCTATTGTTCAGTTTTTGGAAAACAATTCTGATGCGTTCCGTGTTTCACTGATTTAGCACATGTCACGTGGCGTCCAAGTGTGACTTCTAAATAGGCAAGGTTTCCTGTTGCATTATAAATTTTAGTCTTACCCTGAATTGATATTACTCTGTGTTCATTGATTCTCATTATGATTAGGCATGTGTTGATTTGGTTTGACATATACTGTAGTTCATTGGAAATGAAGTCTGAAGAGGAAAAGCCCATTCATTCTGTTTTTAGTGTCCAGATAAATGCTTTGTCATTGTTTTACTTAACTGATTTCAACTGGGTAAAGTTGATGTACTGTGTTTTTTTAGCTTAATATGAAACCTCATGATGTTCAATAAACTAAATCTGCTCTTATATACTTTGTGACCCTGCGTTGGATAAGCAGTTAAAGGATGGATGGATGGATGGATGGATGAACGGATGGATGGCTGGATGGATGAATGAATGAATGCATGGATGGACAGATGGATGATGGATGGATGGGTGCTCATATATAATTGTAATATGGACATTTTCAACAAATATGATCACAAAACAGAAATGAAAGCATCACATCAATGACCACACTAACGTGCTTCTACAGATGCGGGAGGATATAATTCATTGTGGCAGGACTGTCATTTTTCATAGGCCTAGTGAAGAAAAAAGAACATTTTATAATTGTTCCATAAGTCATGCATGAAAAATCATTTGGCCTTGACCAGTGAAGCTTGAATCAAGCTAATCAACAGGCCGATTAATGCATAAAATATTGAATATTATTTTTCATTAATACTGGTAAATGACTTATTTTATTGTTGATATTAATAACTGGAAGTGAGATATTGTGTGTACTGCTGCAGACTCAATATACAGAAGATTTCATAAGCTAGTATTTTATGGGACTTCTTCATGTGGAATATTTAGAAAAATATCATGGAGTTATGAATCCTAATGCATTTCTATCTGCCTGTTTCTGCTACGACTGGTAACTCATGACAATTAAATTCTCAATTCTATTTTAAGTGACATCATAAAGAGGGTTATTTTGTGTAGTTTCTTTATATAGATGGTATATTTTTGTTTTGTTTTTATTAAATGCTTATTAAAATAGGGCTACCGTTTTATCTTCATATTACATTGCACTAACATGCGAAGCTGGGGATATATTTAGAGGCATTTTTTGTAAATTGCTCCTAACAAAACAATGCAGCATTAAAATGTGTAAGTGCTTAAAAGAGCAAAATAAACCCAATGTAACATATTAAATGAATGTGTACTGAAAATAAGAATGAGTGGCCTTGCAATTGCGAAATGTAGGTGCTGCGAATAGGTTATTTATGAATTAAATAAAAAATGCGAATCACAGTGGGTGGCGTCGCAGTGCGGGGTCAGGGAAAGAGAGAAAGTACTTGTTACTTAATGTGCCATACACAAGGGCATTACAGGTGCCCGTAACCTGCGCACAGTTACGGGAATATAAATAGTAAAGGTTAATTAGTTAGGTAAGAAATTCGAGAGGGGCCCGGCTATTAGAATTCGATACTCTGACAGGTAATTCAAGTATTACTCATTGTCTGTGCAATCGGGGAACATATAAATTCACTTTGACACTCCAGTGACAGCACATTGCCTTACTTCTTCTACCTGCATCACCATCTGAGCGGAGCTACCCCAAGCTGTAAGTAATTGGTGTGCGGTGATATACATTGGATGCATAGGATACCTGAGGTGCACTGCAGGCTCGCACCTAGAGGATTTTACTCGGGACGCTTGCATGCAGAAGCCCTTGTAGATTGTACTTCTGCAGGAAACGCTCGGTGATTGTAGTCTTTGGAGTTATCTTAATGCAAGTCAGATCTTTATATGTCTTTATATCTCGTCTTTGATTTTGATTTTTTTCCCCTGGTATTTGGAAGGGACGTGGGTGAGAGCACCGCTGCGCTTTTAGTGATAGCTGATTCGTGTGGTATTTCTGATAGCGTTTTCTATGAAGTGTAGCGGTTTGTAATTGTATTTTACTGGTGCTCCAGCATAACGGAAAACTTCGCGGTTTAACGCGTACGCTATTGATATTGTTTCAGTTGTAAAAAGCGAGGAAAGTAATTTTACTATGAAGTAGAGAAAGACAGTGTTCGGTATTTGGGTAACGAATATAAATTGGGAAGGCAGAAAAGACAAATTGTTAGTGCTAGAATGCTTCAGTCCACGCAGAAAGAGAAAAGTAAGGAACTAAGCGCGATGTTGTATGTTAATACTTATACGTTATCTGCTAGTACTAGTAGTAGCTAGAAGTAGCGATAATGTCTTCACTATATTATTCAATATATAATAATTTATAGTGTATTTGGGTATTCCAGATATATGAAACATCGACAATGATTTACAGCATATTGCAATGTTTCTACACATGAAAAAGCATTTTGCTATAGTTATGTCTATCTACAAATCATAAGAACTTTTAGATAACAGCATATTCTATGACTGGAAAAAAGAACATTAATTTGTAGACTGCTAATAATTTGCATTGCTGTTTCTCTAACAGGAGAAATATGTCACTCACCTCAATCCTTTCTGCTGATGCCATTGAAAATGCTATCAAGGACTGTCAAGGTTGGTCTTCCATAAGGAATTATTATCATCAAAGCACAAACTCTGACTGACCAGGATGGAAAAGGCCAAAAAAATAAGTAAAAGGCAGTGACAGTGACAATGCACTCAGCATAGATAGAGGTGTGGGATAATTGTAAGTGTACAAGTCCCATTGGAAATGCGAAAGCCAGGACAGTAATAACAATTAATTAATAGCCACATGGGATCTGACATCAAATTGGTCATACATAAAACCTCAGTACTTATCTGGAAATATTACTTGATGCAGTACTCTTCATTTTGTAACATTTTTACCATATACATATATTTCTCCAGTTTGATCATGATCCGTGTACATTGTGTAACATGTGTAACCTCCCTGCCTCACTTGCATCCTATCTTCTCGTCTTCACAGCTCCTGACTCCTTCTGTTACAAAAAGTTTTTCCAGCTGTGTGGCTTGAGCTCGAAAACCCCCCAGGAAGTGAAAGATGTCTTCCGTTGCATTGATGATGATGACAGCGGTTTCATTGAGGATGAAGAGCTCAAGTCAGTAAACCATTATATTCATCTATTTTGTATGATCCAGATTATGGTATTTATTCACACAACACGTTGGACCAGCAACTTTCTGAACTTGTTACTTAATAATTAGAAATCACGTGAATATTAAATTGAATTAAATTTTGCACACGAGGTTTATAGTATTATGTTTCATGTTAGAAAGCTCTGACTGGGGACATAAAGCTGTCTTGAGGCCCCATTTTCAGAATTTATTTGGGCAAGTTGTCCTTCAAGAAACATAAAGTGCTTACCGGCCCTCAAAGAC
The DNA here is from genome assembly GCA_026777045.1 of Hyperopisus bebe. Taxonomy (NCBI): domain Eukaryota; kingdom Metazoa; phylum Chordata; class Actinopteri; order Osteoglossiformes; family Mormyridae; genus Hyperopisus; species Hyperopisus bebe. Next base: position 17,066,589 of record JAODJW010000094.1, read on the forward strand.
AGCCATTTTACCAATTAATTTGAAATGTTCGTTAGGCTTTACTTACCACTTCTTGACGATGTCTTGGCATTCCAGCCCAACAAGCAGCAAATGACAAAATGTTATTTTTAATGTTATTTTGTGTCTGTATATTAGGTTCTTCCTCCAGAAATTCAGCCCTAGTGCTCGCCTGCTGACCGAGAAAGAGACCCAGGCTATACTGAATGCCTGCGATGATGATGGCGATGGGAAGATTGGAGTAGACGGTGAGAGAAATCAAGTGGCAGTCATAGGGAGGGAATATCACACAAACGCATGCTGCAGACACACATCCACCATAGGCTTTGCTGGACAGAGTCAGTGCTTTCCAGTCCGGTCCTTGGTGACCCGCAGACAGTCCACGTTTTTGCTGGGACCTGGGAGGGAGCAAAAATGTGGGCTGCCTGTGGGTCACCGAGGACCAGGGTGGGAAACAGAAACCTAAGTAAATTCGCTCATCAGTCTGTATGTAAGCAAAGACCGCTTGGTGCTGACATTTCAACAAAGTCTAGTCCTGCTAACATACTTTCATTTCATTTCCCTCCCAGATAAGAACACCACTATAATCTGAGACATTACATTTTAACAAAAAAAAAAGAAAGAAACACAACATATAGAAATCCCACACATCTGGGTGTCCAGATGTTTGTTCTCCAAATGCAATGAAAGCCTTGGGCACTCAACTGCAGTTTTCCATTACTAGCGATGTGTATTATGTAATGTCAATAATGCTACAGAGTGATACCAGCACTCTGTCTTTTCAATATCTGATTAGTTTACAAACTAGAAAATAATATAGTAGTTGTCACATGCTCTTTTTGTATTAATGTTTCAGTTTGTGTTAAAGCCGATTAAAAGTGCTGTCATTGTTTCCCATAATAACCAAACAAATCAGTATTAGAATGATAACCTGCATACAAGCATAATCCTTTATTGCACATTTTTTCAAAGTTTCACCATATGCATTTGCTGTGTCGGAGTCAGAATTCATTCTTGTGTGGCCCATTAATCACAGATACAATACAATCAAAGGCAAATTACAATAGTGTCAATTGAATTTGATAGCACGGTTTTCAATTCTCTTTGTAGATGGATAATTATGTTGTTGTCTGATGGACTATGACAAGGTTTGGTGGTGGAGGATTGATGGTTATATGTCTGTCTGGCTGTTTCAGAGTTCCAGGCCTTGGTCCTGTCTTGAATTCCCAAGGAGGGCCGTCTTCTGGCCATGGAGGATCATTTATCTCTCTGCCTTCTTGCTCAGTACCATTATTTTTTCAGACCTTCCTCCATGCTCATGCTGAATCATTTTTATTTGCCTTTTGAATACTCTTCAGATGACTCTCATGTAGTGTGGCCCCAATGAAATGAATAAGCAAAGCAATAAACAAATAAATTAATACATATATTTTAATTCTGACTCTTGGTGGTGTTTTTATTATAGCAGTATGTTGTACTCCATATATACAAGAAAAAGCTAACATTCTGTTATCCCACATGTGGCTTTAGAAGTAGTTTTAGAGTAAAATATTTTGTTTATGACTTTGATCTGAAAGTACCCTTTATTTTTTAAACTTAAGTGCTAAACATTGTCGAGTTATTATATCTACCACATCTTAGCACAAGAACAGAATGTACACAATTCAAGATTAATACTTGTGAGATGTACTGGACCAACATTTACCATAGAGATATATTACAAAGGGAAATATAGTACAGTACAGTATAGTACATTATAAAATACAATCAGCTATTACTTTAAAGAGCTTTCCCCGCTTGATATTACCCTTAAAAAGGTTGTGAGAATTCACTTTGAACATGAATATTTAAAGATGCAAACCATATACAAAATGCACCATACTGTGTAGTGAAATGCCTTTGCCTCCTGCTCCATGGATTGAGTTCAAAAGGAAAGCTCTAACACAAAAAAGAAGAAAGAAATGACAATTAAATAAAACAATAAAATATATAAGATCAATAACAATAAATATGTTAATGCCTATGCTGACGAAAGAGAAAGCATTGCCATAAAGAGAACAAATCCCCAAAACAGTGAAGTGACAGTATAAAGCATGCAAAGAGGCATGTTAGCCAGTACCCAAGTGCTCTTTCAGTGTACGGGCAGCTTGAGCCAGGGGTGACGGTGACGGGGGGGGCAGGAGTACCCAAGCAGATTCAAGGGGCCCAGCACTTTATAGGGGCCTCTCATTATAGTAAAAAAAAATCTAATTTATACATTCTGGGAACATAATACATCCACTTTTCAAATTTTACTATGGTGTACTACCCCCCACCCCCAGCACCTCCATAACTGCACAGAGAGAAAAGGCCAGTGCTGGGGTGGGTTAAATCTTTTATTATTCTCTCCGCTTTCTCACAGCAGCGCCTCCTGTAGGTGCGCTGCAGGTCCTGCAGGTCAGCTAAACACACCAGCCTGAACAGGGCCATGCTAGTCCGCTTGGTGCAGCTCCAGAACCAGGTGTTGATGTCCTCAGTAAGGAGACTTTCAACACTGCAGCTGTAAAGTATCTTGAGTGTAACACTAGAATTGAAAATCATCAGGAATAATTTTGATGAGCCTAGATGTAAAAATCATGCAGTCAGTATAAAAAGTTTAAATTCAATTATTTCTCTTTTTCCACCCAATACCACAAGGTGACCTGGCTTCAGTTGTGGGTTTAAACCCATGATTATATACTGAGAATAAGCCTGAGAGAAGAAATTAGATCTTTGTACTCAATTACTGTATTTACAGCTGTATTGCGCTTGCAGTGAGGGTGTGTCATCATTCACTTAATTGCATTGAAGAGGAAAATACTTTGCTGTTCTTTGCAGTGAAGTGTAATATAAGACAGTATTTTCTATAGGTGCGATAATTAGCTTCCTGTATGGAGTAAGTAGAGTAATCTGAGTCCATCAGTACCAGTGATATGTGATTATTGCACTGATAAAAGGAAATTTCAAGTGTCACCACTGAATAAATCACACAGAAAACTTCAGGCTCTCAAGCAGCCTCATTCAACCCACCTTTGTAAAGCAGGACAATGTGGACCGAGTCACCACCAGGAATGGTTAACGTCACAAGCCAGCTGTAACCAGGACTCTGCTTCATTGAGGAAGGCAGAATTAAACCAGGCAGGGCTGCTTGCCTGACAGGGAGGGCGATGTGTGACCTGGAAGTTAAAGGGGGAATCGATTAGATGAGTCTAGGCAGGTGTGAGTTTCTGAGAATATCATGAAGATGATAAGAAAAAAAACAGGAAATTTTTATACAGAGCTAACATAATGTACATGTATCTGTTAACCTTTAGTTTAGCTTTTCTTTAGTTCTATGTTTTCCTAATAAATATTCCTTATTTTCCTGTAACACTTTATTTCAGATTAAAAACTCACATTGGGAAGTTAATCTTCTGGATTAAGGTCTGGTATAATCCCACGTAAGCACATGGTCCTTCACTCTGAAAATGAAATGTAACCCAATAGAATTCGTGGCCTGCATTCATATCTATATATAAGTATTTCTGCTTTCAAGTGTGCACCTATTTGTGAGTAGTGTCTGAACAATTAAATCATGCTCTCTTTTGGGGTGTCTGGTATGGTATAAAAGAGAGAATAACAGAGATAAAAAACAAAAACCTCGGGAAAAATTAAGAGACCTTTCTATATTTTTTTTAAATCCTGGTTTAATCCTGGTTTAGCTGACAGAAGGCTACACTGTGAGGCAGGCTGCTTCCAGGCTCAAAGTTTCTGAGACAGCAGTACACAAGAACAAGGTGAAGCAGGAGATATTGGCAATAACTAAAAAACCAGCCAGGTAGAGTGCAGATGCAACTTTCTCATGCCAGAGATGCCCTTCAACTTATTCAGCAGTGCCTCATAAATTGGAGTATGACCTCAAGTGACCTTCAAAAAGAATGGGAAACATTAAGTGCAGCTGTGAAGTGCACTGCTAAGAAAATTCATAACAGGATCCTAGAAGCAGGACTGAAGACCCAAAAAGCAAGGAAGAAGCCCTTCACTAATGAGAAACAGAGAAGAACCCGGGTTGCGAAAATTGTACATTGTACACAGGTATATACACATACATTTGGAAATGAGTGAAACTAAAAATTTTGCTGTGGCCTCTTAATTTTTCCAGAACTGTCGGTTTTTTGTTTCCGTAGTGCTATATTTTTGATAAGCCAGACATTTTTTTTTCAAGAATAGATCTGTATTCATCTTGCCAGACAGTTTAGACAGTTTCTGATGTCCATAAATGCACACACAAACAGAAACAAAAATAAAATGCATTCACATCTGGCACTGAAATCCTGGCACAGTATAGCAGAACATTAAGCTAAATTTGAATGAAGATACTCTTGTAAACAGGTTTTCATACAAACAACTTTGAAAATAAGTAGCATTAAACATTTAAAGTAAACTGGGGCAACACAACAGCTAGTGACAGACAGTGCAGCTTAAAGTTACAATGTGAATGTGCTGCTCAAACTTTGATAGCACAGGCCAGCTGGATTTCCTGCAGACTCAGTCCCTTTATCCACCGCAGCTCTATACTAATATTAAACATCTGCAGCTGCAAAGTCACTGGCTCACATCATATGCATGAGGGCAGTGGGTCTTTGCTTAGTCACAATGATGCAAGGAAAGCTCTAGCAAAGTGAAACCAGACAGATCACCAAGTAATGCAACATATTATGAATTTATAGATGAATCAAAGAAACAAGCTAATAGCAGTTAAAAGGGTTCTATTCATTGATTAGGGCACCTCTTTTTAAAAATCTGGGTGTGAATCCTTTGCAACTTTTGGACATATTACATAGTGACATTCCTCTATAGAAAGTCAAACTAAACATTCTCCATCAAACATTCTCCAGTGGCAACACTTTACTTATGGCAGTCATCGTAATGCATTATAAAATCCTTCAGAATACATTATAATGCATTAATAAAGTATTATAAACACAGCTATACTAATCTAACTATAAAACTAAAGTTGAGCCACCCTATGTTTTCAAAGGGATTTCAAGATATGCTTCTGGGACTTTTGCTCCTTTGTTTCTCCCAGAATCAGGAATAATTCTTATTTTCCCGATTTTGGTAAGCAGACTTTTGTTTCATTTGAGTTATTTAACTGAATACTTTCATCAACAGCATTCATCATCAGTGATATCCTTCTTTCCTTGTTTGTTTCCTTGTTATGTTTATTAACAAATGAAGAAAATTAATTAATAATTGTAACCTGTGCCATACATGAACTTCAGACAATAAGGTTTTATAATGCTCCATGAGCTGTTGAATTAGTATGCCACATGATAGATTAAACAGCTTTGGTCTTTCATTATGGCATGAGCGAGGTGCATTTCCTACATTTAATCTCACTGCACAGGTTATTACTGTAATTGGTGATGCCTGCTAAAACAATGTAATGTAGTGAACTCTTAATTACTGGGCCAAGTAGGTCAAGTCCACCAGCTGTGACGAATGACATCTTGATTCAGGAGGCACAGCAACTGCCTCTGTCCTACCTCAAGTCTTGTCGTAAAAGTTATTGTTACGGCTCTCTTCCACAGACCATGTAATATATGATGTAATAGATGTCAGAGCGACGATTGCTGGAATTGCAGCCTGTCCACCTCACCAGGCTTTTCTTCCTGCCACCCATATACAGTACATTTGTATATAATGACAATCGTTACTAATGCATAATTTGTATAATTTGCATAATTAATAATTTTATTGGAAAGAATTTTTATGAACTATGACATTTTTGTTTGCAGGTTTTCAGATATGTCGAGGCTTTGTCAAAGCAAGTAACAATTAGTTTTTTCAGTCTGATAAATAGATACCTTTGAATGGTTTGCAGTGACGATGTGTCTCTTTCAATATGCATTCAGTTCACACTTAACAGTTTTCGCTGCGGCTTTAAGTCTTTCTGAACAAATACACACGAAAATATATTTAGCAAAGAGGAACCAAATGTAGCAGGGTATGAAAAATCCATCCGAGCATAGTTGAATGCAACACACTGCCCGCTGTCAAAAAAAGCAGGAAGGATGTTCCTTTTTTCAATTGATTAGCTAGCTAACAAATTTTAAGAAAAATATACGAGACACCTGGTTTCTTTAATTGTTATGCTGAAAGAGGTAAGGGTTTTACTATAGTATGACGAATAATTTTGCCTGTTTAAAAATGTTTTCTGAACTATTTTAATACACGAGAAAAGTAAACGTTAGCTTTATGAGGTAGCGATGGTTTGATGTCTTGTTATTCATTTAACTGGATGTGAATAAATTAATCGACATTTTAGGGAGAAAACTTCCTAATGTCGCTTAGATGATACATTAGCCGAAACAGACAATTAGAAATACATTATTGCATATGTACTGTATATACATGGGTGGACATTATGTTTCATATATTTATCGTGCAGCGTTTTCTTACCGTGCCTTTTACTTAGTAGATGGGTGATGAGTGGCTTTTGTCATTATGTAATTCGATCATCTTTTTTCGGCTGAATCATAAAGTACAATCTGAAATTCAGAGTCTAGAAATCTATCTGTTGTTAAGGTTCGTGAAACTGAGCTATGGAGTTGTATAAAATTGTTAATGTAGTGTGTTGCTGTGATGTTTTCTGCATGTGTTTATAGTTTAGAAAGTTTAAGCTATGTGCTATGTGTAGAGCTTAAATGTTGTTTTTGCTCAGTATATCAAAATACACTAGGAATATGAATTTCACAAGACACTAGATCCATTGATGAATGTGTATTATTTTTATTTGCATAGGTAAATAGCTCCCCCCCCCTCGTTTATTTTATGATACATACACATAATTCAAGCCATGCAGAGCCTGGAGCTGATAGTGACTAAAATATACAGATAGTAGATCCGGAGTCCTACTTTGGGGGGGGGGGGGGGGCTCTTGAAATCTGTCACCCCTGAATGAGGAATTTGTTAATGCTGTAAGATTAAGATATTTTGGTTATTAAGGGTGTATCACTGCTGCCTGGGATAGGTTCCAGCCCCCCCCCCCCATCACCCTGCTTAAGATAACCAGATGGATAGATAAATAAATAATGAAAAAATGTTTAATACAAGGATTAGGTAGAAATAGAAAAAAAAATCGTTGCGCTCCCGAACAAAATGCTGCCAACTAAAGCAACATATTGAGTCAAGGTCATGGATTAATGTTTTTTTGTATTTGTTGAAGCACATTTATTCTTTGCATTGCAAGGTACATGGCATGTTATTACGGTGTACTACGGAGAAGAACATTTCCACAGCAAAATCTCACTAATGCTTATGATAAGGTAAGACATTTGGGCGTTTGTGGTGACAAACATGTCAGTGAAGGCCTGGACAAAAGTGTTTTTTCTTCTTTCTCTTTTCTAGTCCCAGAATGGCAACAGGAATGCAAGAGAAACAGTACAATCCATTGTTGCTTAGTTTTTTCATCTACAACCCTAAATTTGGGCCCCGTGAGGGAGAGGTACAGGTCTATCCACTCCTAAAAGATTTAATAATCAGAAATGCTGCTATAAGAAAGGCTTACTGCTTAAGATCAGCTTCGCTGCTTCCTACCCGTGCAATTCAGTACGTCTCCTCACACAACTCTAACGCCATTCCTCTGTGATGTCTCTTTCTTTGTAGGAAGAGAAGAAAATCCTCTTTTACCATCCTAGCGAGGTTGAGAAGAATGAGAAAATCCGCAATGTGGGATTATGTGAAGCCATCGTGCAGTTTACCAGGTATGGAAGGCGGACCGGTAACCGCGTTAACGTTGGTGCGGCCCGTACTGGATATCTCGTTTGTTATGGTGACAGAAGCTCTTGTTTTCATGGGGTCAAATCACTGCACTGTGCAGCTCACATGACCATCCCTATGACCGTCCCCATAGACCCCCGAGGCAACTTCTGTCTTTGTGCTCCTCAACCTGCCCTTTCATGACACATGCCTCTTCCACTGAGAGATGCAGATGGTTGGTATGGCCAGTAGCGTGTTCATGCTGCAGCCTGCTTGTTGTATTATGGGCCACACTAGAAGAGCCTCCCTACACTTCATTGACAGACAGTCTTATGTGACTCTTTAGGGATTTTATGAGAACATGGAAAATACCTTATTGGTCAAAATGCTTGGGGATGCCAGTGATCTCCGTCAATATGCGTGGATTGCCTGAAGGGTGCATATTCTATATTACACTGCCTGGCCAAAAAAAAAGTCACCGGCAGCAATACATTAACGAATGTGCACCACAATCAAAGTTAAAGGTGGCCCAACAAAATACTAAACTCTGTGATTGTTTTTTTGGCCAGGCAGTGTAATATTCATTATTAGTAGTGTGACATTCAGATATGTCATTGATGCATTCCCAAAAGCTCAGAACTTGAAAATTTCCAACCTACTTAAAAAGTGTTATGTAGTGGCGGAATAGAATGGATTAGTAATGTAAATTCATGAAAGCTAATGCTAATTCCATTAGCTTTTGATGCTATCGTGCGATTGTGATTCTCACAGATGTGCTAGAAGAAATCAGCACGTAGTAAATCATGATTTACGAGGTGTGAGCAGTCAACCAGCGTCTCATCGGTCGTATGTCACTGTTGCAACGTCTTTACCGAACTGAACTTTGTACAGTGGAAGACCTAAGCGACCTGGGACCGCGCTATAACTAGTGTCTCTTTGTGGCACAAATCGGGTATGGCCTGGTCTGTATGCCAGTGGAAAAGCACCACAAGAAGCCCTTAACTTCCCAACCAAAAAGGCTGTGTGGGATTCTTCATTTCTATTAATAGTGATGTATGCACTAAATCCTTCCATGTGGTTTTGGAGCAGGGAGGTTAACGTGGTATTTTTAGTAAAAGTCATTAAAAATGCTTTCAACCTCACCTTCGAAATAGTACCCAGTCCTGACACACATGCGCGAGCATGTCACAGCCTGTTCACATTCTCAGGTGTCTCTAGTGGCGGTCATGCGGCACAACAGCTGACCAGCGTGTGTTTTGTTTTTTTTTGTTTT
>JAODJW010000094.1:17075661-17128423 GCA_026777045.1 Hyperopisus bebe
ACACACATACATATAATACAATAATACTACTGATCCCCACAGGGTACAGTTGACTTTTCCGTTTTAAAATACTTTTTTAAAAACACAATAATAAGATAAGAATTATTTACATCTATATTCACTTCATCTCCTTTGTCCTCTGTCAGGGGTTGCTAGGTTGCACTTTTGAGGAGTTTAAAGGTTATTTCACAGTTTGTATAGTAACGGCTAATTGGTGGTGGAGGGACTAAATTCGGCATCAGTGATGTCATCACCTGGGGCTGCGACCCCGTCGGCTCCTTCGCTTAAACTCAGTGCCAGTTCCCCGTAATGTGTCACGTGAGTTTCTGGTAACAAAGTCTCAGTGAGCGTAACATGCTTGTATTTCCTCGACTCTTACAGAACCTTCTGTCCCTCGAAACCAGCCAAATCCCTCCACACGCAGAAGAACAGGCAGTTCTTCTTTGAACCCGAAGAGAATTTCTGGATTGTGATGGTACGTTCTACAGTCCTCCTGAATTCTGCCGCACTCACACGTGTCAGGGCTTTGAATGCTAGTTGGAATTTTGTGCCAGCAATGTAATCATATCGCTTTTGGGTGAGAAAGCTGCACTCAGACCCCAAACTTTGTTCTCACTCGTATATGTGTTTTCTGTGTCCCTTATATGACAGCAAGATGGAATGTGTGAAAATCAATGTGTGCCTTTACACTTGTAACTCATACTTGTGCAAATGGCAAATTGAAGCATTTTGCGTATATATATTTTCCAAGTCAATATTTCAAGTTATTGTTTATTTTGGTTTCTACTGCAGGATCCAAAAGAAACACTTGTAACTCATAACTTTATTTGATTAAAAATGCTGTCTAGGCCTAAGTACAAATTAGTACAGAGAATGAAGTGTACTAGGATACCCCATTTGCGTCTTTAAGACCTTTTACACATTAAAAGCTGAGAATACTTTAGTTTGCAGTTCCCTTTTCTATGCATGAAAAATCAGGCCCCTTACACCTGTATTTCCTGAGCAGATAGTAATGGAAGAAGTGTGCACTAATGACTCTGCCACATGGATGTGTCAAACGTAACGCAGGTGGTGCGAAACCCGATGGTAGAGAAGTCAAACAAGGAGGGGAGGTCAGCTATGGAGTATCAGGAAGAGGAGCTCTTGGTAAGCGCTTCGGCCTTTTACCTAATCTGAGAAAAGATGCTGATTTTTTAATTTTTTTTTTTTTAACAGGTTGCCAAAAAATGCTTTGTCATTTCTAAATTTATATGGCTTTTGGTTATGAGTGAGTAGCACCGTTAGGGGCAGGTCAGTTGTTTCAGAGGCCCCACTAAAGTCAATAAGCCCCCCCCCCCCAGTGTAGTGACAGTTTGTGGCTAACTGAGACCCCCACACATATACATGGTTTGAGTGGTGGTATCACACTGTGCTATCATACCTCCAGGGTTATGAGTAAGGATCCTGCTCATAGCTTTGTGTGTGTGGAGGTTCCTTGTTCTTCCTTCCATGTGAGCAGCTTCCCTCTGGCTGCTACTCTTTCCTCCCATCCTCCTGCAAAATGCAGTTTTTTGAGCTGCTGTCCCTCCGTCCCACGCAAGGGTGTCCCCTGCCTCTGCGCTCCCCTCCCCTGCATGCCCATTTTTAAGGCATGTTGACTTCCTTGCCTCCCCAGCTGCTGGGGTCCTTCTGCGCTCAGTCCCATTGTTGGCTGATGGTGGGAAATGTGAGGCCAGAGAGCTTAGAAGATGCTGATATTGTGACTAAAACTTTTACTTAACTGATGCCATGAGGTTAGAGTCTTGGCAGATATTGGTAAATAATGTGGTTCTACTGACCTGTTTTGGGGTGATTTTTGTCGCTTTTTTTCCTTCCAGGATAATGTTTATGGCGCAGTATTGCAGCAGTGCTACAGCATGTACAAGGTGAGGCTCACTTCATGCTGGCTTAACATGTGCCACCTTCCTGTTTTCTGGAGGCTCCAGGCTTCTGGAGGTGTCCTCTGCATGAGGGTCACAATGAGTTCCTCTCCACCTCTCTGTGCATGTTGGGTCCTGGCTAGTAGGAAGGGCCTGTAGGCAGACTCGGGGTTAAGGGTTGTACGCTCCAGTCTCCGACATAAAGATTAAGGGATCTGACTTCAGCCCTGCAATCGCTCGTTTCTAAATGAATGCTTCATGCCATGGGAGTGTGTGAGCTGGAGCTTTCCAGCAGTAAACCATTGGCTCTCTATGAGAGAACTTGTAGCACATGGGTAATAATTTCATCTGCGCTTATCACTGAGTTTGTCTTTCCCTGTTGCGTACTGAAGTCCAAACGGGCCTGGTATCTGGGCATGGTGGTTCTGGTGACATAGCTGTAAGCGAGTGTGACTGCCGACCCCCCCCCCCGACACTGCCTGCTCTCTCCCCAGCTCTTTAACGGCACCTTTGGCAAGGCGATGGAGGCCGGAGCAGTGGATCTCCTCAGGCAGAAACTGGAGAAGTTCTTCTACAGGGTAACCGCTTCGTTTTTGAAGCCCTCTGTCTTGATTTCACGCCGGATCTCCAGAGCCGGCCTGAATTCGGGGCGTTAAACTTCTTGGTCTCGGCGGCTGGGGGAATGACATGTTATTCCTGTAGCTATATCGAGCGGACCGACCCGTTTAGAGCTCAGAAAGTATGAAAAATGAGAGGAGGACCTTCAGCGGCAGACAGTGTAACTCGCCGTCCACGCGGGGGGTCCAGCTTCCATATCTCTGTCAGGAATCATCCTCGCACCTTCTGCCACACCAGAGATCCTCCTTGTACAGCATCGAGGGCACGATCCTGAGGGCAGCCGTGCTCTTTCTGTCGTAAACCCGGCCGACCTGTACCTCATACTGGGCGGCCACAGCACACACCTGTAATTTCTTCCCCGACTTGCGTTTCGCTCGGAAAGCTGTGTCAAGTGTGTCAGCATTAATCATTCGCAGTCAGGGAGGCTTTCCTGCGCTCCTAAAATTTCTGCTTGGTGTACTTACCTGTCTGAATAATTAATTTCTAATTAAGGGGAAACCCCTAAAAGGAAGTTCTGCCCGGACGCGTCACCTTACCTGCCTTCACGTTACCTCCTGCTATGACTTTATGGTCAAGGGCTCCTTTGGGGGAAGGTGCACGGGGCTGTTTAGTAACACTCATGCCCTAAGATCGCTCGCTATAGCATTGTTTAAAGTTAGTAATAAGCATTCTTGTCTGTCTCCTGTCACTCGTGCCTATTGCTGACTCTTTCCTGTTTGTCTCCAGTATCTCCAAACTCTACACCTTCAGTCTTGTGACCTCCTGGATGTCTTTGGCGGGATCAGTTTCTTCCCCTTAGACAAGATGACCTACTTGAAGATACAGTCCTTTGTGAACAGGGTGGAGGAGAGCCTGAGTCTGATCAAGTATACGACATTCCTCTACAACGATCAGCTCATCTGGTAGGGTTGGCGTAAAGCCCACTCTTTCGCTGGCAATCTGCCTGTGTTTGCTTAAAGCTTTGGGCAGGGTTGGCGAGCAGAGGGCACTGACCCGGGACTCGGCCGCATCTAACGTAGTTGTCAGGGCGACCCCAGCCAGTAAAAGTGCTTCCCTTAAGCAGGGCCCAGTGGTCATTAATGGGGTCACCTAACTTTTGGCCCGTGTCGCTGTTCTACATTGACCCACTGCACCTCTAATTATTCTGTAGCTCGAGGAAGTGAGTCTGCCAGTACCTTCTTTGGCTGGCTGTTCTGTTTGTTTGTAAGAGGCATGCTTGGCTTCCTCCAGCTGCTCACTGGTTTGCGTAAAAGATTCACTGGCACCGGCGGACGACAGTAGAATTCCCCCGTGTTCCTCTCTAGGCATAAACAGGATGGTTTCTGGGTAGATTCAAAAGAAGAACTAAATTTAGGGGAATTGAGGGATGCTGTGTCCAATCTGATGGGCAGTGCAATCAATTCAATTAAATTGCATTGGTTTTTATATAGCGCCTTTCGCAACACAGTTGCCCCCAGGCACTTGTCAAGACTGTACACCTCATTACTGTTATAATTATGCTGCGGAATCACACTGTCATATTATTCCATTGTTCAGCGCAACGTTTTCATCACAAGTGAATGGAGTAGCTTATTTTAGTTTCACGGCTTTTACATAATCCAGCCAAGTGTTTCTTGAGATGCTGCCACGCACTATCGTGCTGCGGTAGGTTTCCCATTCCCCAGGAGCCGGTATGCGGCACCCCCCTGTATCCATCTATACCCACGATGCGTAAAAATGAAATGGGGGGGGGGGGGGCGGGGTAGCTGACAGAGGCACGCGCTCAGCTGCGGCCGGGTCCCATGGCTGCCGGGATGCCCTCACGCTCACCTTGAGTAATGACTCATGTTTCTGATGAATTTCTGCCGAGCGCCGCATAATATATGGAGCCGAAAAAGGCAACGCAAGGAACATGTGAGTAAGCAGTAACCGATGCCCCTGACGCGGAGCATGTCAGCAGCCCGGCCTGCCCCTCCCCGCTAGGGTGGCTTCTCCGGGGTCATGCTGTCGTCATTTCTGCACGTGCTCACATCGTCAGACATGGCGGTAATGAAATTGAAGGCTGCGATCTCTGCGTTACCCCCAGGAGCGGCCTGGAGCAAGACGACATGCGGATCCTGTACAAGTACCTGACCACCTCGCTGTTTCCCAGACACTCCGAGCCGGAGGTGAGGCAGCCCGCAGATGCTTAGCTAGGGCCTCAGTCCTGCGTCAGAGGCACAGTGCCCCCCCCCCCCCCCCCCCCGGTGTCCCCAGGGGGGGGTGTTCACTGCCCTTCAGGAAATTCAGTAGAGCATAGCAGGGCACTTCTCTGCTGCCACTGCTGATGTGCGGCACGGGAGCGATGCAGTGATGCAGTGACGTCAGTGAACTGAGCTGCCTTTTCCGGGCGTAACACAGCACAGGTCTCATTTTCAACATGATGGTCTCTTTTTGCCTGTCATATTATCCATTTTACATATTCAGCAGACGCTTCAATTCAAAGCGACGTACAAGAGAGGCAAATGACACATTACAAACATAAGTGCAGCTTGGCTGAGCTTACAGTGAACCCCCAGGTACACGTGTTAGCAGCACTGGGGCAGGAGCTACACGACTTCTAACAAAGCAAGACCCAAATAAGACTATTAATGGACCAGAAGTACAAAAGAAGAACATTTAGGGAATGTAAAGAGGCACCGGGCTGTTAGAGTAATTCCTGGTGACCAGATGTGGTTCAGCAGCTCATTCCATTGTTTCTGTGTTGAATGTACAGAGAGTCCTCGTTTGGCTAATGTTCCTCTGTGAGCGTGGGGGAGGTTAGGAGGAGCTGGCAGGTCCGGGTGCGGGGTGACGGTGGGGCGGCATGCTCGCTAACTCGCCCGCTGTCTCATGCCGTGAGGCAGCTTGCAGGCAGGGACTCGCCGCTCAGACCAGAGGTGGCTGGGAACCTGCTGCACTATGGGAGGTGAGTTCGCAAGCGCATCCGAGCCCAAGGGACCTTGGGGGGTAAAAATCATGGTAAGTCAGGGGTTTTGGAGGTGTGTGAATGAATCAAGGACAGTTTGGCATCAAAAATACCTGTTGGACTCGTGGTAGATTGCACGTGCTCCAGGCTGGCTGGCTGTAATGAGCTTTATGGATTATTCACAAAAATGTAAGGGATTTTCCTGCACCTACATCCCCCCCCCCACACTCACGTGACCACAGTGTCCTTGCACAATCTCTAGGGAACCTGGCCTGACCCAAATCCCAGGTGTGCCTGTCAGACCCTTGGTCAGAACCCTGGGTGTCTGACCATACTGCTGACGCACACAAAAGCAGGTACCCAAAAGGGCTGGGAGGGAACTGCACGTACTGTCCTGAATGAACCCTGGAAGCATAAAATGCAACGGGGAGATCATCTGGACCAAGGTCGGGCAGGCAAGGCGAACGGAGACTGAGATTATGTGGACGGTGCTCCACGTAGACGGCAGCGCATGAGGTTGCACAGGCTTCATTTGGTCACGCCACAAGAGTCAGCAGTGATCCCTGTGACCTAAGCCAAGCCACTTCCTCCTCCGACTGTGGCCTAAGATGGGGTCTCCGTAAAGACACACCCAAGATCTCCACGCCAACGTCATTTCGTAAAATCACGTCGGCAGCATTTTTAAAGACTGTAATTGCACGAATCCTTTGGTTTTTCTTCCCCCTGACACACTGCTCTTCTAAGTCTTTCTCGTCATCCCAAATTGCTGGTTCCTTTCTGCTTACTGACAGTCAGCCCAGACCACTAACCGGGTCAAGGTGATGGACACGGGGGTTTTAGCCAAGAGTTGGGATAAAAGATGATTCAGCCATTTTACTCACAAAGCTTAAATTACATCCAGCCATCAGTCACCTTGGCCTTGTAACTACCTGATCTTGTAAAGCTAAACACAATGTTGGAAAGGGTCACTCCGGTCCTACAGAACACTTCAGTTATGAATCTCATACTATGTCAACCAGTTGGGTTTCTCTATTTTAGATGTAAAGCATGGATTGTCCTGTAAATGGTTTGATTGGGCATCAGTCTTTCAAAGACTCATAAAAATCTGTAACGCAATATAAGAGTTTACACTGTAGGTAATGAAACCGAGAAAAAAAAATGGATAATTTATGGTAATTGGGGAGAAAATCTGACCACAAACGTAACCTGACTTTTCAGCAGAATTTTTTTTCCCATTCAGCAATGGAAAAAAACACAAATTGTGATTTTTAGATTGGACCCAGTTGTTTTTATCCACACAGGATCCGTTGGGAGATAGATTTTTCTTTCAGTACTGTTGGCAGTTAATAAACTGTTCACAACAGCTTTCCTTATGTGAAGTATATGGAGGAAGAAGTAGAGCATTTTCTCTGCACTTTCAATTTAGCATGTTAGCTACACGATTTGGTTAAGTGATTTTACAGTTAGTGATTTTTAAGCCCATCAAAAGCTTTCCCCTCTTTTGAAAGATTTCTTACAGGACCCACAAATCTGAAAGACCCTGATGCGAAATTCAGATTTCCCAGAATATTTGTGAACAGCAGCGGCGGCTACGAGGAGCTTCACTTGATTGTTTATAAGGTAGAATCTCCATTATATCCTCAAACTGAATGGGGAAATGTCCCCAGAATTCCTCAAATAGGCTTTCGTCACTTTAGCATGTTTAAAAAAGAACACACAATCTTTTGTTAATTATCGGTGATGTCTGTAACAGATGAAAATGTTGACTTAAATTGTAACGGTGACATGAAATGTCACCCCCCCCCCCCCAGCCACATCACTGCTGATATTTCCAGATTCAGAAATTCCTTAAAATTATTTTTGTCCTGGTTAAATTATTTCTGTCCTGGTTAATATCACTGCTGATATTTCCAGATTCAGAAACTCCTTAAAATTATTTCTGTCCTGGTTAAAAATTTCACTGGAATATTTGAAGTACAATTTTATGTCATGTCTTCTGTAAATCGGGGAAATGAGGAGAGCCAGTGCACCATAATTTGTCTCCAGAGTTGATGCTTTAGTTCAAGGGTTTTGGCTCCTGTGTTCATCTTCAGTCCAGCGACAGTTCAGCTTATTTTTGGTCACATTATTTTACTGTAGTTCTTTTGACGAATGACTTCATTGTAGTTTTATAGAATAACAGCTTGACTGGTTTCACCTGTTCATATGAAGAATGTTACCTGAATTTCTATGCGTGTAATGATCTTACTTTCCCGTATTAATTGAATTGAGATATTTTGAAGATCTCTTGCCCCATGCTGCTGTCTGACAGTAAGTCGTGTTCCGTCCTGTTCCGCAGGCCATGAGTGCTGCTGTCTGTTTCATGATCAGCGGTGAGTATTTAAGCCTCTCAGAGACTCCAGCTGTGGCAGAGCTGTCTGTCCCGACACAGCCTGCCTGCCGGTCCACACATGCACCGAACCGGCCAGGCCGGCTATCCGCAGTGAGGGCCTGCATTGAAGGACTCCCCTATGTCCTGCAGCTTCTGAAGAACTAGGCCGAGAGTTCTGCGAGCAGCTGGATGGCCTGGTGGGACCCCAGCTCACACTGCTGGCATCAGACATATGCGAGCAGTACAACATCAACCGTCGGATATCAGGGTCAGATTATGGGATGTCTGAGAACGTCGTGAACACTGCTGCATGACTTCAAATTTCTTTAATCTGTCTTCCAATATAGCATGTAGCATGACTGTAGTATGAGAGATGTGTGTCTCAATCTGTAGTCAGAAGGATGGAACCTGCCCCAGCACACAGTGGAGCTTTACTTAGTAGCCAGCCACGATCAAATTCTGCCCATTAAAAACATTTTTACCCCTAATCATGATGAAGAAAAAGACGGCTAATTAAACACTGTCTGATTTTGCTTGATGGCTCTGAGCCAAACTGCAGGAACCTGCAGCAGATCAGATGAATACACACACACAGTCTCTCTGCCTGTTACTGGTGCTTTTCTTACTGTTTAGAGCAGGAGCTCCTCTTACACATCACACACACACACACACACACACAGTCTCTCTGCCTGTTACTGGTGTCTTTCTCACTGTTTAGAGCACCAGCTCCTCTTACACATCATCCTAATTGAAAGTTTAATGTGTGCACCATTCCCTGCCCACAACAGATGCATGCAGCCAAGTCATTTGGGTGAAAAAGACCAGATATAGTTGCAAGCTCTGTGATTTTATTCTGAACATGTGTCAGATACACAGTGGGCTTACATCACAGGAGATCTCAGACAATCTTTAACTTTGGACTAAAGTGATAATGCTGGTGCCCAGGGATCACCTACCAGGTAGCCTACAGCTCATCCTCATAAATTAGTCAAACATTTCCATAAAAATGACACCAACTAATAAATTGGCCTGCTTTCTCAACAAGAATATTACATCAGCAGTTTAATGCTACAGAAGTTTGTGCCCAAGAGTGAGATGTTACAAGGTATAAAACTATATGGTACTTGGGACGTTATAATGTAATATCGGAAGCAAGATGTTGTTCTGGCTTAAGAGAATCACATTTGATTCGAGCTAATGCAGGAAGGGGAGCACAGACCTGGCCAGGGAGGTGGTGTAGACATCTTGTCCGAGAGCTTTCTTTTTGGTTAGGCTGTTCAAATGAGAAAATCTCCACCTATGCAGGCCAGAGAAGGAACCCCAGTTCAAATTCATCTACTTCAACCACATGAACCTGGCGGAGAAGAGCACCATCCACATGCGCAAAACCGCCAGCGTGTCGCTGACCAGCGTCCACCCTGACCTCATGAAGATCCTGGGGGACATCCATGCTGACTTTGTCAGGTGAGGCTGGCCTG
This sequence comes from Hyperopisus bebe, assembly GCA_026777045.1. Taxonomy (NCBI): domain Eukaryota; kingdom Metazoa; phylum Chordata; class Actinopteri; order Osteoglossiformes; family Mormyridae; genus Hyperopisus; species Hyperopisus bebe. The sequence continues at coordinate 17,084,953 of JAODJW010000094.1, forward strand.
ATGGGGCTTTTTAAAGGGAGTGAACCTCTGACAGGAAGGCCCAAGGCGCAGGAAGGGGGCCAAGCTTCCTGGATATATCTGTCGTGCATTGATCTTGAAGTAACCTTGGTATGGTGCTTTTTTTAATTTTTTTTTTTTTTTTATAGGGTTGATGAGGATGAAGAAATTATCGTAAAGGCAATGACTGACTACTGGGTTGTTGGCAAGAAGTCCGATCAGAGAGAGCTCTATGTGATTTTGAATCAGAAGAATGCCAATTTGATTGAAGTGAATGGTACGTCTCATTAACACTCTTCTAGAATTGAGGAAATGGAAGGCGGGGCTGGGATGTAATTTGATTCATAAATGATACCCAGGTGCTGCTTGAACTAATTGACGTAACTGTGGTTTCTCGGCGAGGATGTTTTGACAGGTTAACATGTCACTCTTGTGGTGGCGTGTGCTGGGTTTTCCTTGCTACTGTTGTTCCTACATGATTTAGAGGGCTGCTGATCCCAGTCAAATTACACCATTTCTGAACAACTGCTCCAGACCCGCTGTAGCCGTGGGATCTTATCCCACTACGATCCATGGCAGGGCCTGGGCTTTGGGATTTATGGACATCATTTTAATTTCCATGATTAATAATGATATTTAATTTATATGATGCAAGGTGAAGTAGTGTTGTAGCATTGATGGACCAAACCTGCGGTCTGAATGCTAATCCTAAATACGAATTCTTTTTCTTCCCCCACAGAGGAAGTGAAGAGATTGTGCGCCACTCAATTCAATAACATTTTCTTTTTGGATTAAAAAGTGACAGTGATGTTGACTGGAGACTTGAAAAAAGATATGGACTGTTTCTTTGACACTATTTATGTAACTGGCAGATATGCTGAGAAGACAGCATAATTTGTAATGCAATAATTGCATTGTATAAGAACACACCATGCAATTTATAGATTTTTATTTAACCAATAAATGGTATTTCATCCTTGTAATTAACTGTAATATCAAAAATGTACTCAAATTTATTTTTCAATTGTATATAAATATATATATATATATATAATGTTTAACTTGAATTAACTGTTCCTTTTCCTCCATTTAGGTTTTTTTTCATCCATTGAGGTTTATTGTAAAATTCAGTGGACATGCACAAACTTTGTATTTTTGTTTATGGCCTTGATTGTCTTGTGGTAATTTACAATGCCATCATCTCAAAAATCTGTGGTTTGTAAACAGCCCAAAGTTGAAATAAACCGTGAAATTCTAATTTTCCTTTGTGTCCATGCAACTCAATTCCTGCAGATATTCTTGTAAATAATTGTTTTTTAAAAAAATTATTCCTTTGACTTTTAATACATTTGGATAGTGTTCTGTCCACTGGTATTTTATGGGGGAAACAAGTGGTTTTATTGATTAATAAAATATACAATAAAATCCTATTTAGGTACAATGAAAAATGCCTGCTAATCTTTAAACGCATGTTTTTAAGGGGAGTATTTGTTCAGACTTCTTGCATTTTTTTCCAAGCTGCTGGCTAGGAACCATCTGATGAGAGAGACCGATGTGCCCAAAGCTCAGACAGGGCCTCCTCCTCTCCCAGCCACCTCATCTTCCCCCCCATATCTTCCCACGTTTAGCACCACCCTTCCCATAGCTATGCCCACAGATCTGTAGCTTCAGCAGGAAATCCTGCAGACGGTCTGCATGGGATTGGCTCTCACACCTGTGCTGATTAAGAGCTGTTACCCTCTAGCTCACGACCGTCTGCTGGTTTGTTCTGTCTGTAATTCATCACATCAGCAAGGCAAAACCTGAACTCATCAGACCGGCCCAGAAGAGCACCAGGTCCATGGAAGGCAAACGCATTATACTGCTCACATGACCTTGGGGTCAATCCACGAATTGGTTTTTATGTCAGCTGGAAATTAATTCAATTTTGTTGTGTATAAGTCCAACCAACCTTGAGCTATTTACATACTTAAATATTACGCAATTTTAACCTTATCCCAAAGATGAACTGCTGTTATGCTGCACAAACTAGGCCATCCACAACTGATCTCCAATCTTTTGATGTCTGAATATTTCACCTTTAAAATACCCCCCTCATCCTCACTAAATAAATGTTAGCCTCTCTGGTGCTGGTGCCCTTAAGCAAAACAATTTATGAAATAGATGGGTGTCCCTTATCCTGGGGGCAAGAATTCTGTAAGTCCTTTCTGTGTGACAGACCAGCACAACACACCTTCGGTTAGGTAAACACGCAGAGTTCTGGAGGCTGCTGAAATTGCAAAGGGTGGCATGACGCACAGCGGTGCCATGGAATTTCAGTGGCGCATTACCAATACTTTAGTGGGTTTGCATCACTTTCTGTTTGTTACTAATTGTCACGGAATGACCATTAAAACTAACAGTCCAGTTGCCCTGTGTCCGATGTCAGCTGAGTCAGACATTGTCTAGTATGTAAAAACATATATTTTAAAGTTAAAGCAGAGAACAACATCTCTAGGGGTATATGGGTGTATGTATGGATGTATAGGTGCTACAGAGAGTGCTGGCTCCTGGTGGTCTGTGTGGTGTTGGCAGGAGAGCTCTGGACCTTCTCTTTCTTCACCCGTTCATTCTCTGCCTCCCTGTCCAGCAGCAGCCTGCGCTCATATGCTGGGAAGAAGGTATTTCTGAAGAACAGGTGGATCCTGCTGGCCCAGAACGCCTGCTCACTCTCTGGCTCTGTCCCAGCGTCTTCACTTGGCTCTGGAACAAACCAATTTTTAAAGTAACAGATATTTAAAAAAGAAACTAAAACAAACTTATCAATAATTCAGCTGTATCTGTTACAAATTCATTACAGGACTGGGTTTTTAATGCGGCACAATTATGGTGCAGTGCTGTCCTCTAGTGTCCCTCTGTCCTATAAGCAGCTGGTAAAAGCAAGACTAATAGTACAGTACAAAAAAATGCTTGAGGAAAAAAGCATATCTGTGACATTCAAAAGGAAGTAATCAATTATATCGAGAACATTAGAACATTGAAAAACATTCCTTTTTGTGCTAGACACTGTCCATATCAACATGTAACAAAATTGGACTTATTGTTTTTTCAATTTAATGAAGATATAGTTTCATTTAATGTATGTTATACTCCATACTACGCCCCATGCTTATTTTGTACTATTAATATTCTTCCTGTTGTTCATTTGAAATGTAAGGGCCTGTTTTGTAAGAGGAGACTTCAGGAGGAGCTCAGCAGCAATCCTTTGGTACCTGCTCTGAATGGAGGCGCAGTGGACAAGCGTGTGTCTAAAGCCGGCATGGAGCGCATCAGAGCAGCCGCTGGCTCGCCTTCCAGCCCCGCAGCGGAATCTGTGTCCTGATTCGGCAGGGCAAGACCTCGTTCTACCTCTGGATCGCAAATGCACAGGGCACAGGGAAGGACATGCGAGCATGTGACTGGCATGCAAATGTGTCGTGAGTCATAAGCAAAGACGCATCCAAACAAATGTGCAGCACGGCCTGATTTGGCCCCACAGTCACCTGCGGCTTGCTGAGTGAAACGGGAGCCTGTTCCTGCTTTAAGGTTTCTGACAAGCAATTCACCTTGTTTCCCGTCCTCCTCTTCAAATGTGGAGAGGTGGTATAATACATCTCCAGATTTTCCAGACTTTGGATAGGAAAATTAAATAGTTTCATTACACATATTTCTGAATAAGGTATAAACATTGTTGAAATTTAAAATATTGTTACCGAGTAATGATTTAAAAATATCTAGAGCATCTTTGTTGGGCAGTTCTTTTATTCACATGCATATGAAAACTGCCTCATCATCATCATCATCATTATTTTTATTATTAGACATTGCCAAATAAAATTTTTGCTCTTTAGATGTTTAATACAATATAATAGAATGATATGACTGTTACTCTGATAATAATTTGCTAGCATTCTGCCAAGGTCAAGAGGTTAATGAGACAATTATTTGTTACCAAATTCTAGCAATACAAACATAAAGCAAACGTCAATTTTCAATCCTATTTTCCATCAGACTTGACTGGTTTGTTCAAAAAATTCGACTTCCTCCGTAATCAATAATAGGTGAAAGATGTAACAGTAGATGAGTAAGACCCACCAGAGATGCGGGTCCCTGGAGCAGATGAGCAGGGCTGATGATGAGTTCCTTACTCGCTGGGGATGCCCCTGTCCCCCCCTGCCTGTTTAGCTCAGGCAGATATATGGGGGAGATCTCCACTGTATGGGGATGCTTCACCTCTGCACAGCCCAGCAGGGCCTCGAAGAACTCAAGGAACGTCATCTGAGTGACATGACCGAGATGGTGATTATACACTGGCCCTATCTTCGTACAACCTGGGCTCTGTTACAGTTTTCAATAACGCAATGGCACTGTGGCATTTCATTAGGTATTCTGATATGGGTAGCTATTTAAAATTGTTATACAAAACACAATAACTAAAGTATGAATCATAGAGAAGCTTCACAGTTTTGACTGTGATGTTCTTTAATAAAATGCTTGCCTCCAGATCCAGGTTCCTGTGTGAAACATCTTCTAGTGGAAGGCTTTCGGTGAACAGGATCTCGAGAACTTTTCCTGTGGTCAGTTTGTTATCATACACATTCAGGTCCTAGCAGTGAAGTCAGAGAAATCCACTATTACTGAATACACTAGCACAAAATGGTAACGTGTTATTTCTGCTAATGGTGATGGGGTCATGTGCAAACGTCAAACATATATTTGCGGAAGTGGATTCTCTGAGAAAATCCTTAACGAAAACTATGCTTTTCATGAAAACTAAATCTTAATCAAATCAATATCAAACCGAAACAGATGATCGGCCAACTATTGTGGAAAGTGCCAGTAATTTTCTCCAGGCCTCTGTTGGAGAAACATCTGGCTGAGATGTCAGATTTTGTGTGTGATTGGTGGTGTGATTATTGCTGCCAGGTGCAGTGGTTCCAGCATCTCAGAAACATCTGGCTTCCTGGGATTTTTACACACTACGGTGTCTATAGTTTTACGGTGAATGGTGTGTTGAACAAAAATCTAGCCAGTGGTTTGTGTGGTTAATGAGAGAGATAAGAAGATAATGGACTCATTAAAGCTAAGGAAAAGGCCACCAATGCAACAACAACAGCTCAATACAACGCGTGTAAAAAGGCTTCTCTAAATGTACAACTAATGCCACTCAGTGGCCAGAGAATGTAAGTGAACAACAAAGTCTGAAGATATATTTTACGTGGGAGGACTTTTCTCAGTCAGAACTGCAGAGTGAGTTGCATTTAAATTCAAACTCTCACAATACTTCTTAATCCTCTGAACACCTCAAAGTGAACACAGTGAACCTTGAACACACTTTTAGTTATGTTATGAGTGTCCCCAAATTGACCTACGCAGGTACCTTGAGTATCCAGATAAAGTGTCTCATGGTTAAGGTAACGTTACGTGTGGCCCTGGAATATTGCTTGCAGAAGTATTGGTAGATCTCCCAGCATCTCATCAGATAATGAGATGCCACCACAGCATGGAGTGGGTATGAGAAAAGAATACCTAGATTCACAAAACAAAACATTTAGAAACAAATTGCATACACACATACATATCACTCACATAATTACACTGTTAGTTACTAAGTCCTTGTCCCCCTAATCTAAACGCTTCAGTTTTTCAAACTGAAGTACCTTGTAACTTGTTTCAAACTTTGTTTATCAAATCTTCACAGAAGTGTGTGCCCAGTAATAATTACTGTACTGAGATTCCATGGGTTAACATGGTCCATGTTGCAATATTACGACTTTAGAATAAGTAAATGTGTTTCACTTTCAGTGAATTATTCAATAGATTACATGAGATTTTCAACATTTTATTATAAAATATGCCATGTGTTAATGATTTTACCCAACTTTAGGCTAATGTAAGTGTTTTAGGCATGTTTTTAAAGTAGGATACAGGCTAGGCTATGATGTACTGTTTTGAAATGGATTTTTGCCTTACGATATTTTCTCTTTACAGTATGTTTATTGGAACGTAAGCCCATCGTAACCTGGGGAGAGGCTGTATTTGTGTTGTTAATCATTGGCATCAAACATCCATTTCCCTTATTCATGTTTTTACAGCTCATCTCATCCAGGATCCTGCCTTGTATCATATGTTCTTTGAACCTGGCTCCAGCCCCCCAGTAAACCTGCACAGGACACGCAGTTAGAAGCTGGATGGATGGATCTATTCGTCCATCTTCTAACTGCTAATCCTAGTCAGAATTGTAGGGACAGATGGATGTTTTCACATAAATCCAGCCATCTGCTCATTTTCTGTAACTGCTTGTCCTATGCAGAGTCATGGGGGTCTGGAGCTTATTGACACAAGGCAGGGAACAACCCAGGATGGGTACATAGAGGAAATCCCAAAATGACACAGGGAGAACATGCAAACACTGAGCCATGGCGAAGACTCAAACCCTGGTCCGAAAGGTATAAGGTAACAGTGCTAACCACTGCACCACTGTGCCACCTTCACAAAAATCATAAAGGCAAATTGGACATTGCATTGCTTTAGAAACAAAAAAAGCCAGTGAATGTATTCATAATATTGTGTCCGAGTTAAGAATGTGCGATACAACAGGTTTGTCTCTATACCTTTAACATTTGTTGCATTGGGAAGGATGTTATCCTCCATTAGCTTAGAGAAGCAGGTCACAAGCACGTTGCCAGATGATCTGAAAAGGTTAAATAAAAAGAATCTTATAAGTCATTGGCAGCCACCCCCCTTGGCTCCCCATGAGCTTCCACAAGGCCACTTACGGCATCTCTCTGTGATAGATGTGATTGGCCAGGATCACTAGGTGGCTCAAGAAGTTCCTGAGCAACAGAGTTCCAAAAGGAGAGTGGATGTCCTCTGGGGCATCATCGCCTGCCATGAGGCACATGAACATGATACATGCAACCTTATAGTTGTTTGGGTTGCAGCTCCTAAACTCTGTAATGCTTCCCTATTGGGCACTTACTGCCAACGATCCGGTCCATTTGGGCCAGAGTGATTCCCTCCTGGTGGACCTTGCAGTCCTTCAGCAGACGCCAGAACTGCAAACGGGAGAGCAGGAAGGTGTTGTCTGAAGAGTCGTGGCCCAGCCGGCTGTAGAAGCAGTATGTGCTCCTGAGCTCTGCTACATGTCTTAGCATTGCCAACTCCATCTATCAGATGGACAGAGAGAAACTTCGTTACAATGAGGTTTGTCTCCCTTCTGAGGGAGCACCTTCATCACTGATTCATGCCTAGTGATACTGAGCAGCTCAGTATTCTCAGGGTGAGTCTGAAATCATATAATTACACAGTACATACTGAATGTCACTAGAAGCCTACTACTCAACTGTTAATGTAGTATGTACTGTATGTACGCATGAGAACATGCACTTGGACATACTGCAGTCACCAAAACTATTAAATGGGAAAAACATATTCCAGTCAACATATGAAACTAGGTATTGTTTTCTACTTAACTTTTTACATATCTGGCACTTCCACTGCCCTCTTAAAAAAATATTCTGAACAAGCAACATTTGAAGCTCCAGTGCCCTTGTGAGCATCCACTATTTGCATACTTCAGAATCTCACAGAATGTAGTATGGCAACTGGGTACCACTCACCTACTTTCTCAACCATACAGAGGATTTGAACATTTCACTCACTTCATATACTATATTTCGCATACTACACAGCAAACAAGTATGCAAGTATGCAATTTCGATGTACTCTCAGTCAGTGTAACCCTCAGTCAATCTGAATCAGTGTTTATATTTACAGCCAACCACACTGACCTGTTTGAGTTCAGCATCTCTCTGTGGTTCAGGGAAGTGAACTAACAGGGACCGGATATCCAGTGTCATGTCTTGGCTGAGTAATGATGACTCAGGGCCTGATCCAGAGGTGTCCCAGGGTGAGTCACCTTAGCAGAACATTTTGGAGATATATGTGGTCAAAATGCTCCCAAAAAGATGATCAAGCGGTCATCATAACCTTCAATGATTATGGAAATAATCACTCTATCGTCAATATAATATTCTTGCTGTTAAATCAGCTGTTAAATGCAATATTTTACAGTGTATACTAACTTTTTGCACTGATAGAAGTGGGAGTCCTTAATATGTTGAGATCTGGTGTCAACACAGCATCTTTTGGGAATGCTGGGAATTCAGCCATGCGGTCATCCACAAATTCTCCTTCAGAAACATGCCCATTCTTAGATGTAAACTTTCCCTGTAATGGAAGCATCAAATCACTTTAAATTCATTTTTGAAGAAACTGACAAGAATCTCCATTGACAAAAGAATACAGGTAATACAGGTGATTCAGCTGACCTGGCCGTGTTTCTTGTTGACCTGCCAGCCTCCTTCATACGATGCCCCGTTGGCATAGAAGAATGTGCCTTGACCTTGACGTGCGCCCTGCACAAACTGCCCGGTGTACTCATTCCTCTGGGGATACTGAGAGCCAGCAATTCTTCTTTGGAACCATGTGTGTGTCCCATAGCCATGCTGTGAACCATGCAGTGCAGTTGGCTTTCCAAAGTACGTCCTTATACTGAAAACTGCGGTTACAAACCCCCAGTTCTACTTTTGACCAGTAAAAAAATCTCTTTCCTGGTGAACATGGGGAATGTGCTACACTGGCACTCAGTCAGTGAGAAGCATTATCAGGAGTTGCTATACCTGGATTCCATTTTCCCAATGGCCACTATACTGCTGACCCAACGTCAGCCATTTCATTGTGCCTTCTCCATGTCTCCTGCTGTTCTTCCACTGGCCTTCATATACATTCCCAGAGAGATAACTATAACAAGACAGAAATATACATGAATCAACACATATATGCCAAATACACTACTGAAATACTTTAATACACCCCTTCTTTCTATTCATCCTCTCTCAGTACTATATATAGCATATATAGTACACCACCTATTTATTCTACATTATCAATGCTGTCCACGTTAGCTTGTGGGAGTTATACTTACAGAAAGATGTTCTGAGGGCAGAACGAAAAATGATTGGTTCAGAGAGATAACCAATCAGATTGTAGAGGAGGTGAGTCCAAGAAACTAGAGAAGGTGGCGACAAGACATTTGATTGGTTGGTCCCACCTCCTCTAATTTCTTGGACCCACCTACTCTACAAACTGATTGGTTATCTGTCTGAACCAATCATTTTTTGTTCTGCACTCAGAACATCTGTCTGTAAGTAAAACTCCCATGAGCTCCACATTACATATACCTTCACAGAATCCTCCCATATGTCTTTTGCATATAGCCATAGAAAAATGCATGCCGACAGTCCTCAAACTTGTTAAATTTCACACATACCGCCTCACTCCCCACCCATCTATCGTGTTGTTCACCCAGTCACCTTCATACCATGATGTCATCTCCTGGTTATAGAATATTTTACCCTGAAAACAAACAAATAGACAAATAGCAGTAATAATAATGAAGAGCCAACCTAGTAATGAGTCTGAACATCTCAAAAGGTACATAAAAATCCATAAGGATACATCTTATACACTAATAATGAGTACAAGTTCATTCACCATTACAACATAATTTAACATATTCATTTTAGGTATTAATGCAAGAAAACAGTGCATAAACCATGCTGAAAACTGCATATTGTCCTGTTCCACCACTGATCACAGAAACACCTTTCCATGTCTCTTGCCATGGTGCCACTGGCCACAGTAAGAAACGCGCTTGGTGCCGCATCTGTACGTTCCCACACCATGTCGTAGTCCGTCCTGCACCTCGCCTTCATACCAGCTGCCATCCAGCCAGGTATATTTCCCATATCCCGTGGGCACATTCAGAACAAAGTCGCCCTGCAATTTAGAATTAAACCTTGTCAGTCAAAATGTAATGCCAATTAACCTGTGAGCTTTTTAACGCTAAAGCAGGACGGTATTATATGTTTCACACGTAGCCTGCTTCAGCACATGATTAACATAATCCACATCTACATCTATAAAATGATTACGTGTTAGTTGCGGTTTCATTTTTTTCTCAGCCTATACTCTTTACTGACTTACACATGCGGTGATAAAATACATAAAAAATAAAGTGAACACGACGAAATAATCATAATGAATGGTGTGAAAGTTACCTCATATATTACCCCGTCTGCCCAGGTATACACACCCCGTCCGTGCATGTATCCTTCTGCAAACATACCCTTTGGAAATACGACTAATTACTTTTCCAGTTAATTTTGGAAAAAGCAGGTTAGTCACACTTAGCTTTTATAATAAATGTACCTTAAACGTATTACCGCCCCGAAAATAAGCGGTGCCTTCACCATGAAACAGCTCACCGTGCATTTCTCCATCGTACCTGCAATCAGCGTGAATGCATGTCAGTTGTCTTTACTCTGTTATGTTAATACGTAATGCTACGGTAAAAGGGAATCGTTTGACCTTTGAACCACGATACTGCTGAAAAGTGGCTCTGGGCAGAACTTTGCACCGATGTGCTCCGGGTTAGTGGTGATGGACGCCTGCGACGCCAAGGACTCCGAACTTAACTCCGCGGTCTGAAGTTGCGGGACCAGCGGAGCCTCCGACGCAACGCTCGGTGCAGAGCAGCTTAACGCGGGGTTGATGCCGGGCGTTTCGTCTGTTGGATTCTCATCTGTGTTTTTCTGGTCTCCTTTCGCCATTTCTTACTTGAGATCCCCCAGCTATCACTACCACATACAAAGCGTACTTGGCGACCAGGACGCCGTTGCTAAGGGAAAGAAGGGCGGCGGTTAAGAGCTCGGAGGCGGAATCGCAGAAGTATCTCTCAACAGATCCGAAACAAGACAAAACTCATGGAAAGCTTGTAGGAAATTTGAAAGAAAAATGGTTAAAATGGAACATTTGGCCTCAGTATGAAACGGTATAAATTGTGTTTTTCAATGAATATTTGCGGTAAAAGCTGCATGGGGAAATTCAACAAAAATGAAATATGGCAGATTATTCTTTTGTGTTAGCTGTTAAGTTGAATGTCTGACAGATATAGGAATTCCCATTTCAAAGAAAAATAAATCAAGACTGAAAGCATGAAGAAAAAACTTGGATAGAAATACAAATAAATGTTTTATTCAACATGAAAAAGAATCCGAAAATGAGTCATATCTGTCAAACGTGAGCCATCAAAATGATTTGTATCTACTGACTAAAATTTACAAGTAATTTCACAGGTGATTTTTTCAGTGCAAACCCACGTTTTGGTTTAAAACTGAATAAAACACTAAAAGTCTGTATTAACGCAACGTGTTTGTTATATGGCAAAATAAAAACATGGGTTGTACTGCATTTCAAAGCATGGCCACTACTTGGCAGTATAGGCATCAGTCTTGAGTGAGCATGTCCAAGTTGGCTAGGTGCCTCATGGTGGGTCTTCCGTGGGGACAGTTCCATGGCTGCTCAATTTCACCCATGTGTGCTACCAGTTTCTTCATCTCACTGTTCTTCAAGGCAGTGCCAATCATCACCTAATAAGATGGGAGACATTCAGCATCAGAAAATGTCACAAATTGCTTAAGAGCTGTTCTTCTCTTCAAAAGTATCTTGAACATGGTTAAATTGAAGACACAAAAACCAGAACTTTTGCTTAATTTAGAATATTCTACTCACTTTATAAGAGTGATGACAGGTATTCGGCTTAAAAGTGATGCAGATTTTCTGCAAGTAAGACATTCAAATTCTATAGTCTACTTAGTCCAATTTTAGCCCATTTACTCTTGATAAACTCATTCTACGTACAACGTTTTTAATTGTAATTCCAGTAATTATTCATGTCACATTAAAAATATTCTATGTTAACGCAAATACACAGTATAACGATTTAAGTGCTGCCTCTCACCGATTTACGGCAAGCCCTAGAAGCGAACATCTGCCTGACACGGGAAGGTCTGCACATGACCCCTGGGCTGTCGCTCAGCATGAAGACCAGCTCCTCGATGTCAGCTGGCCCAAAGGTCCAATTTTTACTTGTGGGAAGAGAAACCAGCTTCACCCGCTCTGTGACTTGGGCTTTGAAAAGGAAGATTCATACATCAGCAACACACTGCCAACATATCACTGACTTCAGTGTCAATAGGGATGTTGACGCTCTAAGGTGCATACTGATCTGTAAATGAAATTTTGGAATAGATACCTTCCTCATCAATAAGGAAATCAAAACCATTTTTCTTGAAGATTTCTACATTTTCCATCAGTATCGTCTCACTCACTGCTGTGAGGTGAAGCTTCTGTGGACTGAAAATAATATAAATAACCAGACGACTACATCAATGATAAATAAAAATAACAAGCAACAAGATTTAAAATTAATTGTATGTTTATGCCTTTAAAATGTAATCAATATGGTGAAGTTATAATAAATCATATTTCGTATTCCTTCAATAAACAAGCGCTACTAACTAGATGCAATACTATATGGCACTACTTTGCATTTTTAGTGTAAGTATATCAGTTAGGTGAATGGAACAAATTTTGCTTTATTAGCAGAAATGCGCTTAACAGATATCACCAAAAATATGATCAAGGTGTCTCAACAGCTTAAGCAAACAAATTCAGAGTTTGTATGATTCATACTGCATTTATGGATATATCATATGTGGTAGGCTCCAGAATACTTACGCTATAAGTTTCTGCCCTTGCAACACTGTGTGCTGTTGCAACATCTCAAAGTTATATTTTTCATCTGTGGCATGCTGGTCTATCATAAAAATGTCAGATTTTAGTTTGGTGATGATGAATCCAAGGTTGAACTGGCCAATAATCTCCATCTCTTTAAACATGTCTTTACTGGAAGAAACAGAAACAGATTTCTAACATATTTAATCATCTAGCCACAGAAAAGTCTCTCTCTCATGTTTTCCGAGTAGCTGTAAACCAAAATTTTAACGGCAAAGTACAGACGCTCCTCTACTTACGAATGAAATACGTTCTGAATGGCCGTTTGTAACTTGAAATGTTCGTAAGTCATTATTCAACACCATTTTAAGGGTATACGCAAGTATAAAGAACTAGGATGCTGGGAGTACGCACTCTATGCTGCTGCGCGGCGGGAGTAGCGGCCAGAAGTCGTACTAGGTGGAATTGGCGAGTCGAAAGAAAAAAATTGATGTTGTGAACAGGAGTCCAAGGAACACAATTTTGACTTACAGTCCTCTTCATTCGTATGTCTGAAAGTTTGTAAGTTGAAAGTTCGTATGTACAGGAGCGTCTGTATATTTACAAAATCTTGAGTTAAAAATTAAGGGTTTCCCACGTACTATAGCAAAAGTAGTCATATAGACAGCAATGCACCAGAAATTGGTTTACATTACATAAAGCCGCTCGTTTATGCCAATTTCAAAAGACAATAGTCTTCCTGTGTTTCCAAATCTGTAATAATACCTGATTTCCTTCTTCAGCTCATCCTCCGCAGTCTGGTTCTCACCGGGGTTTATCTTTGCCCTAAACCGCCTGTACTTCAGCCCATCACTAGCTCTCTCCTTTCTCTGCTCCTGCAGTTTCCGCAAACGATCTGCTAGATCAGGTAAAGAGAAGCAAAGCGGAACAATTTTTTTTATCATGCTGACTGGGGCATCAAGCTTGATCGCACTGGGGGCAGTTTTCATGCTTGAGACTACAGCCTCCAGCTTAGGCCTTTTAGTGTCAGGACTCGAGCTGCAAGGCTCGTTGGGTCTACAGGGATCAGTTCCGCTCCAGACGGAGGCCTTCTTGGACTCACGGTCTTCATTTCCCTTTCCACAGTGGTTCTCACTCTCACTATTGTTAACAGCCTTCTCCTCTGGGGAACTGAATGCTGATCCAGATTTGAGTGCATTTTCTCCAGTCCCCATCCCCAAGTACTGCTCTGACAGCTCAGACAACACAGTCCCACTGTTAGTGTCCATGTTACTGTCCCCAGTCAGCTCACTTCCATTGCCTTCTGCCACTGGGGTTTTCAAAGATGATGGCGCTACGGAGTCCTGTGCATTTCTAGAAGGCTGCTGTATCATGTTTTTGTCAGCACTGCTGAAAAAGCACTTTAACTTCTTCTGAGTTGGAGCATGAGGACCAGTTTTACTGTTGTTAGGCTGGTTTTTTCCACCTGCCACCTGATGCAATGAAAATGCAGCCCTCAGCCCGGCCAGGTTCAAGGAGGAGTTTGTAAGGGAAAGAGATGATTCTGGAAGAACTTCTGTTTCCATGACAGTTCCAGGTTGTTCTACATCTGGAGACTGAACAACATCCCTACACGTGCCTGTAAACACATAATAAACATACTAAACAAACATGTAGATACAGAAATATGAAAAATTCTTTGTGAATCAATTATGCTGCTTACTCAGCAAAGGCAAGTTTGTCTGGTTAAGGCTGATCTTGTTTACACCAGTATCATACATGGCTACCAGGGAGGTCTTCAGAATGGCTAACAAAAGTTTTTCTTCTTGAAGGAAGATCTGACGCTTGTCAGGGGTAACATTAACGTCAACACGGTCTGAAACAAACAGCGGGGTAAGCATTTTAAATGATTACGTTAAATGAACTGCCAACTAATTAGGTGAAGTTATTACACATAGTCAGGTGTGCAGTATTTGACACAGGGAACACAATTTTGTAAAAATAATCACACTCCAGCTGACATCTAAATAGAATATTTGGTCTGAAATGCTACACTGTCTTACCTGAAGCAACGCAAATATTCAAGACAACAAACGGGTACTGATGTCTGTTAAACATGTGATAAACTTCATTTACAAGCTTGGAAATCTGAAAATAAAGTGAAACATATGTTATATATCTAATATATACATGTATATGTTTTAAGCAACATAAAGACAAATGGGCTTACATAAACAACCTACATCTGTGCTGTCATTCAAGTACCTTTGAGGGGTCACATGGCCGGTCGTTGATAAAGAAGAACTGCCTGTCGGTGGAGCTTCGACCCACACCATGATCTCCACGTGACACAAACCCTGAGATCCTGCACAGCAATCCATCTCACATTTAGAGATTCTTTTCAGTTGTTCTTTTTTTCCTTTCGAGAATTGCACTCACAAAAACTGAGAAGTTCCTTTGTTAATGTACTCAACATTTCTATAAATACAGAGTGGACACTGATAAATCAAAAAAAAAAAATAAGTGGTTGGCAAATTGTTTTTATGAAGAGATGAAAGAATTAGCTACCAAACTTACACATAAAGATCAGTGGGAAAGTGTGTGTCATTGAGACCATAGTCTTCCTTCACAGCCTCAGTGGGAGAAAGCTGTTGAAATGGCAGTAAACTCTGGAGCTAAATAACGACATACAGGAGCATTAAATGAAAAAACACGATCATTTTTACTCTTGAACCATACTTCACATGCCAATCATGGATACATTTTAGTTACGGGAAATTATTAATGGGGATAAAAAGTTTCATAAAATGAAAAACTAATATTTGTATTTGGCTCTAATTCTCAATGTCTTAAGTGACAAAATCAGGGCAAACAAACATGATTATCTCACTTGTTTGGGCCCAAACACAGCTCCAATGTTGTCCCTCATGCTTTGGCTGCCATTGGTGGAAAGCACAACGTTGCGTTTGCCCTGGCCAATCTGATTGGTGCAGGTTATCCTCACTCCCGTGGAGATGATGCAGTATGACTGCAGGACCTGGATCATTTTGGCATATTCCTGCAGGACACACAGGAATCATGCCGCTGAACTTGCATCCCCAAGAAAATACCATGACTTTATGAGAAACCTTCTCAGTTGATCTTTAAAAAAAGCATAAAAAATTGCGGTCATGGCATTACCAATAAACTGAAGTATGAAACACCTCTTACTGAATTCTTTTAAACAAGGTCAAATTTAAAATAAAAAACGACACCAACAGAAAACGGATGAATGCGTGCCAAATCCCAGTACAAAGAAAACAAACAAACGTCGTGCGAAGGCTGCCTATTAGGCGGCCACTGGCACACTTCCTGAATACAAAGCTCCACACAGCACCTTTTTGACGTTTCGCTGAAATTCCTTGTGGCGAACTGGCAGCGTGTAGAAGAGGTTCTGCAGCAGCACGGTGGTGCCCTGCTGACGCGGGTGGGGGCTGCGCTGGCTGATGTGGCCGTCATGATCGAAGACGAGACGCGTGCCCACATGGGCGGACTCATGGCATGTCACCACACTCAGGTCACTGTGGGCCAACATGGACATTCAAGAGTGTCAAGACGGGCACCAGCATCATGTAGGAAGACTACCAGAAAAAACACAGCAAAAGCAGAAGGGAGTTTTCACAAAGAAACATTATATATCCAATGGAAAGAAGGAAGCAGGAAATTCATAAACAGATTAAACTTTTCATATGCTAAACAAAACAAACTTCATCTCACAATTAAGTATATGATTTGAGGATCAAAGACATTTAATATTTAATCACACATCATCAAATGATTATTAACATGGCAATATTTTACATATATTTATCATTACCAGCAATTGTCTGTGAGCCCATTATCTGAGAGCATAATATACCCAAAAACTATTAAGGATAATTACAAAACATCACCATTTTCAATGAACATTATAGTGCAACTTACGTGACAACAAACAGATGTGCCGTAAATGTACCAAAGGTATGGAATAAGAGGTGCTAATGGTAATCCAATGAGTGTGATAAACATTAAACTTACACCCAAGTAAAGCCTCCGTGTGACACTTATAACATTAGGACAACACAATGAGGCATGTCCCCAAGAGCCATACCTAAGGGCGCACAGTGAACTGAGAGCTTCACCTCGGAAGCCAAATGTTTCTACATGAATGAGGTCAGAGAAATCTTGCAGTTTAGAGGTGTGGTGCTTTAATGCTGCAAAGAAGCACAGTACAAAATAGGCATTACAATACAATTAAAGAAGAACATAATCTATTGACAGTTTATTGATACACTCAGTTGAATTTTGCTACTCACTCAGTCCTTCAAAATTGCCATCCTCCACTCCCTTCCCATTGTCAGATACTTCTATCAATTCTGACCCATATTCTTTCAATCGAATCTCTACAAAGTGCCAAAGAAAATAATCCGGCAGTTAGCAGCATAAATATTTGAGGATAACCAAATTACTTAAAGGTTTCAGACATGAGGCTTAATATGCTAAAACATATACTAATACCTTCAAACATGAGTAAGTTTGTTAGATAAGCTAGAGAAAGAGCTTTATTGTCATTTTACGTCAGTACAACGAAATTGTGTTGACATCTGTTCTTGTGCATTAATTGTTAAACAATGACAACATAACCAGAACAGAAAAGACAGAAAACAGAAAAACATTAAGATACCCCGTAAAACTGGTTAACAGATTAAACAATAATGTTTCAATTATACATATAGTATTCACTTGTGCAGAACTTGACGTGCCCACAAAGCATACTTGCCTACATTGGTAGCTCCAGCATCTATACTGTTCTCCACCAGCTCCTTCACAGCTGTAGCAAGGCTAAGCACGACCTGTCCGGAGCAGATCTGGTGCACCGAGTTCCGGTCTATGGGCCTGATTGCTCTAGCTGCTTCAGAACTAGTTTTAAAAAACAAGAAATAGTTTTGCTAATTACTTATATATCTGTGACCCCGTACTGTTAAGCGACTGGGAGATGGATTAGTTTAATTATGTATATCCTTAGATAACACTAGAATAAATATTAATGCAGTTTATCAATGCAAAGGTAGGACTTAGCTCTATCTTTTAAAGATACAAAAAGCTAATTGCAGTTCTTTAGGACAAAATACAGCAGCAGAGCTGTAACCCGAGCACTCACCAAGGTTCTGTCATTTCGCATGTAATTTATAAGCAGACTCTAACCCAGCTAACTTACTAAATAGCAAATAATAAAACCTTAGCCGAAACTTACAAAATACTACAAATACTTTTATTCGCTACATGGCTACCTAATATCTATGATTCCTCCACGAAATAATTTAAGTTAACAAACAGAAAAATATGTTAGCGTGGATTCATGTGTGAAGCGCAGATAAACATGCCATTTTTCCACAATACGGGTGAGACATTTCACTTCCTAAGGTCACGGTCCTGAATTTTTCAAAATAAAAGCAAAATGTGCGCCCGTTAATACTTATTTTCTTCTTTTATGGAATATATTTTATATTAATATTTATGTATTATGTAGACATTATTTTCCCTATCAATGTGTATGCTATAAATCACAAACGTATAATATAGTGCTTTATTGATTTATTCTTTAAATTATGACGTTTTGTGTTCATTGCGTCTTGGTTATTTAATCATTCTGCAGTTTTACATATTCAACTTCAAACATTTTAGCTTCTGCCTGATCTTTAAATTAATCGTACAGACTGAATTGCCTACCGCGTTAATCTCTTGAAGTCCGATTTTTTTTTTCATATAAATGGGGTGCTAAACATAACAGTAGCTTTTATTATGAAACCAACAGTGTGGAAACGCCATGGAAACAGTAAACTAATATTTAGCGGGAAAATCATGCCGTAAAATTTCGCATTTTAACAACCCACCATTACTTGCTGCATAGCTGGAGGTAATGAGACATAACTCAGCGTACTGAAAAAGTACAATAGTTGGTTAGTATTTACTGTACTTTATCGATGACGCTTTCGGAGTTACTGAATTTCGGTCAGCTAGCTGGAGTGACCGAGATTTTTAAATTCGAAACTAGAATGTAAGTTTTAATACCTTGTAAATAGTTTGTAGGGTTTGCAAACTGACCCAACGCTTTTGATGCAACTAATTTTAGGTTTATAATGGAATAATACAAATTGCCATATGATTTCTTGCGTGAGCGTTAGTCTGTAAATGAGAGTGTCGCTCCAGATGTGCGAGGGTTGGCAACCCTACGCTGCATAAGGTCCCTCTTCCAACCGCTTATCCTGGGGTACGTTTTCCAAAAGCATAGTTGCTAACAGCGTTGGCAGCTATAGTTTGAACTATGCAACTGAACTGTGTAAGTTGCTAACGGGAGCTTTTGGGAAATGTACCCCTGATCAGGGTAGCATGGAGTCAGAATCCAATATCGGGTAACACATGACACAAGATTGGGGTACACCTTGGATGAAATCCTGCTCCAAATATTTTCCGAGGAATAATTTTATTAATAATAAAAAAAACAGATCCCTACTGGAAGTTAGCTGCCTGGTTCCTGTCACCATTCTTAAAAAGCGAAAGCTACAACTTATGCAGTTATGACATGTCTGTAGTGCAGGCAAGAATGCTGTCAGCAGCAACTATGATCATATATAAAGCTACATCAGAATTTTCTTTCAGTAACCTTCATCTTTACAAAACAGACGTGAAACGGCTAACCCAAACCTTTCATACAACATCTGCAGAGTAGAGACAACTTAGTAAAAGCATATTAAACATATTTCCTGTTTCTGTGAATTAACAAACAAAACTGAAAAGATGATTGCCATGCACAAAAAACATTAGTTATTGAAATTAACAGCTTGGTAAGGTAAAAAAAAAAAAAACAACACATTTTCCATGGATCCACATTTTCCACTTTTTAAAGTTTCCACAAATTTAATCGATTTGCCGTGACCGTCAAAACCATTAATCGTTGTGTGCTGGTGAAGTTTGACACACTAGAATTGCCGTACATATGATGTAATTATTTGGAGCAAAGACGTCATGGGACCTTAAAGCGTGTGAAAAGTTTATAATTCGAGGGTATTTCAGTATTTGAATTTATGGAGACAATAACGCACGGTTGCTAGGAAGTGTACTGTCCGACTTTTTATTCCATTGAACTTAAGCTACGTTCTAATGCCGTCTTATTGCGTTTTGCAGCTAGTATTAGAATCAGAATCTTTTTATTCGCCAAGTACAGAGAAGTACAAGGAATTTATTTTGATGCGGGTGGTGTCACGGCATAAGCAAATTAATCATACAGCTAAACATTTAAAATTAAAGATACAAGGACAAATAAGTATGAAAAAAGTCTTTTACAGGAGATATGCAATGATAAGACAAGCATATGGACAATATAAGTAAAGAAATAGATAGATAACTGGATGAATGTGAAGTGCCAACAGCTTGGGTATGGTGCAAATGAGTTCTGTAAATTAATGAAGCTTGTGCAGTGGGTGGTTAGATTATGAGGCAGTTTCTCATGGGTCCTTATTATTACAATGCTCCTGTAAAATGTTGGTAATTTACATATGTACATTTTGCAGTCCACTCTACGTCCTGCAAATGTATATTATTCCTGTTATCGAAAGGGGTTTAAACCCTCCACATACTAAAAGACAACCAACACCTGGTTACTTCACTCTAGAAGCTAACATCATTTCTATAGATCATAAAACTTTTCTTGGTTTCAGTCAATTATTATCGAGTTAAGCACGTCAAAAAACCGATTTTCCTTAATCATAAAACTCACTTCCATGGCCCTAAAACGTCTCATAATTTATTAATATTCAGAAAGCCCGGCGTTTTCACTGAAGTTTCATCATGTTGTCTTGTTTTACAGTAGGAACCGTCTAAAATTGTTCAACGAAAAGAAAAAGTGTAAACCCAAATGGTGGAAATCATCATATTCTGTGAATATGAATAACAGAAAGCTATTCTAATCACAATCGTAGCTTAAAGAATTGAATTAAATATGTCATTAACCAGTATAATTTTCAAGTAAAACACTAATTTAAAAAGAGTCCCGTTTTACGTTTTTTTTAATGTAAATTCTACACGCACCCTTATTTCATGCTAGTAACGAGTAATGCTGCCTACAATGAGGTAGCTGTCTGTGAAATGCGAGTTTGAATCCGGTAAATTGTAGTTAACTTTACCGTTAAAATTTACGAAACTTAACAATGGCTGGGGAGTGAATGTTTAAAAATAATCAGTACAGTATGTTATTTTCTTTTAAAATCTAACTGAACCCGACCTACCTACTTGGCTAAATTTAGCTTAGCTACCCAGCATTTCGTTGAACGTCGATTGTTAGTTAACCGAGATTATGTGGAGCAGTGAAGGCAAACTGACTGAGGAAAGTTCGAGTAACGACCGCATACTAGTCCGCAGGAAAAACAAGAGATTCAGTGGAAGCGTCTTTGAATTACCGAAAGAAGACGAGGAAGACCTTCAGTTTGACAGTAAGTATAGCAGGTCACCTGACTGGAGTTAAGTCTAGTTAACAGAGTTAACAGTACTAGTGTTCAAGGTTGTATGGTCTCACCCTCCTCATGAAACACTCTGTGTATCTCCTGATAAGTTTTCTGTTGTTAATTTGTCGCTATGTTGGTACCAGTCATGACTGTAATTCTTTTGCCACATATTATTCCTGGCAATTGTTTGTTACGGTCTCCATGAATTCAAATACTGGATTACCTTTGCATAATAATCTTTCACACGTCTTTTTTCATTCGCTTTAAGATCCGATGACGTCTTTGCTCCGAATTAAATTGTCACACATACCACATGCTAATTGTAGCTGTCACAGTCAAAATCAGAAAACGTTTATTATCGCTGAGGAAATTGTTTGTGATTAAGACTGCACAGTGAACAGCCATACGAAATGATATTGTGTGAGTTTAATGTTGTGTAGTATTTAAGTACCTGCATGAGGAACTGTTTATTGTGCCTCTGTCTATGTGTTCATAGCCCTTTTTGTGGGGCAGGGCTGGGGGAGTGCACTGCCGGTCATGTTTTAGTCTGATAAGCCTCACTTATTAACATGACCGCTATGAAAACAGGAGGTGTTATTTAGAAGTTGATTGAATGTTCAGCTGCGTTTGAATGTTAAGTTGGCATATAATTAAGCGATGGCACAAGAGAATAAAGATATTTTTCAGTTGATTGCTAAAGTCATTGCTGAAGGTAAGGCAAACTTCTAAGAAACTTTTAATTTGTATGTATTGTGGGGGTGGTATGTAGCCTTGTCTTCTAATCATACACAGCATAATATATGGCCATCAGTCTTTATTATGAACTTATGTAGTATTGGGGCACACTGACTCTGGAGCCTGACCCAGGAATCACAGAGCACAAGGCAGTGGACAGCCTGCATGGGATCCTAATATGTGGAATACAGTCAATTTGTTGGAACAGTGAGTTTGAATCTCCTTTGGTGTAAATAAATGACATTCCTCCTGTGCTTCTTTTAAATGTAGCTTCGGACTCTGCTGAAAATGGCGAGGTGCTCATTTCTGGTAAACAGTACCTGTCCATCCAGGATTTCGCCTCCGCAATTCCCAACCACCTGCTGTTAGGTTCCCTCCTAGAGCACTTGTGTTTTGTCTATGAGAAAGATCAGCAGCGATCACGTATGCTTTTCAAAGGTTTGTATCCCTTCAGAATAGTTTTGTTTTGAGGGTGCATTATCTATATGCTCATGAACACAGCAGTAATACATGACCTGATATGATATCTGTCATTTCTGCTGCAATACTTTGCCTGCTCACTCAGTGATTGGACAGCGCTTGGCAGCGATGAACCTGCTCTCTCCGCTGGCCGTAAGCGATGAGTTCAGCACCGTGAGGCTCCAGCACAACAGGGCCTTTGCTGAGCTGCTGCATGCGGCCAGCACTTCCCTCTTCCAACAGGTAGTACATAAATGTGACATGCTTGGTTTGAATTCGCTTCCATAGAGCATGTTTTAGTTACAGGTGGAGTCCCTCATTTAGAGGGTAAAGGATGTTTTATTGTCATCCTAAAACAATTAGTGTTTTTCTTTGCTTCTAGGACCATAGGTATTTAAATACAGATACTCAGAGCCTCAAGACAAGGTAGGAATACTAACTTTGTGGCTAGATATTATGGCATTAATGTATTAAAATATTCAAGCTATGTATGGTATGAATTTGTCACTGGGTCTATTCTTAAGTGTAAACTTATATGTGTATTATTTGTGTATATTATCACAAAGGTTAATCATTTAAGTAAATGATTTAAAATGTGCTGTGTATTCTGTATTGTTTTCTTGTTTAGACCAAAAGATGGTCTTTTCCAAGCTCAGACATCTCGCTACCTCAGTGAGTTTGAGGAAATATGTCAACTTGGCAAAGGATCATATGGAAAGGTTTTTCAGGTATTGTTGTATTTTCAGACACTTTAAAAATGGATCTGATAAATGTTTATAAAGACAAATTGATAGTTTATTGGGTCATTGGTGTTGTTTGCGACTCAACTCGAAATTCTTTCTTGGATATGTGCAGCAGGTTCATTCAGCTAACAGTGCTGAACAATACAGACAATGCAAAACCAATACTAGGGAGAACAAAACTAGACCATGTACAGTCAGTAGCAGATAAAGTGCAGGTGCTGTGCATATGACTATTATGGTAAATGTAGGTGCTTGAAATGCAAATATGGAAAGAGTAGCTTGTCTTGTGTCCATAGGTGAGGAATAAATTGGATGGCCAGTTGTATGCAGTTAAGAAAATTCTGATAAAGAATGTTACAAGAGAAGACTGTAGAAAGGTATGTATGTGCGTCTGTGTTTGTTTGCTTGTTTATTTTGATGGACAGCCTTTACGAGCAAATACCATCATGTTAACTGGGTACCAGAAACAGAAATCTGAGTAGCCGAAAGTCACATTTGTGAATAATTGAATGGTCAGAACTTGTGCATGTAATCATCTAGACTGAATCATTTTACCCATGTTTTGTTGCAGGTGCTTAGGGAGGTGAAATTGCTGTCTAGCGTGCAGCATCCTAACATAGTGGGTTATCACACAGCGTGGATGGAACATGTGCAGTCTTCAGAAGAAAGTGAGCGAACATTCTGCTTGTACACATCTTTTATTTTTTCATTACTGTATTTATATCCGGCACACACGGTAATTTGTATCATGTTAATAATAATAATAATTGATACTTTATTGATCCCCATAGAGAAGTTGTCTTTACTCCTCCTTCAACTTGCCCTTTGTAGAGTAAGCTCTCCATGAAGGGCAGCCACCTGTTGGGGCACCCAGGGAGCTGGGGGTTAAGGGCAGTTTGAAATCTATATATGTATCTGTAATTTGAACTTGCAACGCAAGAGATTTGGCTGCTGTACTTATTCAAACAGAAACGCACATTATTTTTATTACTGTGGAAATTCTTGGCTTGCTCTATTCACATTGCTGTGGTGTTTTCTGACTTCTGTAGTGTCATTAATAATGAATCATTATGCTACATAAGTGATTAGAGAAGGTGTACAAATACATGCTAACAGCTTACTCATGATACTTCCATTATACTTTTTCTTTCAGACCCAAAATCTGTCATTTCTAATTTACCAGCACTGAAACCATCATCAATGAAAGAGTAAGCGGTTTCACTTGTTTAAATCAGCAGCCTCTTATGTTAAAAATGCTTTTTTTTCCCCAAAACAAATACTAGGGCATAAGAACCGTTTCACATGAGTTCCTTTGGTTTTCGCAGCAGTGATGGCTCCTCTATAGTATTTGAAAGCTCCCACTGCCCTGATGCCAACATGCAAGACTCTGTGAAGGAAGCTAGCACAGCAGAAGGTGTACCTGGAAGCACATCAGAGCAGAGCGACGCAGTGTGCCCCAAAGGCAGGAGCACTATGGAGAACTTTGTGCCTTGCGTGTTTCTGGGGGATCCGCATGTAACATCGGTGAACAGCTGCCCCGTGGCCAATTGGGATGGGTCTGCGCTGACAGAGGGCCAGTCGAATAGGAGCAAGTTTGAGTTAAACAACTCTTATTTTGATACGGACAGTCACCAGTGCAGTGACAAGCGTACCCAAAAGGTATTACCAGCGCTCAGAGTAACTCATCATTGTGATGCTATGACAATTGTGCATCCCATTGAACTTTGCTGAAATTATTTATGATTTACTGCTGTAATGCTTGTAAGAAGCATGTTAAGCCCATCTGGCCATTTAAAATGACTACTGTACCTAATCGTATTCCTGTTTTCCTGAGACCCATATCACTGTATTGAGCAGATGCAGCTCCAGCTCATGCTGTACATCCAAATGCAGCTGTGCAAACTCTCTCTGAGGGACTGGATCCTGGAGCGGATCCAGGGCAGCACTACCCCATTAGGTAAGAGTGTCATGCTTCACACAGTCTTCTCTTTACCTCCCCCAAATCTAGCAAAACCCATTAGGAGCTCTTCCACTTATTTATAGAGACACCTGTAGATGATGGTGGTGGTGGTGGTGATGATGATGATTAATTATTATTATTGATAAGTACTCACAAATAGTACATGGTGAAAGGTGCATTTTTGAAACCGAATTGATGTTAAAGTGTGTGTTTTTTTCCATCACCGGACAGTCTAAATTGTCTGAAGAAAAATAGCTTGATTGGTCCCACACAGATCCAATGTTTAAACATGTTAATAAAAGACAGAATCAGTTATAAAAAAGTAACATTCAAACTTGACGGTCCTTAATCCACGGCCCATTGGTGAATGTAGAGGCTCATCAACATAATAAATGAGCATACCCATGCTGTTTGTCCTAGATGTGTTCAGAAACGGGTGGTAAATGTGGTAAGGATTTTTTCCCATAAATTTTAGATCCTTATGGGAGTGTAGATGTGGAAAAAACATTCAGAATTCTCCGAGCAATACTTGAAGGGGTGGACTATATCCATTCCAGAGGAATTATGCACAGAGACCTCAAGGTAAGTTCTTTGGATTTTAGTTGCACTTTCCTTAATTTGATGAGGCTGATTTCAAGGATTAGCTTGAATTTAATTAACCGGTGACACGTGTAGCGAGGTCAGCTTGTACAGTTTACTCTGTGGAGTCGTTATGGATATCAGGATTTGAGCCAGGGAATGTCATCTTTGATGGCCAATCCCAGCATCTGTAGACAAAGTCAAATAACATATTAGGCATCTGTCAGCTTTAATCTGAACCCCTCTCTATAGTGCTGATGTACATAGATTCTACATATAGGCAGAAGGGTCAGGGTTTGATAGGAGAGGTACAGTAGCACAATCCTCTGGGAGTGATACTCAGGAATCAGCAGTATGTTGGGATGGAATTCTTGCTTATTCAGTTCAATTCAGCTCAATTTTATTTATAAGCACATTTTCACATTGCATTGTTTCAAAGTGTTTTACATTATCCCTGCCCAAAGCCTGCAGGGAGCAAGCCAGAAGCCACAATGGCAAGGAAAAACTCCCTAAAAGGAAGAGACCTTGGGAGGAACCAGACTCAAAGGGGGAGCCCATCCTCCGGGGGCTGGCAGAAGTAGTAAAATGAGCAAGATGGCAAAGTCCCAATTCACATTTCAAATTTTAGTATTTGAGTCTCAAAGCTGGGGGCAGGCAGGTGATAGCAGGCAGGTGCTGGTGTTGCTTCTAATGGCAGGATGAGCAGTGGTATAGCAGCAGGCATACAGGAGAAACATCACCAGGACTAGGGTGAGCAGGCCGGAAAGACGCCACAGGTAGTAGAGACATTGCAGGCAACAAGGTAGGCAGAATATCTTGATATTTTGAGGTATCCTAGCAGCACACCACAGGAGGGGTAGGGGAAATAAAATGTGCAATTAGTCGTGTGCAAGTAGGGGAGACTAGAGGCAATGCAAACAGGTAGGTGAGTGCAATATGTAAGCTCCAGCAGATATGACTAGGGTAGTATAAGTAGGAGGGAGAGGCAAGTGGGAACGCAGGCATGGGGAGTCCCTGAAACGTCAGCGCACTGATTCCATAAGGGGGTGTGAAGCTGGAGTGACGGCACTGACAGTTCAGTTCATCCAAAGCCAATGGCACCGATCCCCACCCAACTCTACACCTCCCTCACACTATGGGTCAAACTGGGAGTGAGTAGTTAGCTAGAGCTTGAACTACAGTCCCTATAAACTGGACGAAATGTGTGTTTTTAATCTGGACTAGAATTTTGAGAGTGAACCTGAATCTTGCCGGAAGACTATTCCACAGCTGAGGAGCTCTATAAGAGAATGCTCTGCAGCCTGTCGTAGTTTTCTACTCTAGGTACTAATAGATATCATCCTCCTTGAGATTAAAGCAAGTCAGGAGGGTTGTAAGAAATTATAAGTTAGTAGCAGTATTTTGTAGTCAGTCATACTTAACTGGAAGCCAGTGAAAGAAGTGTACTGTAGCACTGGGCTAATATGATCACATTTTTTAGGCTTTGCAAGAACTCCGGCTGCTGCATTTTGTACCAGCTGAAGTTTATGTAAGGATGCAGATGGGCAACTAGAAAGGAGAGCATTACAATAGTCGAGTTTGGAAATTATAAGGGCATGTATTTATTTTTCTGCATCATGAAAGGAGAGCATCTTACAAAGCTTGGCCATGTTCAGTAGATGGTAGAATGCAGTTCTAGTAATACTTCATATGTGAGCATCAAAACATAGATCTGAATCAACCAGGACACCAAGATCTCTAACCACTGTGTTAAGATGAGTAGGGAGACCACCAAGGTTGAGGTTGTCAAACCTATTTCGAGCAGCCTTAGGTCCAACCAGCAGTACTTCTGTTTTTTCTGTGTGTAACACGAGGATTTTTTTGCCAACCAACACTGGATATCTGGTAGACAGTCTTCTAATTCAGAGAGCTGCAGTGCATCATCTGGTTTAACAGATACATATAAAACTGTCTACCAGCAGCATAACAATGGAACCCAACATCAAGATTTTTGATAGTGTTACCAAGTGTACCAAGGGCATAGTTTCAATTGCATACCACAGCACTAACGCTATGCACGAACACCTGAAGAAGAAAGGCATGGGTGCTATTCTGGATGAAGGACTGCCAAAAGAGGCAAAACCACCTTAAGGGCTGTCTGTCTATTTTTATTAAATTGCCATTAGTACAGAGAGCTTTTTAACATCTTTTGTCCTTATCGCTGCTAAATACACTCGTTATTAAAGCCATGAAGTTGTGTGCCTGCTACCTTAGAATTTCCATTGAATAGATGTTTGAGAAAACGTTTAGGCTACAATCTGGGCTTATTCTGCATTTGCTCGTGTGGCTTGGTGGCACCAAAGTTGTCATCATAAAGTAAAGTTGAAATGAAAATGGACACTAGATTAAAAAAAAAAATTCATGAACTTGAAATAAAAATGAAAACTATATTTAACAAAAAATGAACTTAAAAAGTACTACCACCTACTGACGTCTTTTTACCCTGTTTATCCACAATATCTCCTCTTTTAAAAGATGTTGTGGCTGTTGTTCTGTCCCTTTCCTGTCTTCAGTGCTTTTCGCTGTCATGGTTTACCAAAGCAGTCACGTGGCGTGCTCTGCTAACTGAATTTAATAAGCATAAGGATGTGCCAAATTTATACAGATCACTAACTTATGGGTTATCACAATATGACCCCTCATTAATATTTTAGGCATACTACTAATCTGCTTATTGAATTGTGGACATAAGTAAAGTATTCTTGTTAAAATTAACAAATGAAATGGGCAATTTTATTTTCAGGAAGAAAATGAATTGTTTAGATTAATTCACGAATTGGTAAAATAGTTGATAGATTAATTGATAGAAAAATAGTTGTAAGTGGCAGCCCTATAGCATATATAAGACAAACAGTAGTGGGCTCAGCACTTGTCCCTGTGGTATACCATATTTGACTTTAGTGGCTTGGAAGATTCATTATTCATGTGGACAAACTGAAACGATCACTTAAATAAGAGCAAAACCAAGAGAGAAGTATCCCCTTAATGCCAAACATAGATTCTAGCCAGACCAAGAGAATATTATCATCCACAGTATCAAATGCTGCAGTTAGATCTAGATCTCATTATTGACGAAAAAGGGATATGTTTGACTTAGCAGTTACTTCAGCAATTAGACCTGTCACAGGTTAACCTTGCACTCTAGGAAAAGGAATAGGCAGAGGTGGTGTATTCCTTGATGTCAGTGCCATACCTAAGGAGGTGGTTTACAACCTTTTCCTAGCTCACCTGACAGGCCTCATGCAGTGGGGTCGGCCAGCCTTCCTCAGCCTGTCTGGCATGGCTGCGCGCACCAACAGTTCAGCGTTTTCATCTGTGGCCAAAGCAGCCGCATGGAGGACCATGAACCTTGACCACTCAATGGCGGTTTTGACCTCCACTCCAAACTGAATGGAACTGAAGGTCATTCAGAATACAGCAGGGTTGGTAGGCTTCTTGCCTTCCTGTAGGTAACAGCCAAGTGCATGGGAAGAATGCTGAGGTTCTTCATATGAACAAAGAGAGACGTTTATTTTAATGGAGACCGAAAGAATGTTTAGGAATAAGAAATTGGCAAACAATATTTTTCTTTGCTATGTTTTCTTTTTCTTTTCCTAAAAGCTATATTGGGAAGCTTGCTCTGTCTGAACTCCTAAGAACCAGTACATATCTTCCTTCCCATGATACATTTGTTTTAAATTTCTACATGGCAAAGTATATCGCTTGTAATATTTTTACAATTACAAACCAGGTTGTCCCAGTTATCCATGTACCTTACATATGTGCAGAATCCATCCATTTTCCACTGCTTATCTGGGGTCAGGTCGTGGGGGCAGCAGTTTTAAGCAGGGATGCCCAGACCTTCTCTCTCACCAGCCACCTCCTCCAGGGGAATACCAAGGCGTTCCTAGGCTGGCCAAGAGATATAATCTCTTCAGTGTGTCCTGGGTCTGCCCTGGGGTGGCCTCCTGGTTAGACATGCCTAAAAACACCTCCCCAGGGAGCCGTCCAGGAGGGATCCTAGATAGACATCCGAACCACCTCAACTAGGTCCTTTTGATGCGGAGGAGCAGCGGCTCTACTTTGAGCCCCTCCCGAATGCCTGAGCTCAATTTTACTTGTTGAGAAGAGAATTTTTTTCAGAACATTTATTATTTTTCAGAACATAATCAATGGCTAACGTATTTTTGGTCAAGATTGTAAAACAGTAAGGATCTGAAGGGCAGGTAATTTAAATTACAGCTGTCAGAGGTATCATTGTGTAAATAACCCAAATTAATATATATTTACATATCATTTCATAAAGGGGATGAATTATAACTCGTAGCTTCAAGCTTATCTAGGCTAAACCAGCATACACAAACATTAAGCGAGGCGGGGCTTTAACCGGTAGGCCTTTTTATCTTTTTATCTTTTCCCTACAGTTTTTTACCAAGTCATGTTCACTCGGAAAAGTAACCGAAGTTATTCAAAACCAAGTAGACTAACCTAAATCACACTTTTTTTGTCACTTTTCAGAGTATTGTTTGGCCAGTTATTTCAAGTGTATTTTCAAGCAGTGTGCCAAGGTCTATTCTTAATGCATACGTATATCAACACAGCATTTGTGATTACCTGTTTGTGGATGGTGATGCATAACATACATAGTTTCTATATCTGTTTATTAACAAAATGGTGTTAGTAAGTTTGTGGACGTTGAAAACTTCTCCTTTAGCTATTGGATCATGCAACTGAAGTTCCCGTTAATCGTAATCAGTATGGTGTCACACACAATTTGCGTTATTCTGGTCTATGGTTTGGTTATAATGTGAACAATACCTGATATGAAATGATACTTTAATATAACCCATCAGACAGCCTTTCCCATAAGAAACATTCAGCGTAAAAAGTAACACATTTCCAAAAGATGACCATAATGAAGATAAAATTTTTAAAACCATGTCATTACCATATCAAAGCTCATGATCACTTGTTACTACTGTGTGGTGCATTTCCTTATTTAATTACGATAATGAGATGCTTTGTTTTTCAGCCTAGAAATATTTTCCTACATGGATCTGACTGCCACGTGAAGATCGGAGACTTTGGGCTTGCATGCAGAGACATAATAGTGGATGCTCAAGATTGTGAACCCAGTGCCAGTTGTAAGATCTCTATTAAAAATCTCTTTTTAATTAACCAGTTCCTAAAAGATTATACATTTGTGTGATGTATTACTGTTGAGATAGTGTCAAACCACATAGCTAACAATAACATTGCTATTAAAGTTACTTCTCTATTATTAAATTATCAACATTTTGACAGGCGTGCCATGACTATTCCAGGAGAACTGGGGCAGTGACCTTTACAACAGCAGCACTGCAATATCATTTTATCTTCCAGGCTCCTTTCACACCACTGGAGTAGGAACATTTGTATATGCTGCACCAGAACAACTAAAAGGCTCCAACTATGATTCAAAGGTATGGCCTTTATATCTTTACTCACAAGGTATTGTTTAGACAACAATAAGGAGCATGCAAATTGTCCTACAATGTAAATACTTATCCGCCTCCGTCCTCTCCAGTCTGACATGTACAGCATGGGGATAGTTGCCGTTGAGCTCTTCCAGCCTTTTGGGACCGAGATGGAGCGTGTGCATACACTGGAGAATGTCCGCCGAGGGAAGGTCCCCAGTGGCTTCTCAGAGCGGTGGCCCATGCTTAGCGGTTACATCAGTCTGCTGACCAGCCCGGAGCCCTCCCAAAGGCCCAGTGCAGCGCACCTACTGCAAAGTGAGCTCTTTGATGACAAAAACAGGGTAAGTCTCCTGATTTCCCAAGCTTAAATAATAAAAAGGCTGACTCATACTGTTCTTCAAAGTAATTTCAACATTTTTATTTTGTTCATTTTCAGTCATTTATAAGGCTAAATTTAAAGTGAGAAGACTACTTTGATGTAGTAAATTTTACACTATTTGGAAGATTTTAATTGAAGACTTTAAAGTGCATTTGAGTCCTTTAGTAAGTTTAGTAAATATAAATTTAAACTGCTGGGAATCCTGCAAATCTGTCCCATATAATGTCCATCTAGAGTGGCTTGTCTGTGCATAAATTTAAAAAGACCAAGTGAATGGCAAGCATTATAAAATGCAACAGTCAAAGTTTTTTTATAAGATTGTTTTATGACAGACATAATTCAGTTAAACATGAAGTGCTACTTTGCTTGCCATAAAAATTCTGTTATACAGTAGATGATTTGATGTAGAACACAATATAGAGCACATTGACTTTTTAGTCTACATTAATTTCATGTCAGTGTCACAAGAATTTCATTGTGAAATTTCACTACTCTAACATGTTTTTGTTACATTCAAATTTTTAGTTAATTTTGTTTACCTTCTTTAGAATGATTTTAGTTTGTTTTTCTCATTAGATATAAAATTGTTTGTTACTGTTGTTATGCAAGCGCAGTTAGGGTTTTCAACAGGATTAGCATTCTGTATGAAAAAGAATTTCCCACTGGGATCAATAAAGTTAAACCAATGCTCAAATAACGTTTTCATGTATGTAGATGGAACCAGTGAACACTTTCTATGCAACTACAAAAATTTTGATGTACTAACACCTAGAACAGATTCTGGTCAGTATCGAACCAGTTCACACTAACGTCTAGAGCAGTTTTTTCCAACCTGGTCCAAACCTATCAGGAGCTGGGGAGCAAAAACATGGACTGTAAGGGGGGGTCCCCAAGGACCGGGTTGGGAAACACTGATCTAGAACAAATTTTATCAGTCGCAAGCATTAGAGGGACAGTCAGGGTCAGAAACCCAAAAGAATATAGCATGCTGCATGTTTCCTAATGTCAGCTTGACAGTGTTGGAATGTTCTGTTGCGGACATGTAATCATTTTCCTTTGTATGTTCAAAATATGCTGCAAAGAAAAATGACCTTGATGTTGTTTTGGATCCTCTTGACTGAATGAA
Organism: Hyperopisus bebe; assembly: GCA_026777045.1. Taxonomy (NCBI): domain Eukaryota; kingdom Metazoa; phylum Chordata; class Actinopteri; order Osteoglossiformes; family Mormyridae; genus Hyperopisus; species Hyperopisus bebe. Next base: position 17,117,566 of record JAODJW010000094.1, read on the forward strand.
AACCAACGCAGAAACTCTATGATGTGGTGTCTCATGCATTTTGCCCTTTAAGGTTATCCATAATTTGCAAAGGAAAGTTGAGGAGCAAGAGGAAGAGATTATGCAGCTGAAGAAGCAAATCAGTGAACTGCAGTGCACTCAGGATGCATTACAACAGGCGGGTCCAACCTGAACAGAGCCTGTAAAACTCCACTCAAATTCATTTTGTTTACTTATGTAAATAATTTAGTGCAAATGGTTATACATATGACATTCTCTGTATTTAACTATGTGCTATATTACCTTTTAAAAAGTGTAAAATGTGAAACTATTTCCCTTGTAGGAATTTTTCTTTGGCCTCCGTGATAAAAAAAAAAAAAAACCTCATTCAGTGCAAGTTCTTTGCCTATGTGTTTTACTTTTTCGAACCACACGACGGCGTTTGTAGGCCAAACAATTTTCGCAGTCCAATTTCAATGGAGTACAATAGTCTTTCGACTGTTGCAACTGAAAACCTGCTGGTGTCTAATTGCATATTTACATAACCAAAGCAGAATAATTATAATTACCTAGATACGTTTTAGTTGTTCAAACTTTGCATAGACTGCGACTAAATTAAACGAAAAAAATAAATTCACATTACAAAAACAAATGCGACATCCGTTTTTAATCCTCCTTAAAGATACATTTTGCTCAAAACCATCGTAAAATTGATTGCTAACTTATTACAAGATACGGTTTTTTTTTTCATTATTGAACAATGAAAATACTTGAAACTACGATCTTGACAGCCGTAAAGGGCTTTACCGGCTACTGCTCTCATGTGCGGATTTTTTTTTCTGACATCTGGTAATTTCCACACTTTTCTACATTAAATTAAACTCGTATGCGTTTCGTATCATTACAACACACACCGACATCTACGACTTAAGTACCTCGCACCATCTTGCTACTACTCCGTTCCTGATCGTTTCACCAATTCTTCCGTCTCGGAACAGCAGCAGAAACTGCTTTAATACGCAGATACCCGGATGTACCCGAGGGGGAATGTACGTCATTGTTCACCGCCGGACGCCCGCTGGATAGGGGGATGGACAGATACGGCCACAATAACTAATACATTTACAAAATAACAGGTAAGGACTTTATTTAATGAAAATACAACACAGTCATCATTTTGCTCGAAAATATGGCTTGTCTAATTTGAGTTTAAACGCGTGCCTTCTTAGCTAACTGGGCTTTTTACTGTTAGTCCGCCGCTCAATGTCTCTCGTCTATTCGCAGTAAGTGTGGCTTAGGAGAGCGTACGTGCTCGCCGGTGAATTTAAAATACTGGGCCCCTCCTTCGTGAAACCTTAAACCGGTGACCGAATTGAACTACATAGCTATCTGTTTATCTGGCACCGAGTCTACGTCGAGTCAAACGACTTAATTTACTGGGTCGGCGTGCGCGTTTCTGTCTCCGAGTCGCCCCCCGTTTCACACTTCGCTCGTAGCCGTCGAGCTAGCCGGTTACTCACGCTATGTGACCACATTGGCTCCGCATAATGTCCATCGTGTCACGGCGGTGCGGCTTCATTGTTACGTCTCGCCGTTACCATGGCGTTTGCAAATGCCCTGCGCACGTTTAAGGTCCGATCTCCCGCGTCTTCGCAAGCTTACATTTTACTACTGTCGGCTAAATATTAATAATGGCGACTATTAATACCTTGACTTAATTAAATACCTCCCCCGACGTTTTCTTTTCGTGTGAACTTTACTAATTTAGCAAGCTACTGAAGTACAGGCCTAAGTGCAGCGAGCTACCCAAGTAAGGCTTCATTTTAATTGTAAATGTAGTGTACGTACTGTAACAAATGCTTTTCCCCCGGAGAATTTGGTAAACTACGCTATTCGTCATTTCCCCCTTAAACTTACGTCTTTCGGTATTTTTCTTAATTAAAGGATTAACTGTATAGGTCGAAATTCTGTGTACATGCCTGCAAATGAAATAAAACTGAAGATGGACACCAAGCGTAGCAACGTACAAGTTGTCACTTCCTTAAATTTAGATTTAGCCGCAATATTTATCTTGTTATATCAAGCGTCATTAGGATTGTTAATTTAAGTTTTTGAATAATCCGGTTTATTTGGTGATCATTGTCGTATAACTACTATAAGCTAGTATATGCCTGGCATGAATTAGGTTTCACATTCATTTTTTACTGTATGTCACGTGTCCTTAGTTTTTTTAACGATATAGGAAATATGCTTACTTCATTTATGAACTATAAAATTGAGCAAAAAGCTGTAAGTCGCATATGGTTGCTAAGCCAGTTGAAAGTAATATGGCGAAAAGTCCAATATTAGTAAAAAATATTTCCTTCCCTATTTTATGATGATAGTATTTTCTTAGATTAAACCGCCTGCGTCCTGTGAATTTCTTTGGTGTGTACTGGTTGACTGGGGAGCTGTTTATGGCAGAGGATGGGTCCTTGTACAGAGTGAATGCAGTTTACCTGACTGTCGTCAACACGCGGTATCTGGGTCTCTCCAATACACTGTGAAGTTCTGCTTAATTCCTAAGGTGAAATTGAGGTGATTCATTTTAGTGTTTCATTGTGACTGAAATCAGTGGGTATCTCGACCCACCAAATTTCTTAATTTGACCACTTAATAGTTACTCGTATTTAAACTTTACATACCATTTTATTTTTACAGTCTTGGCTCAAAAATGGTTGTTTGCATGTTCTCTTTGGTAATTGTCAGTTATTGTTGTTTGTGTAACTTGAAGAAAGATGATAGATTTTAAATGATCAAAAATGTTTTTTCGGTGCCTAAGAGAAAAAGTGTCATGGTCTTCCAGACAGGGTGTGGTTTAGATGCATTTTTGCAGGTATGTGAACTTGTAACTGGGAAACAATTTATTTAAAAAGCATTTACTTAAAAGTACAAGACGATGTGTGTCACTTTTCAGTATTTAAAATCCAATAGTCATATTTGCAGAAAGGTGTACATGTGGCACTCAAGCACCCCCTGTTGCTGGCTGGCTGGCTGTAGAGCAGCTTCATTTCCCTCCAAAAACGTGCACAGCAGGTCCTCAGCTTGAGTGGGTGCATTAAGTAAATGCCATCATCCGTGTCTTAGATTGCTCAAATCTGCACATTTTATCCAATATAAATCGAGCTTAGCTTATAATATAGTGCATTTCAGATGAAAGGGACTGGCTTTGGGAAACTAACTCCTAAATAGTATCATGTTAGACTAAATGTAACAGAGGCATTCGTTTGTTCGTTACGCTGTGTTATACTGACTTGGGGATATGTTATATAGTTTATTAAGAAAGTTGCCTAACCTGTATGCTTTCCATGATAACCATTACAATAGCTTTTGCTTATGACATTTTCAAGTATGTGGCGTACATGGTCATACCTCAGGTATTCTTTGCATGTTTAAGAATACAGAAGAACATTTGTTTGGGCATAATCCACAAAAACACAGGCAGGACAAACAAACAGGCCACCAGACTAGGGAACATACCAGATGGGATGTTTTCCATCACGGGTCACACACTTACATGCACAATCATACACTATGGACAATTTAGAGACATTAGTTCGCCTAACTACATGTTTTTAGACTATAAGGTACCCCACTCAAATGTAGGGAGAACATTCTTGGTCTAGAATACTTTGAGAGATAAGATGAAGAGATGTTTCTTTAAAACAAATTATAACATTTATGCTGAAATTGTGTTTATCTGGATTTTGTGCTTCAGATAATGGATGTCCTGTTCTGCCTCATTAGTTCCTATGTCTAGCTGCATCTTTTTTTCTGTTTATTGGCCATCTAACGGTCAGCTGTCCACAATGCAGGAGTAAATTTGACCGCTGTGCAATCCAGTAAGTAGAGCAGGATATCAGCTTCTTCTACTTCAAATGTAACTGTAGCATAATGTTTCACTAAATTAAACCATTGTTATTAGAAGATTTGACCACAGAATTCAGAAGACAGGTAATTCCAAAAAGCCCCTTCACATATTATCAGATTATGCCCGTTGTTCAAGTTGGCACTACAAATGGTATAGTAGTATTATTTCATTTATATAAAGCTCAGTGTGTTCGATATTAGTTTTCCTAACTGACTTAATATATAACTGGTGCCAAAATTAGTATTACAGTATTTTTAAAGATTCTGGTGGTTTCACTGTGTTTCATAGTATTTTGTCCCCAAGTTCACCTTTACCACAGCAACAAACCTTTACATCAGTGTATGTTTTGAATGTCTTAAAAAAAGGTGTGTTTTTATTAATTACTATAAAATAATTTACATTTAGCTCAATAGTATAACCAACATATTTTGTTGGATTAATGGATAGCTACATATTATATTAATTATAACTATATTTAGCTCCATAGTGACATATTTTATTAATTATTATTATTGTATGTATAGCTTGGTAACAACATGCATGCTTAACCGGCATGATTTCAATAATTATTACTGTGTTCAGTAATAGTAAGGGTTTTGCTTTACCGATATGCATTTAATTGCAAACCTAATTATGTTGTACATTGTCCAAATTTTCAGGCACAGACTGAAGCAATAGCTATTGGCCTAAATAATTTAATGCTGAACAGTTATATATGGAGAATTATGTCATAAAGTTATAACTGTTAGTAAGAAGGGTACACACAGTTAACAGGGGACCCGTCTCCATACACTCTGCTCAACCACTCATAGCACTTCCAGCAGCAAACAATATTATATAATTTGGGGCATATTGAAGTGTTACAGCTGGTGTTTCAACTATGCTACGGTATGACATTATATGAAAAATTCATAGCATATGGAAAATTAAAACCGGTATGCTGGATGAGCCGGTACACTGTCCAGCACTGCTACCAGCATTTTTGTATTGTATTGTTCTTACAATGGAGGTGATACTTAATTTAGTTAAATGGGTCTTTTAAATAACTATCTAAATATTTATGGTTTATTCTTTTGTGGATTTGTACCATGGGTATTTTAATGCATTTATCCTAGAGATAATTATTAGCAGCTTTTTGCCATACAAAAAATGAATAATAATAATAATTGATACTTTATTAATCCCTGTGGGGAAATTGCCTCCTTCGACTTCGCTCTTTGATCTTAATGGTATTTATTTTAAAGGAATCATTATTAGTTCATAACTGTGCGGCATGGTGGTGCAGTGGTTGGCACTGTCGCCTCACACCTCTGGGATCTAGGGTTCGATTCTCCACCAGGGTCCCATGTGTGTGGAGTTTGCGTGTTCTCCCCATGTCATTCTCCATGTACTCCAGTTTCCCCCCCACAGTCCAAAAATATGCTGAGGCCAACTGGAGTTACCAAATTGTACATAAGTGTGCATGTGTGACTGTGCCCTGTGATGGGTTGGTATTCCCTCCTTGGTTGTTCCCTGCCTTGTTCCCATAGCCTCTGGGATAGGCTCCGGACCCCCTGCAGCCCTGAATAGCACAAGCGGTTTCTGAAAATCGATGGATGGAATACTTAATTGGAATGGGAGATTAATTAATTTACATGTGAAAATGAATATGAAGCCTAAATTCACTTGAATTCCAAGTGTATATACATTTCAGTATTTATTTAGTAGATTGATTTTTAAATATAATATATATTTGTACAAGTCACTGTACAAATCTGTATAATGTTCTATATTTACCACCTTTCACTAGACTAATTGTTTTCTCAAGTAATTCCCATTTATATTACATTCATTGACTGCTTCTTCAAATGGTTTTCGTGTATCATCATAAGTTGTTAAATTTTACTGCGGGCTTGATTTAGTGTCAACATAATGATAGCTTGTGTATTGTACGATTACGTGATTCGTTATATAATAATCCAAAACAAGTTTACACCCCTGCTGGTTGTATGTTTTGGTTCGATGTCATAACTGGGACATAACTGGTTCAACTTTAAACTCTTCTCTGCCCAGAGGTAGGTCACAGAAATAATATTTAATATTCCATGAACCACACAAAACAATCTTTGCTGATACTCATTGCTTATACAGTCCAGTTCTTCTTGTAGCATTTTAAACTTAATTTTGGTTGTTCACTTGTGTAGATTTTTCTTCTTATCTAAACCAGTTTCTAAATAGTGCACCCAGATCTTAGAGGGTGATGGAGTTTATGGTAAGAGGCTTGTGGTTTTATGCTGGTTTTCAACTCTTCCAACTGGACGCTTGATTCTTTTGAACTGCACCCAACACCAGATCCAATGTTGCGCGTGTTTTTTTTTTATTTTATTTTTTTTTATTAAAGTGGTTAATAAAATTGTTTGATTTAATGCTGCATGGAGATGTATGCTGCTCTCGTGTAGAACTTGATGGGAAAAACGTGCAGAGTAAGCATCTCCTTAATGTCTCGGATGTTTTATTTTTCAGCAATGAACAATGACCATAGTTGACAAACCATCAGAGCAGTCTGACCCTGAGTCAGGTCAGCTCAAGCTCTCAGGCTCCCTGTTGTCATTGACCCCTGGTGATATGGATGGAGGCTCTGCTAACTGGGGCATAGGCTCCCCACCCTCAGATACCTCCAAAGCGAAGACCTGTGCGGAGCCCACCCCTGGAGCTGCTGTTTACAGCAGTGGCACAGCGGCCACAGGAGACAGACAGAAGGAGCAGGGTGAGTGGCATAACCTGTCAGCAGCCTGAATTGATTTATGGACAATGCCTTGATTGTTAAGATACTTGGTTTCCTCTTCTTGGATCCCTGTGTTTTCTGTCACACAATCACCACTCTGACACTTAAAGAAAATCTTCACTGTTGTCCCTTGAGTTTTCAATTTTCCTAAATCCTTTTAAAATGACTTTTTGTGATTTTGGCTATTTATACATGCTCCCCTTTTTATCTTCTCCACTCACAGTGGTGACCGGCGGTGATGGTATTGCTCTCCCGCAAAAAGTTCTTTTCCCTGCGGAGCGAATCAGTCTGCAGTGGAACCAGGTCCATCGCATTGGAGCAGGACTCCATAACCTGGGCAACACTTGCTTCCTAAACTCTGCCCTGCAGTGTCTCAGTTACACTGCTCCCCTTGCGAACTACATGCTCTCCCGGGAGCATTCGAAAACATGTACGTTTCTAGAGTAAGACGATGGAGTAATTCCAGTGCTTGGTTTCTGCACTGTGTTTCGATTGACCTTTTTCCTTTAAAATCTCCCTGCAGGTCATGAACCCAACTTCTGTATGATGTGCATCATGCAGAATCATATTATTCAAGTCTTTGCCAACTCTGGAAATGTCATAAAGCCCATTGGTGTTCTCAATGAGCTAAAACGTAAGTGCCACGGCTGTGCGTCATGTCAGATAATTGTGCGTGTCAGTTTTTTATTACTGCCTTAGGATGAATGTTTGCCTCTGTTATGGCTCTGGATTTTTTTGCAGGAATCGCAAAGCATTTTCGCTTTGGAAATCAGGAAGATGCTCATGAGTTTTTGCGGTACATAATAGATGCTATGCAAAGGTCGTGCCTCCCTGGAAATAAGTAAGTTGAATCGTACAAAGATATTTTGATTTAATCAGCATTTTAGGATATTTATAATCTGTCACTATGTAATTGGGACATTTCCTAAATCCTTCTCATGATTTTCTCACAGTAGCTGTTCTGTTGTGTTTGAAAACACAGTTCATATGCAGATGCTTCTTTCTTTATGATGGTTTGATTTATGATATTTCAACTTTGCGATGGACTGATAGTGATGCACATTCAGTAGTCCACTTGATTTATGACCTATACCTGGGCTGGCGATATGCTATGCAATACTTTATACCAATGCCGGGAGATGGCAGCATCCGCTCAGCCACACTACATACTATATACAGTGTTATTAACGTACCGTACAGTGTGTTTATTTTTCCTGTTTAGCCCAATAAGTAAATACAAGTTTTTCAATTACTGGTATTAGTTACAGTAATTGTTATTCATTGACAGTACCTATTTGTTTACTTATCATATATTCTTAATCGACTTATGTAACCACACAGTCAGTAAACAGCACCTCTATACACGTTTTTTTTATGCAGATTAGACAGGCAGACCCAGGCAACTACATTCGTCCATCAAGTTTTTGGAGGCTACCTAAGATCGAGAGGTAGGCTTTCTTCTGCTGGTAAAAATGCAATGTCATATTTAACTAGGTAAAACTGTTGCTATTGCACTATAGAAGGGTAATAAGTGTTTGGTGGTTCATTTGGAATGGATAAAGGTTACATACATTTAAGACATCACTGTCCATTCCAATTGGCCCCTGTGGCCTTTGTTGCTAATTTTCAGTATTTTCTTCTCAGTGAAATGCCTGAACTGCAAAGCAGTCTCTGATACATTTGACCCCTTCCTGGATGTTGCTTTGGAAATAAAGGTAACTTGCACACATTTTGACACAACAGCAAAAGAAATCAAATACCCTTTATTGCACTGGAAGCAGAAAGCATGATTTTCCCCTCCAGTAGTCAGTAAGTAGTGATAAAGATTTGTCTTGACTGGTCTTTGCATTAATCAAATCTGTATGATTTTGCTTTCCGGTAAACTTCTAGACTGCCCAGAACATCACCAAAGCTCTAGAGCAGTTTGTTAAGCCTGAACAACTGGATGGAGAGAATGCCTACAAGTGCACCAAGTAAGAGGCAATTGTCATTAATGTTGTTTGTCTGTTCTGAAGATTGTCTTCTGCAATCCATATTTTTGTTAGTTACAGGCTTTATCAGTAGGTTAACGGTTATTCAGAGCAGTTCTTCTTACCGTTGAGTTTAATTCAAAGTATCTTGGATGCAAAGTAGAGTGTAATACATATTTTATGATTTGTTATAGGTGTAAAAAAATGGTGCCAGCCTCTAAAAGATTCACAGTTCATCGCACTTCCAGCGTGCTGACCATTTCCCTGAAACGCTTCGCAAACTTCAATGGTGGAAAAATTGCTAAGGTAGGGCTTTTCTCAGCATTCTTTTCTTAAAAGAATCATAAAATACAGTTTATAACAGTGTATGTGGGCTTCAGATCTCTAAAAAGGAATGTTATTGGCAAAAAAGCTATAAAAAATTCATTCCTAAATAATTTATGAAACCTGATGCCTCTGGTCTGAGCATCTTAACTGAGTAACTCAAGCAGGGGTTTCTTAAGCAATACAAATAGATTGGCCATTAGGATATTTATTTTGGGAAATCAAAGCACTTTGTACCTTCTGATAACTATTATACTTCCAAGCCGTGTAGGAAATTGAAAAAAATATTTGGGGGCAACTTTTTGCCTCCACAGTCTAAAAAATGGGGGTAAATGGCCACTTTTAAAAAATAGTAATTAATGCATACAGTTTGTTTTTAATGTGAAATAAGCCCAGTTAAAATGTAAAATACAGTAATCATCACCTTGTGCCAACACGAGTAAATAAAAAGTTCCAAAAAGTGTGCAGTCATCCATATATGAATAGAATACCATCTATATGTGAGAGAAAGCAGGAGACCGTTCTAACTAGGCTTCTATTTGGCTCTTAAGAGCCATTGTATATATGTACTAGTTTATATATAAAATGAAAACTTTCTTCAACTCTTTCAAAATGAACTAGTTTGTAGTCTTTTTCTATTTAAACATCTTCTGAAACTGTTGAAGGTTTATTAATATTTGGGAAAATAAGGCAGTATTTTAGAACTGTAAAAGCAAACAGGTCCCTTCAATAAAATAAAACAAATATTGCAAATTACAATTTTTAACCTTTGAGCCATCCGGCGATGTTTTAAAATGAAATGAAACAAGTACCAGTTATTCTTCACCTCCATCAGCTGTCCCGTGGGACAGTTACCGAGTGGTATGATTTTAGCGGTGAATTCTGAGAGTCTGTGTGGCATCACGGCCGAATCCCTCACTGTTGGTTTTAGCACACAGTAAAAAGGTATTTTGGTATAAATGTTATTGTGTCATTCTGTGTCATGTTTCGAAAATATATCAATATACTATGAAAATTCATTATATTACACCAGGCAATAGTCAATGTTGTTAATGGGTGGGTGGCGAAGCCATGAATAAGCAGACAATCCGTAGCCATGCCCCTGGCAGAGAGAGGCTTTTTTATTATAAAGTTAAATTGGTCTCTGCCTACTAGCGTTACATAGTAAGTAGTATGTAGTTACAGTTACATGTTACATCCCCCCCCCCCCATCCCCAAGATGATTGCCCCTCTATCACAGTATTTAGGGCCATTGTTGCCCTTCGCTCCCTTTAATTTCTTACGCTACTTCTTCCAAGTCTGTCTTCCAGTGGATAGCATGGAATATTTGTTTTCCCCAGGATGTGAGGTACCCTGAGCACCTGGACATGCGTCCATTTATGTCTCAGTCTCACGGAGAGCCCTTGAACTACCTTCTGTATGCTGTGCTGGTTCACTCTGGATTCAGCTGCCACGCTGGACACTACTACTGCTACATCAAGGTTAGTCCTGTGGGCTCCAGTCATTGCTTTGCCTGGAGATGTTTTAACCAAAGCTCAGCATGAGTATGTGGTTGAAAACCCTCTGCTTTGTTCCAGGCCAGCAGCGGTCAGTGGTATCAGATGAATGACGCTTCAGTCACTGTCAGCGACATCAGAACGGTCCTCAACCAACAAGCCTATGTCTTGTTTTACATCAGGTGAGATGCTTGATATTTTTGTCAGACTTCTATGTGAACATCTCTCTTTCATTCTGGGATGCGTGGCGCTGTAACATATATTCATCACAGAGTCCTGTACTGGGTCGGGTACGGGCAAATAGTTGCTGAAATGGGCGGATTTTAATGTTCTGGAAATATGCAGGCGGGTAATTCATTACACACGGGCGGGTAGCAGGTCAATCAAAACAGTATTGTAGCCTGCAAAAATAACA
>JAODJW010000094.1:17133448-17154244 GCA_026777045.1 Hyperopisus bebe
CGTGTGGTGTAATGCAGTGCTGTCATTTATTGATGCTCTATGGGCCAAAAAAGGGTGCATTTTTGATGCAATGGGTTCCTCCTGCTAATACAAACATGGTACAATCAGTGCCATATAAAAATGAGACTGCAGAGGGGTATGCATCAGGATCATGATTGAAAAATGATTAAGCAGCCCTAGATTTGGCCTTGTGAATGTGATAAATCAAAAAATATTTGGATCTTGAAACTACAAAACATTATGTGAAGATCTATACCCGATTTCATTTCAAGACAAATTGCACCAAAATTGAAGCAGGAGTGCTAGGTGGCAGCAGAGGAAGGAAAGGGTGGCATCAGAAGACGTGTGATGGATCTTTTTCAGACTTCCTTGGAACATTGTATAGGTGATCTGGGGTCTGCTTAGTTTTGAGACAAATTAAACCAAAATTGGGCTGGGGGAGGGGGCTAGAGATTGCAGAGGCTTGGGGTCGTGGGAGGAGTCGGGCATAGATTGCGGAGCTGACAAGGCCGTTGTTCACGTATCCTATGTGTCGTACCTCTTCAGGGGCCAAGATACATTTGAGAGGACCTCCGACAGCAGCTCCAGGAAACACAAAAAGAAGAAGAGGTCGAGACATGAGGCAGACTCCCCATGTGAGAGCCGCTCCAGCCTAAGTGGCGGGGAGCACCGTGGTAGTGATTACGACAAGGCAAGCCGCAAGCGTCAGCACCACGATGAAGCACGCCCAGCCTTCGGCAAACACTGCCGGACTGAGAACAGCCACCACACTCACAGTGGGCTACACCACCACAACCATGCAGGTGATTAAGCTTGTGCGTATCGTGGAGAAGCCACAAAGCTCATTGCACTTCAGTGAGCAGCTTCCACAGGTGAAATAGGTTGGATTTTGATAATCTTGGCATCTTTTTGTGTTATCGTTAACCTTTCTTATTAAAGGGTGAATTGCCTGCATCACACATCTCTTACACCAGATGGCAACACTGAGTCATTTTTGCTGTCATAGTTTGAGCCCCCCCCCCCCAAATGAATTAGTATGTCTTTTTTGTGCAGGGAACGTTACATCTCAGTCAAAGAGTAACACTCATGCATGCTCTCATAATGGTCTGAGCGCAGAGACGGACCACAGAGACTCAGACCATGAAGAGTCTTTCCTCTACAAGACTGAGAGTAATAAGGGTAAGTGGGGCCGCTTTAATCTTAAACAGAACTGAGACCCACTTTTTCAGTGGCAATTGTGTTACATCTATGTGCCTTTGTAAGTGTGTGACTGTTCTGCTCATATGCCTTACAGTGCAGCTGATCTCATTTAGCAGGTTTTAAATGTGTTTTTAGAGCAAGCCACTTGTGAGGACATAGGAGGGAGTAGAGACACTGGAAGAAGCTTGTCCTGCAGTAACATGGACAGAAATGAAGTTGGTGAGAGATTTTTAGGATCTAGGACAAATTCCCTGATGTGCCATAGCCATACTTATGTTGCAGAAGGCAAAGGCATTGCATTAAATGTCAGTTTGTAGACTTCAGATAAGCCTTACTATAAATTACACTGTGTTAGACTGAATCAGGTTTGTTTGCTGTAGGGAATACAAAACTGGAAATGTAGACGTTTTTAACACTAAAAAATGCAGCGTAATATACGTGGGTCTTGAAGACTGATTATGTGCATTTCATTTTTTTAAAACAGAATGAAAACATGATTTTTTTCCGTTCAGTGAAGGTAAGGATTGATATCAACATTCTGACCTTCCATAAAAGACAGATTAATTGCATTGCCCAGATGAGGAATACATATTGTTTTGGGATTGGTCCACCGCCATATGCATTTATCTTATTAATGTGATAACTTGAAAAGTATTTCATAAATCTTTTTCAATGATAAAATTTTGAAACAAATCACTCAAAAACTGAAATAGTGCTGGAAAGTGGTACCAAAGAAAATGGCAGCCTCAGACACTTGACCCCATAGTATTTGTCGGATCATTTTCAAATTTAACAGGAACTTTGTATAAGAGAAGGTCTGGAACTGATTTTCATTTTGAGACCAGGGAGTACATTGTTGTCATTCTGACAGCATCTAATTTATGACATTTTTTGAAGTGCTTTCTTGTAGGAGTTTTGGCTAAAAAGTGTAATAGTGTGATGGTAAGGCAGGTCTTAAATAAACAGCCTGTGCAGTATAATACTCATTTCTTTGTATCTTTTCAAGATGGTTACCAACATTCTGTATTTCCTTGTCTTTGTTTTGTAGACCATGGATTTTGTGAATGCCTTCTTCAAAAGAAGTGAATTTCAAATGCCGAACAAGTTAAATCCTGCTAACGGAAAAGTGGTGCTTTAATCATAAATTATACTGTATTTTTACCACAGAAGATGTTTTAGATATTCTTTTTTTTAAGCTGAAATGTTAATTTACTCTTCGGTGGTGAAAAGTATCATAGTGAACATCCTTAAGAATGCGACTGAAATATATTTAATAATGAACTGTAATCAAAGAAGAAGCCTGGAGCTTAACATCTCAGCTGCTGCTCATAGACTCAGGACTTTGTCACTTTTAAATGAGACTGCTTTCCTTTTTACGGTGTTTTCCTAGGATGAATGGAAGCTAAAAATATTCATTAAAGGAATGGCTCTTAAGTACTTGGCTCTTGCCTTCCGAGTTGGGATGTCACCATATCCACAGGATACTGATCTGATACTGAGTGAATTGGTTGTTGTGTTGTGTACACTTGCACCGCAATGACAATAACCTGGACAGACTAGAGAGCAGTTTTACACACTTATTTTTCTCCTCTAGCAGCTCATCACTGGAAAGGATTTGTTGGCTTTCACTGAAAACCATGTTCCATAAATCTCCATAAGTCGTGTATCATGTTTGCTCATCGAACTAGTTCTGTTTTCTAAGGCAAAAATCCACTTAAGTTTCTAGCTTCAGAAAGAATACTGTGAATTGCATTTGAACTGTACTATCAGTTATTTTTTATACATGAACGTTCCTGTATCAGGAATATTAATAGAAAAATATTTTTTTTGTTTTAATAAATTTCCACTACATAGTTTGGACCCTTTACTATGGGCATGTCTCATTTAATGGCTATGGTTTGCTTTTTTCTACAAAAGGAAATTATGCTTAATATTCTACCCTTCTGTAGCATGTAAAATTTCTACGATGTAAAAACCTGTATAAAGAAAAAGCCTTAAAAATGCATTGTCATGGTCTTGTATTTTTTCTTTTCAGAATTTAGTCTACCATGCAGATTACTGTTTAAAAGTAGGGCGCTGTATGTAAACATATTTATATTAGGCCTGTCAGCATTAACATGTTAAATGCAATTACTGTAAATTACTCGTCATTATTAATTATTATTATTATTATTGACAGTCCTGATTGGAAGTTATACATGTAAGCTTTTTGTTGTTGAGTTCATGCTTTTGTTGCCTTTGGTTTAAAAAAAAAAAACTTATTGCCGGCATTGAGACTGATATTTCCATGCGTCTTTTTCAGGGATGATTCTATGTGCAGGTGGTTTATTTTTCTGCCCTTCAGATATAGCTTGAGTCCATTGTTTGGATTATTTTCATCATTGTCGCACATGTTCTGTTCACTGCCATGCGTACAGCTAATATGGGATGTGAACCATCCCACAATGCATTGTTCAGCAGCTGATTTTACCCTAGGTCAGGGTTTTTATTTTCATTCCCATGTAAAACACTGCTGGCTTCAGCCTCATCAATCACCATTCTCTTCAGAATCCATTCCTATCCCCATACCATACTTGCTCACTTCAAATGACACCTTGTCAGCTGACCACTGACATCTATATTGATGAAAGCTACAGCCGTAAGGTTTTACATGCAATAAAATTCACACCAAAATACAGAATATACATTATTTACACATAACTTAAGAATATGCCTTCCAGCAGTCACAAATGGAACTTGCAATTGAGTAAAGAAAATAAATACAAAAGCAAACTGGTATTGGATGTTCAATCACAAACTGGTCACAAACATTGTTTCTCCACAATACAATGTAATATTGGAAAATAAAACAATAATAAAATAGATTCCGTTGTAATATTTGTTAAACTAGCAGGTACTTTTTATGTTAGCTCCTATACATAAGGATACTAAAAAGCTTTATTTGACTGGTACTTCAGAACAAAAAATGTTTTTAAAAATCAGCCCTTTATTTAGACTGATGTGGAATGTTATGAACATTCTTTCTAATATCTTCTTAAATGCCGATGAGTGTAACAGCACACCAAAATAACACCTGCAGGGGTATATAACCCAGTTCTGGCCCATTGTTTTCTTTCTTTTTCTGTATGTTCATTATTCTGTTATGCAAAATTGTAAAGCTTCCTGGTATTCAGCCCTGGGTTTTCCATGTCTTAAGTGATTTTTCTTAAGACACTTTAATGCCACAGGTATTAAAGAAGCGAAGTGATCGACATGCTGATTTCAGGAGGTGACCATTCTCCATTTAAAACTGTCGATGAATGTAGTTGGAGGTTGAGCTGTGAGTTCTTTTCCTTTCTGCTTGAAATACCTCACCCTCAGGATGCACAATTTAGGGGACACATTTAATAAAAATTTTCCTTAAATTACAAATTTTCCATTTTTTCATAAAAATTATACTCATAAAAATTCTGTTTTGATTATATAGCTATGTTTTGAGATCACACTGGATCTATGAACATGCATAGGTAGTTAAAAATTGCAGCTAAAGATGCTAAAATAATAATCACACTGGGGAAGTAGGGGTGTAGTTAAAAAATAACACAGCTATGGGGCTGGCTTCACATTCTCTTGTTCAGCTGTCAGTCTGGACTGACGTCATGCCTGCTCTTGTTCTGCACTTGGGCCAGCGTCCCTGGTGTACTGAATGTCTGGAAGACCACTTGGGAATTGAGCCCGTCCTCCTTGCCGTCTGTGCAGCTCACTTTTTGTTGGCAATCCTTCGTTTTCTGGTGGCCAGCATGTCGTAGAAAGGATCTCTGCTGATGCTGGCCCTGTGGAACAGAGAAATAATGGAAAACGGTACTTTAATGCAATATCAGAGACGTCTTTGATATGGAAATGTATGCACGTTTCAACAAACTGGATTTTATATAAAGAGGAGGGGAAAAAGTTTGCAATGTGACCCAGTTTAGTTTCCATGGTTTCCAAAGATTATTTTTTTCCACCCATCATCTTTCTGAGCTGAGGAATTTCTTAGCATCCAAAACACATTCCACCTTCAGCACAGATTCACTGCTTAATACTGGAACATAAAAGAAGGATAACTAAACTAATGTCAAACATTAAACATGCACAAAACATGCTTACAATAGGATTATTCCTTCAGATTATTAATATGTAATAGACTTTAAGTACTTAATTTGGGTGGGAAAAATACAATTACAAATGTTAATATACAACTGTCAAGCCATCCAAAGTCTCCTGCCTTTTGCCCTACGCTTCCTCGGATGGGCTCCCTGTTAAGGATTAAGAGATGTGGAAGATGGATGGATAGATGTTCATATGCTGTTTCATACTCCTGTGCCATATTAACAAAGGGAACAATTACACAATGGTGCATGTTTACTGTACTCTATCTATAGACTGGTGGAAATTCTGTGATCATTCCACATTTCTGGAATAAACTGACCATGAGTCATAATGCAGACCTTAACCAGCTGTAGAAAACTATCTTTTGGATAGAAACTATTTTATTTTGAAGGACCTTGTAGAAATACTACAGTACTATCACTTGAGCCCTATTTACTCTAACCTCTGGTGGTTGAAACTATGTACTTTAAAACCTCAGTGGCACAAACTACCCTGCATTTGTATAATTTCATATTTTCACAGCTGCTTCTATAATTCAAATGCTGAGCTGTTTCTCAGATGCAGATGCCTTACAAATGATTGCAAGGCAGTGCCACATGGAAGTAAATCTGTAGCCTGTCGAGGTGAGTAATGAGCTTTAAGGAAGGAAAACTCCATGTAATATGAGGTGATTTTAACATTCCTAAGAACTACTGCCTTTTTTTAAGGATTTCCCTCTGAGCAGCTGTCAACTGGAAAACATTTTTAGCCGTCTGAAAAGACATAAGATGCCAAGAGTGTCAAAATCCTATCTATGGAGCTCAGAGGATGATTTTGGAGAATGATTCAGGAAGAACGTGAGGTATCCATTGCTGTAATGGAGGAAGACATTTTTGTACACGGAGAGCGTCTTTGTAGTTCTTGCGTTTTACTCTTTTTCTCCTTTGTTTTTTTTTTTCAATTTTTTAATAATTCTGTATTCCACAATTTTATAATGAACATTTTCGTTACTAACAGCTGCATTATAGTACATCATAGTCTACTGTATTAAAGTACAGGAGTTTTACCTTTGTCTTGGATAGGTTGTGGGTAGGTTTGGCAAATGTGCAAATAAAATATAGATTTCCCTTGAAATTTGTGTGTTTTATGTGAGAAAATGTCAGTTATGAGCCACAAGTGGTAATGCATTTAGAAACTGAATTATCCCCTGAAATATCGCTAGCCACATTTTAGCCATTTTGCATAGGTTTGGCACACAGGGGCATCATGTACTCTTTCCTCAGTAAAGCCTATTAGGTTTGAGTAAATGATGTGAAATTGGGTGCACATGTAGAAAAGAAGACTGGGAACCATACATGTACAAATTTGACCAAATCCACCATATAGTTGTTGAGATATTTACAGAACACCAAAACACTAAGTTGCGTTTTTGAACTTGTTCAACTTTTTTATATTATATTGTCCATAAATTATAGAGAAGTTGTGAATTTCAATTATGCAAGTCATTGCAATTAATAGAGCAATGATCCGCTTTGATTTAAAGTATCGGCCATGTCTCTCTAACTAATACACCTGAAGTTATGAAGCTTCAAATGCAACCATACAAAAGAGGCAGTAATTGTCTGGCAAAAGTCAATATTAATCTAACAGGTTCAGTATCAGTGTACTTATTGTGTGAGGCTATCAGCCGACATTCTCAGTTTAGAGGACAGACAGACTGTCCAGGAAGTCCTTACTTGATGGACTTGATCCATTCCTCCTTCTCCTCTGGTGTGGGAGCCGATATCCTGTACACCACATGGTTCCCCTCAACCACCCTACCATCCGCCTCGGTCTTGCAGGCCTTGATCACCTGGCCCTTATGATTCGGGTTAAAGAGCTCAAAGCAGTTCTGCAAGAAAAAAACAACATAAGGTGACTCTTCATTGCTCTGAAGTCTCTAGGTTACTGTAATGTTAATGTACCAGTGAGAAGGCTGCTCCAAGAAAGAAAAAAAGAATAGCTCTACTAGACAGTAGTATTTCTACTCTTTGGGAGGGGGATCAAAACATGGTGCTTACAGGCTTCCTGGGCTCTTCAACCTCCCTAATGCTGAGGTTTTCCAGCGGAATGATCCCACGAGGCTCCTTGTCCTGTCAAACAGACAGCACATCTCAGCGAATCCCTTTCTAATTACGTGCTGTTGTACAGAGTGACTAAGCATACAGAACCATAGAAAATATTGCTGAGATTCTGAAACAGAATTCAAGACACAGAAACTTATACTTCAGGGTTACTGCATACACATGACCAATTCTTAATGTCAAAGCACAAAGGCAGTAAGAAAGCCACATTCTCATTCTACCCTGCCTGTAGGGTATGGTTCTTGACCTTCAAGTTGCAGATTTCTAAAATAGGCTATAGCCTGAACATAAACCCTACATGCTGTGTTAAGACTCTTAAATGCCAAACTTGTAAATATTTCATATTTTTATAGAATAATCCATATGAGATTTACCGTTGTGTACTCAAAATAATATAGGCAGTTGTCAGTCAATATAAACCACCTTCGCTTCCAGGTCTTCACTCTTCCACCTGTAGGGAAACAAACACCAGATAGAGATACAAAACCTTTCAAGAAGAAAGAGCAGGTGCCTTGTAACAATGCAGCAATTTGCTGTACACCATGTCTCTCATTTAGGACTCATTAAAACCAAAACTTATGTTGAAAAGTCATCTGAGAAACTGAATATTTGTTCAAAGTAAAAGTGTAAAGTGTTCATGTTCATGGTTTGCTCATTACCACGTGTATTTTTTAAAATTGCTTTTATGGGAGGGGATTATCTATAACAATGAACATTCTTCAGAGTGCAGGGTATAACTAACAAATTAACACCAACAACCATAACCAAGCATTTGCACATGGAGTACAGAACAAGGTATAGGTTAGTTTATCTGAAGTACCTGTTAGTATTATTACTGCAGTTCATTTGGTCTGAATGTCAGGGTTGAGTGGAATCATACATCATCTCAGAATCATTTCAGTAAATGATAAATTCTTTTCCAGAGATTATTAAATGTGTGATGTGATGGTGTGGGGGGCAGTCTTATTCGGGTTTGAGACCAGCCCTGCTTCCTGCCACCTTCATCTGGACAAATGGGGTGTCATGAATCTGTGCCTATAAACGTGTGTCTATGTGCATGTTAAGTTCAAAGGGTAGATGGGACAAATCAAGTAATTTGTGAAAGAATAATTATTCTTAAAGTATACCTAGGATTTGTTGCAAGTTACATTGTTAAGGTTACTGTGTGGGTATCAAATTCAATAAGATAAATGTCAGGTAACCATGGTTTTAACCATCGTCCTTTAACCTTATGAAATTGCATGTAGGATTTCAGCCGAACAAGTGTGGAGACTTCAGCCATTCCACCTTTAAAAAGCAGTAGTTTGTTTGAAATTTGTCATAAACACCCACAGGTTTGGCTTCCGCTCCGAGGTTTTATCTCATCCGTTCAGGTTATATTTGAACATTTTCTTACATAATGTGATCCATGTATTTATATTTATATAAGAATTCTTCCTCACAGCAGGCTACATGGTAGCCGGTTTAAGCAGAGGTCTCAAAATATGACAGACAGTTTTCTGTGGGCCAGGCAAACATTTAATTCATTACTAAAAGTGCCCTGCGGATCGATCTGTCTTTTTCCCCAGATTAGCATTACTTTGCCAAATTAGCGGATCATTCAGGCAGCGTTATTTTTTTTAAATTATTCTACATCGTTTCTATTTTGGCTAAAAAAAAAATAATTAAATCAAGTGTCTCTCTTGAGCTGAATACCTCCTAGCCAATGCCCCCCCCCAGGTTATTTGAGCTTGAGATGCCTGGTTAATGGATATACATTTAATGATCAGCTCATCCTATACGAAGAGTTATGTCCCTCTGGCACTTTGTGACTTGAGCTGGGACGCAATGCAAAAGGCGTAATGGTCATTGAATGAGACGATGGAATGAAATCAGGTTATGGTGCTGGGGACTCTAAAGGTCAAGTGTAAATGTACCCTCAGGATGGAAATGCATCCAATTCTGTAGGGAGTAACCACAGAGTCTGGCAGACAGCATGAAAGGAGAGAGTGGGACCTACTGAAACTGCCAAGAATCTCACATCGTGGGCTGCAGCCAATGCCGCCCTGAAGAGGTGATATTCGTTTTTTTTCCCACACTGTGCAGAAAGCATGCAGCTAGGGCTGCACTGACATGGCGTATGACCAATGACAGAAAGGCTGGAAAAAGCAGTGGTAAAGGGCGGAATCTAAGGAAACGGTTAGGGCTTCCGGAGCAGCTTAGGTGTCGAAAGATTATCACGGGTATGAAGGGAACGAAAAAGAACAATAATAAGAAACAAAACCACCTGGCACTATACAACAAGTCAAACAGACTCAAAGCGGCAGAAAAAATAAGCAATAAATAAGTAGAGATTAGCCAAACTTCAGAGAAAATGGGGAGATAAAACATGAAAAAATAATAAATATGAGGATTTTTACTACATAATAAACACATAAATCCCCCTGTAGAATATTTTTCTTTCCTCTGATATCAGATATTTTATATAAATCTATAAAGCAGAGAGGTGTCCAGCTTTTTTCTTCAACAAATGTTTCACACGTGTTTGTTAAATACGGAGCCTGGAGGCAGAGGTGAGAAAAGGGGAAGGCCGGTGTCCCGTCATCGTCGGCGCCCGGGCCGGTGTCCCGTCATCGTCGGCACCCGGCAGATTCAGCGCCACACCTCCTGACTGTCTGCTCCAACTCTGGCTGCCTGCATCAGTCTCCTCTCTCCTTTGATGTTACTGCTTTCCCTGGATCTTACTGACCGCACTGGATCTTACTGACCGCACTGTACGTTTTTGACACACTACACATACTCAAGATAATGAAAAAAATCCCCTTTCCAACTGTAAGCCACACTGCAAACTGCGGCAAATCCAAATATAATACCAGTCTACACTAATGCACTCACTGACCCTTCAGCAAATTTCTGCATATATTTCCAAGAGGCTGTTTGCCTCATAAGATTCATATAATCCACCTAACCATCGGGCTTGGGAGCTGGCCCAGTAAATCTGAACACAGTCGTCTCCTGCCAATATAATTTCTCACTTTGGTTTATTAATACATCTACCCTTGAGTTTTTAAAATTAAAATACTGTGGTGCCCCTGTGATTATCACTGAATTAGAAGGAAAGGACCTGCAGTGAGCAGACACCGGGGGATAAAACCCATCTCTGATGCTGCAAGAGCGCATGCACAGGTTGCATGTGGGCACCATGGGGGCAAAGTGATTTTGGGACATCCATCCCAATATCCAGATGAAGTGTCATGCAGCCGGGCATGCAGTAGAAACACCAAGAGGACTCAAAGGCAATAAGGCATTAAACAGCAAACTTCTGTATGAACCCAGAAGAACTCAGAAAGTATCCTGTCTGTCCCAGGAGAATGTAACCCAGCCTCCACCATACTAACCAAGTTTTAACAGCCACCCTTCTCTGTCTGGGTTGAAGAATGTGTGTGTCAGGTCATTCCCATCATCTTCCGGGATTTTAAAAGGTTCGTTTTTGATGCTTTCATACAAATTCTGCAAAGAAGAAGCAAAAAAAGATTAATGCATTTTAAAAGAGATGTTACAGAATCTTTTCTGCCATCCACAAGTGACGGTGATTGGAAACCAGATCTAAATGCCTATTGCAGTTTCCCTGAGCAGCAATGGGATGGAGCATAAGGGATATGTAGATAGGGGACTCCATAGCAGAATCAGTCAAGGCAGAATATTAAATATGGTATCTAAAGGATTTCATGGGCGAGTGGAGAAGCCAGAGCCCCAAAAGGCGCGCCCACCCTCAGCAGCTCTTCAGGCAGGTCCCCTCCTTCGTTGATCCCGCGGTTCATGGAGATGAAGCGCTCCACCGCCGGCTTGTCCCTCACATTGGGGTTGTGCAGGCTGGTGTTGAGCATGATGATGGCGAAGGACAGGACGTAGCATGTGTCTGCAGGGTGCCACACATACAGGTACAGCTAAAGAGCCGTTCTGAGGATCACATTTCCCGGACATGGTTTATGTTGAATTGGCCAGTGTTTTGTCTATTTGGAATCGTTAATTTATAACTTCAGATGTAAAAGTCAGAGACACATGCCTGACACTCAGAATCAAAATATTAAAAATACAGCTTTTAATCATGGACAGTGTATTTTAAATACATGTATTAAATATCCCCTTTCTCCTAAATGCTAGCACAGCACCCCATATATAGCTTCATTTATTTCATTCCTTCCTTCTTTCTTGCATTCTTTCTCTTGGGCCGACGCTGCTCTGAAAGGCGCTAATTAAAAATTATAGTAATTGAACTGACCTGACATTCTTGAAATCTTTCCCTCCCTAACATTACATCTGCTACAACTTTGACACCGACTATATAATTCATAAATTGCCGGGCACAGTGGCAGAGAAAGCAATAAATATACTGAGGCACGTAAAGTCAGTAAATATATCGTGGAGCTGCATTAGTTGTTCAGCTGGCGCCTGCGGCCTGTAAACCGACCGCTCTCTCCGTTTCATCTGGCTGTGCTGAAGGCCTGGTCCCTCAGGGCTGTTACCACACAAATGCACCAGTCAGGTCAGTGACAGTGCTTTGGTCAAGTCTCAACGTGAAGGGGAAAAAAATGATAAATAAGCAGCATTTCAAGCTGCATGGCTTTTCCTGCAGACCTCTTTGCAGCTTATACTGCGCAGATTATAATTGTTAACATTATATACTTAGGTGTATTAACTGAGGAGGAATACAGGCAATGCTGAAAGGCATCATCTATGTTCAACATAGGCTTCAGCGTCATATAAGCCAAATATTTTGAATCATGATTTTAAGCGATTAACATGGGGTAGTAAAATTTTGCATCGAGGAACCCGTCTCCTGTTTCGTCTTACCTGTGGACTGGAAGACCCCTGGGTTGCACTGGCAGTAACGAGAAGCAAAGGCCTCCATCATGCGATCGATCTTCTGGGCCTCGCCTGGGAGCCTGAAACTCCATAGGAACTGCCTGGGGGGCAGGAAGTAAGAGACAGAAGAGCGTGAGACTGGGGGAGAGAGAGGCAGCATGACAGCCAGTGAGACGGAGAGAGGCGCTGAGATGACAGACTCAGTGAGTCAGAAGCAGCCCTGTGTCTCTGAAGAGCGCACACAGGTGCTCTCAGTGGTACCCATGTCTCCCAGCAGTTCTCAGTTTTCTCCAGCAGGGGGGAGCAACAGCAACCAGCCTGCAGCCCTCAGTGTGTATCTCCACACTCAGGAGAAGCTAATGGCCCCAAACTGCAATGTGAGTAATGAACCAGAGCCACACATGCTCAGTGCTTAGCTATTGCCTCTCCCTTTAGCACCCATTAGAAACATACCATGTTAAATGTACTTCAATAAATGAACATTTCTGGTTACTGAACTGGTATACATCCAGATACGTTTTATTGTCAAGCATGCTTAAATGTTCCAAAGTCGTTCAAAAAAATCAAAAATCTAAAACAGAATACACTTAAATAGTGGGAAATAGGACTCAAAATATTTAACCAGTAACAATTATGAAAAAACAGCAGAACACTGTTTTCCTGCCAATAAATTCAGTGTAATAAAGAGTAGACACCGAGAGGAGCAAGCTCTCCAGAAGCAGATCAGGGCTGGCTTCGGACTCCCTTCAGGATTATGAAGGAAATGTTCAGCTCACCTTAAAGCTTGCACAAGGTTCAGATCTGCAAATTCGTGTAGCTCAACAAAGGCCTGGAGAACCTTAATGTTGAATTCATCCCTAAAAAAGGAGCAAAAAAATATTTTTTTTCAGGAAATCCAGGGAATATTAACTGTTCTCTGAAAACAAGGTTTCTCAGCAGAAGTGGAAAGACCCACCTGCACCTGTACTACACAACTTCTCTGAAAATAATGTCATACATCTCCCTTTGCAGTAATCTAGAATGTGCAACCTAATTCAAATCACCAAATAAATTCTGGAAGCAGTAAGCCACCTCCTAAAGGACATAGTCTCAGTTTTCAATGCTCAAGCATGATCAAAAGACGGCCGATGGGAATCATCTCAAACTGGAATCCACATTAAGCCTCATGTAAGATGGCCCTTGGTGAGCCACTGCATACACGAATAATGTGGATTCCGAAAGAAACACTGGCAGCGCACTGGATTCAGTCTAAACATTTTACCCACAGGCTCCTTCTGGATGTTGCATGTTTATTTTGATTTCATATATTCAAATTAACAGGATAACTCTTAGACTGCAAAACAAAATTAGAATCACATTTAAATATAAAAAGAATAATATTGTTCCAGGCCACCAGAATGGTCTAAAGGAGATTATCAGCATCTTTTACAGGTATGGTTGGTAGATATGATTTCATTCATGAATCGTTTCATTAATGAGTCTAGGTTTGTGGACGCAGCATGTTGTCTGTACGATAATGAAAACAATTTCAATTTCCTCAACATAAAGTTTATTTATAACAGTAATGAAACTTGAAGCTTACCGCTCTCCTAAGTAATCCCCGATGACGGTTTTGTTTAAACCCTCCCCCTTGTAAAGGAACTGTGCGATGTCTTCCGGAGTGTTCTCTAGAAGGTCATTTTCCAGGAGAAACTGAATTCCCTGTAATTAAAACAAAACGTGGTCTCCCATTTGTTCCTGTATGACGCTGATTAATTAATGATATACTATTTTTACAACGTAACATAAACTTAGACACCCTAGTAGCACACTTAATAATGTGAACAGAATGACACGTGCAACAGATCCCATAGATCTTGAAATATGAACATTTTTAATGTATTTCTATAATATTAATATTCCGCAAAATATTAATCAGTAAAAAAATTCCTCCGTTTGACAAAGGACTTGAGATTACCCTGTGTTTTTGTAGTATTCAACTGGAATTCTATCAAATGTACTGATATAACTGAGGAGGAGTATGCATGAGCTACTATTTACTATTTACTGCACTGCACATAATCTAATTTCATCACAACCATTTAATTTCACACCAGAAACAGGATAACAGAAAAAAATATGAAACAATAATCATCAAAAAAAACAATAAAAATCAGGAGTGAATACGTTAAAACTGCTACACAAGGACATTATTTGAAACCCCAAAGACGACAATGACGTTCAGTTAGTAGCATAAACGGAACCTCACAGCCTAAGATAACACAGCAAATTGGCTGCTGCATAAATTATTCGTAACATCTGCCAATATCCATTTTCATTTCCTGGAGAAAGACAAAGGGTACGAAGCAGGAACGTCCTTCACGTTTTCAGCAAACAGACTCAAATGTGTGCAGTACCATGCACCTCAGGGTATGTGTGTATAATAGACTAAGTTTTTAGCAGCCGCCTGATGCCGTTGGACACATTTTCCTGGCGCACCCAGTCTCCATTCATTCCTGTGGATGGCAGCGCCAACGCAGAGCACTTCCAACACATAGAAATGCGTCCAAGTACTGCTTCCCTGCTGGGAAAGTTGTCTTCCACAACAATGCATGGCGCAGACTGACAGCGTGTGGTTTTAGGACATGAAGATTAGATTATTAATTTCTCACAGCTCTTACAAGCTCTATGTGTCAGTCATCTGGAGTGTTTTTTGCGCCTGAAAGGTGGGGTGCCATACACAGGTGTTTCCACTCCATTAAGCCGGGAATTTGGAGGACAGTGTCAAGTTTCCATGCAGTGCTCCCCAGCCATTGCTGACCTCTTCGTAAATCAGATCCATGCCAAACCAGCAGTATTTCTCGCCATACTACAGTCTGAGGGCCGTTTTGTTGAAATTTTACGTAACCCTTAGGCGGGTTAATTAAATGAGGGTTACTTTCTCTCTGCCGATTAAAACTGCGTGATTTTGCTTAGTCCCCAAGCAACAGTGTCTTTGAATCTTAAGTAGCATTTTGTCGCTGCCAGAAAACAGATTATGACTCAATAAAAAGCAATGGTCTGTGGTGTTAAAATGCATCATGCATATTTTTAAAATGTCACTTTAGATTTTACTTAAATATTTAGCGACCATAACTGCAGTTCATAAACATTACACAAGTGACATTATACCTTCAGATTTATCTGGTGTTTAATGATTATCAGTGTGTGCTGGTGACTGTAAAATAGTGACATACCTTCTTGGGATCCATGTTGAATTTTTTCCTTCCCATTGCAATCTGCTTGTTCCTCTGTGATGTTTTGCTGCATCAGTGGAGATACAATTGTATTTTTCTATTTACTCAGGCAGAAATGGTCATTTGAAAAACAGGTAAACACAGGTGTTTGAAAATGCACTGTGATAATATCCCAGAGCAGCTAATAAAAGCCATTTTGGTTATTTTTATTATGAGTGGAGCCAGCAGTAGTATCACATTCAAATGATACACAATAAATACATTTTAATGTTTTTAATTAGAAAAGATTCTTTTATTCCATGAGATTTCTGTCTATGAGATGTAAGTCATATAAGCAAGACTCAACAGTGATAAACAATTTACAGATCCTCTTCAATAATACTGTCAATAATGTCCATAAAATGATCATTTCAAATGTGCAACATAAAGTTTGATGTTTTATCACCGACAAATACACACATCTGACGTATTGATTGCTTCTGGATGATATGCAGGACAAAATATCAGATATGGACAGGTTCAAGTTATTACAAGATATAACCCTGTTGTTGGTCTGATGAAGGAAAACATCCAGTTTTAGATATGGGGAAGAATAGTAACTGGTTATGAACAAAAGCAAGGTCTAAGTAACTAAACGCAATGCCCAAATGTGACAGCTGGATTTTATAAGGGTTTGAGTGTAATGTGTCAGACAGGATATTAATAGTGGTCGTCAGTGGTGATAAACATAGCTCTGAAACTGATAGCATTTTTAATTTATTCATCTACATATTTTGAAATGGTTTCTGCTACTATGTGCCAGGATTTTTTTCATATTGTTCAATTCTTTTAAAAAATAAAGAATTTTTTTTATGGTATCACTTCTTCACAGTCTACATAAATGCAAATACTTTTGTTGAATACTTTTTGAAGAAACAGTGATACTTGAAATTTTTTTAAAATATTTTACCAAAAAACATATTCTAAGGGGCTCTCACAACAGAAGCCTGAATAATGGTGCATTCCATATGAACTGGCAAGTCAGAATTTTGAAGTTCCTAATCAAAAATTTCAGCTGGAACGTCCCCTGAAATTGGAGCTCTGCAACCCAGACCTCAGATCTGAAGATGGCCGAGCCTTCATTAACAGGAGTGGAAGCTGAAGTTATGTGCTGCTCATTAGTACTTATGTCTTACTTGTGTTTCATTAAATCGTCGTACTCGCAGTACTTTCCAACCTATATTTCTGGATATGTTGATACAATGTTTATATGCGCAAAATACTACGTAATGCATTGTTATCAACTGATGTTGCTAATGGCTAAAAATGAACCTGGCTAGAACTGGTATTGCTAAATGGCTTTCCGACTTGTACTGGAACGCAGTTAACGTCATTCCTAGCTCCAACTTCCAACTTCTGAGATAAATGGGACGCAGCGTAACCCCACGTTTCAGGGACGATTCAGCTTGGCACTGCCTACACGTAGCATCATGATTCATAACTGATGCCCTGGCAGCACAATCCGGCTGAACCGCACTCTAACGACAAAGTCAGCCTCACCAGGCGGGTACCGTGCATGTTAATGGCTCCCTGTAATTAGCACAGCCAGAGGGACTTATGCCAGACCAAAGGAAATATTAACCGCTGGAGCTGCAATCCAAGTGGGTTACAGCTAGAATCGCTGTGTGCCTGTAAACCAAGATGAAACAAGGCTGCTTGCTAAAGAGGAAATGGCTCACCTCTCCCCGATGCAAGTTAATTGCTCGATTTCAGTCATGACTTCAGCAATCTCAAACTTCAGACGCTGCAAGAGATGTGCACTTTTGAACAAACTACATTTTTCCTTCCTTTTCCTGCCAAATCAACTCTTCTCATAACAGTTAAAATGTCATTATCATTAGCTTACACCACATTAAGAACGCAAAGCAGCAGATTAAGACATTTTTTAATATTCTAAATTAAGTGGCTTAGTTGCTCAGCGGTAAGCGATGCAACCTCACAGCTCTTGGGTTGGAGATCCTATTGCATGTGGATATTGAATCTTCTCCCCATGGTGTATGGCTTTTCTCCCATGGACCAAAGATGTACGGTTTGACTAATTGGTATCTCCCAGAAGCTCATAGGGCAGTGTTTCCCAATCCGATCCTCGGAGACATACAGAGCGTCCACAGTTTTGCTCCCTACCAACTCCCGTGAGCTGGGAGGGAGCAAAAATATGGACAGTCTGGCAGGGAGTTCAAAGAGAGTAAAAACGAGGACCGATTACGGGTCCCCGAGGACTGACTTGGAAACCCTGCCATAGGGTGCACCCTGTGATGCCCCGGCATCCCATCTATCATGCACCACGCCTCTGTACTGCCGGCAACATGCTCCAGGCAGCCCGGATCGGCAGGAAGATGGAGGGTTTCCTTAAATATTAAATTTTAGCTTTAATTTTTAATTATTCAATCATTTAATTCACTAATACTGAATTTATATTATATGAAAAATACCAGGAAATTAACTCAATTACTTCCAAAATCACTACCATTATAAAAATTCATTTGTATTGATAATTCTTCGGTATTGTTACTTGTGGACAGTTAGAAAGGCATTTAACTTGTCTAACAGAAAACCACAGTAACAGAGAAGTAAAACCTGACCGGTCCTGTTCCTTTGAAAATCACTCAGTGTACAGAGGCGATTAATGTTATTCAGGCAGAAAAGCATAGAAACGACGTGAGTGACCAGATTAGTTTAACCTCAAGTACCTCAATGTCATCCAGTAGCTCCTTCTTCCTGCGTCGTATGTTGGTCAACTCATCACGTTCATCGACTGAGAGATCTTCAGGCACTGAAAGAGACATACCTGCATTAGATACTACCAGCAACTCATTAACAAAGGCAGGAAGGGGATAAAATCCCTGAACTCAATCTCCGATCATGCTTGTACAAGCTTTTTAATTGCCTCGGCTTAGCAGAAATTTTTATACAGCGGGTGAAATTAAAATGAACTGTATATCATGAGAATGACTATGTGTTACACATCAGGTGTACCTGTAGTACAGAACATTGCTTACATAAATATAGGACATTCAGTTTAATGCAATGCTTACATGCATGAATTACATAATTCCACAGATGCTTTCAGACAGGACAACCTGCTCTACTTCCTGACCATAATCACCACATGGGCTTCTCCTGCATACTGTCAGTATGAAAATCTATCATCAGTGCTCAAGGATACATATAATGCAATATCAGAAATCCTGCCTTCATGTTATTAGTTTCAGTGTGATTTTTGCATGACATTCTCTAATAACCCTGATTAGTGAATGTCTTTACAATACGTTTTGTTAGAAAATGTTTTTTCTTCCAGATGGGGTATTCTTTGGGGAACCATATTTATTAATTCGATCAAAATATTAAATGCATTTAAAATATATTGTATGTACAGCAGTCAGAAATTGCAAAGTTCAACGCTACGCGCAACACATTTTGAGCTCTTCGCGCACAAAGCAGCGATTGTTCAGCCCGACCGCACAAAGCACCCACGTAATAGAGAAAGCAGAGCGGCCACCCTCCTACACCAAGCCGAAGAAAGGGGGAAGGCGGATGCGCTGACTACTGCGTGGTGCAGCCACAATTCGCCGCTGTGTCTGCGAGTGCGTCGGCAAGTGGCTGAAGCGGTTAAGGGCTCAGCCACTGCGGGCGGTGCAGTCTAATGCATTAACCACGGGCCGCGTGCGGCAAACACTGGAGCCGGTTTGTTTTAACCTTTCTGTCAGTTCGTGTTATCGCTGAACACGTCACGGGGGTCTGAGAAACACAGGGCGCTCTCTGCAATCGGAACATTATACAGGATCGGGCACCCAATAACAAAGAGTCTGACTGAAAGGGTGCTCTGACGTCATTGAAAGGTTATCCTGCATGGTCAAGTAATTTAAAAAATAAATAAATAATAAGATTGTACTCCAGAACATTTTTTCGAATAGTTGGGCTGAAATGCAAAATAAAATAGAAATCAAAATGCCAAGCACTTTTATGTGTATGTTGTGGATGTCTTAATATAATCATTTAATATGGATTTTTCTAAAAAGATGACATTTTTGAACAGCCTTATGGCTAGAATAGGTCTGTTTATTTTTGTTAGGTAAGAATGAGGGATCCGAGTTGCTTTCTGTAGCAGATAGAGCATGATTTAGTAACAAACAGCCAGTGGCTCCTCCCCCTGAGGTTCACTGTCTGTGAACTCAAACGGTAAATCCGACAGTATGGAGACAACCCTTGTTTACTTGGACAAGGCCTCCGAGAGGAGCTAAACACAAACAAACCCACACAAGACTTTTTACTTGCTTGCAGTTGGAGCCCCGAGCTATGACAGAGACCCAATGGCATCAGAGTCTTAATCATTTTAGGAAAAATGCTGAGACAACTTCATTTGTCATCCTTACTGAGTTTCACCAAATAGACAACTCTCTTTAAGCCCGTTATTCCCCTTGCAGATTATCTCATCATCTGATCTCCTCCCTTCGAAAGTCAGATATCAAAAGAGCATTGATGTATGGAACCAGTCTTCTCAGCGGAATTGGACTCCATCAGGTTACTTTTCCTACTGGAATTATATTCAGTCTGACGAGTTTTATGTTTTAATCGAACTCTGTCCACCAATCAAAAACACGAGAACTTAAACCAGGTCAGGAGACACTGTGCAGGTCACATGATCTGTCTCACCCGTAAAGTTAGATTTCGCTCACTTTGGCAGACATAGTATGTGGATCACATGGTTATCATTGCACATGAATCACCATAAGAACACTTAGACGAGCACACTGGGAGAAATATACTGAATATAAACATGATCATCCATTTACCCATCCATTCATCCTTCAACTCCTTATCCAGGTTATGCCACATGCATCATTAATGACAGCTGTCCGGCTGAATAGGCATTCTCTTTTAGGACTTAATTCATTGATATTCCACCCAAGCTTCACTTCAAGGAGCATCGTCCTTCTTTGTCTTCAAATTACCTTAATTGTTTATGCTTCAATATCTATTTTTAACATTAGGAACCAGAACAAGTTAGCATTTCTATAGAGTCTATATAATTTACTGTTATGGATAGACATTTGAGTTGTGAGTGAACCCAAAATAAAAAGTATATTTTAAAGTAAATTATATATAAATTCCATTTTAAAAAATATACCATATAATCAAAATTGCAGTAAAAAAGATGGATGGATGGATGGATGGATGGATTACCTTAAGTTAAATTAAATCTGGTGACAGTGATCGAGTTGTAAAAACATTTTGGGGGGGGTGGCAGGGGGTAGTGAATTATG
>JAODJW010000094.1:17154262-17182326 GCA_026777045.1 Hyperopisus bebe
GGGTGGGAGGGTGATCGCGTGGTCCGGATTAAGTTCTGTTTCAGAACAGAGTCAGTCCTAATATAGTCAATAGATTTACCTTTATATGAGTGGAATTATGCAGAACAAATTAGGGAGGAGGGGGTGGTATATTTTCAAAGGGGATGTTTTTTTGTCATTTTCTCCCACAGGGGGATGGCGCCCATGAGCACCTCATTATGCCTCCAGCCCTGGTGGGTGCTAATGATTCATTGACTTGTTTTTACTGCCAGCATCATTATGGCAGATACATTAAGAAGCTGTCTTCCGAACTTTACAAAATAACAATGCAAGATGTTTACTGTTTATTTATGCACATAAATGCTAAGGGATATTAAGAGTGTTTTGTTTTGCTTTGATTCAAAATCGAAAATGCAAATAGAGTGGAGAATGTTAGCCCCGTCACTTTGTGGAGAAGTCCTCTTTTAGCATAACACAGGGTAATTCTCTTCGATTGACAGCATCGGTCTGTTACTCAGTGACCTAATTTTATCTCTAGTATGCTAGTAGTCTGGATAGTCACTACAGATTGAGGGTCGATCCCTTATGAGGCTAAACCTGTTAGACCACATTTCTTCATTTATTACCATAAACCAAATCTGGGAAAAAATACAGATACCAATAATTGTTACCATAAACTAATAGAGAAAGGCCGTCCTGTATTTAAAGACTTGCATGGTCTGAATGTTGAAAAGGAATTTTTCAATAACTTCATGGTTTATGTTTTTGGTCCCTGTCTTATACAAGCATGGTTAATTTCAATTTATACTGATGAACATTTTCCTCTAGCTTTGTTTTAGAGGAACAGCTATGTGTTGAAACCTGAACTTGTTTTTTAAATAGTCAGTAATCTACCTATGTCTGCAACTGATGCATAATTAGCAAAAAAAAAAAAAGTTTGATTGCATATACTGGAAAAGACATGGAGAAGTAAACAGATCCAGTTACTAAGGATTTACCAAACATGGCACGGATTCTCTCTGTCCTCCCTGTTCTTCTCTGACAGGTGAGGGATTTAAAGGTGCTATTTCTGATTTTCCTGCACGACATTTTGACCGGCTACCTGGTGGGTAATTTGCAATGCAAACATTCCGTTCCTTCAGACTTCAAAAAACACTCACATCCCCAACATTCAAAATATTTCAGAGCCATCCGTAAAAATTATGATTTATCTTCCGTACTGGCCTGTTTTCCGTGTGACGTTGCTTCAGGAAGGCATCTGCTCTGTGAGACTGCGTCTGTTTCACCACGTTTGCATTTAGCTGCTGCGCTGCTGTTTTTTTACTGTCAGGCTAAAGCTTTGTCAGGGGGAAACGCACACTGTCTTGTTCAGAATTTCTTAGAATCATCTGAGGGCAGTTTCTCACAGAGGGGGGCTTCATTCATTCTCGACAGCCTCCCTAAGAGCAACACCAACAGTATTTGCTGACAATAAATACGATCATGTGAAAATGACCCACTTTTCACTCTCAAGCCATTCACTTCTTAAATCTGCCTTTGAAATGCTTGCTTTCCAGTGGAAAAGCAGAACTGCTTAATTTGTCAGAAGAACCTTTCCTTTCAGGAGAGAGTCAGATTACAGATTAATCAACAATGGCTGTTTTTCAGCAGTGACGCTGGCTGCTTTTGATGAAGTCACAGAGACAGTAACATAGCTGAACTTCAGTTACACAACCACCATGTCTTTCTGAAGTCATGACAGCAAACCCTTTTGTTCCATGAGAATTTCAGCACAAGCAAGACTTACTCTGTGCTGTCTGATGAGAAAAGTTGTACTGTGTCAAATCATAATCATATCATGTAGTTCATATAGTAATTTTTCTATCAGCAAGTGGTCCTGAGACTTACATTTTCTGCAGTTTGGTGGCTGGATAAAATGTCAATAAATAATTCATCTACCGTTCATAAGTATTTATCTAGTACAATGTCACAGTGATCCTGAAGCCTGTACCAAGCATATGGCACAAAGCAGAGATCACCCTGGAGAAGACTCCACTATCAATACATAATAACGGAATAAATGACTTCTACACCTGCCACTATTGATAATTAATGTAGATAAGAACACATTGGTGCTTATTGTTGTTTATATAAAAACACCTGTTAATCAGTCACAGCCAAGCCAGTCTTCCCGGCCGCAGATCCTCAGTTCCTTGTTATCAAGTTCCCCACACAAAATAGCTATGTGATGTTTTATCGCTGAGGCATGACAGGGGATGTTTTCATTGTTTATCTATAACCTCCCTGGTGGTTTGAACTGGACATTATGACAATGGCCTCCCTTATGCTGGCAGGATACCTCACACTTTCTGAAAAAACACAAAAAGTGGAACACATATACTGTTTATATATATAATACTAAATTCCACACTGAACACACAAACTGCTGTTCTGATACATTTTCCCTCTAGATTACTTTCAAAACAGGTAATCAGATCTACAAAGGATGACCAACAATCTTACAACAATCTGGTGTGGATAGTTCAGCATCTTGCAAAAATCAAAAACCAATCTGTATATCAATAACACAGGAATACTGCATCCATATACTGATCACGTCTGTCTGGGTGAAATTGATCACTATAAGCGCATGATCATTTTAACCGTTTTTTTTTTCTTTCTTTATGTCTGAGGCAGATTTCCATCTAACTGACATTTCTATATTTATTACATGAATGTAAGGTAATTGAATAGACAACATCAATATTTACTGAATTTTACTGACTCTTTCAAAATACACTACAACTGTTTGAACAGCTTTTAAAAATACAGTACTGTACAAATGAAATCACTGAACTGTATAACTCCAATACGCTATAATACAGTACTGTATATAAAATATAGTTTATAAAAAATAATTACCATAATTTATTTTTTCTGTATCTTATCATGCATTAGAAAAAAAACCCAAAATGAACACTGTAAGCAGACTATTTGATTACTATATGCAAATGATTTAAACAGTATTTGTACAGGAATGATTCTGTTCCAAGCTTTTTGATCCATATAAGCAGTTGATAACTATAACCATGATCACTATAAGCGGTTTCCACTGTACAAGCAAAATGTGATGCAATATCTATATCTGTTTAAAATAAATAATTGAAATGTAGTATTACACTTAATATATAAATATCTGACAAAACTACGAATGAAACATTGGTATTCATAAAAATATTACATGTAGTCATATAAACTGTACTTATAACTAGTCAAGACTTTGCACTTTGTCCAAGTATGTGATGTGCATGAGAAACATTTCTAGCTCTGCTGTGTACGCAGTCAGGAAAATGCATAAGTGTTCCTGACTATGTTTAAAGCCCAGAATCCTCCACACTTATGCAATCTGAGTTCAAGATCACAGGCAAATGGAGCTTCCCATCTCATAAGGGGGCTTATCCTACTTAGGGAACTTTGGTGAGCTAAACGCTGTTACAGCATTTCCTAATGCGGAGTCTTTAAGTTGTGATTCACACGGCACATTACAAATCTTTCAGGGATGGGAATGCTGTGGATTGAGATTTCAATGATTTAGTAAATATTCTGAAAGTAAATATTCTGACATTTGCATTTCGATGTCTGTGTCCTCACAATATAAAGGCATCTGCTTAAATGTAATCTGAAAGTGATGTCTTTTTTAACTTTTTTGTTAATAAATCTGCAACGTGACTCTTGTGTCATTATCTAGATTCCGTAACCATGATTAAATATTTCAATATATGCTACAAATGTAACAACTGTGGATAATTTTTGAATGTTTTTTCTAAAATCTAAATATCTTGCAGATTAGAGAGCATAAACCTAAATTACAGTCTGAAACTGGGACAAAATTGAAGGAAAAAATGTGTTCCTCTGACTGTGTTAGATAATGTATCTGTGATATCTTCTCATCATCCAATCACTAATCCTAGTCAGTATTTGGGGGAACCTGGAGTTTCCCCTAAGCAGTACAGGACACAAGGACGGGATGCACCCAGGGCTGGATGCCAATCCATTGTGGAAACGCCGTGGGCAATTTAGGGACACCCAGC
The DNA here is from genome assembly GCA_026777045.1 of Hyperopisus bebe. NCBI lineage: Eukaryota > Metazoa > Chordata > Actinopteri > Osteoglossiformes > Mormyridae > Hyperopisus > Hyperopisus bebe. The sequence continues at coordinate 17,158,312 of JAODJW010000094.1, forward strand.
AGTCGAACTGCATGTCTTTGAACTGCAGGGGTTAATGGAGTAGCCTGAAGAATCCCACAAAACACCGGGAAGATATACGATCTCCCTACACACACCAGGGGCACAATCCAACGAACCCTCGAGATACATACATGACAGGGCTACAACATTGTTTTTAATGCATCTCTTAACTTTTCATGCGATCATATTTAACACTTTGTACCACTTTTAGCCTCCAGCTTCCAAATCGCTAGGGGGCTTTGACCGTTTACATTAATATGAAATGACATCATTTTCAGCAAGAATAATATTCTTAGGATACACATAAGCCAAAAAAAATCTCATATTATGTATGTAAAGAAACATTTATGTCCACCAAACATACCTCAACAGATGCAGTATATGTAACAAACATTATGATAGTATAATTATATAATGCTATATATAATTATCATATTGGCTCCATCTTCCCTGCGAGCCAGATGGATGAAGCAGTATAGATAATGGATGGATGGATATAATTATCGTAATGTTATTATTTATATTTATAAATATTATTTATAATTATAAAGGCATTATGAAATTGCAGTTAATGTAAAGTGTTATCCAATATTTCCTTTTGTTGTCTAAACAATGTCAATCAAACAATCAAACCAGAGGTTCTGCCTTCCCATAAAAACAAAATGCAAAATATAGACCATATTATCATTCTAAAAATGAATGACATTACAAATAGGGCACTGCAGTTTAAAACTGTAACATTCCTTTAAATCATCAAGATTCATGGCATAAATTAATATATGATGATTTTGCATCGTATGTGAATTATTGAGTTTTGGGGGGAAACGATAGGGTAAAGATAGGTCCTTCATGTTTTTGGATTAGGACATAGTACAAACCAGGTAATCAAACTGAACCAAGACCATGGCACTCTGGGTACTTCTATTTTTATCAGCTGAAGCAGAAATAGATTGTAAACAAAAAAGCATGTATGTCTGGAATTGCTCCCTTGTGTTTTGTTCTATTGAAATAACATCTGCTAGCCTGTCTGCTTAACATTTCAGCTGGCAAAAGCTGGTTTTGCCCCACATTCCATACACACCCAGTTCTTGCAACTCTTAGTTGTTCTTAATGTGTGACCAAGTGAGCGAATGTGCAAATGATTGCACTGTGATGAAACTGCATTTACCTCCAAACCCAGGCTGCAAAATCGGATCCATCCTCTGCTTACCAGACAAGGACCTGGATCACTGCAAATCTGGGTGAATGGTTGAGTAGATGCAAGGTAAAAGAACACACTCTATCCATGCATCCATTGTCCACTACCCACTACAGGGTTGTAGGGGGTCCGGAGCATATCCCAGAAACCTTAGAACGAACTCTACATATAATTTTATACCAGTATAGATTTAGCTGAGCAGCACTAGTGCACTTTAAGGTGCAATGTGAAAAGTTTACAAGTCATTCAATTCCAAAAAAGGCTAAACCGCAAAGGGAATAATTGAAAAACAAGAAAATGGTATTCCTGATGGTGAAAATAGATTTATTTGGAATGGAAAAGATTTTCAGAAATTTATGGACGGGACAGATTAATTGACGTGAGGTTTTTTTTTTTGCTTGGCAGAGGCTGGCTGTATGAAATATTTATCAAACAAGGTCATCATGTTGGAGAACAATTGCAGACAAAAACTGTTTTTTAAAACTAAATTACTTTTGTGTAGAAATAGAGACTTCGATAAATTCTGCCTGTGTAGTCCACAAAGCAAAGGGGTATCCTAGGAACTAACCCATTGCTATAGGTAAAGTCTATGCTTTATGTAATGTACACCCAGAAGAGGTGGAATTCATAGCTGGGCCTATAAGAACGCTCAGGTTTAGCTAAACTAGGTAGCTACATTCAGCTCCAGATTTTGTCTATGCACATTATGTGTTTATGGTTAAGAACAAAAACTGGAAACACTATGACTGTTGAAATATGATATAATTATTATAACCAATATTAATGAAGGTTAAAAAACACTTTATGAAGTATTTCTTGCGTTAAGTCAGGACATTAGGTCACGTTTATTGCTAGTAAGTTTATGTTAGGTTTAGAGCTCCGTATTTTTAAATTCCTTCAATTATGTTTTACTACTGATCTTTATAGAATATTGCAAATATTCTTTAAGGTCTAAAACAGTGATGATGATATTGAGATACAACTGCTCAGTATTTTAATAGGAGAAAGAAGGATTACTACCTAAGACAGGATTTGCTTATGAACCTCTTAACTTCTCACTCACTTTAACTGGAAATTGAAAAAAAGAAACAAAGTTACAGAATAGATATGATGTTCATCCGGATTTCATAGGGAGACATAAAGACAAAAGGGCATTTTGGCCATAGAGCGGAGGCATTAATTTAACATGCTTGCACAAATTAGGTTTTAGTCCCAGTCTCCTGCAGCTCCATGTGTCTCAGTCAGGAAATTAGTCCTCTGTGTTGAGTTAACACTGAGGTGGGGAGGCACTCTTACAAAGAGCGTCCGCTTGGGGACATGAGCCCTAATCACTGACACTGCAAATGAAAGTCAAAGATAATTCCCATGATTGGTCATGTCAGGTATATTTGAAGAATGTAAGCATTCAAAAAAAATATGAATGTACTTGAAGGGAGTCATCTTAGCTTTGAAATGCAGTACACCTCCATTATAGCTTATACTTCCAAAACAACATGGGTTAGCTTTGCATGCTAATGAGGCCATTGATCATTAACTCCTGTTTCAGTCATTTATTTATTAGTTGACCATATTACACTGACCTCCCATATTGACTGTTTAAAATCCTTCTCCAAAATCATCAATACACTTCATTGTATGATGTAAAATAATTAAATACTAACATGAGAGGAACTCATAGACTACAACATTAGAACACAATCCCAATTCCCGCCCCCCCCCCCCCCATAACATTTTACTTTTAAGTCTGACATCTGAAGGGGGAGGCACGACCCAGATGAAGCTTTTGGCTGAACAGAAAGAGGACTGTATTGTGCTGACAAAGAGGGCACCGGAATCCTAAGGATGGCGAGGGGTCTAAAGGTGGGCAGGAAGGACCATGGAGGCAGGAGTGGGGCGAACAGGACAGGACAGGAGCAGGAGATACAACGAACAGGGAGAATACGAAACATCCGCAACAGCGTCAATGAACAAACTGGGGAACGTATAAACATCAAACACGGTTAACAAACTCGAGACAGGTGTGGATGGTTAAGACATTAGGGCTGGGAACAATTACGTGATTACGTGGCCAGTGACCTCTGCTGGCCAAACGGGGACATGACAGAGGCAGATCATGACATTAAGCAGATGACTTGAAGGAAACACGATAGCTCCTGATTTTGTCTGGGTGGAGAGCACTTCACAAGAACAATGAATGGATGCCAGACATCACGCACATTCATGCACACAGAAACACACGTACGCATTCACCAGTGATGTGACCTGCCAGACACTCTCAGGAGAGTGAGAGCTGGAAACACCGAACAGCAAATATCTAACCCCCAATCTGTCTCTTCTGTGGTTATTCATCAGTCAATAAATTTTAGGGAACCATACATGAAAAACCCTTTTAGACTCGGAGTTAGAACGATAACCTCTTATATACCCAGAACAGCCTCTTTAAACCTAGGAGTGGCCTATAATGTCCAGAACGGTAAGGATGACCTAGAAGAGCTATAGTCAGGACTTAGAATTATGCTGAGTTCAGCCGGATGGCCCTCCCCCCAGACATTTTTTGGGTAGCCTCTATGCCTGTACGGTCCAATTTATTTTAAATGACAGTCAAAAATTGAAATTCCTTGTCAGGGTTAAAATCCTTTAATGGGCGACGCCGGCATGGTCGGTCACATTTACTTAACGCACGGATACATTTGAAAGATTTATTATCGTTTTTGTCCCGGCTGCCTAACGAATTGTGCTGCAGACAGTAATCAGTGACATCGCAAAAATGGCAGGAATGGAGAAGCTAGTTAGCCTGCAGTGTAATACCATCACGTGAGATGCTAAAATAAAAACCATCCGTCTTCTGCTCTAAGGGCACAACTGCGACATTATTCTTCATACCTTCGAAAAAGCTAATTAGCTGGAGCCTACAAAGGTCTATACAACAGTGGTTACTCTTAAAACTACAGTACATCTCCCTGGACTTTAACATCAACATCTCATTTGTTTTATTAATCAGCCTGTGTTCATTGTCCTGTGCTAGCCTCTTCATGCTGTGGATTCCCTATTTGTTTTATTAATCAGCCTGTGTTCATTGTCCTGTGCTAGCCTCTTCATGTTGTGGATTCCCCATTTGTTTTATTAATCAGCCTGTGTTCATTGTCCTGTGCTAGCCTCTTCATGTTGTGGATTCCCTATTTGTTTTATTAATCAGCCTGTGTTCATTGTCCTTTGCTAGCCTCTTCATGTTGTGGATTCCCCATTTGTTCTAACTCCATTCTCCAGACCGAACATGTCAACCAGCTACACATATCTCCAAACCCATCATCTACTGACTGTCCCAAATTCACTAACCCGATCCCACCAGTTTCCTGTGCTCAGAAATGAGTGCCAGCTGGCTGTAATCCCCATGTACCTCACTGCTATTAACCACAGTGTCATCGCTAGCTGCCAGGCCGGAAGGGGGGATGCACACAGCTGCAGACGGCTGCTAACCCTAACCCCATTTGGCTCTGTACACCCAGCCTTCATATGTGTCTTTTGGGCTGCAAGAGCTGCCTCTGTGGATGAACTGAAGATACTTAGGCACAAAGGTGTCTGGGGAAAAATCCAGCCCACAAGTCACATACATGAACTAATTTCCTTTAAAAGCTAAATGATAAATCAGTGACTTAGACCCAGCTGTGTAATTTAACATAAAACTAAACTATGCAAGTCTGTTAGGTATTTCATCATTTAATTATAATAATTACCAATACTATAAATAAGCTATAATTATATGATTACACATTGTTTATGTGTATTTGAATATATAAATAATAGCACACAAATCACATAATTACCCACCACTGTGCCATAATGTTCTGCTCACTTCCTCTTAAAGTGTTCATTTAAGGTTCAGGTTCATTTCTCATTAATAGCACAAAACAAAGTCTCTTCTTATGAGGCCACAAATTTAATCCAAAGAAAGATGGCAACAAATAGCCATTCTACATTAATGTGTTGTATACGTGTCCCAGCAAAAAGGATGCAAATATTTCCTGGATTTCCTGCAGGTTCACTCATGTCATTGTTCCAGCCCTGCCTTTTCCTCCGACCTTCTCCCTCTTCCCCTTTCCGAAAACCTGCAGAGAATAAATCCTTGAACCACGGGAATGGAAACACTCAGAGGGGTCGCCTGGCTTTGAATTCTTCTCAGCACATGACTTGGGACTCTGGAGACTAGCAATAAGTCCGACTTCCCGTTAGGAACAGAGACAAATAACTCCACACAACTCCAAAAGTCCCCCTCAAAAATGTTGTATTGTTTGCCCACGCATATTTGTGTTAAGCCCAGTATTTTTTCTCGTGGAATATTCATAAGACATTATGCTGGTCTGGACTTAGAGACAGCTATGCAGAGATGGCTCTCCCAAACAGAATGTGTATAGTTCACTGCAGCCATCAATACTACTTAGTCAGCCCCTTCTGAATCAAGGAAAACATCCTCAAATCCTCCAAAGTATTTCTCCAAAATCAATGCCATATGCTGTACCCAGACAAGAGTGTGCAACGGTCATTTATGAGGCACTCTGACTGCCTCCAGTCATGCCTCAATTTTCTGCTCTCATCTGAGGCTAGACGTTTTAAGAAAGAACTTTCAGCCAATTGCAAGACACCAAAACTGTGGTAGAAACTCATAATATGCGCTCTGGCAATGAGCAGATTTACTTGGAACTTACTCAAAAATTCCAGCAGAAATCCACCACGAGAACCCAATATTTAAATGAAACTTTGTAAAGGCAAGGTTAGCAGATGCTGAACAGTTTGATCATTTTCAAAATCATGTTACAGGAGGTCACAGGGCCCTGCTGGCATTCTAAGAGTCCAGATACTTGCCGATGCACCATCCACCCTCCGTAGAAGACAATCTCAATTATGACCGTGCATCAGTGTGAAAACCATGCAGGCATAACCCAAAAGTCAATGAATCACAGACAGCAGAGGTCAGACGGCAGAGCGGTCGGAGTCCCAGGCCAGCCCTGACACCAGACAATATTAATCGGTGGGGTGGCGCAGTCCAGGTTCCTGCTGGGCCAGGGAAGGAAGCAGCAGAAAAGATGGTCTGGGGACAGCCAGGGCTCATGCAATGCCTACTGGCTGACGGCAGCCGGAGGAGGGACGGACTGGACTGTGAAGCAGCGGTGTCTGCGCATAAAGAATAGCCACTTTGTCATTTGTTTCCATCTTCCTTAGTCTGAGACCCCCAAAGTCTGACACCCCAACAAAGCAGCTATCTGCCAAAGTACAAAATGTGTGGGTGCCCTGTGGGTAATTACACCAGCTCCACACGCTCCTGGCTGATTCAGTCACAGAACAAGGTCATTCTCATCTCCTGCCCCCCTTCCTACTCTCATAATACAGAGTCGTTAATAACACAAGCGAAGCGTTCAGCTTCAGTTTTACTTCCCCTTCGACTAACGCTGAACATGTCTAATAAGTAAATATTTTTAACTAATTGTTTATGTCTGGCAACAAAAACACCATTCACACGTATAGGTGCAGAAACTGCTGTCTGGTACCACAGAGCAGAAAAAGTGATTCCAGCAGCTCAAGGATAACGCAACTAAAGACTGCAAGCATCTCTTTCTCACATTTCCATGGCTCAACAAGGACAACGCACACTGAAACCCAACCGATTTTTTTTAATACCCATTCAAATTCAAGTTATCCCAAAATAAACTTACAGCTGTAAACATTAATGAGCTGTGAGTACTTTTAGCACGAGCAGTACCGCATTTTCGCACCGCATACCACACATAAAATGATCGCAGGCAGTAGTGTAAGTGTATTAGTAAATTCCATGCGCTTTCCAACACCCCACTTTCTATCCTGCTGTTAGGGTATGTTCTGTACCATCCATGCGAAGAAGTGTTCTAGCTGGAAGAGGATCTAATTACGTATTATGGCCCTTTAGTTGGGCCCTATTTCAAATTATCAAGTGAACAAATGAAGCTGAACAAATAATGCCCAGACTTTGACCATATGCTCAGTGGCCCCCTCACACTGGACTACAAAACACCAGGGAACACTCTAAAGCAGTTTCCCAATCCGGTCCTCAAGGACCCATAGGCAGTCCACGTTTTTGCTCCATCCTAGCTCCTGGTAGGAGAAGGAGCAAAAATGTGGACTGTCTAGCAGGATGCTGGGAGAGAGCAAAAATGTGGACCAACTTTGGGTCCCAGAGGACCAGACTGGTAAACACTGCTCTAGAGTGACTTCTTGTGAATCTCATATATTGTTTTTTTCCCAATTCAGAAACACAGCAGCATATTTTAAAGGCACACACCAAAAATTATATGAGGCGCAAAGTGCAGTTAGAGAATAGCATAATTTTATCCATCCATCTTTGAAACACTTATCCTGAACAGGGTCGAGCGAACATAATTTCATGTCTTGATAAAAATTTAATTTTAATTTATGCTCCTTTCCACGTGTGCTAATATTTTTTAAATGGCCAGCATGTTTTATTCTTCGTCATGAGTGTCACATGCAGCCCGTTGCGGACTTAGAGCTGAACCAACGTGCCTTTTTATCCAAATTCTCACGGCCTCACTCCCCTGACCATTTGCCCTCCTGCGGCCTCAGAAGGTCTTGATTGACTGTGCTGTGGCAGAGCCAGCTGGGCAGTGTCACTGCTGCGGGGGACGCCGTTCCCAATGGGGGACTGTCTCGCGTCTTCCCTCCATCCCCCTGGCTTCACATCTTGGCGACTGATGCGCAGCACAAATGCCAGCGCAGTACAAATCAGGGAAAGAGGCCAAATGTCAAGAGCACATTATGGCGCCCGGTGCCATAGCAGAGCACTGATATTCATAGCAGGGGAAGCAGATGGCACCAGAAAGTGATTCATCTCCAAAACCAAAACACAACAATTCACCTTAACTAAACTGCCTTTAAAAAAACATGTGCCACTTGTCACTGTAGGGGTAATGGATGTTTTTTTCCAGACAGTTCTATGACCATCATGGTGCCTGCTACCACTGGTGCTTGCTAAAAAAGAGGAAAATCTTCTGATGTCACTCTATGGATTTTTCCATCCAATAAATGAGCTTTCCTTAGCCTGCATCACCAGGCCACTTCCTGTTCTGATGATGTCAAACACATGGGGCAGCCATTTGGCCGCAGAAAGCCAAAGGAAACACACTATGCCACTGAAACATTCGCTTTCGACCACAAATGTCAATGCTGATGTCAATGATGTAACCAGCAGGTGGTCTTGTCAAGTCTAACAAAATGAGCACTGTGTTGTACATGGGCTGCAAGAAGACCTTCAGTAGGAAGTACATCCATACATCCATCAAGGCATCAAGAAACGCCTGTTTAAACTACTTCTGGACATCTCAACAGTCATCTGTAGAGAAAAGACCAAACGTGAGAAAAAAGAACATCGTACAAGCAGTACACTGGTAATAACTGAATACTGTACTAATGGATTTAATGATAATTTCATTAAATGATTACTAATAAAAAATAAATATTGTAATTATAAAATTCAGTCTAGCATCTCTATACCAGGGAGTGTGCTTCACAGAAATATTGATCATGAGTCCACAATCTTCATTACGTAGTCAAAATTACGGTTCAGTGGCTGTTTTAGCAAAGGGGGCCTCATTGTATCCAGATGGTCATCTTACCATGAAGAGTACAGTATATAGAGCATGAAAAGGGTTAAAAGACAGAGATAGAGGCAGTTCAGTGAAGGAGGGAGCATCCTGTGTTTAAATAGGCGATAAACACATATCGTCAGAATTACGTTTTTTTTTTTTTGGCAATAAAGACACATGTTTACGTGCAATGACGGTTTCCCTTTTAAATCTTGCAACAGAGAAGATCATCCAGTCCACCGGTCACTTATATAGCCTGTCTAGATATTAACAGGAAATCACCTTTAAAAGAACAAACAGGCTAGTGTATCATGTCGCAAATTCCCTTTGTTATTGTTGTTGAGTCGTATTGATGCATTTTCATGTAGAAATAAAAGGATTCATGCCCTGTAATCCTGTCAAATACTGTACAGCAGAAGGCAGCTGGTCTTTCAACTACTGCTATGTCTCTTGCGTGCTGTACATTTTTATGCTCTCACTTTTACCACAACAGAATAATCATTTTTGATTTTTTTCCCCCCAGTGCAATACAAGTTTTTGATCTTTGCAGACTAAACATTATGTGGGCTTCCCCTTTCCCCTACACCACAACACACCAATACAATAAGCTCATTATGACCAAACCTTGTGCAGCTTATTATTATCAGCATATGTAACAGACTGGTAACGATACATTCATGAAAAAAATCCTATAATTTGCAGTATATTAAATTTTCCAAATGAAACAACCCTGCCCTTTGGGTGTCAAATTTGTGAATGGTTATCAGGTTAGGAATTTCTTGAGACATTTCTCCCAGCATGGATGGAAAAGCCTCCAAAACGATGCTTCACCTTTAGACTTAGGCTGGAAATGTAGGCTAGTAAATTTCATACTCAATGCTACAACATAACCATTCTAAACTTCATTAGCCTAATGAGCAGCCATCTATAACAGTAACATCAAAACTGCTCACTTGGGTATCAAATGCCTATTCCTTCTGAGGTATTCTACAGATTCTATAGGTTTGTTAGTGCCAGTCTGCAGCACATGGTAATGTTTGTCCAACTATTTGCTCTAGGTCTGATAATTCTATATGTCACATATTAGTAGTATTTAGAGCTAAGCATATACCTTGAGTATATAGAAACACTTCATTTGCTTATATCAGCTGCTTCATACCACTTGCTTGTTTCCTTTTATCTGAGGCCTGTAAAGACCAAGGTGAAGCAGCATGTATCACCGTGGCTTTACAAGGTCACGGGTTCAAGGCTGAATAATGCATGTGCAGTGTACACATGTTGCACTTTTATAAAACAATAGTCTTATAATACAAAAATATTTTTCCAACATGAACTGCATTAGAAGGATGTTCGTATAATAATGTCACTGTGCTAACATTGACAGAACCTTTCTTAAAACGTAAAATGTGGAAATAACGTTCCATTAACGTTGAAGTAAGAGTGTTCTCTGCCAGCTTTGAAAAGACCTTCACATAGCCTCAGCTAAAGTTCTGGGAATGTTCCCTGTTAGCTGGGATCTTACCTTGTTAGCATACAGGAAGTCCAGCTCATTAATGGAAAACTTTACATATCACCAGGGAAAACACATCTAATTATACACAGGCAATCGTGAGAACTAAGACAGCCATCCAACGTAATCCACCAAAATTAATCCCTCTCTCAAAAAGTTTTCAAACCTCCCACTTGGAAACCGTCACTTCAGACAAAACCCACTCTGTTATTTATGATCCTGTTAGCAACCAAGAAGCTGTATATTATTAGTGTGCGTGTCTTCAGTGAATCAGCATATAAAATTCTATGACTCAACAATCGAAATCCCTGACAGGCAATGTTTTACTTCTGGTGACTTTCCGTCATTCATTTCAACCTGCTTTTTAGATGCATACACTGATCACCGTTAGAAGTACAATGCATCACAGTTTCCAGTGCAACAGAAACACAGCTGGGCAATCTGTCACATTCTGTATTTCACTCATGGAGGCTGATTCGGAATGATGCGATCTGATTGGCTTTTTACCAGCATGGAGGTGCACTTAGCACTGTTAAAAAACCACTACACTATTTTTATTTACATGTATACATGATTACACCCCTGCAAAAGATGAATGGTTATACTAACTATGTTAATAGTTAAAAAGATAAAAAAAGACTAATAATGTCAATGAACAATGGAGTATTTCTGCCATTTTACCACATTGTCGGACACATCTGGTGAGGTCACACCTGAGCTGACTGACCAAGGTAATCCTAATATGACTGTTCACTTGTTTTTTGAGATATCTGTTATGTTGGTAAATAAGCAAAGGCCAATTCTGGATTTCAGATACAAAACTCTAAGCTATGCACTGCCCATTAATGTTTAATTTCTCCTTCTTTGTAAATGATTTAACATTAATTCGCTAATTGATAAGGATAATAACACTATCTTAACACTAACTTAACAATTATTGTAATGTTAACATAACATAATAACATTATGCAAAAAACAGTACATTAACAGGACTGATGATGAATTACTGGTGAAGAATCACATCTAAATATATGGAATACAGGTACTTAACTACATGCAAATGACACTATTGTGGCCTATTTTAAAAATGCTATTTTTATTTATTAAAACTAGTTTAAAAAAAAACAACACAGCACTCTTCTTACATGAACAAATATATGGTCAAATTAGTATTTTTAACCAATGCTTACAAGAAAAAAATGTATTTGAAACACACTGTAATTGACTTAAAATCTTTTTTTTGTTGTTGTTTTTTTACTTTATTTGTCATTGGAGAGCGGGCTAATCCAACCAACTCATCCCAGTGACCCAGATCTTAACCACAGATATTCCACTTTCAACCCACCCAACACTTTTTACTGAGTGTGACTCCTGGAAACGTTGCACTGCTGGACATTTCCTTATATAAGACAAGAACATCCCCTGAAGATGCAAACATGACGACCCAGATCTACATCCCCAAGCGTCACCGTGTGGAAACTGACAGTATCTCTGATGAATGTCCAGGCTCCGGTGTCCTCTAGCATTGTAAAGTGAGCTAATAAAACAAATACAACCCCCAAGATGCCAGAGACCGACATGTGCCACAATGCACTGAAAATTCCCAAATCCAGCTCTGCTTTTTAAATATGCCTACAGGTGATTATTCAATCAGTCTTGACTTAATAGGCATTAGCGAAACCAAAGAGCAAAAAACTTTGTTTTAAAATATTCACGCATGATTATATTTAATAGGTAGTTCACAAAATGTGCATTTAAACCATGGGTCAACAAGCAGTGAAAGTGTAAAAGGCCTATTACAATCATTATTGTAAAATGTACTATCCATAGATGTCTCAACACTATAAAGTTAACCGCCTGATAGTAATGATCTTAATAAGGATAATTACCAGAATGATCAACTTCTTTCTACCATTCTCGTGCCCCCGTATTTAGTCTCCATATGCACTTCCAATGGCGGTAACAAAACATTACATATGATATAGAATGTAACCGTCGGCTTACCGTGATTGTCTTCGTCCATAATTTCTGATGGAAAAAAGCAGTCCAAATACGAGGCGTTAACACAAAAACTTGGAGGTTAATATAATTTAAGACAATATATCAGGTTTATTTTGACAGCACCGCTTACAGTGCGTTTACAGACTGTTTTTGCAAGATTTTATCGATGTACATAAATGTAGAATAATTCAAAACAAAATTTAAAGGTCCATTATGGATGTAATATAAATATGTGGGAGAAATATCAATATATTTCAGGTAGCAGTTCGTATCCTAAGCGAAGGCGCCGTCCGCATCTCCCCACGACTCGCATCTGTAAATTCTCATTGTATGACCGTCCGCCCGTTTGCACGCCTCTCCCACCGCGTCATCGGCTGGCCCGGCCCACCGCGCCGCGACCGACAAACCTGCTCCAGAAACGTGCAAATGCATTTCACTGTGCTCCCAACCACCTCGCTGTATGAACATGCACTTCAGGATTCGACGGCCGAAGATTTATTTGTCCTGCTACTAGGCAACACATACTTCACGCCATATGCAGCTAAGGAAAAAAAAAACCTAACTGTATAGGTCGTAAGCTACTAATCTCTACAAATCCGTGCAATGACCTTATACGGCTCATATGGCTTTATAGAGAGATATTGGGCTACACTAGTTTATAAAATAATTATTAAACAGCGGTCTTGAGATAGTCAATGGATATTTTCTAATTACTTCTGAGTGGTGGCATATAGTCACAAATTATATTATAGCCTAATACTGGCAGAATCACAAATAAATACATTCAGTTTTTATTGATCAGAAAGTTTAGCAGAACTAGGCCTATATTTAACCACCTGTTTATAACCGCTTGTCTTTTTCAGGGTCGCGAGGGGTCCAAAGCCTATGGGAGAAAGGCAGGGAACAACCCAGGATGGGGCACCAACCCATCGCAGGGCACATTCACACACCATTCACTCACACATGCACACCTACGGACAATTATGCAACTCCAATCAGCCTCAGCATGTTTTTGGACTGGGGGGACCGGAGTTCCTGGAGGAAACCCCACGACGACACGGGGAGAACCTCCACACACACAGACCCTGGGTAGAGACTCAAACCCAGATCCCAGAGGTGCGAGTCAACAGTGATCTAACCACTGCACCACCACGCTGACCCAGCGTGTATTTAAATTTAGTTTCATAAGGTCATATAAATTCCTGCGATTCATGAGAAGCTCTCAGATAAGTTAATGGTCATCTCTGACATTAGAATGTCGCTTCCGCCCTTTACCTGGCTGGCTTCTGGTCGTTCCCAGTGTCTCCTGCTTCAGTTTCTTCTTGTGTACTGCTGTGTTAGAAATTTTGAACATAGAAGCAACCTGCTGCTCAGCGCAGCCTTCTGTCAGCAGAACTATATTTAAACCAGGATTTAAAAATGTAGATTTGTTTAAAAATATAGAGTGGTCTCAATTTTTTTCTGTGGCTGTATGTTAAAAAATAATGAGAACATACATATCAGTGGTATGCATCATGAAAATATATGCCCAATTTAAATAAACACCCATTAAAGATACTAGGTGTTTATGATTCGACTGTCATGATTCTTTTTAAAATGATGAGTTCAGGATTTAAATTCCTTAATAATATAGCTGGTTCATATTCACACCATCAATCAATGACTAGGTTCACATTGCATATTTAAAAAGAGGCAGATAATTCATTAAATTTATGCTAATTTTTAGGCCCTCTGGCCCTTAAATGCAAAGATGTGTGCAGTTGTCTTTCTTAAATAGAGCAATTTTTAATCAATATACTGATTACATTACACATCTGTTTATTTAAGTAGTTCCCCTAAATAATGATCATGATTATGATAATGTTATTTAACTTCTGACATTTTGAAGATGGCCTTACCATGGGTTAAATTCAAAGGTTTTCCCAATATGAGAAAGAAAACAAACTACATTGGGTGTATTTAAATAGTGAGGGTATTAGATAGGATTAGTAGTGATGAGGCCCAGCACACCTATGCAAGCTGGGACACAAACATTGTAAAGATCTCCCATGATTCTGAAAGTCCTGACCAGCAAAACACAGAGACTGTACTGGTTCACTCCGGGATTAACTAGAAAACTGATTTGCTGAGTTCTGTAGAAGATTTCAAAGAATTGCAATATGTGCACAGTGCGAAAAGCCCTTCCCACTGAAGAAGCCAACTATCAGCATGTGGAGTATCGCAGTGAGTGTGTCAGGGTCTCAGGAGTGATTCAGTCCAAGTTAAATATGTTTGGGAGTTTCCACGGGGGAGGAAACTGATCACAAGTTTCCAGTTCTCAATTCCTCAATGTATTTTGGGCAGTTTTTATATTAACATGCTTTAAATTAACTTAGTGCCCTAGTATGTATGACGTTTAGATTTTGTTCCATGTTCAGAGTTGTGCAACCTTTACAGGAAACTGAAGTCACTCGCCACACCCCAGGAGAACTGCAGTTATAAAGCTGGGCTCTATTCTTGTTCAGTTACTCAACCCACATACATTTTTTATGATGTAAATCCTTTTCATTTAGATACTATGAAGAGTCGTGGACTTACCTCATTCATATAACAGAAATGTATACTGGGTTGAAAACTTAAAAACATATCATCTTGATGTTTAACAACTGCTGGATAAATGATGAATACTCTTTATTATTTATTCAAATCAGCAAATTGCAGCAAATAATGCATAAATTATATTTCAAAGCTATTGGCTATCATTATGGAGATCATTTTCGATCCCACATACTAACCTTATCATTATTGCTTACTTTTGTACTACAGGGTCATGACCTACATGGCTCTCTCATTTGACTCACCAGGTATGTAATAAGATGAGTTATCAGTATAAGTATGACAGGTGAGTAAAGCATGAGGGATCTTGCCAATCCTTGATATCCTTTCTGTAGGTATTCTCTTTGCCTTGTGGACAACTCTGCACACAAATCTAAACTGTCCCTCTCATAATTAGGATGCCACGGCAAGGACAAACAGTACTAGGATTTGATTAAGAGTCTGCTGGAGCAGAGGGAGGCAGCACACATGGATTCAGTTAAAACATTCCTGTCTCTTTGGCAAGGAAGTTCATTTCTTCCTCCACATGATCCTCCAAAGGGTAAGAATAAACTGATCTTTTTAATGGACAAATATATCCGTCTGTTATTGTTATTTCGACATCAGACTGTAGAGCAGAGACATGTGAGGAGGATTAGGTAAGGGAAAACATTATTATAATTCTATCAGAAGGATGGAAAACACAAAATATTTATTTCTCATTTTATATATAACCTGTATTTTATGTTATACACATACATTCAAAACATTGCAATTAGATACAAAATAATTTGTGAAGGTTTTCCTTAAATTTAGCAAGAAATATGAAGAAAAACTATTTTTTATTTGATCTTTCACTAAGAAGGAAAGATGGATGAAATGCAAAGGGGAACAGCAAAAATTTACTGCGACCTTGAAGATTTTTTGTGTGAAATATGGACAAGGTTGTAGTCGGGAGCATTAGAAGCCCATCAAACGAACAAGGTTAAAAAGAAAGAAATAAATTCAAAGTTCAAACAGGTCTTTTAGTTTTATGTATGTTTTTCTTGTTTGTGTTTGTTTACTCTTTATCCTGTAAGTTAAATGTAATTCTGCTCATTTCATAAAAACGATGAAAAGAAGAACGAGAGTGTGGTATATCGTGCATTTTAAGTGAGACTTGTGTTTATGAAAAGTGAGGGAGCACAAGAGAGTGTCTGAGATGGGGAGAGAGCGGGGAACTGGAGAGCTGGGGCCTCCAGACTGGGGGAGAGTTTCCTCTGTGCAGTGCAGATGTCCAATATAGTCCAGGAAACGGTCTGTTTTCACACTTTTCCCCTCATTCGAATTTCAAGGGTGGGGCGTTGAAACAGTCCCAAATTAGACTCTTTATTTTGGCTTTTCAATAAAGGCAAAACATGTTCCAATTAAAATATTAGCTCTTAATTCATTACAGGCTGTTATCCTCCACATTTAAATCATTCCACCGGTCTACTAAGAAGAAGCCATGTTTGAGAATTCCCTGCTCCTTGGCAAAAAATAATAAAACACAGGCCACATGCTTAAGAAATTCTACGGTCAAAATAAAAAACGTTGCATGTTATTTTGTATCTCCTGGAACAACTGAAATACAAGAAAACCACTCCTATTCTACTACTACAAAGTTTTTTTTTATTAGTGGTAAAGCACTAATAAAGCAGTGACCACAAAAAAATGGTTTATAACTTCATGAAACGAGATTTTTTTTCAGTGGGTACATAGATATTTATATATATAAGATATACTCATTTTCTTCAGAAGGAACTGGCAACTAATGCAGTGAGCTTGTGAACTGCAGACCAAGGCCTGCTAATCTGCTTTGCCAATCTACTTTTCAGAAAAGGTCTTTTTGGTAAAACAGAGAGCTGAGACTGGAAGGGTGGGAGCAGAGTCTGTGCTTGATTCAATTCCCAGATGTAGCTGTCACATGGGAGTACTTGACATCCTGTGCCCAGTACTGTATGGAGGTATTTCAGCATGCCTGTGTCAAAGTGAAAACAACAACATCTCTAATAGCAAATAAGCAAATGAAGAAATCAGTCTCCTCACCAGATTAAAACATTTCTGCATGCTTGAATCTGATATACAATAGTGTGGCATACCGCTATCAGGGCAGAGCCTATCAGCAGACCAAGGCACGAGGCACCCTTATGTGATTGGCTCAGCCAGCCAAAATCTGCCCCTTGCCCTCCATGCTCCGCCTCCCCCGACCACAGGAAATCCACATACCGGGTCACAATGGCCAAGGCAAGCCCCTTCCCAGAGAATACTCACTGCTGCCTTCTTTCTGGGAAGTTTCTCTACAGCACTAGCTTCCTGGTGAAGCTTCCTTTGTATATTTCTGGGGCAAAATGCAGAATCATCAAAATGAATCCGGAACGATCAGCTATACACATATGGTCGATCCACGTCAAGCCATAGCGAAATCTAACCCCACACTTCCTCAGAATGTGCAATTGCTTAATTGTATCGTTATTAATATGCAGTGCTGTTCGACTTCTTATCATTTAGACTACCCTTTTTGCCAGGAACCATTTGCTGACTATTACACTAATAAGCCTGTTACTGACTTAGAGTCTGTCATGTTAAACTAAAGCATGACACTTGCTTAGTGCAAATGCAAAAACAGAAAAGTAACAATCTTAGGGTGTTGAACATTTACCAGGACATAGGGAACACCCTTAGAACAGGATGTATGACCAGTGTAGATGTCAATCAGAGGGCGATGATGTCACTTTTCCCTGGCCAATGCTCTGAGGCCAAAACCCCATCATTTCCCATTTCTCCACATAGCCCTTTTCCCTTCTCCAGTATTGTAGTCTTAATGAATCGGACAATCCTTTATTAACACCGTCAGCAAATCAGTGAATATTTGATGCACATCATGCATATCATGAGAGTGTCCCAGTGTTTTTCCGGAGTCCCATCAATGCTTTCTGATTATCTCCCTTTTGCATACCGTGAGGATAACGTCAGTGCTTCCTGGAGAGAAGGAACCCATTCCTTGTCTTAACCCAGTGTTCTTTCAAACAATGGACGATGATATACGTTGCAAAGTCTGTCATCAGTAGGCAAATATATCTCTCTGGGTCCCTGTATAGGTTGAAAAGCTGTTTGAAAAACTGATAGATGCATGTCTGTTTCTGTTCCTGCAACACGTATCACTGGAGTTTTCATTGATGTGCAACATGCAAATTTCATATAAAGTTCATGCCTCCAATGTTTCATGCAAACCTGTATTGGCTCCTCCTTTGGAGGATGGATGGACGAATGGAAGCTTACCTTCAGGAAGTGCACCACTTTGCAAAAGCAACATTATTTAAAAACTTGTATAAAGTGAATGCATATTTGGATAGAAATATTGTAAAATTCCAAATAAAATGAAATCAAGTAATTTCTATTGACTTTATTAATTCTCATAGATATATTGTGCTAGTTCAGGTACATGTATTTATATTAATACGATTGCTGCAGTGGTTATATACATTTGCTCTTGTTAAGTAATTTGAGTGGTGTAATTTGACCTTGGAATTTTTTGCACAGGGGTAGGTGTGACTGAATTACCATGATGATTAAATTCTTGCCAATACACTGAAAGTGAGGGGATCACATATCGTCTGTGACAGAGGTCAAGAATGGTCACTGACATCAATTATTGGATCAATGCTCTGCATCTAGCTAACAAGGTTATCAAAATATGAAACCTGGATCATTAGGATAGTTATGGAGTCTCCGGAGAATCCAATGCTGGATTAATGAAATGATGGTGCTGTAAGGAAAAAGTAACAGGATAGAGAAGGACCTCAAGGAATAGACAGGTGACAATAAGAAGAAATTAAATTTGGATTTCATTAATAAACGTGTCCTTTCTTTCATATTCTGTATTGCTTATCTAATGGAGGGCTACAGAAAACAATATTTATTAAAGATAAGTTTCTTTATATGATCACACACTAACTACCAAGGTTAAAGCTAGGAATGAATTCATGTTTAGACTGCTAAAAAATTAAAGAAAGTAGACTTATTCTTACTGATAAGACTGCAGTTCTGTATTTCATCATACATGAAGGGCTACTCAGCTGCTGTATCAATAAGCACCTTTTTAATACCATCCAATAGGTGGACTGTGATATAGAAGACAGTAAAATACCTACACGAGAGCATTACAAAGTCCAAAAAAGAAAAAAATGCTTTAACCATTTATTTGGGAAAATTCTTATCAGTTCAATTCACAGCATTTACCAAAAAAAAATGTAGGAAGACCTCAAGATAAATATCATCAACTAAATTGCATTTTAAGTTGATTGATGTGATGAAAGTGAGCATTTATGATCATTAAAATTCTATGGTAACCAAGCTCAAAGCAACAGGATTGTGATGTATGAAGGCGAATGTGAGTTAGTGGGAAACTAGTTGGGTGAGCACAGGATTAAATAAAAAAATAAAGCAACACACACTTAAGGATTCTCCATCTACAGCATAATGTCAGAGCCTGCGCAAAATTGCTTTGGTTCTTGATCAAATGAAACTCATTTGAACATGAGGATAAAGAAGGTGACATCATAATATATGTCACAAGGGATTGATAAAGGTTTGTATCTGGAACCTTGTTTTTTCCATTTATCCAGCTCAGCTATTAATCTGTTTTCCAAAATACGACAGAGGCCTGGAACCCCTGAAGAGCAAAACATTGCAAAGGCTATTAATTAAAACTGGGAATTTGTCCAGGATAATTGTGCCTGAGTCTGCAACCCACTCCATTCTTAAGTCCTAGGTCAGAAGAGCCACCCCCACAAAGACTGGGATGGAATGTTACCAACTTCCTGCCTCCTTGTGAGAATGACTTGAGGAAGGAGAGAAACAGATCTCTGTAAAGGAGGATCACAGGGGAAATCTCAGGTAAACTGCCACCTTGTATTAAAGGCCAGCTCAAAAAAACAAAAAAACTGTATTACTTGCCAACAGAGACTTTAGACTGATAGTATTCTTAGTCAGGTTTTATTGAACCAGTATCAGAATGTATTCACTGATGAGACTTCTAAGCACTTATGTAAGTCACTCTGCCTAAGGGCATCTGCCAAATACAGCAAATATAAATGTAAAAGCTAAATTATAGCCAAGATATTGTATACACGCTAGGAGTAAGGGAAAGGTTAATGTAATACAGGGGTGGCCAATCTTATCCAGAAAGGGCTGTTGTGTATGGGATTTTCAGTGCAACTCTCTAATTGGATTATTAATTAGACGATACACTTGCTCACACCTGGGTTTGAACAGCTGACCTAAAGGTTATCCCAACCTGCATACACACCGGTCCTTTACAGATAAGATTGACCACGGCTGATGTAGTTCATCATTATACAAATCAATTTCAGGAAAGTCCACACAGCACTCACTTCCAGTCCTGCTCAACGCACTGAAGTAGGGCGAATAGTCAGTTACAAAGACTGTATAAAATGAGGCTTTAAGCTTGATATGAAGATATGGAAAAGAAGCATTTCCAGTGAAAACTGCAGAAAGCGGTTCTTTTTCTTTACCAAATCCAGAGAGACATATCTCTGGTAGAGGTTTACGTGGACATCTTTCTGAAATAAGATGTTTATTTTTAAAGTCGAGGCAATTTTCCCAGTGCAGATTTTCAGTGATGCATCACCCACACAGCTGCAGCACTCTAAGAAGAAACATTGCTGCCAATGTCTGTGATAAAGTGAGAGAGGAAAAACAGAGAAAGAGAGAGAGGCAATGAAGAAATACAAGGCCTGACAAGGTTATATATGCCATCAAGATTAGAGCTTTCACCAATGTCATTCTACATTGCTGTTCGAGTGTATTGTTTTTCACGTTACCATTGACATTGATTTTCAGTTATGCTAGAAGCATCTTGTCTTTAGTGATGAGCAGGAGAAAGGATTCCCTCTAAAGAAAATGTGATGATTTCAGAGCTCTGTATGCTGAAGACTCTCTATGAGCCATGACGTTCAGGCATGGCATGGTGTAACATTACAAAACACATACATAACTTCAAATCACCAAACAGCTTCTCCAATTACAGCTTGTTCCTCTTGTAATAATATTACAGAAACATTATTCTTGACCTTATTCTTTATTATGGAGGATGTTTTCAGACATGTACCGCCACAACCACAAAATGATGCTTGAGCACCCTGAATTTCTTTAGAATTACAGTGCAGTATCTTCATATCTGTATGTATAATACGTCTGCATGATTACTTAACAATAGTGCAAAATGTCATAATGACTTATGTCATAATGAATTCTCAGATTCACACACACACACACACATACACACACATATGAGTATATATAATCATTTGCATATTCACACAGTTTAAACTGCACACTACATATCTTCTATACTTGCACTATCTGTGACACCTGTAGCTATTCCAATTACTGCATATAGAGGATTATTCCAGTACCTTCACCTATATTCCTTCACCGATTCCTCATAGGATGGATTTCACCAATACATGCTGATTTCTCAATTATTTATTTTATCTTAAACTCTTCCTTTTCCTATACTGAAACTATGTGTACTGTCTAATTTATGTTTGCTGCTGTAGCAAAAGAATTTCCTAGTCATGATCAGTTAAGTACATCAATCCATCATCCATGTCTGTACAGTATTTATTTAATACTATGTTGATTGTTACAGTATGTTTGCATGTATTATGTCATGATGGAGGCAGCCACTAAATTTCATTGTACTTGTGCATTCCACTTGCAGAATGACAAATAAAAAAATCCTTGATCACAGATAAGCCCTAACCTTACTACATACTATACACTTTTAAGATTCTTATATATAATTCTCAATAACATTCAAAATCTCCACAAATCTGATCCCTGTATAAAATCTCCACAAATCTGATCAGATCAATATCCAATTACAAATTTGATGAATAGGCAACTGTAAGGTTAGCAATATTATATGAACATTATATTCTATTTTTTTACAGGTGAAATGTATTATTTTGTGTTGGTTCTTACTGGGTGACAAACAGTTATACTAGCAAATCTATTTCTAAATTGGTATACAGTAAATGTTTGTGAAATGTCATCTGAAATTGATTAAGAATTTTTACAGCTGAGAATGTCGGCTTTTAAGATGGGTATTTATAAATTATATTGCTCTATTATAATCCTGTAAGGGATTATTCACTACAGTTAAGTATCCTAGTTACAGTTACATGCTGACTCTGCAGGTGGGTGTCTCATGCCAAAAACCCCACAAGCTGTCTATTTACACATTAAAATACGTCAGATACCTGGTATCTTCTAAATTTTGCAGGACTTGCACCAGAAGCTGAAGCCAGACATTTACTTTCTCCAGTAACATTGGCATACTAGCAGGTAAACTATCCAGCAATAGAAAATCATCAGTTTCTCCCTAACAATCAGTTACACATTTACGTATTAACAGTCTGCAGACTGCCGATTACACTTGTAGGCAAATATCTCTTGGCTGTGAGGTCCAGAGAATGACAATACAAGGAAAGTCTTATCTTGCCAAATGCTTACCTCATTATTTTATTTTTAAACAGCCAGTTCTTCCTGCTGCAACATTTTTCTTCCTTTATTTGATAGATATAGGATCACATACACTTAGTGTTACTTTTTCACAAGCTAATGTCATCGGAACAAATAACGCTCCAGTAATGTTGAATACCAATGGCTAAAACTTCAAGGGACAATAAAACAAACAAAGGTTCGGAACAACACTTGACTAAGTTACTTGTTTTATTCAACCTTGCCCAGGAGAAAATACCATAACTAAATAAAATGTGAAGTTACCAGGACTGACAATCTGACACATACATTGTCAGTCTAGGTATTTTCACAATGTTGAAAATAAAGCAAATTCTTTACAACAAAGCAGATAACCATACACGCAAGCAATACCCACTCAGGTGAAAACATTGTAACTTTACCAAACAAAGGCATAAGTGAACTTAGCATTGCAATAGTAAAAGTACGTTAAAACTGAAGCTAACTGCTCTGCATACGTTTAAGTATTTAACTGTATCTTTTCATTTTCACTTTCCTTCATGCTGATTATGCCTTGCTGAGCTCAACATACTGATAAAACTGCTTATCCTTTAATTTATCTTTCTTAGTCCCCCCCCTTAATGTTGTTTACCACATTAAAACCCTTTTTCCAAGCAAATCCCACAAAACGTAATCCTCTTCTTTACTGGAATAAGGACATAAATGGGGGAAGGGGGATTGCCACATGGAGATGCAGTTGCCATGGCAACACTGATTAATTAACAGTTGCATTGAAACAGAAATTGAAGGAGAGAGGGGGGAAATAAGCCAGATCTAGTTGCTGCTGTGGTAGATTTCAGCTTTACTTGTTCTAAAGTTGCTGGATAAGGCTGGGATTTAAAGTGTCAGCAATTTACAAATCTCTTTGCAAAGAGCACACTTAACAATGCACTAAGTGTTAAAAGTAGGTTAGCAAGTAGGTTAGCTGTACTTTGAAACCTCTATAAAATGTGCCGGTATTAACTTAGTTAAATCCTGGACCATACACATGATCCACAAGTACCAAAGAAGTATGATTAAATAATCCTCATCAACAACTTCAGCTGATGAGGACCATCATAATTTACTATTTGTACATTTTAGGTCAACTGCTACTTAAGCACATGTAGTGTTTAACTAGAAGGATATACTTAAAAACTTAAATGACAAGCTTGATTATTTGCATGGGAATAAAACATTTGATCCTATATTTAGCAATGTATTTAGAGTCTATAATATAGTACTCAATGCCAAAGCAAAGACTTAACTTTCAAAGATAACCTCACCACAAAAGATCTCCAAAAGTATCTACTGAACTGCTGTCTTAACTCCAGCTGTTTCCATATTTAAGTTTATTCATCTTTTAGCCATCCTTACACATGGATCCACTGAGGACTGAGTAGCTTGCATGATGAAATCAGAACATGTTGCCCTCTAGTGTGCAAACTTAGAAGCACAATAAAAGGAGGTAGATAATAGAACATTTTATAAAAGGAAAAATGTATATACATTGTTATTATTACACACACACACACACA
>JAODJW010000094.1:17200632-17224668 GCA_026777045.1 Hyperopisus bebe
GTAAATAAGTATAAGGTCTGCCCAGACCTGATAAAGCCTTGTTCCTTATTAAGGCACACAGTAGTAGTGTCTATAACCTTTGTGTGTCACAAGCACTGCATCTGTGCCAGTGAGCTCCATTGTGCGCCTCATGTGAAACGTTGAAAAGTAACAGTGGTGTTGAGTCCACTGGCACAAACTCCACTCTGGTGTGAATTGAGATTAAGCCCGAGCTATTAATTATCCTTAAGGGTGTCCTTCACCAGCAGTTAGTCAGTGTATTTAGTTTGTTTCTGTCCCTTTACCCTTTTTCTGCTTTCGTGCTGTTTATGCTATTTTGTCTGCTTTCCATATGTTTCTTTGATACTAATTTTGCCTGGTTGTTTTAATTTAATTTTTTTTCTCGCCATTTTTACAAGTGTTTATTATCCGCATTGAATGGAAGGAGATAATCGTTTGACATTAGTCAAGGTGCCATCTGTGAGGTGTTCAGTGTAGAAGTACATCACACAGAGTGCTCTCGTGTACATCCTCACAAGCTTGACGATCGACTTTATATCAGCCCTATATGTACTCCAGCTGCCATGTGCAGGAACTGTTTAGGATTTATGTAATTCCTGTAATGCTCCTGTAATACCTGGTGATCAATAATATTCCTTCTCAGTGGGTTAGACATGTCAGTGATGTTGAGTCAGCATTCATAAGGTGAAACCAAGCAAAGGGGGGTACATTTCTCAGGATGGTTTTCATAAACTGATTGTTTCTTGCCAGGATGTCTTCCTGATCTGCTTCTCCCTTGTGAGTTCTACCTCATTTGAGAATGTCCGTGCAAAGGTAAGCGTATCTCTATATTGTTGTCCATTCAATACCACCTTAATGTGTTATGTACCTCTGAATATGAACAAAGTAGATCTACATACATTTTTTCCAGTCAAAATCCCTTTTATTGTCGGTGGGATGCTGTTGCATTTTCTAATGCAAATTTCACATTCGCAAAAATAATGAATTTGCAAAAAACAAAAAAATAATAATTTGATCCGAATTGCTTCAGGTACTGGTTGACCCTGTTTTCTCAATTGCATAACTGCTTTAGACAAGAGTCTGCTAAATAATTGAACGTTAAATCACGTACAGCTGGAAATCAAATCGAACTAAACATCCCCAAACACCATGCTGTGCTGTTAACTTCATTAGTGTAACAAACGTTGCTTTAAATTGAAAAGTGACATTGAAAAGGACATATATACTTAGCTGACACGCAACCATTCCTCATTAAGAGTGTCTGCTGCAGGTGAGGCATTCAGTGCAGGGATAATTATACAATCACAGCCGGCATGATGAACTGTAAAGTTGATTTTGTATCCCAGACAAAGCATGTTGGTCTTTTTCTCTCTACAGTGGTATCCAGAGGTCAGACACCATTGCCCCAACACTCCCATTATTCTTGTAGGTACAAAGCTTGACCTGAGGGATGACAAGGCCTTCATTGCGGAGCTGAAAAAGGAACATCTCACCCCTATCACATCCTCTCAGGGTTTGGCCTTGACTAAAGCGATCGGTTAGTGTCTTTAAATCAAAAAGGATTTTTTGTTTAGCTTGATAACTTGTTAGATTTAAACAGCCCCAGTTGAAATGGCTGTTATCTTTGTTTACTTAGATTTAGCTCAGGCTACCATAAATCTGACAAGTTTTCTGGCCAGGTTGATTGTTAGCAATACCAGTTGATAGCAATACATTATGTGGTATTTTGTGCATAACAATAAGACATAAGTGATAATAAACACCATAAAACTACAACTTCAAACTTGATAAAGGGCACAGCCGTCTTGAATTCTGAGGTCGGGGTTGTGTCAGGACTGCTAACTTCGGCCAGCTGAGATTTTCAATTCGAGACAAGTCTGCACACACATGCACATGTATTTACATGTATGTAACAGTTTTATTTCCTAGTAAATAGTCTGTAGGGTGCGCACACTACCCCAGATCTTTAGATGTAGCTAATTTTAGATTTATAATGGAATTATATAGATTTGCTGTAAGATTTCTTGCATGAGTGTGAGAGTCTGAAAGCGTGAGTTGAAAAGTAACAGTGGTTTTTAAGTTGACGTTCCTGTTGTGTAGATTCTCAACATTCCAAGTGGGAATTCTGACTTCAGGGGGCGTTCCAGTTGAAATTTGACATGGAACTCAGAATTTTTGAGTTAGTAGTTCAAATGCTGCAGATGCACTTTGAGTCTTGAGTTTATATGGATGGAGGTGGGGTTTCTACAGTATATCCATAATCTCCTTGTATGGAAGGCCTAAGATCTTTGATGTGCTAATTGCTTTGCTTGTCCCACCCCGTTACCTGCTGGACAGGAGCGGTGAAGTACCTGGAGTGCTCAGCCCAGACTCAGTGTGGCCTTAAAACGGTGTTTGACGAGATCGTCAGGGCAACACGCCAAGCACAGCCAGCCAAGAAGAACAGGAACTGCCTGCTGCTTTAAAGCAGGTCTTAGTGAACAGTGAACAGGCCACAACGGAATCTGTGCAAAATCGTGTGGGCCACATAGAAATAGTGTTTGGTAGATTAGTAAAACTGTTTCTTTTCGTATGTTTTAATTTGCTTTTTCAATTTTTCGCTTCAGTAGTAGAGCTTTATCTTTTCTGAGTAGAGGTATGTTCAATGAATAACTGCTTTGATCATAAATCATATACAATCAAATGAACTTGAATGTTTTATGAAACTTCTGAATTTTGTACTAATGATCAATAGTTTTCTCATATACACAACCAAACAATTACAGAGAAGTTATGCTTAGTGATACACGATTAAGTCTGCTTAAATAAACTGAGATAGCTCTAGTGAACAGAATTTAAAACAGATATCACTATGATAGTTATGCTCACAGGCATGCAGTTTCTATATATATTTCACCAAATACAGATAACTAAAGAAAATACCTTTGAAGCTTCTTATACAATTATTTTGCTCCTGAAACCTGGCACCTCTTCGCCTTCACCAGTGCATCGAAATCAGGTGACAAATATTGAGTAGTTGACAGTCTAGGCCTAATAATGTAATTTAGGTGCTTATGTGTGAGCAAGAGTTCACATCAATAAAATACATTAAATGTGTTTTTATTAATTATTAAGAAATCGTTTGCATTTAGCTTGATTGTACAGCCGATATGTTTTATTAAATTATTAATGTATATTAAGATATGTTTATCGATTATTATTTGATATACCACAATGTGAGGTACAGATGTACACATCTGTGATTCCAGATTTGGGCAGAACAGAATAAAAAAAGATCTGCTTTTGCAAAATGGAGTGTGGCTTATTATACAATTCACCAAAAACGGATAATTGAATATTAAATGCTGTGTATGACACCTACCAATATATATACTGTATATATGCATCAAAATAATTCTTGAAATATTAATCATTAAAGTCACGAATAAGAGGATTTCCCAAATGAGTAAACAAATTTCAAGAAACACTCTGAATGCATAACAGAGCTAAGCAGCCAGCCCAGGCCGTCTTATTTCCCTAACCATTAATGAGAAAATAGCTGTGCATCTTTGCACTAATACTATTACACTAATAATTTGCTTTGGCCCAGATCTGGCCCACACACTGTAAAATGACTCCTGTTTCATTTGGCCCAGATCTGGCCCACACACTGTAAAATGACTCCTGTTTCTTTTGGCCCAGATCTGGCTGAGTGTCAGCTGAGTGTTTGGTCCCCGGGTCAGATGTGGCCCATAAACTGGCATAAAATGCTTAAAATGAAACATAAATTCAAAACTAGCAATCCGTTTAAAAATGCAAGGTATTTTTTATTTAATTATATTGGTATATGTCCTATTTTTAATGGCTTGTATTGTCTTACATATGAAAAGTTTATTGAGCACAAATCAGCATATATTGCAGGTATCCGGAACCACCAGCAGTACCCTTGTGCAATGGAGCAGTGTCCCCCTGGTAACCTGTGCTGATATCAAAGCCACATTATCATTCTGCTAGAAATGGTCGTGTTGAAACTGTTTTATTTGACATGGAGGAATTTTCTGTATGGGTGCATTATGTAATAAATTTAATGTGAGCAACAGGTATTGTGAGACCAACGTGTAAAATCTTTAACAACTCCCACTTGTCTGGTTTGGGAGGTTTTTGTTCATTAATGTTTATACACTGATTTTTTTCCCCATCAGATTAATGTTTTTATTTGTTACGTATGACATGTTAACATAAAAAAATAATGACACACTGGCGTTATTGGAATTTTCATGTTGACTGACATCTGCATATTTCAGACTTATTCTGTTCAACAGCTTTCTAACCACGCAACTAAAACACTTGATTGTAATCTTTTTTTTTGGTGAAGAGTAAATGTGGTTGTTCAGATGATTATAAATTTATATAGTAATATTTGTTTTTGAAATTTTCATTTTTCAGGTACTGTTCACTGTGTTTTGCATTCCATTTTCTTTAAATTATTGTATGACACTTGTATGAAAACATGAGTCATTCTCTTTTGATTACAATTGAGTACAGGTTCAAACAGCATGTTTAACTGTTAGCCTCATTAATGCCATATTCCAGGCATTAAATGTACTTTAGCAAAATGTTAGCAAAATGTACTTTAGAACAGTAGTTTGAGTCTACATATTCTTCACCGCTGGCTCTTCCACTGGTCAAACACAAGCTTGGCAGAGACTGCATCCTGAATGCCCATTCCTTTAGAGGAAAACAATGGAAACAGAAGTAAGGTACCAAAAATGCCACAATAGAGGAAAAGCATAAATTCAAAAATTCATAATGATGTATAGGATGCATTACAATATTATGATCTTATATTTCTAATATATTTAAAGACTGGATTTGAAGCCCCGACCCCGGGGAAAGGAGGAGGCACTGCTACGCTTCTGACAGAGCAGAGGCAGAAATAACCGTGAGTCTTACCAAGAGACTTAAACACAGTGGTTCTCTCAGGGTGGGCTGGTTTACTTCCATTTATAACTTCACCCAGCTCTGCAAAAACGACAGCCTAAAAAAAAAGTACAGGTCAAAGCACGCAAAAATATTTCTCATTTTATCCCAATTTGCCATCTACTTCTTAGATTCAACTGCAACAGTAACAATGGCCCAGGTATAGGACCACTGAAGTGCTAGACTTCTACTGCTGTCCTCACTCAGAAAAAGCACCAACAAATCCCCGTAAGCAGACATCACACCTGTTCTGTTCTAAGAGAGTTACATTCAGTGCTTCAACTAAATTACCCACATGTAAATAAATTTGACTCGAGCTTCCTGCTAAAAAAGCTCTGGCCACAGGTTTGTGTGGATGAATGTGTGGTGTTACATAATTTTACAATTTGTCACATTTCATCATAATCGAAGGAAAATCTACGAGCGTGTCATACAAGTACATCTTACTGAGTAGCAGGTGTGTCCATGCATTTTAAAACCCAGGATTGTACTGTACCCCAGAAAGGATCACATCTCCTGATTCTGAAGAGGCTGCTTCCCTGCTGTCCACATACACCACTGCCTCCCTCATCAGGTCATCATCCAGTTCCCTCCAGTCCGGCCTACAGGCACCTACAGCTAATAAGTGAAACACCAGCAGTACTTTGTTACTCTTTCAGAAAGTGTGCATAACTGCAGACACAGGCAACTCCAGGTTTTCCTCCTCGGGGGTGCAAGGTGAGAAATCCCACCCAGTCATTCATAAATTTGTAAAAAATGAGTAAATACATTTACAATACCATTACTAATACATATTGATATGACTAACACAAGCCACATTTTCAAATATAACTACTAAATATAATTTCAATTTGAACAAACTTAAATATGTTCAATTAGCCTTTTCATCTGATCGGGTAAAGTCACCTATAACTGCAGGTTACACATGAACATGATAAAAGATTTGGCGTTTCGCAAAATTTTTACTACTGTCCTCTCACAAACTCTGCTCTGTTGCTGTACTTTGAAATCCAAATACAGGGGTTTTTAGTCTAGGCAAAAAAAAATGTTTACCCCCGTTTCCTTCCTACCTCCATAAATAATTCTAAAACACAAACATGTCTTACAAAACTTTGGTAGAGTCAACCTCCCACACCCAGATGTAATCTCACCCACTATGTGGGCACCTGGCTTCACCCACTGTCCCCGCAGCACGGGCTCTTTCGCCATGGTGACTGTGATTATGACATCCGCACCCTCAGCCGCATTCTTCACAGACGAGCACAGAGTTACTGGGCCCTTGACCTTACTACTAAACATTTTTGCCTTCTCTTTTCTCCTACTCCACAAACGAATCTGTGGGAGAAAACAAAGCACGTCATCGATGTTACAGCCCAAGTGTCAATCCATCCATCTTACTGCTTCTTATTCTGCGCGGGGTGATGGGGAGACCGGGAGCCTATCATAGGCAGCACAGGGCAGGGTAGGGGTACATCCCGTGGATGTCAACAACAACAAAAAAAAACATAGTCCCACTATAATGCAAAAAAACAACAAATCTACAGTGACTGAACTAAATATTTATATATTGTCTTACATCATTTATGAAATTGTCTTTAGTAATACACTGAGTCATGTTTTTAACATGTCATGCCAATTAGTTTAAACCAATATTCTGAAACATGCACAATGTTTTCATTTTGTTAAATGAACAAATTACTTAAATCTGTGTCCCGTTTAGAACCAAAATAATCATTTTTTTCAAGCTCTTTCTATGTGAACTCTGCCAGTACCTCTTTGAAGGAAAACATGTGTGTGAAGATCTCATAGTGGCTGAGAGCCTGAGAACCTGACCCCAGGATACACAGCACCTCAGCGTGGGGGGGATGCAGAAACTGCAGATGGCAAAATGGGACATAGGCCTACCACATCTGCTGCAACACAGTGATGATTTCAGGATCTGTGTGGCTGCAATATGCTTAACTGCTGTGAAATTAAGCTAGTAAGATAATAGTAAAGAAAGTCTTACTTTGGTGGAAATGGCTGAAACTGCTGCTGTTCTTTTTTCTGTGATGACAGTTCCATCGATAACCTAAGCATATCAACCATAGTAAAATGGTGGAGATTTCAGGTCCAGAGAGTACAAATCCAGACCAAGATTTTGTTTCAACCAACCAGTTGAGTATTAAGAGTCACAGTCAAAGAGTACTCAACTGACTGGTTGAAACAAAATCTTGGTCTGGATCTGTACTCTCTGTACCTGAAATCTCCACCTCTGGTAAAATTTTACGCAGTGGTCCTCAAACTCGGACCACCCCTCCAGAAATCACTGCAGAAAAATTGATACTGATAAAAGTAATTTTATCGCAAATAATAAATTTTGCTTGAGAACGGACGTAGAAAATAGAAATGCTGGGTAGGTCAGCCTTACCTATTAAGAAATTATTACATATAAACCTACAACGTATGTTTAATCGCCGAGATCATTTTTTTCACACACCAACACG
This sequence comes from Hyperopisus bebe, assembly GCA_026777045.1. NCBI lineage: Eukaryota > Metazoa > Chordata > Actinopteri > Osteoglossiformes > Mormyridae > Hyperopisus > Hyperopisus bebe. The sequence continues at coordinate 17,208,078 of JAODJW010000094.1, forward strand.
TAAGTTTACGACATATTACAGCGCACAGGTACCGCCACCATGTTTAATACATACGCACGGCAGTCACGTTCCCCCGTTGGGGATCCAGCAGCAGAACGGTGGCCTGGTGCGCTGGGAAATCAGAGCCTTCGTCACGCTGGTAGAAAGACACCATTTTAGTGGCCAAAATATTTTCTTGGACCATATAGGCAGGCATCACTCCAAGGAATCTAGTGGAAAAAAAGTAACCATGCACTTTATCCACTTGCAAAGTTTTATAACCAACGTAATTATAACGATATCGAAACTTGAAACACTGTCTTACCCATTGTATCTCTCTAAGGGTAAAATAGTCCTCAAAGGTTGTATGACTTCTTCAGTATTGCGCTTGGAGAATTTTGCCAGTGCGACTTCCAAATGCGGAACTAAGTCTGAATATTTCAGCAGCTCCTTAACTTCGTCCCTGCTGATCAGTGCGGGAATCTCAGCCATTTTAACCCGATTCACAGCGGTAGGATAGTTTGCAGTTAGCGATTCGTTAGTCAGTTGAATTTATCTCCACAGTGCAGTGACGTCCTATAGTAAATAGAATGGCATTTTGTTAGTCGTGATTTTATAACTCAGATGACTTCATCCTCCACCCCTAAATCTGTGTAATATTTTATGTGTAATATAGTACTTTCCCTTATTTTGAAACTCGAATAGTAATAAAAATAACTGGACCGTATAAACAGGTCCGACCAGGCTCATACTGGTCAGTCTCATTTCTTCCACAGTCCAAAGTTCGTCTGGCAGTGACTAAGTGCGTGAGGCAAAGGGGTTCAAAACATTGGAAGCCCATTTCCAAAACGCTGTCAATTATATTAAAAATACATTTGTGTTAGACCGACATTGACTTGTGAAAAAGTCACAAACTTATTTTAGCAGATTTGTTTATTTTTGCACAACGCACGTTAATTGAGCTCTGTGACTAAGTGCCATTACAGAAGATATAAGACCGAAACACCCAAACAAGTGATCCACAAGGACCTAACTGGGTTCATATAGATCAGGCTGATCTGTAAAATCAAATGGGATCAGTTAATCATTGGTAAGTAAAGAAAGGCTTACAGCACAAAGTGAACTGTACTGTTACGTTTTCCATTCCGTGTCTCGTGACAGCGCTTGCAGCACAAAAGTGCAGTTACGTTCTTATGAACAGCAGTTACCAAGGCGGTATCTATGCGTATAATATCTATGGCTGTAGTAAAAAACTGTTCATGCAACATATTCTTTGCATTTTAATTACCATTTTAAAATAACCTTCATAAAATCAACACGTAAAACTAGCCATTTCAACTTACTTGTATGTACCACTGGGGGCGGCGTCTTTGGTAGAAATACAATTCTATTCCTCTGCCATAACTTCTTATTTATCTTGTTATTATTTAATGATATAAATTGCATTCACGTTTTCTAACAAGTGTTATGCTTGCACCGTTATAATGAACACGCTTATACAAAGTGCTGGTTCATCAGTGCACAACCAGACATCGTATTTCAACCACAGCGTGACAACCTGAACTTACCAGCATGTACCATTAGCGGAAGCGTCATTGGAAGAATAGTAGTATTCCTTTGGCATAACTTCGTAATCATTTTGTTATCATTGATATAACCTAATAAATACGACGTGACAAGGTAATAACCAAGAACAGAACTCCCAGTGATGCTTGTATTTCCAGTGACTGAATGTTGACTTGTTTTGTGCAAACACATCTTCAGTGGCACCCAGCGTACTTCCCACGGGACAATCCCGGTTAGTCACGCTGCACTACTACGAGATACTGCACCGAGGTGAAATTAGTTTTAGGTTGGATATTCGACAGATGTTCAGATCCACACTCTCCACACCTGACGGCGGTGTTTCGGTATAAGCGGTCGAGAAACAGGCCACACCCTAGCAGATGATTGATCACCACTGATTTGGGACCGTCGACGAATTACTGAACCCTTTGTATATTTTATATGAATTTTCCTTTTCAAACTTAGGGTTTTTTTCAATAGCTTCTAGGCTATAGGAAGCAGTGATACAAAATCAGCTGTAAATAATAGTAATACCTGAGACTTTGCCATCAACAGTGTAGATTTCCACATTTCCAAGGGCTGCTTTTTAGATGTTTTGAGGCTAATAAATACTTAAGGTTGTCAATACAAAAAGCATCAATACAAAAAAGCATCCCAATGTACCTTTACTTGTGAAAATCAGCAGCTGAACTTTTTTAGTCAGGAAGTCAGCATAGATCACATTTTACTCGCTTTAGAAAAGTGATACATTTCCACAGTTATGTTCTGTGTCTTTAGAATTGTCATCTGGATTCTGCATGTAGTGCAACCAAATTATCATCTGGTACAATCAAAATGTGGTTCATAAAAATAAAAAAACACACCCAAAAGCTTTTTTTTTCCTTAAAAAAAAGAATTTAATACCAGAAGACATTAAAATTGACTTTACATGATAGAAACACAGTGAAATGACACAAAAAAGGTCTGTTACATCTCACTAGAATTGTTCTTAATAGTAAAAAGACATTTTATTACACCAGAAGTCTTTCAATAGCCATCTGCACAGACTGGATCTGTGGTTTAAGCTGGGACCCCTCCTTAATGGTGACCGACGTGGCGATCACAGGTCTGGAGACACCACAGGCACGACCCAAGGCCTGCTTGGAGCGCACAAACACATAGGGCACATTTTTATCTTCGCAAAGTAGTGGCAGATGCAGGATGATCTCCAGAGGTTCTGCATCAGCAGCCATTACGATGAACTCTGCAATCCCACGGTTCAATGTTTTGGTGGCTAGAGGGACATTAAAAAATGCTGATTATTTAATTTATGGTAACGTTCCACAAGTTTTCCAATATTAGACAAAAGATAAATCAACATGGGTGAAGTAAAAGTATTATCACAATACAGTAGAACTTACCTTCATTGGCCCCCTTTCTTAGCTGTTTGTAATTGGAGGCTTGTTGAACAAGGTCCAGGATGGTTTTGGTCAATGTAGCATCAGCCAAAGGGTAGGCTTTTGGGTTTACTTCAGGGTCAGCCTTGGGGGAAAACAACGTTAGCATACAAAATGCACTAGGGCTGCACCAAACAGCTTACTCCACAGAAAAATAGTCAACAATTTTATGGATTGGTCGATTTAATCGTTTCGATCATTTTCCTCCAAAAAAAAAATAAAAAATTAACTTGACCACTTAAATTAAGTTGACAACAATCTGTTTGTCATTTCATAACTTTAGATAATTTAGATAGGGTTTTTTGACACTATACGAACATTATTTTCGCCCAGAATTAAACAGATTAGTAGTATGCCTAAACATATTAATGAGATGCGTATTGTGATGCCCAACAGTTAGTAATCAGCATAAATTTGTTGTATCCTCATGCTTAATAAATTCATTTGGCGGAGCCCGCCACATGCGACAAAAGCGATAAACACTTATGTCGCGATGAAAGAAGGGACAAAAAACTTTTGAGAGGGGAAATACTGTGGTTAAACAAGGTAAAAGATGTTGGTGTTGTGGCAGTATGTCATGCAGATTAAAGTCCGACAGTTTTTTTTTAAATATGGTTTTTTATTGTAGTTTATGAATTTTCTTTTTTTTAGTGTCCGTTTTCATTTCAGTTTTAGTGTACGATAACGACACTGGTCCCAACACAGACACCGTTAGTCAACGTGCTGTCGTACGTTTTGTGATAATTTGAAGTACTCCCATAATTGCGCAGTGATATTAAATGATACATTTGTTATGGTTAATTGAATCGTTTTAGGAATCATAAAGGTAAATTTATAATAAAATAAAAAATATTATTGCGTCGATTTAAAACATTGATGTCGACGCTTTTTCAGCCATAAAAGGCACTATAAATCATGTACAATGTTATTTTCATTTTTCTAGTGTTAACTAAATTGTAAAGTGAACCTTTTAATAACGTGCTGGGCAGGGGCGTCAGAAGCATTTTGAATGTGGGGGGGACACACTGGCATAAAACTAATATTTTATGTTAGATGTGTGTGGGGGGGGGGGGGTCCAAACAAATAATTATGGAATGTGAGGGGGACACGTCCCCCTCAGATTTAATGGCGGCGACGCCCAAGGTGTTGGGATTAGCGAATTGTTTACTTAGCATTGTATTACACGACGCTACACGTGAGACGCGTAATTACTTGCATTACAGCTTCCAATGAACAACGCCGGCTGGGGACTATTACGAAATAAAGCGGCGCCGCTGCAGTGAAATGAGCACCACGTGTTTCACATGAAGCGTAGTAGCTAGCTAGTAACTATGGGACATCAAACACAATCGTACACCACGGGAATACATTACAGCAACTTTGAATTGGTTTCTAAAGGATTAAATTAATATTTTGAATGTTAACTAGACTAATGTTGCTTGCATCAAGTGGACTTTAAGCCTACGATGCAACAAAATAGCTATCAGTGGCATATATATATAATTGTATATATAATTGATAAGTGGCAAATATCACAACTTAATGAACGACATAAACATCAATCACATATACAGCAAAACTTAAATAAATACATACATAAATGATTTCATTTTAGCCTTGCAGCTATATAGATTACTGCTGAACTACACTGTTTTAAACACAAACCGTCCATTTTCCAAAAATGCTTACCAGCGCAGCTAATTCTACAAAAAATTTAAAAAATATATATATATAATTTAGACAACTACTTACCATTTCAGCAAACACACGTGGGTCGGTCCTCTCGGCGCGTGCTTCACGGAGGACAAATACAACGAACTAGCGTTAGCTGCGTTAGCCCAGCACAGTTATTACCAAACTAATACGCAGGCGCACGCCCAAACAACCGGAAACATGAGTTACACCGGAAGTAATCCGCCAATAAATCTTGATATCAATGAGAATTCACAGAATCAGTTGGTTCCAAGAGTTTGTTGTTAAATAGTTAGTAATATATTGCTTCTTTGTATAATTTAGATATGTTTTAGTCCACATCCACCAATATTCCTAACTATCGCTTGCCTGTTATTGGGTTCCGGTGGAAATTAACTTTGGAAAAAAGATCAGTTACGTGTGATCAGTTTCTGTGAAATTACCAGTTGCATTAATGTAACTATAATAAACAAATAGCAAGGTTTTGACCTGATGGATCCGTTTGTAAGGCAACATCACAGTTTCATGGCTTTGTCCTTTAAATTTATTTTTAACGACTGTTTTAGTTTTAAAAAGTAATCACGAGAACTTGAACGTGGCTCCATAATCCTTTAATTATAGATTTTGGCAATGACTGACCACCTAGTAAGACTGCATTTAGTAGGTATAGATTTTGAGCTTTAAAATGCAAATTTACGACATTAATACATGGTATTAATGTATTAGTGCCAACACGTATGCAGTGTATTTGACAAGTGAAATTATGCATCTAAAATAAAGCTAAAAGTGTTAATAATTGGTGCAATTATACATTACGTGATTTGTACGCTCTCAGAATAAGCGTACAGATTTTTTTCTAATTCTTAAAAATACTTCCTTAGGCTATACCAATTATTTGCATAAACAGTTAAGTGTGATGTGCGTTGCAAACTTATTTGCAAGCATTCGCGGGACATTTTTTGTTTAACCTGAAACAATGCCGTTATTTTCTCACGTATCCTTTTAATGATGTCGTAATACAGCAGTTAATTTTTCATCCGTACTCTTTACCCACCAGTAGGGGTCAGTAAATGTGCGCCTTTAGATTTTTTTCTTACATTAATGACATAGCTCCGAAATTCTCATTATTCTAAAGTGTGTTCTCCTTACCTATGTTTCAAGTAGAGTACGACTGTGTTTCTTTATGAATGTATATACACACACTTTTTAAATTCTTGTATTGGAATGTTCAGTGAACAACTACAAATGACGATATAGGTCCATTATAACATGGAAAAATTATGTAACAGTGCATGTCTGACGTCCTATTAACTGGTTGTGTGCTGATGGCATAGTCAGATTCTAGACTGTCTTTTAAATTTTAATGCATTAGTTGACTGTTTCATCCCATGAAACAGCAGTATTTAATGTACATTGTAGAAAGAATGGTATAACAAAGCCAGCCTTCCTGACCAATTTGTTTAGCCACCTTGCAATCTCTATCATGCAGTTGCTTCCCCAGCAGCATAGTAAATGATACTGCCTACTAAACAATACAGAACATCCTCAATATCTTGCATTGGTGTTGTCCATCCAGTCCAATCTATTATTTAATTGGACCCCTAGGTACTTGTTTGATTGCACATCCTTTCCCTAGATGGTCTCTCCACTCCTTTGTCTTGCTGATGTTAAGGTTCAGATAATTCCACGTGCACCATGTCCCAAAGAGCCACATAAGCTTCTTGTATTTACTTCCATATACATTGTTAATTTGTATGTATTTACCACTGACCAAAACACCAAAAGCACATAACTGCAGAAGCTGCAGAAAAGAGGACAATAGATGGATATGACGAGACGGAGGAAAGCAGGGTCTCTCAGTCTCGCAATTATACTTGCCCTGTGCTACTGGGTATTCTATTTTCAGATGCAGTGGGCTGCAGGGATTTCCTGTACTTTGGTCTGTTCAATTCAGTTTTTTCTTTCTATTTATTGACCTGTATTTGTGAGGCTCCCCTGCTTCCGTCATTCACAGATATTGTACCTGTTTGTGTTTCCTTCCCACTACTGAGTATATTAACAAAAAGAAGCCTAAAGACAGTCAGTAATAGTGCATTTAAAAACCTATTAGTCTAAATGAATTCTACATTTATATATTTTTTATTTACTTAGCAGATACTTTTATCAAAATTGATTTCGAGAAAATGTGGTCAGGCAGTCTGTGGAACAACTGGGGGTTAAGGGCCTTGCTCAAGTGCTGAATGGTGTTAATACCCATGGTGGAGTTCAGATTTGAGCCAGCAACCTTCTGATCCAGGGGTTCTTAACCTGGGGTCAGTCATTGGGTCTTAGAGGGTCCATGATGTTCAGATTAAAAACAAACAATTACGTTCACTGAATTTTATATAAACTTGTTTTATTTTTGCCACTATGTATAAGAAATGTTTTGCATATGCATAAGCATATGAGAGAAAGTCCAATAAAACATATTCATTGTGTGCCAAATTGAGTGGTACATATTTGCTTATGATATGTGTTTATGTACATATTTTTGGGAGGGGGTTCGTAACTTTCACCAAAATGGGGTCCATGGCTCAAAAAAGGTTAAGAACCACTGTTCTGATCACAGATATGGAAGCCTAACCCTCCAAGCCACACACTGTTCCCTGTTACATACATTCATATTTTAATATTAAAAAGTGTTTTTGTACTTATCATATTAATTCAGATTTACTGTATATGGTTTCTTATAAATACACAGAATCGACTGTATTGATATGAAATAGAACAAGTTTATACTTTTTTCCACACAGATATACAATGTGCAAAAAGCAAAGTTGTGAATATTCATTATACCCTCCAGGGAGGAAGGACTCCAGGAGTGAAAAAGAACAGGAGCATGCATGCAATTGTGCAAGCATTTAAATGGAGCTTTGAGGATCTTCTGTATTGTGTAGTAGCCAGTATCTTTTACTGGGCTGCTGGGGAAGCTTGAAAGGGATTGCAATGTGACTAAAAGCACTGGATGTTGAGAGAAACGGGATGTCATGTCACAGACTCATTCAGATGCAGCTTCATATGGAAGAAAACTCTGCTATCCACGTTCAGTGGCCTTCTGGTGATGACGCACAAGCAACTCTGTTCTTTGTTACAAATGAACACTTTGACAAGAATAACAGATGCACAAAATTTGAGCCTGATGTCCAGGAGACAGCACTTTTGTGTGAATCATTTATTACACTTTGTGTTCTTGGATCAAAATGTACACAGATCATAACACAGAGCATCTTTAAATAGAATTTGTGACACTGTAATAGTCTGACTGTTCAACTCCAGCATGTGCAGAAACTGTAAATATTAATGTCAAACGAATTATATATTTATAGCATGTATTCTTCATCTGATTTTTAAAATGGAGCATTCATGTGAGACAAAGTGAGATTTTAGCTACCAGATGTATTTCCTGAGATGTATTTCCAAGTTAAAAAACCTTAAACTCCAGATCATACCCCATGAACAGTTCCAGACTCTACCCTTACACACTTAAGTCGTCTTGCGTCAGGATATTTTTTAATATATAATGATGAAGGGTATGTTAGGGTGCCATTCTTCGGTGTGATAACTACCCTGACACCATTAAGGACCAACTCAGGATTTAAATATTAAATAACACTCACCTTGGGTATTACAGGTTTGTTTATGTGAAAAGAGCAGAGAAAACAGGGCCAGATGTAAGCAGTAAAGCACAGGGTAACAGAAAGGCAAGTCACGGTCAGCAAATATGGAGGAAAGAATGTGCACAGTGGTAGCCACAAGGGGCAAATGTCCTGCATTGGCAGTGGTCTGAAGTGGTACCACTTCAGATGTTGAAAACAACTTGTTTTGTGAGACAAGGACTTGCAGTAAGATGTGGGTGTCAGTGCTGGAATAAGATGATTGGCCACACCGTCTCCTGACAAGAGGAGAATTTATCTTGTATCTGAGGGCTTGTTTGGGGAGGCTAAAGATGGCCATCCAGTCATGGGTTTCAGCATGTGCTCCCCTCCAGATTCAGATATGGTGGCCAAGCTGGTGATTTATAAACAACCGGGTGTGTAGATACTTTGTCTTTGGTGCCAGAGGTTTACAGGAGAATTCATCCATGTGAAAATCTGGTGGTGATGTAGAGAATGAGGACCATGGATGGGTCAGTTAGGGGACATTGAATATTTCATTTTAAATCACCCAGATAATGAAACAATTCATTCATTTCTGTGAAGGAACTGTGGATATGAGTGACCTGGTTCGATTTCTATTGTATTTAAATACAATGTAGCAAAGTTACTGTAATAACAAAAGCATTGTAATTGAAAATGGAAACAATTATACCACCATCTACAGTGAAGAACAAAACAACTTACCATACTGTATAACAGTATGGCATTTAGAATATATAACACATATGTGTATTGTTGGCGGGGAGTAATAAAAAATAGTCGATGACCTGAATATGATGAAGCATGTTGTCAACAAAAGCTAGAGACTGCTCTTTCAAAATTTGCATCTTCCAAAAGGAATTTCACAGGCTCACACTGTAACTGAGCACTTAATTTAGATACTCCTCCTAGAAGACTGCTTTACCAGCAAGGCAGTGAGGCAGCATCACGTGATACAGAGAATCGATCGCCCTGCTAATGCAGTGCACTGCATCAGCTTTGCATTCTGATTTAATAGGCTGTTATGGTGCTGCTGTGCTCTAGAATACAGTCATGGAACAGAAAGGAGCTTCTGCTTGTGGAGGCAAGCCTGAGGCACCTTGTGTTCACACATCCGCTCAGAACCAACAGGAAGGATTTTACAATAGACCAACTACATTACACCATGCAGCTCTGGAACACATTTGGCAATGTGCATAAATTAGTTTTTTTTTTTTCAACAACACCGCTATTTCATCTGCCCTTAAAAGGTTTCCTATTGACCATACAAAGACTGCTCCTAGCCGTGTGTGAAAGGCTACTGATCTCTTGACGCAAAATCAATCTGCAGTTAAAAGTAATAACTGAGCACCTCTGTCATTGCATGGTAAAGCCTAAACTTTTAATACCAGACGAAATGACCAGTTAGACAAATGCCCCTAAGATATCATTGAAAACCCAAACGAAAGGAATTAGGCTGTGTTCTTTGCCGTTTCTGCCATGTAGCACTTCATTGGAACCGGTTTTGGGATTCCTCATATTTACATATTACAGATGAATTCAGTAGTGTACCTTAAACAACTCTCAATTCCAAAAATCCATGACATTCAAATAATACACAGACTAATACTGATGTGCCTTTTCAAATGTAAGCAGCTCTCTTTGCATAGCATATGAAAAATATCTTCTGTGGATCCCTTGTAGTATTTGTGCTAGATGCAAAAAAAATGTTCTACTGGTCTGGAACATGCATGCTACTGCGACAATAAAAGTAGGGTTTTGTTGCTGGCGTGGCAGAGTGACCAGGATCTAAATGTCAGCTGTCAAAGAAATAAAACACTGAAATGGAAAAGCAGGCAAGGACCCAGCAGTCAGCAGAATTCTATATCGGTGCAGTAGGACATATGTCTTCAGCCAAGAGATAATTACAATATGACTGCTAAGAGATTCTATTAAAGCAGAACAGAATGAGGAAAGCTCTTTAATCAATGTCCTGCTGTCAGTGTACTGATCTGATGCATCCCTGCTTGGTGTAAGAGCTATAGAGCAACTATAGGGGATTTGACTGGGGGTGCAATTGCACTGCTCCTCAGAAGAAAGTGCTGTTTGAGCATATTAAGTTTAATAAAATGAAATTATAATGTAATGTGGCTTGTGCTCGTCATATCAAGGTGTAATAATAATTTATTGTAAATGTATTTACTATTTATTTTTACAAATGTATTTATCTGGATGAATGACTGGTTGAGCTCTTTCACCTTGCATCCCCTGGGAGAAAAGTCTAGAGTCACCCATGAACGCATCCACATACGCCGGTGTTCTGTCATATAATCCTACCTATCGAGACGTGCTATCAAGCCTTTCTGCGTAGGTGCAGTTCCACCGTCTCGGGATTAGGGTTAGGTTTTAGGGGTTAGGGTTAGTGTAAGGGTTTTAGGGGGTTTTGGTTAGGGCTATCGATTAGCACTACGGTAGCAATTTTCGACAAGGCAGCATAAATCGACAGAACACCGGCCATGTTTACATGGATGAGACCTTATGGTATATGCTGCCGGGAAGGCAGCATTTATTGAAAATGTTCTATACATTACAGACATACATACATCAAGATCAAAGTCTAGAACATTTGTGTGTTCTGTTGTATGAAGGCTTCACAATCTAACAGTTTGTAAAAACAATCTGAAAGAGAGTATTGACGTATTACTTGTTCTTGATATTGTTAGCTATAAAGGCACAGCTGGAGACAACCTTAATTGAACTAGGCCTATATCAAAAAGCAACAGAACGTTTATTAGTAATCATTTTTGATAAAAAATTGTTCACGTTTACCAAAGAACATGTTCCAGTTTCACAATAGTACGACTCGATTTCGATGTGACGTTTGAGATGACTGTGTATTGAGTAGATAATGATAGTTGGATTGGACGGCAATTTAAAAGCAAAGCAACCCTGAAGCCCTTAAAATTTAACAAAAGCATTTATATCAGCTATTCTATACAGCTGGCGTTCTTATAACCATTCAGTCGCATTATGCCGTTTATACAACATTGCCGTTTATTTTAAAACACAGTAATCATGAAAAGCCTGTAATTGTGGAAACTGCAGCAATTTATAGATTCAAAATCTGGCAAGTTTTCGAAAATGACGGTCTTTTGAGCTATTTTACAACTAAGCTACGATAAATATCCGAACAAAGAACAATGTTTTTTTGGACAATTTCGGCGTACCTAGTTATATTTATATTTCATAATTATTTTAGGGATTGAACAACTATTTGCGTCATAATCTATTTATACCGACAGACAACGAAAATGGCACCGCGGGCAGTCTTCAAAGGGCAATGAATATTTTGGGATGTCCTAATACTGAAGAGGGGCCAACTACAAGTAGTAATTTAACCTCTAATACGGGGATTCAAGTCAGTCCGCACAAAAAAAGAAAAAGAAAAATTGACATTCTTAAGAATAACGACACACAAGCTAAACAACGAGCAGATGAAATGTGGAATAGAAAAAAAAGTTTTGCGGTATGTTTCAGATTATCAGAAAACAAAACGGAACGCACTTGTTTTAGGATACCTGCTGAAACAGACCCCGCGAAGAGCGGCAGCGCGTCTCAGCACCGCGGCTCATCGCCACCAGCTGAACCAGACGTCTCGGCTTGGGGCCCGAAATCTCGCGAGATCTGCGTTGTGCGTCTGCAACTCTGCGTTGGGGTGCCAGATCATTTAACTCTATATCTTAACGTCCGAGGAGGCTGGGGGACAGAAAAGCCGAGCGGACATCGAAGCGCAGCGGCTCCGCAGATGGCGTGTTTTATGGACAAGGTGTAACGTCTGGAGCGTTAAGATATTTCATGAATATTGGCGGTCGCTAGCTACCGTTAGGTTGGCGAAACGATTCCTACAGATGTGGTGGCTGGAATCCCGAGAGGAGAAAAAAAGGGGGCACAACCAATAAAGCAGGACACAGTGGAGGAATAAGAGAGCGATTTTCCTTTTTCTGGGACGCATGGAGAGACTGGAAGACTGTATCCGACGGTGGCGTTTAATATTTAAATAGTTCCTATATTCTTGTTATCTCTTTGCGTTAGGACCTGCCCTCGCTCGCTGGTGGGGCAGTCTGCTTTCGGGTTTTTAGCTGCCTTGTAACAGGGCCCTAGTCAGGCTGTCTGGGCTCCACCATGGGCACTAACAGCGAGTGGGTGTTCGTCCGGGCTGCTGTTCTGCGGGACATGGCGAGAATGACCCAGGGCTAGAAATCAGCGGGCCGAAATCGCCGCTCCCCGCTAGACTTCAGCTATATATATTCTTTCTCACTGAAGAGAACCACCAAACCCTCATTTTCCGTCAGCTACATCTTCGGCACTGGGTAGATGGGTTGCAGCATTTGGTTCCAGGCTAGGTAGCGTGTTATCCACCTACCTGGCATAGCTGTCATCCAGACAAAGTGAGCTGTATGTAGCAATAAAAATAATGGATGGCTGACACCCTATTGAGCCTCCTTCTTAGGAGAGGGGGCGAGAAAGAGACACGAATAATAGGAATCTTAAGTCCGAAAACCAGTACACTACAGTAAAGGGCGAAAAGCGATCCTCATCATATGGCTACAGCCAGCTGAGCCGGGCAGCAGCCGAAGTCGCGCCCCAGAGTTAAAAGCTCCGCAGCCTCCGAGAGACGTGAGAAATGGATAAACTCACCATTATTTCAGGATGTCTTTTTCTGGCCGCAGATATTTTTGCCATTGCCAGCATTGCCAATCCAGACTGGATCAACACCGGGGAATCTGCAGGTAAGCGACCCCGCCTTGGTATTTTTTATGAGTAAATTACAGGCTAATTCTTAAATCACGGTTTATACGGTGTGCCATATCCAGTTTCTGCAAAGCTTGTGTTTGATATTTCTTGCATGGGGGTCAGAAGATTTCCAAGTCTTCAGTTAGATGAAGTAGATCTCTTATGTCGTGATCTTTCCGTTCGCTTCGTCTTAGAGATTTACATTTGATTTTTACCAGATACCAAACTGGCCATTTCCCCTTAACGCGCTCAGATTAGGTAATCGTGGGTCAGAATAAGCAGTTGGAATTAATCGCGTTGCTGTACGTGGTCCATTGATAAAATTGCTGGCGTGACATTGCAGGAGATCGCGGGTGACCCGGCACGTGCGGGGTCTCATTCTGTCGCCACACTTCTGAAAATGCGTTTGGAGACGATGTTTGAGTATAATTCTTTTTTCTGTTCTTTTTTAACCGCTATGCGCGGTAACTGGGCGTTAATTGTAGGTATCAAATGATGTTACATGAAATTGCTGGCTCCTGGGTCAACAGTCGGTCTTAGAAGGGCTACTCATGCCAGGAAATTGGGTTTTGTTAGAATCACTTAAGTGAGCCTCACCGATCAGCCTTGGAATTAATTGAAACATCAAGGCTTACAGCTTAAACTGTTAAATACAGATGCGTAGTTTTTTTTTTTTGCATTTATATTAATTACAAATTTTGCAAATGTAACGTGTCTCAAGTGCCTTTTGGGTAAAAAAAAAAATAATGACAGGCTGACAGCCTTATCTGTTAGAATGAAAAATTGCGAAAATAACACCTGCGCTGTTTTAATGGTTTAGGAACTTGGCACTACTTCTGTCGCAGGTGGGCTCTCCGTACAATTAGGTGTTATCACCTGGGATGACGAAAGTGCAGTTCATTTCTGAGCTATTTATAAGACGTCTGTGAAATTGACTCTGAATCTGAGCGTTTATACAAGTCCCTAGTTCCATGTGCCATATAATATTGGAAGCCCACAGTCATTTGGAGTATTCAGACTTGAGATATTCAGATCAAATTTCTACCTTCATTTTTTAAAATGGAGCATTAAGGTATCGCCGATTTAAAGTGCAGCTTGGTTTACTTCGGGGTAGGGGATTACTCTCTGGGTGTTTTTGGGCACCTCCCAGAGTTCAAAGACACAGTGTGTGTCTCAGAAATAGTGGGTATTGCGTGTGTGAAGTGGGGTGTGTGTGTACCCTGTGATAGATGTCCATCCCCCTAAGAATGTTTCCAGGTCTTGTGCCACATGCTGCTTGGGATGGACTCCATTGATAGATCTTCGAAAAAGGCAACAGTAAAACACATGATGCCTTGGGTTTGTAAACCATAATAATGGTGCCAGGTGAGAGCTGGGGCCTGTTTCACAAAGCAGGATTTTTTGCTTAGCCAGATAACTTGCCAGATTTAAGGTAATCTGGGCTAAATAGACCTTATTTTCATCAACTTACATTTAGCCCAGATTACCTTAAATCTGGCAAGTTATCTGGCTAAGCAAGTAATCCTGCTTTGTGAAACAGGCCCCTGCTGTTTATAGTCAATGGAGAATCGTCGTGTTTCTACATTTCAGGGACATACTTTACCTTTTTGCTTTAGGGGAAATAGGAATGGTGAAGTAATGAAGTTTTAAAATTTTGATTCAGCTTGCATAATTTCACAGGTCATATGCCGGTTGTATATCTGATGCTGGATGGTGTTTTTCCACCAGTTTTTACAAATTCATGCTGGTACATCATTTGTCTCTCATAGATTTTTATTGATAATGAGACCAGGTGATTTCAGCAGGTGTTCCTGAGGTCACATGTTGACAAAGGGGACCCAGTGCTGGCACCACAATAAATCTGATGGCCAGGCCCAAGATTTTTAACGTTATTGCAGAACAGCAGCACACCACAGAAAGCAAATGACACATGTCTCAGTTGTTCAGTGCAGTGTGTACAGGAACAATGTTTACAAAACGCATGAAAGCAGTTTGGTGCAGGTGGGTTTGATGTACAGGTTTCTACCTAGACCTCCCTGGAATATTACAGTCCAAATAGTATTGGCTAATGGCAATAAAACACAACTTCTTCAAAAACACCTTTAAAACAGCTGAATGCAGCTACTGAATTGGCACATAACTAGCTAATGTTGGCTTATTGATCAATTAAGCGTAGTGCATAGGCCATTTGGGTTGGTTCTGTTTACAGCACTTAGCACTTGAGTGTATAAAATCACACACTGTCGTTCCGCCCCAGTCGCGATGCTTCCTCATCAACGAGCTCTTCCACACAAAAATTATCACATTTTATTACATGTGATTATTCATTTAAATGTGCGTTAATCTGTTTGTTTTTAAATGAGTTTAATAGGCCGATCTTCTTTAGCATCTTTGAGTGATTGTCTTTTTTTCTGGGGGGGCAAAAGTGCTGACACCCCCTGGGGACCACAGCATTGTCTTTATGTGTACGTGTCTCCAGGTGGGGAATAAATCCGTAATTGGGGGGGTAGGCATGGAGTCACTCTGGGCAGCAGCTTCTCACGCTACATTGATGTTCTGCAGGGTTGATGGAGCCCAGGGAATGCACTGTAAAATGTGCATCACATTACTATGGAATGGCCAGAAACCTTCCAGTTGAAAGCAGCCCTTTGGTGGTGCCTAGGCTTCCTCGGGCTGCTGGCGCTCATTAAGGCATCGAGCGTTGACTTGCAGGTCGTATCACTCCAGCCAGTGTCCATATGCCTGTCACCATTCAGCTGTGGTATCCAGTTTATGAGGGTGAGCCCTATGAGTGCCTTTGCATCCCCGTACTGGACTCTGTCGTTCTGCATTGCTGTTCTTCCTTTCACTGGCTACTTCGTGCTCCTTCCTTGCTGAGGCTCTTCAATGCCGCCTTGTTTTCCCCTCCAGATGTTGTACTTGATACGTCGCTAACATGTCCCAAATTAAATTCTGCAGCCTTTTCCTGCCGAGGCGTAGCATTTTTATCACCGCGGATGTCAGCTAGGTCTTCTTTCCCATCCAAACTAACAAATACAGAGCTGGATTTCATGCTCATGCCACTTGATATCCCATTAAATGCCTACTGGGACAAGAGTGGGATGTTTCACAGACTAGTTATGTTTGTCACAACCTTGTATTTTACATACATGTAGTATTACCTTTAACCTGAATCTATGTCTACGTGAGGGGAAAATGCATTAATTTTTTTGCATTTTCCAACATTATAATGACAGTCAGGGGCGGCATGGTGGTGCAGTGGTTAGCGCTGTTGCCTCACACCTCTGGGACCTGGGTTCGAGTCTCCTCCTGGGTCACGTGTGTGGAGTTTGCATGTTCTCCCCGTGTCATCGTGGTGTTTCCTCCCTGTAATCCGGTTTCCCCTCACAGTCCAAAGACATGCTGAGGCTGATTGGAGTTCCTAAATTGCCCGTAGGTGTGCGTGTGTGAGTGACTGGTGTGTGAGTGTGC
>JAODJW010000094.1:17224768-17244718 GCA_026777045.1 Hyperopisus bebe
GCCCGTTGCTTCCGGGATAGGCTCCGGACCCTCCGCGACCCAGTAGGATAAGCGGTTTGGAAAATGGATGGATGGATAATGACAATCATTGTTATATAACATGGAACTTTGTAAAAATGATGCTGAACTGATCAAAGGTAGAGAATTCAGGTACTGTGATGAGTAGATGTGCCTGAGCTCATTTGGGAATTGATCCAGTTCTGTGTGAAATGTGGCAGAGCTGATGTCAGCAGAGCGCTCCAGGCTTGCTGCCATGTGTTCTTACTGAAGGCCGACCTGCAAAAGCAGACGTTGTGATTTTGCTAAATGCACACATGCTAGAGCTGAACACGAAATTTGGCTTTCGTTGGGTACTTAGTTATTGCTTTATGAACATTGTTATTTTCATTTTCCTAATTTCTGTAGCAGAGTCTTTAAACAAAAAATGTAGTATTACTACTATTGTCCTACTTTTTGTCACAATTTAAGAGAGGAAACCATGGCATTTTAAGATATGATACAGCATCCATCTGTCATCGGTATTTGCTTGTGATGTAACGTCTTCACTTTTCACCCTGACTGTGATGTACCTTGTGATTGAATGGTACTGCTGACAAATATGACCTATTGGTCTGCTCAGTGTTGTGCCTTGGTGCCAATTGGAACTTGTGCCACAGACCAAGATCAGTGAGGAAAAAAAAAGTGAAGCAAATGCTTACCACATTCTCTTATACAGTGAAGAGTATTAACATGAGCATTTTAATGTTCCACTTGCTATTTTTCTGTCCTGATTCCTGGTCTGATAGTTTTTGCCTTTTGTTTGTTCAGTTGAAATTGTTTAAGAAGTTTGCCAGACTGTTGAGGTTAGATTTTCTGATGGCTTTGGCCAAGACTGGTTTTCTGTGATTAGACTGAAAGTGTAATTGTAGTCTTCTCTTCATTTTTGATTAACCTTCTGGAAAGGTACTTCACAAAAACAGGAATGAAGATGCTTTCCTTTTTTTCCTTTTTGGTCACAAGTGTTTGGTGTATACAGTTCTTCAGTGAATCATCTCTCCGTCTTCCAACTGCCAATCCAGTTCAGGGCTTTACACTGGTGTTTTAGGTATATTTTCATCCTAGTATTTGTTTGTTTATTCATGAGAATAGAGAATTAAGAACAATTCTAGTTGTCCTGTCTGATTTGTTTGTTTGTTTATGCATACTAGTTTGTCTTTGGAGAATTATCTAACAAGCATTGTTTTTTGCAGAATGCTTCTGGAAAATGTTCCTTGCACAGCCTTGAGGTATCAAGTTTATGTTATGCCTCTGACTGCTCTGCAGGAATATCGTAATAATATCTTACTGTAAATGAAGAACATTTCCAGTGCTATGATGCACACCTTTATAACAAACTTGTGTTGCTATCAGCCTTCCTTAAACAGTGGGTGGCGATTTCCAAAGTGGCAGATGTACTTGGAGAAGCCATACTAATGCTAAAAGGTGCCCATTAATTCAAGTGGTCCTCACTGCAGTGTTCGACAGGACGGCCCCTCGAGCCACTATAGGGGGGTGGGGTGCGGTGCGGCACCTCTGGGGCCGTGTGTGGGATGACGGGGCTAGCTTGTGCGTCACGTCGGTAAAGCGGCGTCCGTCAGCCAGAGGTCCTGCGGAGGAGCTGCCTCTGCTCTCGGCTAATCAGAGGCCAAGCTGCCGACTGCACTCGCGGTAGGAAGATCATCCTGAGCAAACAGCTTAAGGGGAGCCTTTCACAGGAAGATCTCATTATTTCATCTCTGTTTCATGCAACGGTTTAACATTACAATTGAATATGTTTAAAATAAGTTGAGTGTAACAATTAAATATAATTTCGACAATAGTGAGCATATAATAAAATAACATTATTATTATTATTATTATTATTATTATTATTATTAACAACAGTATTATTATTAATAATCATAATTAATACTACTGCTCCTACCACACCACTAGTCTTAGTATTAATATGAAGTACATAGTATACACTATAAGAATCCTGTGTGTGTGTGTGTGTGTGTGTGTGTGTGTGTGTGTGTGTGTGTGTGTGAGAGCGAGAGACAACGAGAGATTCGCATTCATATTATGTGTGTACGTCAGATTTTCCATTTGAAGCAGAAATGTTGTCTTGGTTACTGCATTCCTGGCTGTCTGGTAAACTCTCTATTTTAAGGTGTAGTAAGATATAAACTTTTGTTTTTTCCAAAGTTTCTAAAAAGGTTTCAATATGGCCTTCATTAATTTCCCAATAGATATGCGAAGAGAAAGTTTGAGAAGGTTTGACCATTGTGTGATGCTTATTGTATTGCACGTTTCACAGTTTTAAAGCATGGTTTCCTTGGCAACAGTTAGTTCAGCTAGTAAAAGCCTAGTATTTTGGAATGGAAGATTAATTGCTGCCAGGTCACTGAGTATGCAGAGTGTTGGAGACAGTGGAATATTGCCGCTTCGCTAAAAGGGCTGAGTGGATGGGCACCACCAGGTAGCATGAAAGTGGTTTTATCATGTCTTCCCTGCTCAATTTCTGCTTGCTTGAGTGTATTCTGTGCTTATACTTTATACTGAGTGCTTATACTTCATGCTTTGTGTGTTAATATTTTTAGTCATTGAAAAGAGTGCTTTACAAAGATGTGTCCAGATATTGTCTTCCTTACTTTTTGTAGCATTATGTATTGTTGTGTCAATCTGAGACACAAATAGTGTGTATGTATGTTTGTGTGTGTCTGTATATATATAATGTATAGGGGTGGGAAGAAATATTGATTTTATGATTAATTGTGATCCTGGTTTTGGTGATTCAATACTGATTCAAAAATGAATTTTTAAGTTACTTACTGAATAGGTGATGCTACTTTCTCCTATAGGAGGGTATCAACAGTATTGCACAGTTGCCTAGTGGCGCCATCTTGGTGCATTGTCAGTCATAGTAATGGAGTACTCTCAGCATGTGAATGCAAACAAGTCAAGTAAGGCTTTATTCTCAGTGTTGTGAAATAACATCAAATAAAGGCAAAATATTTAAAATGAAATAAAAGCAATTAAAAGTCTGCAGATATAATTTATTTCTGGCTAGCTACAAGAACTGCAGAGGGAAGAGTGTGGATGGAATATTTTGGTGTATTCACAGGTCAGGACAAGAATAAATTTCATGGTGGTTGTTATACATTGTTTTTCGTTATCTTATTTTCTTCATATAATGTTGACCTAAACAATTTATATTGCTTTGCAATGTTAATGTTACTGTGCTATCGTTCTTTCGGCAGATCTCATTTGATCGAACATTAGTTAATGTTTCTTAAATATGGTTTGAATAGTGTTGAAATGGAATCCAGTCGGGCACTTGTGAATTGAAATCAAATCGAATTGTGAGGTCAGGGCCGATTCTCGGCCCTAAACAATACCTGCATGTTCCTCAGGTAAAAAGATTTTGGTATACAAGCCTTTGGCCTTTCTTTAGTGGTTTTCAGTTTCCAGTGACTTTGCATTTGTGAATTTGTGTTCCATTTAGAGATTTGGCTGTACTGCAGCCTTTATTGGAATGGACTTGTTTTCATACTTCACCATCTCGCCTTAAGGTGAGCAATCACATTTGCTGTGTTGAATTGTTTATTAGTAGATCCTCCTTCGTGGTCGTTTTCGCTAACATTAGAATAATGGCAGGTATTATATGGGATCAGCGTGTGGCTCAGTGGGCTAAGCATGTGTTCTTGTAATTACAAGGTTGCCGGTTCAAACCCAGCCTCAGCATGTCTGCAGGTCCTTGAGCAAGGCCCTTAACCCCCAGCTCCCTGTACACCTGTACAGGTGGCTGCCCTTCGTGGACAGCGTGCTCTACAAAGAGCAAGTTGAGGGAGGCGTAAAAAGAATTTCCCCATGAGGGACAATAAAGGATTGATTATTATTTCTCTAACTGTTTAGTACCTGGATGTGCAAAGCACACAAACACAAACCTGTACCCATACCTTTGTGGGGACTGTCCATTCATTTTTATGTTCAAAACCCTAATCCCGGCAATGACAACCTTAATCCCTACCCAGCACTAACATTAACCAAACAAAAAACAAGTCTTTTGGCATTTTTAGTTTTTTGATTGTAGTCAGATTTTTATAAATTTGAATTTTGAAGAAAATGTGTTTGTGTGCGTCTATATATAATATATAAAATTTTCCAATTCTTTTGATTTCTTTTATTAATGGAAATAGTGGTGAAGTATTGTTATGTTTATTTTAAGGTTAATTAATGATTTTTATTTAGAGATATTTTTTCCTTCAATATCATAGATGTTTTGTGTTGTGGTATCTTTTTTTTTATGGCCTTATTTGGAGAGATGGTATCTGTTTGACAGTCATCTTCATCCCCACCACCCAATTAGTGGTGACGAACAGCGGACTCCTGAAGCGGTGTATCCACCCGAGATGCAAGCTTGCGGGGTCAGTGCAGAGCAGGTGAGGGGTCCCTTTGCAGGCGGCTCCATAAGGAGGGGTACTGATGTTCCATTAATAATACATTCCCCATTGTGAGTCATGCCTCAGTGTGCTGGATTGATCTGCTGCCATGCTGACTCTTCAAAGGGGCCTGTTTGTGAGCACAGGGCCCAGGTGGGCGTGCTCTCACGCCCCGTTATGCACTCAAATAAAAAATATGCTTTTTATATTCCGTACACTTTTCCGAAACGATGCACATCCGGGATATTTTGCAGAGACTGATGGTCGTTTGTCGGGGTGTTGGCCAGACACAGGTTGACGCATAATGGCCTCTCTTGAGGACGTGGCCAGTGGTGCTTAACTAATCTCAGGTGAAATCCTGAGAAGCGTTGAGCTTAGTGCCTGTGAATGGGATGGCGATCGGGTAATCTGAAAGTTTCCCTTTCAGCTCAGTTTGCTGCATGATAATTACCCAATGGGGGAATTACCTGCAGCAAGTAAAGAATCGCTGGTTTGTGCTAATAGGATCTGAGGGGAGGAATGTTGCCCGTGGAGAACGGCCTTGCAGTTTAACGAAAGGAGAAACTGCTGCAGACCGACCCGAACTGAATTTATCTCTCCTCCTGGTAGTGACCTGTTACATGGGTTAGGTGTTATGGACATTGCTCTGTGCAGTAAGTTGGTTTATTATTTCAGGTTAAGCATATTTTTATGCTTTAGAGTATTTCTGTAAATGTGACCAGTCTGTTGCAGAGTGCACTGTGTTTGTGATTAGGGGGAATCTAACCAGGCTGTTAAACCTTCCTGTGTAACTCCACACGGCACGCCATAACAGCTGTGACCCCGGGAGACCAGAAGTGTCCCACCTGGAAATGGACGCATGCTTTGGAAACTTGGTGGTCCGTGGACCTAGGCAGGGCTCACGTGTGATGGTTGGAGAGTTCCTGTTTCACAGAAACACACTTTAGTATTTAGTTTTAATTTAGTTTAATTTGAAGGACCCTTTATGCAGATATCTAAATGTTTGCAGGCATTGGGTAAGTATTAAAATGAGTTGAACACGCCCCTTAAATGTTTTTGCCTGCGGGTGATGTACCCTTTCTCGAAATGTCATTCTCGAAGTGCCAGTGTTTGTCAGCCTCCTCAGGCTAAGTTCCACATCGTCCCCCTGTTTCCCGTTCTCCGTCAGGAAAGACTCTGGCACGTCTGTCTTAACAAAGCTATTTAAAGGGCCAGTTGACAAGCACACTTGCACATAGAATTACAATCCATGGTATAACAAACCTGTGCTCCCATACTTAGCTGACAGATCTACTTCTCAAAATTGTATTGCTATTATTTTCAAGGTATTTTTCAAGCTTTCCAATCCAGCGGAAATGCAAAACAAGTGTAAAAGTTGAATGCAAAATGCTTTTGGGTGTTGAAATGGATGCAATTGGTTGGGGAGGCTTGCAGTAGGCGATGCCTGGCAGGGGTCCACGTTCACCCACGCAGGGTGACCCTTTCTGACTCTCTCTCAACAGCAGCACTGTCATTCACACATAACGGAGACAAAGCCCAGGTCCGCTACAGAGGGGGGAGTTGTTGTGCAATTTTCCATCGGATAATTGGCTGCTGTCCCAGGGTTGTGTATTTTTATAATCTAGAGCTCTCTCTAATCCAAGGGCACGGTGGTAATTCATTACTGACTCTTATTGAAAAAAAACTCAACCAAAAAGGCAGGGGGAAACTGTCAGTAATTAATTGAAATAATCTATTTGAAATGAGATGGATCTGAAACAAAAAACCTTTGATGTTACTCTTAAAAAGTAATGTTGATGTGTCTTACATAGGGTAAAAATCCAGGACTCTGGGTGTGCTCCTGACCAAGTCGTACCATTTCTCTATCGATTCAGTCTAATCTTTTGGATTCTTGATGATAAAAATTTGAATATTGAATATTGGTAACTAAACGGCTTGAATATACACTGAAATTTCGAGAGCGTGTGTCAGTTTCTGTTGTCGTGGAGAAGCAACAGGCTGAGTGATAGATGATGATGGACAACAAGACTGAGGGAATCATGCCCAATTCCTCATTTACATTTATTCACTCCTGTTACAGGTTTTCTGAATGTACTGGCTCAAAAAGCATTTAAAAAAGACTGTGGGGGAATTACATTTGGCAGGTGCCTCATTTTTTAAATGCTGAAGCCCACAGAGAGGTTATCTGTGATTAGGTGACTAATATAAATCAAACCAACTACTAGAATGAATGCAGAAGAGAAAATTCTGTTTGTAATACCCAGTTAATCTTCTGTATCCTTGGATTCGAGCACACTGGGGAAACTTGTAGGCCTCCTTGGAGTGACCAGATGTCTTTGGAGATGGTCTGGCTGTAGGCCAGCTAAATGCACGTAAGACCTCGGAGATCTAGTTTCACTGTCTGTAAACCAAGAAAGGTGCATCTGACCCCTTATTTTTTTTAAGCATTTTAGGTTCGTGTTCTCTTCGTGAGCTCTCAAGACACTTCAATAGAGTCCTTTCATCGATAAGAAAGGGCAGTCATCTCAGTCAAGGTCTTCATTGAGATGCTTCTTTCTTTTAATATATTGATTAATGGAAAAACAACACAACAAATAATCTTCCATACCTGCTTGGGCAGTACAGGGTTCTGATGAGTCTGGAGCCAATCCCTGGACCCACAGGGCACAAGGCAGGGGATTCATTGGACAGCATGCTAGTACATTAGCACACATTCACTCATGCACACCCTGGCAGTTGAGAGATACAGATCCACCTGACTGAATGTTATTGGAAGACGGATAGAAACCGGAGTACCCAGCAGAAACCCAGACAGTGGGAGAAGATGCAAACGGAGCCAGGGGTGGGAGTCAAACCTTCAGCCCCAGAGGTGTGAGACCACAGTGTTATCTTGTGTCGTTTGTTGAAAAATATATTTGGTCTGTTTTATGGTCTAAAGGAAACCATGACTGACTTGTAAGGCATTGCTTGCTACAGTTTTGCATTGCATGTGTTTGTCATTATTGAACCACACAAAGGCAAATGAAACACAGGATCTCCTTGTTTATCTCGGACCTTTAAAGGTCTTTACACTGACTAGCTAGCAATAAATTAGGGACGAGCTCAAGTTGAACATGATCAATGTGATCTGTTTGGGAATTCTTTGAGGATCCTTGGTTGAGGTGCCTCGGAATCGGCAAGGCAGTTTGTGTCGATCCAGTCCCGCTTTGGCTCTTCGGAATTGTATGGAAATGGAGCATTTCAAAGCAGGATGATGAACTCTCTTTGTGTGAGGATGCCTCCGCTCACACTGTCTGCGGGAACGTGTGGCTAGCGTGCCTTCTGGTAGTAACACAGGAATGCTGCCGCGAGGTTACAAGCAGCGGGAGTCTGACTTCTGTTGAGGAAATGTTTATAAAACGCAGACATTATGTTCTATTAAATGCAATTGACTTTTTTTTCCCCCCCACTCTCCCCCTCTCATTCAGTCAACATGCCCTAGCCCTTCCACAGGCACCTATCACACAGAACAGATGGCGAGCAGCTTTTAATGGACTCTACAAAGGTGTAGAGGAACAGAGAGTTCACGGAAGCGTTTTGGTTGTACCTTTGTAAGGCCATTAAAAGCGAGGCCTATTTTGTACTCGCTGATGCAGAGCTTCCTGTGTTTTAAGAGACAGGCCGACTTGATTCTTTATGATGAGCAGCGTGTGGTTTCGCTTAGAGGCCCACAGTCGGGCACCTCACCACACGTCCTGTCCTGTTTGTTGTTGTGGGAACCCCAAGTGCACTGACTCAGCTGCTGCTTCATGCCCAGGTGTCAAGATGCCACTGAAGCTGCTGCCGTTCGTTCAGAGCCTCCTGACGTCTCTCGCCTCGGCCCACACCGCTGAAACCCGAAACGGCGGACACCGCCCGACGTGTCGTACGTGCCGGCTGCCGCATGCCTATGCAGGGCTCCTGTCCAGATGCCAGTGTAATGAGCATTAGCATGCCAGGTTCTTTCTGCCTCTACCCAGGAGGTGGTGGTGCTCCAGACTTTGACATCTGCAGTCTCTTTGAGTTAGTGATGACATTTACACCTGAGATACCCGGCGAGGCCCCTTAAGGACTAGAAATCCACACTCCAAGCCTTTTATGTCCTATATCCGCAAAGACGGGGCACCTCCCCCAAGACAGACAGAGAATATCCATGAAGTAGGACCAAGAGCTTAACTTGCTGATTTGTTTCCCATCAGCCAGTATCATGTTAAAGGATGAAAGTCTGTCTAACGAAATCCATTTAAGACTGTCTGATGTCACAGCTGCTTGTTATGAACCATATCATCCTCATCTTTGCACCAAGTACACCAACTTCCCTGATCTATAAAAATGTTGAGCATTGTTCTTTTTCCATAATTAACCTTTACATTGTGGTATGATATGAACATTTCTCAAGTTTTCATTGTATAATAATTGCACAAGCCTTAAGTGCATTGAGTGTTTCTACTTAAACAGTTTAGACAGAGGACACTGCACAGATGTTGCGGCACATGACTTTTTCATACACCTGGAAGCCATTACCGTTTCCTTCCCAATGAATGAATACACTCTGTAGCCCCCCACCCTGATGGAAACTGCCATCTGCAGGCGTACGGAGCCCAGAGGTGTGAGGTCCGTCCTTTTCCCACTTTTCGGCCTGGTTCTGTGCTTCCAGGTCACCATTAGATCCAACTGGCCACTGAAAGGCAGCTTGCCTGCATCCTGTATGCCCTGCCTCACCAGCTGCCCTCATTAGATAGAAGTGCATCTGCTGGCTCAGCAGTTGTCATTGGGGATCCCAGCGACGGCCACAGGCTAGGTGTTATTGACCTCGTTTGACCATGTCCTAAGTGGCAGCCATCCTCCCCTTACCTGGGCCTGCACCCGAATAGAAAATGTAGGAAAACATGAACAAACATGGTGACCTAAGAAATGTGGCCCCTAGCAAGACCCAGGGAACGTGGCGCCCGGCAAGACATTGATATATTTTTCCCTTCTTCGGGTGCCTTACTGGTTTGGCTTGTACCTTTATAATCCTCCATGATCAGGGTGTATGAAGCTAGAGCATAGGGCTGGGTGATATAACCTCAAATCAATATCGCGATTGACTGAACATCTGACCTCTATTACAATTAATGAACAATTTTTGTTGCCCTCATATTTCATTCGTAAGGTTTGTACTGAAAATATGTTCACCTATTAAGCTAGGATATTTTTTCTAATGAAAGATTGTGCATTGTTATGATTTTGGAATTGAAGGAAACACACAGATGAACCATTTATGGTTATTTATTGAATATTTTGAATAACTGAAATCAAATGACGAAACGCTTGAAATGAAAACGCCTTATGAAAAAGGTCACATTTTGGTTTTAATGTAAAAGCAAGTTCCCTAAAGTAGAAAATGAATAGTTTGCATTTCTTGCAAACAAAATAAACAGTTTTATAGTGATCACGTCTGTCTGGGTGAAATTGATCGCTATAAGCAGATGATCATTATAACAATTTTTTTTCTTTTTCTTTGTCGCAGGCAGGTTAAATCTAATTCACATTTATATATTTGTTACATGGATATAAGGTAATAAAATGGACAGCGACACTATTTACTGAATTTTGACTGAAAATTCAGCTGTTTCAAATGGTTTTCAAATTACAATACTGCACGAATTAAATTATTGAACTGTGTATAATCCGAATACACTATAATACAGTACTGTACATAAAATATAGCTTATTGTAGTTTCGCTGTTGACTTTTTCCCATCGTGTTTTAGGTGCTTGCAGCATTAGCAGGGTTGCCAGTTTTGGTCAACTAGCTGGCGTGATATTTTCAATTTGAGACAAATCTGCACACACATGCGCACACGTGCATGTAACAGTTTTATTACCTTGTAAGTCTGTAGGGTTTGCAAAGTACGCCAACGCTTTTGATGTAGGTAATTATAGGATTATAATGGATTTATATAGATTTGTCGTAAGATTTCTTGCGCGAGCATGAGAGTCTGAAAGCATGGGTATCACGAGTTTGCAACCTTGCACTAGTGTCAGGTAGCTAGCCAGAAGGAGACTGCAAGGCAAAGTAGGCAAATAAAAAAAGAAAAAGACAAATTACAGTAATTTTTATTTTTTCCGTATGTTATGTATAAAAAGACCCAAAATGAAAGCGGAATACTTGATTACTATAAGCGAGTTATTTAAACAGTATATACTTGCGCAGGAATGATTATGTCCCAAGCTTTTCGATTCATATAAGCGATTCATCATTATAACATTGCAGCTAACTCCCACGCATCTGGCGTGACAGTCACTCTCACGCAGGAAATCTTACAGCAAATCTATATTATTCCATTATAATCCTAAAATTAGCTACATTTAAAGTGTTAGTGTAGTTTACAAACCATACGGAATATTTTCAAGGTAATAAAACTCTTTCATATGTATAAATACGTGTGCATGTGTGTACAAACTTGTCTCGAATTGAAAACGTCATGCCACCCAGCTGACCACTATACTGTAAGTGGTTTCCACTGTATTTTAAATATTGTTAGGGATGAAACGATTGGTAGTATGACCTTTGGTAGCTGAAACTCTTTTTCCGTAGTGTTTTCATTTGACGACTTTTTGTTTGGTGTCATCTTCAATGCCACAATGCGTCCAAGTGACGGACTTGGCATTTTCCATTGGTATAAGCTGCTTGAATTGCTCAGTCAGCTCGGTGTTTGAGTTTGCCTCTGTGTTGCTTCCAAGTCGCAGACTGGGTGGGGCGGAGTCACGTGACAACACACGCAGTAGTATGTTTGGAGACAGTACATGAACACACTGGGGTTTTTAAATATTAACAGAATTATATAAAAAAGGAAATGTACATGGGCAGGATTACGTTGATTAGAGATTCTGAATGCCGATTTTGTTTCATTTTCGATTAATTACTCAGCCCTACTAGAGTTACCTTACAGAGATACTTGCGCAGAGATTCTCCATATTTAAAAAAAAAAAAAAAATGTTGTACCTTTTGTGGATACGTCTGATAATCTTCTCATTGGAGAGTCAAACCATAAGAAGTATCCTCTAGAAAGAGTTTCTGTAGCATTTTTCACACTGGTTGTATATTAATACAGTATTTTTTTATTGGACATTAAACAAACAGAAGAAATCTCTAAGAAGCACTAAAACTTGGGAACCTCTCCCAAGCAGAAGTGCTTCCTTGCTATGCGTAACCTGCTGAAGGTGATTTGCTGCTTTAATTAACAAGATGAATTTTGTTGCAGCTTCCATTTTGATACTAAACTATTGGTATCCAGAGGCACGGTACAGCCAGAGAGCAGATTTAAGAGGAACCAATGAAAAAAAGATGTGAAGTCATGTGACACCCAAAGGGAAAAAGAGGAATGTGGTTAGAACAGAGGAAAGCCTGTCAGCATTACCTTTCAAATAGCGTTACCTTGGAAAGCACTGAAACTCCTCTCCAAAAAAGACTCCATGCCAGTAGCTCGCTGCTTGGTCAACTGAATTGTATTTTTTCAGTCCCCACAAGGGTAAAGTCAGTTTTATAAAAATCTGTGAATGAAATCAAAAACTAAAAACGTCAGAAGTCTTTTATTTTGTTTGGTTACTTGTACTTAAGGTTGTCATTACTGGGGTTAGGGTTATAAAAGATTGAAGGGTCCCCACAATGATATAGACACCGTGTGTGTGTGTGTGTGTTTGTGTGTGTGTGTGTGTGTGTGTGTGTGTGTGTGTGTGTGTGTGTGTTTAAGATACCTTAAAAAAAGACCCTTATACACCAACGATATGGCATCTCACCCTGGTAGCCCATATTGTTCATTGTTTTGAGTGTTCCGTTATGCAACCCTTGTTATCGGTGACATTTCTGGGTGTCAGGGAGTGGCGCTGAAGGCGTCTGCAAAAGCGAATGCGTAAGGAGCAGCCTTTAAAGAGGAGTGGCTGAGGGGGTGACAGCTGTTTTGTTTACCAGAGCAGCTTCTCCTGCCGTAATTGGACTCGCCAGTCTGGAGAATGAAAGCTGGAGGTTTAGTGAGTCATTCGTTTGAAGCTTTGTATTTTTGTGTGTGTGTGTGTGTGTGTGTGTGTGTGTGTGTGTGTGTGTGTGTGTGTGTGTGTGTGTGTGTGTGTGTGTGCGCGCGCATGCGCCTGTGTGTGTGTCTGAGATTCCAGACCCTTTTCCCTAGATACTGTCTTGCCATTCTCCTCAGAAGTTCACCGCTTTGCTTCAGGAAATTACTCCATCTCTCTGGTCTTTAAGGCGGTTTGAGTCTTGCTGCTGCTCCCTTGTATCAGTTGTGTCTGAGAAATTCTTAGGAAATATGACATTCTGTGGTAAAGATCAACATCAGATCTTTATGATTTCTGGACTTTGTTGTTATCCACTTGCCTATCTGCCATTATCACATATTTTGAGAGCGCTGTAACCAGAAACAATCTCTGGGAGTGGCACGGGAATGTTTGGAACAATGCAGGATGTGGGTCTCAGTGGTAATTGTGCCGTATTACTAATGGGCAAACACTGCTGCTCTCTAGAGTATAACTATGGTAGAGCTGTGTCAAGTTTGGGGGTATAATTTAAGGCAGCTGGCATACAAATGATGATCTGGGTTTATATCTTGGGATTCTGTCTTAAAAGGGGAAAAGCAATCATTGCTGGGGGGTAAAGCCTCCTTTCACAATGGCTGGCTTTGAAGATGAAAGGTGACACCAGCTTTCTGCTGTGGAGGATGAGCAGCTCAGGCTCTGACTTTCCCACAGGGGCTCTCACGGTGGGGCTGGTGCGCCAGTGCCAGACCATCCATGGGCGCGACAGGACCTGCATCCCTCCGCGGCTGCCCCCCGAGTGGGTCACCACGCTCTTCTTCATCATCATGGGCATCGTCTCCCTCACCGTCACCTGCGGCTTGCTGGTGGCCTCCCACTGGCGACGCGAGGCCACCAAGTACGCCCGCTGGATAGCCTTTACTGGAAGTAAGTGTCCCGCCTGCTTCCTCGCGCTCTGCGTTGCCGGGAGACCCCGTGCATCGCGGAAGCCTGGTCATGTGACCTGTAATGTTCTTTGTCAATTCACACTAGAGGCTATAGGTGGATTAAAGAGGTGGGAATTGTCACATGCATGCATGAATATGTGTGTGTATTTTCTAGAAGCTGTAAGACATATCACAAGTGTCTTGGTGAGATATTTAATATTGTGAGTAAATTAGCGTGGGAGAGAAGTAAAAATGAAAACTATGGCATCAGTCGGGTCAGTGAAAGTTCACGTGACTGGGCTTTGGTTTGGGGTGACGTCAGTGGGGTTGAGGAGGCTAATGAGTCTGTGGCCTGAACCCCGCGAGCTTCTGTCTCACACGGGACGCCAGATGTACGTTGCCACACGCTCCATGCAGCTCCTGGTTTTCCCTTTTCAAATGCATTGGTTTTTCTAATTCCCTGGCATAAAATTCAGCTCCCAGCCAATCAGGAACATCAAATACCTGGTACAGGTGTGCTGGGAGCTGAGAGGAAGCAAAAACGTGGACTGTCTGGGGTTCCCTGAGGACTGGGTTGGGAAGCACTGATTTAGACTGCTTCATTTACTGAGTCCACCTAGAATAGTAAAAATTAATGCTGATGCTTTCAGCCTATGAACACGTTCTTGCGTTTTAGTTGATTTATCAAGCTTGGTTGAACTTCCCAAAACATTTAAGAGCAAGATGCCTGGAAGATTAGCACCTGTTGTCATGTCATGTCAGGATTGCTTTATCATCATATCATCCAAATGTAGGAATACAATGACCCAAGGTCAGGTACCCCCTAGGACCACGTTGCAATATGAGGACAGAAAGTGACATTTAAACAGTTAATTCAGTTAGTTCACACAGGACCAACCAAATGACCTAACTGGTGTTTTTAGGCTGCTGGTATACTTAACACCAAGCGTGTCTGAGCATCATTGCATAAGAAGTGGTTAATGGAGAATTTGTTGGGGCGTCGCTGTCTGCCTTCCCTTTGCATCGTTGTTCCCTGATCATAGTACAGCACAGCAGCTCTGCGAGTTTCCTGCCCTACAGCCAACCAACACTCAGGAGTAGAGCCCACCACCCGGAAGGTGATCAGCATGCTGCTAATGGCCCATGTATCTACAGCTTTCGTGGAGGTTGGGGACAGTGGGGACCCCCTGGGGCCATGCTTATGGAATACCGCGATCGGGAACTGCAGGTTGAGTGACTGGCCTCCCCATGCGAGTGGCTACCGCTCGCGTTTAAAGGGTTTTTTCTCATTTATGGCCTTTTCTTGTCAGTTACCCATTTTAAATGGGCCACTTACCATGCAGCTTGTGTGAAATTGCCTGACTGAATATTAAAAAAAGGAAAACCATTTAAAGGTTTTCACTGTAAGTACACAAAAAGTGTTTCTCTTTATCGCAAGCAGCAGGAACGTGTGCATCCATGGGAGGCGGAGAAAGGGATTCTGGGAAAATGGTACGCTGCAGAGATAGGGGGTATTGTTTTTTTTTTTCTTTATTGGGAGGAGTCAGCATTATTTTATTTTTCACTGCGCACTAAGGACATGTATGTCTGTGCATTTGTAACTTGCCTCGGTTTGTGCTGGATGGCCGAAGAAGAACTTCTGTGGTGATGTGCCATGATGGGTCCCGTGTGCTGAAGGATTAGGGCTGCAGTATTTGCGTTAAACCCATTGAGGCTCCACAACATGGGTGACAAACTGCAATCCTGGGGGGCCGGAACCCTGCACATTTTTGGGTTTCCCCTCATTTAACACACACTGGATTCAACTCCTTGTGCTAATTACCACACAGCTCTTGAGCTGAATCATTTGTGGTGGAGAAAGAGCTAAGCTACATGGGGCTCTGGCCCTCCAGGACTGCAGTTTGATGCCCCTGCTCTACAATATAATAAAAAGCGCATTGTTGAAGAACCGATGATATCAATCACCTGATGAGGTAGAGCACGGCGTATTTAGGACTTCCCCTGAAGGTTACGATGTGTAGGGGCGGCATGGTGGGCCAGTGCTTAGTACTGTCGCCTCACACCTCTGGGACCCGGGTTTGCATTTCCGCCATGGCTCCATGTGTGTGGAATTTTCATGTTCTCCCCGTGTCGTCATGGGGTCCCCCCCCCCACAGTCCAAAAACATGCTGAGGCTTTGTGGAGTTGCACACCTATGGGCAGCTGGGTATGTGTGAGTGAATGGTGTGTGAGTGTGGTTTGCTAGGGGTTGGCGCCCCATTCTAGGTTGTTCCCTGCCTTGCGCCCATGGCCTGCGTGATGGGCTCCGGACCCCCCCACAACCCTGAGGAGGATAAGTGGTTACAGGAGAGGGATGGATGGAAGGTTATGATGTGTACTGTGGTCTTTATTCAAAATGAACACATTCTTATGAAAACCCCTTGTTCTTCATGGATAATTTGGTTGAAAATGAGGCACTTCCTCATGACAAAATGACTTCTGCCTGAAGAATGATGAGTGTTTGTCCCCTTCAGCATGTCAGGTTAAATTGTGCTGCTTGTCCCCCCCCCCCCCTTGGAAAACCATTTCTGTGTCTGTCTGGGGTGGAAAAATTGTTATAAGGTATAAGTAAGTTTTTTTTTTTTCTTTCCCCTGTGGACATCTCTCTGCCATTAGCCAGCCTGTTTTAACCTTAGATCATCCTTTACCGTCTCAGACTTTGAGAGATGAAATAAACATGGCGGACAGAAAACTCCTTGTAAACTGAGGAATAAACAGGCACCAGCCACTCCGCCTGGCTCGTCTGCGGTCGCTCACAAGGTCGCCCGTTCACGGCTCTCCTGCAGCCACATGCGTCTCTCTAAGGTGACTCTTTAATGGACTCCAGGGCTCTGACTTGAGGTGGGAGAGTCCAATGAAAGAGCGCCTTTGTTTTGTACTTCCCACTGAGGGCCAGTCCCGACCAATGGGGTTCCTGTGGCAGGCGCCCCATGGCATACGCAATGCCGGAGCGAGGAGTGCCCGCCTCTGTCGGGGCTGGCCAGGACCACCTTGGCCGGCCGTGCTGATCAGTGTGGCTCTGGGTCAGGTGTGTGTTTTGGACGTGCCGTTTTGGCAAATTGCGGCCCGACATGTTTAAAGGCCCCTTTTATTGCTGCCAGTGCGGATGTGTCACCAGCCTCCTGCTGAATTATGTGTCTTTGACAGATCTTCTTAATGCAACTGACACATTAAAAATATTCTTTTAAGGTTATTGCCACGAATCCAGCCCTAGATCAAGTTTGATACTTGAGTACACGATTGTAAAACAATATTTGTATGTTTAAAATATTTTACATTTTGGTTTTGCTATTTTTAATATTTCCGCAATACATTTTCTGCATACTCTGCCAACAGTTAATCCTGACCACTCAACTCTAACAGGATTTTAGTAAAATTAGTTGTAGCACATTTATTGTTGACCCTGTGTGCAGGGTGTCTTTGGGGTGTAGGTTTGTAGTTTCCAGCCATCTGCAAGTTTTCATTTCCAGATGTTCGTGTTCCTACGTTCTTCTGTTTTTCTCGACAGCTGTGAGCTTTTGACGAACTATGAAAGTGGAAATGCTAATTATTACCAAATGATTGTGAACATGGCTAGTCTCAGCTTGCTAATTAAATTTCACTGGAATCTCTTCAGTTTCCCTGAAATTGCAGGTCCAACACAATGAATAATTAGAATAATTTGAGAAGTACTCTTATACAAACCGAACACGCTGTGCTGCTGATTTTCTGCATCACTGCTTTATCTCAACACTCTGGGGATGTGTGCATTTTAAAAAGGTAACTAACAGTAATTTCCTCTGTGTGTGTGTGTGTGTGTGTGTGTGTGTGGTCATGTATATTAAATCAAAAAAATTTAAAATGCTGCAATATTTTGTATTTTGTTATGTGTCTTTTTAAAAAATTATTTATGTTAAGGTTCAGGCTGGGTAGCCGTTAAGGTAATGCCCACAGAGATGAATGGAGAGTCCCCACTAAGGTATAGATGCCCAGAGAGAGACGGAGGGAGAGAGAGAGCTCTGTGATCCCATCCTGTGTGTCTTCTGCCATGTGCCCTGTGCTGCCTGGCACAGGATTCAGGATCAGCAAGACCTGTTCCTGGATAAGTAGAGGATGGATGGATAAATGCATAACAACTTGGTGGCATAAGATGTAGGTATGCACAATACCAGTTTTTTCAGATCAAGTACCTCAATGATACCAATTAGGGCTGAGTGATTTCTATATAAAATAAATAAATAAATAAATATTGTGACAAAGGATAATATGAAAATAACCCCCCCACACACATACACACATGCACACAAACAAGGCACTTTATTATTTTTAGCCAAAAGAAAAAAGTGAAGGCATAAAAAAAAGATACTTATAATGTGATGAACTGCAGGCATTAAAATCTGCAGACCTAGGGGTGGGCTGGATTTCATTATGATCATGGGCAGTCTAACTGCGTCTGAAGCATTGATTCACTTTTTAAACTGCGTACCATCTCAAAGTATTATGCTGTCCTAGTATTACCATTATGACATTATGCTTGGCTGTGAAGCAGTATACTGGGTAAGAACTTCTGTTATTTGTACTGCACGAGGGTTATCGTTTGACAGCTCTCTCTACCTGCTAATGCTGATTTGTTACAGGGTGCTGCTGGAGGCAATTTTGTTGTCTGTCTTATGTTTAATTACATTACTAGTGATATATAGACTTAACTGCGTACCTCCTCTTGATAGTTTACTACAGCACAGTTTGCAGTCTGCTATGCTTTGGTTTTCCGAAATACTTCAGCACCACAGACAAAATCCCGTTTATTTTGTTTCGATGATGAAATCACTCATACGTCATTAAATGGTATCGGTCATAGGCATCGTCACATTTTCATGAGGATGATTCGAGTACATGAGCACGGTATCAGTCCCGATACCAATACTAGTATCAGTATCAGTGCATCCCTTATAAAATAGCACCATAGGTGAGTAGTTAACACTGTGGCTTCATACTTATAGGATTGGGCCTTTCATTTTTGTTCCCTGGTCTCTGTACAGACTGCGTATTTTCCCTGTGTTTGCATTACCTTCCTCCTGCTCTTCATAAATATACAGTTTGGCAAATCGGTGATTCTAAATTGCCAATAGTTTGCATATGTACCGTTTGTCCCCTGCCTTTTTCTCCTGCTCTTCTCAGAGCAGCAGTCACCTTGTTCCCGAACTGGGTACATTCACTGAAAGATGGATGGATGGAAATCGCAGCCGAGTCCCACTTTTGGACAGAAGATGCTGTCACATTGCTTCCCAGTGCCGTTTGATTGTTATTCAAGCCGGCTCAGTGTGAAAACACATGGCCGTGTTGCTAGACTGCCTTTCCTAAATGGTGACGGACAAACCCCTGGGGAGGTCGCCGCGGAAAGGTTGCGCAGCGCAAAGCTGGAGTCCCCAGAGCATCAGCGGCTGTGCTGCATAGCCTGAATGAGATAGAGCCCCGATCTGCTCTTTCTGAGTTGGGGGGTCCACGTGGAAACCATGAATCCCACATTACTGCACAGATACAGCATGGAGCCTGGTAGCATCTCTTTGAATCTGCTACCCTGTAAGGCTCCTGTTTAATTGCAGTGGCGCCAAGGGTCGTAGGCGTAAGCCCCTCCCATCTCCATTTCCCACATTTAGCAACACAGTCGCTGTTTATTCTGTAGTGCATATATATATATATGTTTTTTTTTTTTCCCCCTGTGTGATATTTTCAGTACCGAAAACAAGCCTGGGCCCGCAGTATTTTCAGTGGTGGCTGTAAATAGGCGAGCGACTGACAGTCTCCCAGCAAAGCCTTTGCAAGACTAGCCCGCAGAGGCAGGAAGGCGGAGTCAGAGACACCGGCCTCAGATTTCAGAAGCCTCTTTGGTGGAAGGAGGCCTTCTGAAATATCAGCAGTGTGCGGCAACCTCACACACATGGGGATCTGTGCGGTCCGTTTTTATTTTTTCCTTCCTGAGTTTCACATCCTTGTGTGGCATAAACACTCTGTATCTCTGTGATTTATGTGGGCTTGTTCTGTCACCGTAAAGGCAAACATCCCTGCCCGGATTAAAGTGTAAGAGTAACAGATATAGACATTAAAGGGACAGAGGAGCCACCATTCATGTATGTGGGAAGGAGGTCACAAATTTTACGTGCTCAGGAATGTAGAACAATAATATGTATTACTGCATCTTCCATAATCACTTATCCAGTTCAGGGTCATGCTGAGTCTGTAGCATTAATATGAAGTATAATAATAATATGTAAAGCTTTATGCATTTTTGCCAGTGGTTTAAATTTGGCCATTTGTTTGCTGTTCTGTCTGCTGGGAGGTTTTTTTTTTTTTTTTTAGAAATATTTCTTCTATGATAATAGACTCATACACTTACCTAAAGGATTATTAGGAACACCTGTTCAATTTCTCATTAATGCAGTTATCTAATCAACCAATCACATGGCAGTTGCTTCAATGTGTTTAGGGGTGTGGTCCTGGTCAAGACAATCTCCTGAA
>JAODJW010000094.1:17246460-17278841 GCA_026777045.1 Hyperopisus bebe
AGGGGGGCGGCAGAGGTGGCCAGCTGCAGCTGGGCAGAAACCCCATGGCGTAGTGCGGCTGTTTCAGTGATCCCAGCCAGCCGGCCCATTCCCATCAATCTTAATCTTTTATTATTATTGATGTTTGCGTTTATTCTCTGGTCTCTGTTTTCTTTGAGCTTTTCAAACTCTGAATCCGTAGTGGATCCACAGAAGCACGGGACCCTACCGACTGAATGCCACGCCCTCCCACCATCCCGCCCTTTTTTTGTAGTCGTTGACTCAGTCTCAGGAGGAAACATGCCTGTCTGTAATGGTGGGTATGGAGGATTCCAGGAAGAGGTAGAAGGTACCCACCTCCCGTCTCCTCCCATCCGTAATACAGCAGGAGCCACCTGCAGGCTCAGATGGGGGGGGGGGGGCTAGGTGAGAACCTGAGTGGTGTGTCTGGAGTGGGACGTTTTGCCTAACGCCCCCTCAGGCAGGTGAGGTGTCTGGGGGGAGGGGGGGATGCTTCAGCTGGCCTCAGCCAGACAAAAGAGCATGAAAAGCAAGAAATGTCAGCTGATGATGTAGTGAGACCAGATTAAAAATAAGACACGGCACCAGGACTGCGGGTGAAGTCCTTGTGGGGCAGGCCTCACGGTGCCTGGGACGGGGGGAGAGAATTGTGCTCCAGGTTTCAGCCTCAAGCCATTAAACCCATTTGAGCTCTGGACTGCATTTCACAAGTACAACAGGTTTGTTGAGTAAGTCTTACACTTTTTTTTGTTAACAGAGCTTATGATCCTGCTTTCATTATATTATTAAATTTCTGCACCCCTCCTGTACCGTTTGGTTTGGCTTTTTGTTTTGTTTTGTTTTGTTTTGTTGTGCTCTGATTTGTTCTATGAAGTATATAAATATTCAGTGACAAAAGATGTTTGTTTGCAGATACAAATCAGTGAATGAAATCACCAGAATCCTAATATACAAAGCAAAATGTGTTCATCTCCTTGTTTTGTAATAAAAATATTTTGTTTTATTTTTGCTTTTTACTAATTTGTGTCTGAAACAATTTGCCTTCAGTTTGTACAGTACAAATGCTTTAACTTATTAAGGTCGGATGTTTTGCAGTAAGTACAACATTTGTTTTGTTTTTGTTCTGTTTTAGAAGATTAAGGAATATTTAAGATTAAAATGCATCTCTACAGGAAACAGCCTTTTGTTGTCGAGCTGCCCTTTTGCGTTCCGTCTGCTGTAGGTACAGCGTAATCATGTGAGTCTTATGAAGAATATTAGAGGTACTTGGGAACACAGTTTTATTTTAAGACAACTCCAACTACATTAAATGACTTTTATCACAAGCACTTTCATTTATATTTACCCAAATTTCTGTCATTTCCAGCATTGGTTGCACAGGGATGGACTTCTGTTTTTCTAGCCTGTCTGAAACCCTTAGGTCTAACTTTACAAATGCTAGTTGACTTGAGCAAAAATGAAATTATATTTCCAGTGGATGTCTTGGTTTTTCCACAGTGGAATGTGCAAGCCAACAAGCGTGAAATGCTAAATACTAGTTATTTAATTTATTTTTTAAACTCATCATTGGCCAAAGCAAAGGCAGTCTGCTTTTTGGATGGAGGTTGGTAAGCAGTTCCAATCAGTCTCACAAAGCAGCATTAGTATGTAAAAAAATTATTCACCTTTAACAAGTCCCATAATGTGGTTTCTTTTTCCTTGAGGTTTATAATCTGTCTATCTGTCTATCTGTCTGTCTGTCTGTCTGTCTGTCTGTCTGTCTGTCTCAAATTGTTCTTTTTGACCACTGGGGTCTGAATTTCCACAATTTTAAACTGTATTTTTACATGGTCCTCAAACATCCCAACCATTAATACTGTATTTTTGTTTTTTGCTGTACATAGGAATGAGCCGTGTGGAGTGGCATGGCACAGGCAGAGTTAATGTGTCATCCCAATGTTTGCCAGGATTGGATGAGGTTTCTGAAAATTGATGGATGTTTGTCTCTAGGGAAAACACTGAAGATGACCACGTTGACACTACCCATTAATATAACACATCTGCAGTACATGTTATGATAATGTAGGCCATTGTTCCCTCTGTAAAGCTGCTTTTCTATATGCCGTATTCAACATGTCAGCCAGAACATAAACATGGCTGAAAGAGACTGCTGTCTACTGCCCTCTTTCTGCTCGCTCTTCAGCAGCAGTGTGTCTGGGTGCCGGCTCTATTCTTCTTTCCTGCTCCCCTTATACTGATTGTTTTCTTAAATTGTTTTACTTACTGTCACCCATTTATATGGTACAACAGCAGGGACTCTTCTTGAAAATGAACCATTTAAGCATGTTTTTTTAAACCCACAATACTATTTTGTTGGCTAAGATGGTTTGCGTTCAATGCATATTGTGTATCATCGGTTTCAGCCCATTTCTACAACCCCTTACTAAACTGGTTATGTTGATTAAGTGTAAATGAAAAGATGCATTTCAAATGCCTATTAAAATATATAAAATAAAACCAGAGTACCAAAGCAGTGCTCAAGGAAACCAACATTCGTCTCTAAATTAGATTTCCCAAAATATCCATCATCTGCTTTGACAGCTTCACAAATGCAAGGCTTTGGGATTCAGCAAAACTTCAGCAGGAAATCACCCGATATCTCTTCACGGCTCTGCTGTCTGTCTCTCCCTTCAAATACAAGTTCTTTGTATTTCCTTATTCTTCTTGTCATTCTTGCACAATGCTGGGGGTTGTTTTGGATCGTTTTCTCGCTGAACAATGATTTAGCCATGATCTTGATGGAATGGGTTGCCTTTGAAGTTCGCCCTGATAGCCATGCTGGTTAAGTTGCCATGGGTTTGGTGAAGATCACCAACTCTGTCATGAACAAACCAATCCCAGACCATGACCACTGCAGACCTTGAGAACTCATGCTGGCTGGACCCATATAGTTTTAACTGCCACCCTTCTTAACAGACAATTGTATACAATTTACAGTATAGTCGATTATGGTTTCATACAGGTGTCCTCAAAACGGTACTAAATATATACAGCAGACAAATTTGGATTGAATACATACTCAAGGCTCCACTTTAGCCCTTTGTTCACAGCTTTTTTCTGTACTATTTTTGCAGTTTATTTTTGTCTGAAAAAACATTCATTCATTCATTCATTTGTACTGTACAAATGCTAGAGCTTGAGGCAAGGCATTTGGCAGAACAGCAGAAAATTGTTTTGTTTCTTTGACGATTAAGGAACATCATTCGAGCTGAAAAATGCTTCTCTGCAGGATGTAGCAGTGAAGTTCCCCGTTGGCTTGATTATGCCATAGACACACTCATCATGCGAGTCCTATGGTTAACAGTATTGGTGTTTATGGAGAGGGTTTTGTTTTAACCAAAAAAATTAAACCTAAAATTAAACTTAATTAAAATTAAATAGTATAAAATTTAATCAAGTATGAATATGCTTTTCTAACTTTTCCTTCCTTTGTAAATACATTGCAAGTCTTGACTACATATTGTATACTTAATGCACCTGTTTGGTTGTCTTCTGCAACCAAAATGATAAAATTCACAGTTCTTAATGAAGTTTAGATTTATAAGCGTACAAAGGATTGGGATCTTGGTTAAAAGGTAAAAAGGTCTTGTCTTTATACTGGCAGAATCCTCTTTGGCACAACTACAAATGTGCAGAATTGCTGCATATAAAACCCCCCCCCCCCCCCCCACTTATCTTTGTGCTTAATATGCATAGCAAATTGAGTGAAATTCTGAGTACTCTAATCCCATCCTCTTATGTAATGGCTTTTTTTAATGTGTTAAATGGATTGTAAAGGACGCGTAATTATTCAGAGATTACTGTGTTCTTCCAATGACAGGCCTGGTTATTACTGCAAGTATATTAAGACGCATCTTTCATAGAAGTTAAAAATATTCTTTTCTTTTAGTAATTTTGAAAGCCAAAGTAATTATCCAAAGTGTGACTCTGGCAAGAATAAAGCGTTTAGCTGTTTATTAAGGATCTTAAAATACTGAGCCTTATGGCTGAGAATGTTCCCCCTGCCCACCGACTCAGACCCATGCAGACATATGACAGCAGAAACTGCACCATCATGAGCTCTGTGGAGCTTTCAAACAGAACTGTGTTCCTTCCTGATGAATGATGAGCCAAACCAAGCCGCCGTTGTGCCACTGTGATCTGTGCCAGGAGTGCCTAATGTATCCGTTTTCAGGTTTTTGCTCATTCTGTTGTGGTCAGCAAGATTCGGCACCCGTCCTGAGGAGCACGGCAGTTGTTGGACCCTGAACATGTCCACTGCAGGATGCTGATGCATGCATTCTCTACTTTGTTATTACCAGAATAACCCTGAGCAGCATTGTTTTTGGTAATGGGAGGAAGCGGGAGGACCTGAAGAATTCCTGATAACGGCAGACTTAAAGTACGACGTGAGCATACAGCAGGATGACATTGTCAGCTGGTTCCAAACACGTTTGTTTAATGCACTGAAAATTCATAAGGTTATGATTTAGGAACTTTTCAGATACTTTGAAAGATCTCATAGAAGAATATGATGAATTTTAATTTAGGTTTATGTTTTTATAGAGTCTTAGACCCCCCTGAAAAAGATCTTTGTCCCTATGAATGCAGTGTCTAGTCACTGACACCAACTCACACTGCTCTGTAGCCAACCTTCTCTTCCATTAAAAGAAGATTTGTTGCCCAGTTTTAGTCCAGGTGGCAATCGGAACACATCTGCAAACCATGTGCGTGTGTTGCCATAAAAGTTAGATTCAGCAAGGTAAATATCTTATAAAAATTTTATTCAGCTTCAGGGTTGCCTTTTAAGCTTTCACAGGTGGTGGTGTAAATACGTAATCTGGATAACAAAGGTCCTATTCAGGGAGGACCCCCGCCTTCCTGGCCATAGGCGTCCTGCACACGCCTGACAACAGGCCCAGACTGAAGACCTCTGGAGGGACAAAGCTGTTCTTTTTTTTAAGTTAGGATTCTGTTTGTAACCGAGGAAGTGAGCTGTTCAAGGCAGCCGCATGCAGAGATTTCATTCAGGTCTGTGTGCTACGTTTTTGCAGACCAACAGCCACACTGAAGGTCAGCTCATACTGCTACCTCTGATTCACCCAAACAAGCAAGGGCAGCCTCTCTCTGGCTGGGAGAGGGCAATACACTGCTCTCTACTGGCCTGCAGCCTCTCCCCGGCTGGGGTGGGGGCAATACACTGCTCTGTACTGGCCTGCAGCCTCCCAGTCCCATAAACATTTTCCCTCCTTTTCAGGAAACTTCCTTGTGTGACTGGAGATTATGAAACAAGGTATATAATACAGTGATGCATTGCTTATTGACAGGGATGCATTCTGAGAAATGTGATTTCCTCATTGTGCGAACATCATAGAGTGTACCTACACACTATGTGTAACACAGCATGCTGTTTTACAGTAAACTTAATTGTAAGTAGAAAGAGTACATTAAAATAACAATGATACTGTATAGTAAATACATAAACGAATAACATATTATCATTATCAAGTATTATAATATTTTGGGGCAACTGATTTCCATGTGGTCTGTCATTGACCAAATGTCGTTACGTATTTACACCCTCATGTGTCCTTTTGAAAAAGTTTTATATCATGCAAAAATAGTGAACAACAGTGAAACATTCATAAAATGCCATTATTTGAAAACCCAAGGAGATTCTCATTGTTCTCTCAATTTGTGCGTAGATTATGCATCTTATTGCTGTGCTTTAATTGTGTTGTGTTTGTCACTGTGCGATTTTTTTGACTTGAGACATTAGGGCCAGTCAGGGCTGGACTGGGATTAAAAATCAGCTCTGGGTTTGTGTCCAAAAAGGCCTGTCAGGTACATACATACTAATTGGGATATTAACAACCTGTTTATAGGATCTTGGCCATCTGCATCTAAGTCATTATTGTTTATCTTTAATCTAATGAATCCTGTAGGAGTAACAAATTGGTAAACTGAAGCATTTCATGCATATTCATACAGCCCCCCCCCCCAAAAAAGTATCGGAACAGCAAGGCCAGTCCATTTGTTTCTGCTGTACAATGAAGTCATTTGGGTCTGTGGTCAAAGGATGAATTTGTGATGAATGTTCATAATGTCTGTTTTTATTTCTTGGTATTGTACATTTTTATGTGTTAAACAATAAAGAACATAGCACCTTTTGTATTAAACAACCCAATTTTTAGATGAGCAAAAGTATAGGAACAGTAGCGTTAAATTAAATAACCTTTAATATTTGGTGTATCCCTTGCTTGCAGTAATTGGATCAAGCCTGCGACCCACTGACATCATCAAATTGTAGGTTTCTTCTTTTGTAATCCTTTTTCTGGCTTTTACTGCAGCCTCTTTCAGTTGTTGTTTGTTTTGGGGGGCTTCTCCCTTCGCTCTCCTCTTCAGGAGGTGAAAAACATGCGCTGCTGGGTTAAGGTCTGGTGACTGTTTTTGAAGTTCGTCCACATTAGTTCTGAATTAGTTCTGTAGACTTCTGAATTCATTCTGCTGCTGACATCATGAGTTACATCATGAATAAAGACAAGTGAGCCGGTTACAGAAGCAGCCATGCAAGCCCAAGCATGACACCACCTCCATTATGCCTCATAGATGAGCTTGTATGTTTTCGATCGTGAGTGGATCCTTTCCATCACTTTGGTAGAGACTAATATTGGTCTCATCAATCCAAAAAACTTCAATCCACAACTCTTTGGCTCCCCTCTGTACGTTTTTGCAAACTCCGATCAGGCTTCTGATTTTTACTGCTGATTAATGGTTTGCATCTTGTGGTTTGGCCTCCATACTCCTGCTCTTGAAGTCTTCATTGAACAGGTGATTGTGATACCTTGAACCCTGCCCTGTGCAGTTTGCTGGTGATGTCGCTGACAGCTGATAATTACTTTGGGGGCTTTTTTCTCACAGCTCTTACGATGTTTCTGTCATCAGCTGTTGTTCTTTTGCTTGGCCGACCCATTCAGTGCCTGCTGCTCAGTACACCAGTGATTTCTTTCTTTTTCTGCTCTATGCCCAGTGTTTGTGAAATGCCTCTGATTGATTTTTCCCTCTTTTCCCAGTTTCAAAATGACTGACTTTTCTGCCATAGACTGCTCTCTGGTCTTCATTTTGGTTTATCCTTTTTAAAAACAAATACAGTCTTCACTGGTAACATGAAACACCTGTCAGTCACACGTCCCAGTATAGTTGCTCACCTAAAAATCGAGTCGTCTGTAACAAAAGCTGCTATGTCCATATACTGATTGAAGCATTTAGATGTAATTATCTCATATTTTT
Source organism: Hyperopisus bebe (assembly GCA_026777045.1). Lineage (NCBI taxonomy): Eukaryota > Metazoa > Chordata > Actinopteri > Osteoglossiformes > Mormyridae > Hyperopisus > Hyperopisus bebe. Next base: position 17,253,769 of record JAODJW010000094.1, read on the forward strand.
CTTTTGACTTCAAACTCAAATGTCTTCAGTGTATTGCAAAAACAAATGAATTGGCCTTGCTGTACCAATACAATCGGAGGGGAATGTAGTATAATTATTGGTACAGAATTATGCCATTTGCATTGGGGATATTCAGCTTCAATGCCTGGATGGAAAGCACCACACAGCCGTCCCATGTTCACCCACCCACTTTAAGGTTACTGATTCATGGCAATAAAAACTATCTGCCATCCAGCTACTCCCCAGGCTAGTGTTACTATATTTGAGTTGATGGAAATAAATAAAGTTTACAAGAGCTACAAGCTCCCTCCCCCACTCCATTTTGCCTCACTGTCAGTACCGCTAAAAGCTTTTTTTTTTTTTTAACAATAGGACCATTAACACTGCTGGCTACTTCCTGCTTTTTAAAGCATTTCTGCATTGTGTGCTCCGTTGTCTGCGTCTCCCTCAGCATGGAACTTCTCCCCACTGAAGACTTCAGCTTCAAAGACTTATCAATCATAAACTTGTATTTGAAGGAAAGCGGAGCTGAACATCACGGAAGACCTCGCAACAAAGGAACAAATAAAATCCACTTCAGTGACTCACACATTGTATCCTAGATTGATAAGGATCATTGGGCCCTTTTACTAGGTTCTGAAAAAAACCCTGTAATGTCTCACCCAACACTTAAAAAAGGTTACAATTATTTTATGCAAACCTAATCTAACAACTTCACAAACCTGACAGCCTGTGCAATGCATCTGCAAAACGCTTGATTCACTGGGAGGACCTAACTACCCTACATCAAATGCCGACAAAGTCTTACCTACAGGCGTCTGACAGCAATTCTACACTCACAATAAGGAAAGACGTTCTCGTACTTGCCATAACTCGTGGTTACAAACTGTATAGCAAAAAATGACTGCATATGATGAACAGTGGATTTCTTGTTATTCAGTAGAGGTACTATTTAAAATTTATTACTTTTAATCAAAACATTCTTTAATATTTGTTCTGGTGTTTGTTTCCACACTTTCTAAAATATGTATTTTAATTATTTTTTAATTAATTTCACTGGGTGACAATCCGTGGCCCTGAAGAAGTGTGATTATAGACATTTTTTAACATTAAGAGCATCTTCATCCTTAATCCTTGTTTAACTGTATCCCTACCAGCAGTGATCTTCCTGTCCTCTCCATCTGGTCATCCTGCTTTGTCTGTAGTGGTACTGGCAGGTGCCAGGGGACGAGGCCCGCTCCGCCCTTCTAAGTTGTAACCTTTTGTTTGCAGGGTGGCCCATTGAACAAGACGGAGTCAATGGAACACAATCACCTACTTCTCATGAAACCGAACTGTGACAGTGTAGACATTCTCAAGTACTCAAGACATAGACACAATGCTGAAGTCTTGGTAGTTATCCTTCAGCACAGTTCCGTGTTAAATAACTACTAATTGGGAGTGACATGAAAGTGATGATGCATTTATACGTTATTAACAGCTTACCAAGAGGAATGAAAATACCAGAAATGTTGTTGTTCACACCAAGCAGAAGCCTGAATATGTAAACTTAGCGAGCTTCAAAGTCTGTTGGTTACAATGAATTGAAGCAACATCACAAGAATGACAGCGCCAGCCTCTCATTATGTGTGTATTGGACTTTCGTTAGCAGTCATTTACATGTCCATGATATAATCATTTCAATCACTACATTTTATAATGAAAATCTGATGTAGTATCATTCAAAATAAAATTACGCGTGATTACTTTTGGCCTCAGCTAAATCTTCTCTTCTCAAGATGGTGGCCGACTCCTCCGCTGCGGCCTCTCTGTGCATTTCCAACCTTATAGTCGCCAACAAGTACAATTAAATTCGGCACGTTGTGGAGTGTTCGCTTGCATTGGACTTCATAAGCTGGCAGTTACAGTAATTGACCTTTCCATAATGAGAAGTGTGCTCAAAAAAATTGCTCTAAAGACTTGCCTAAATACTTGAAGTATTTACTTTGACATCTTATTTGTCTCAGCCCAATGTCTGCCCCAATTTGTGGGTCATCAATGAAAGTTTATTTCAGTAAACTGAAAATTAAGAAATATATCTGTCATTCAGGCTCGCTCTTTGTTTATACATGATCAATTGTACTTGATTTGTTTAGGTCCTGTAAAGAAACCTTGTGTATTTTTCTAGTTCAGACGTCCATGTAAATTAAATTTTTGGTTTATTGTGCTAATTTGTAAATTTTATGCTTGCAAACGCAGGGGATGTTCCAGAAATCTCTTTGACTCATTTAACTTAATTGGTATTTGCTGTTGTTATCCTGTATAAATAATCTTTCTGTCTGCTCTGTCTGAAAAGTTTGTTCCTAATTTCCTTAGCCTTAACCACTGAAACACACATGAATCAAAATATAGCCCTTGATGGATTCCTGATGAAAACTTACTGAAGCCAAATTGTTATTCTGATATGTTACCCCTAGCTTGCTGAACATATAAAGCTTTTAGAACAGGGGTGGGCAATCCTATCTATAAACAGCAGTTGGGTGTGCAGGTTTTTTCTGCAACTTCCTAATTGGATTATTAATTAGAGGACTGATTGGATGAAGAGTCCTCACACCTGGGTTTGAACAGCTGACCTAAAGGTTATCCCAGAAACCCGCGTGCACACATTGGCCCTTTGCAGATAAGATTGCCCACCCCTGCTTTAGAATATACCCAAAACTGTACCTATTTATCTGCAGGCAGCTAAGAAATGCATTCATAGCTAAAGCAGTGGAGCAGAAGACTGTGAAATAAACTAGGAGTCTGTGGCCAGGCATGGGTGATGGTCCCAGGTTGGACAATGAAACTGAAACACTTGGTTTTAGACTACAGTAATTTATTAGTTTGGTGTAGGGCCTCCTTTTGTGGCTAATATATCGGTTTGCCTTGGGAATGACAGGTACAAGTCCTGCACAGTGGCCAGGGGGATATTGAGCCATTCCTCTTTCAGAACAGTGGCCAAGTCACTATGTGATGCTGGTGGAGGAAAACATTTCCTGACCCTCTCCTCCAAAAAAGTGATATTCAGATCTTGTGACTGTGCAGGTCATGGGAGATGTTCACCTCTACTTTCATGCTCATCAAACTACTGTCACCAGTCTTGCTGTGTGTATTGACGCATTACCCATGACATTGCATCAGTGATCCACTCCCATGCTGCATTCTGGGTATGCAATAATCCAGATGACACACCTCTTTGGGGCTTCTCCACACCGTGACTCTCCCGGATGTAGGAAAGACAGTGAAGTTGGATTTGCCAGAGAATAATACATGTTTCACATTATCTACAGCCCAAGAGTTATGCTACTGGCACCATTGAAGCTGATGTTTGACATCGGCACAAATGACCAAAGGTTTGGCTATAGCAGTCTGACCATGAATACTGACCCTGTGGAGCTTCCAGTGACCCATTTTGGTGGAAACGGAAGAGTTGAGGTGCATTTAATACTGCAGTTCGTTGGGCGGCTGTGGATTTATGTTTTTTGGATAGGACCTGGACATCCCCATCTCGTGTCCACAGTTACTCCTGTTGGACGTGGTCTGTCCTTCATGGTGGTTTGCTGACATTAACCAGGATACCATAGCTCTCAAAATACCACAAAGACTTGCTGTCCTGGTCACAGATGTGCCAGCGAAACACACACCAACAGTTTGTCCTCTTTCCTCTGATATGTCTCCCATTATGTTGTGTAAATTGCAATATTAAATGTACAACTGTACTGTTGCTCTGCTAATTCAACCTTCACACTTTTCTCTAACTAATGGAATGTGTCATCAGTGAAGACTGGCCACCAGGCCGCGCACGAAACATGAAATCTAAAACACTATATAGACCATGTTTTAATTTCATTGTCCAACCCCTCCAATTTATAACTGCAAAAATGCCATTGCTTACATAATATATAATGAATTTTAGATTTAAATTTTAGTCACAAAATATAAACTCCATCAGCCATTGCTGTTAGGCTAGCTTTTGATTCTGGTGCATGACTACAAGATAATGTCCAGCTTTATATGTACAAATGAATGTACACCCACTCACACTTTGGGATTATTTAAAGGCGTGATCATTTTACTGTCTCGGTAAATTATCCATAGGATATGTATTTTCTGGTACTTTTGGGTCATGTGAAATGGTGAAAGTCATTACCATTACTGACCATGGTAGTTGTGAGTCAGAATAAGTTTTGGTTAAAAAAAAAAAAAAAAAGAAGTAAGGTTTATGTAATACCACATGTTCTGCCACACATTTCTGAGAAACAGTACAGAAAACCCTTTAACCATCTGTTATGTAAATAGCTAAAAGAAGCAACTGTATCTGTGTGTGTTATTTAGCACTGGAGCCAACTATACTGTGGAGGAGTAAGCCCAGGGAATAGGCCGGGATCTTGCATGAATTAGACAGTCCTGCATCGTTCTGGTAAAAGTGGTCATTGGACTATAAATTCGGTGTTTCTAAACCTGTCTTTCTCTAATAAAACTAAAAGACAAAACCTACGCGCGTGAACTGTATCATTATGCATTTTGAAAAAATAAAATGGCTTAATTTATCTATTACTGGTGCATTGTAGTGTCTACATATGCCTTTTACCAAATTTACCTGTCAGACGGAGTCTTTCGTGAAAGCTGTGCATTAAATCTACACAAACATACAAACAAATTATGACAATCTTTCTTCGGAAAGTTTGTGACAGATGGGGTATATCCACAGACTAACATGACGGGTTTCAACCCCCCCCCAGTGAAAGTTGTCGGCCGCTGATCAATCAATTAGCCAGATAGTAAAAGTACGAACCGCCCTTGAAATCTGCTTCCGCCCCCAGTAATAAGAGGAACTGCCTGCCGCGGTACGCATAGCAATGGGGCTGCTTGTATATAAACCATATTCCATCTAAAATAGGGATTGTATTGATTCCAATTTAATTCCATAAATGGTTTTTGAAACTGGATGGGTCATTATTGACAGATCAAATTAGTTAATCCTGTATAATAGTGTTTATTAATGAGCCATTATTACTAAACGTGCGACGAGGCTTTTTATCACTTTATCATGCACACAACTGATTTGTTCGACAATAAAGAAGAAACCGTGCGCGTTATTAAGGCTTCTAGTGACTTTCGCAATGGGATGGAGTTTTGAAACTTGACGTCCGCTGGAGGGCGCGCTGAAGTACAGAAAAAAGATGTAGCGGAGAAAAACTAGGCAGATGGAATTATTTTGTACCCCAATTACACGTAATCAATCAATGAATACATTTTTGTTTGCGTCTCCATATTTCTGACCAATTTACTTTTGTATAATGGAAAAAAATCCAGCGCTTATTATCAGAATAAGATTAGGCCTACATCGTTTTTTTATTCTGTGGAAAAGGAAATATAGATCTGCTGCCTAGATTTAACATGAATCATGGACATGGCGCGGGTCGTAGAAGCAAAATAAAAATAAAAGGTCCCGTCATGATCGTGATCGATCCCCCCAATATCTAACATAACGACTTATAATCCTCCATTGTTTTGGCGAGGTGGTGTGGATTCGTATGAAATTATGTAAGTTTAACCTACGACGTTTTTGCAACTTCCATGCTAGTTTAGCATAAAGGTCCCAGGTGATAGCGACACATGAGTAGCCAGGAGTTGCACAAGTTCCAGGTCGAAACACCCCAGGGACCAACTTCGTATTTTTAAACACATTATCATTTTACTAGGTAATACATTTCAAACAAAAATAAAGTAAGAAAAAATATCTGGCAGCGGTGGGATTCGAACCCACGCCATCGAAATGACTGGAGCCTAAATCCAGCGCCTTAGACCACTCGGCCACGCTACCTTCAATCAAAAACACTCATCCATAGCATATATAACTTGGAGATAGCACTTAAGAAAGGGTCTCAAAGTAATGATAGTATAGTATTATACTATTGCTACAGAAATGAGCTGGAAGTTTATATGATTAGCATAGCAAGTAAGCATAAACCTCTCTGCTTCGAAGAACAAAATCTGATGATGGAAGCGTAAAACTGTGCATTTTTGCATATCTTATAAAACAAAATGAAGTGATAATCTCTTATAAAAATTAGAAGAAAATGCGCGTCTCCCTGACAGTAGTTTTCACACTGTCAAACGCCTATTCGTTACAAATGCCTTTTCGTGATTTTCCGCGTGATTTTCATGTGTAGGCCGAGCAGCCCTTCAAGTACCGGGCCGTCAAAAGGCCGATCGTGGCGAAAGTACGAAATCGGCAAAAATCTATTTTTTATGGCGGCTAAGGGATAGAGGCGATGTAAACCTCGCCCCCCGGGCGGGTGTCCGCTAAGCAGACGCTCCTCCTCCGGCTTGTGCCGTACGTGCGAAATGCCGATGTTCCCGTGGAGGAACGAGAACAGGCGAGACTGTGCTGATCCAGGCATTCATACTGTACCCTCCGCCGCTGCGGCGCTGGCAGCCTTCATATGCTGAAGTAGGAAAGAACTCGGTAATAAAAAGAAAAAACCGTGCACATTGTGGGAAGATGCATTAAGAAGAGGAGTGAATGAGCTCCCAGACTCCGATGCATGCCTGCACCGGCCGGAAACTAACTGAAGGCTTTTAAGACACAGGTTTGCACGCCATGCCTTTCAATTTCGAAAATGCAGATTGCGATGGCCAGCCGGCCGCTCTTTTGTGTAAGGAACTAAAAATTGACCATTTGTGTTATTCGCTGGTGAAACTGCATATATGGATATGAATTTGGCAAAAATATAAGTTGTAGCACCGTAGATCTCGTTACCGGCAGTGACAGCAGCAGAATGATGAAGCTGTGGCCGCAGATGGGCCGATCGCTACGGACCTTCCCACCGACTCTCTGTGGTCGCAGGAATGACAAATATCTCACTATCTGTGCCACGTCAGTAGCAGTTTTTGCAGTCGGTGGTGCCAAATTGTTGCAGGACAGTGGCTTGCCTTGACATTTCAACAGTAAATTACCCCGGGGCTGACATAATCCCTTCACAGTCGCTCGTTATAGGAAGCTGGATCGCCGAGCGGTGTGATTATAGTAGGTTGCGGGGCGCAGTAGGGGCATGGACACCCTGGATACCCTGACAGCTTCAGAAGGGCCAGCACTTTACAGGAGCCATCAAATAAATAAAATGATAATATTATATACTGCAAAGGGGCGGAGGCGCGGGGAGTGGGGCAAGGTGACATTTTGGCAGGGGGCCCCGGAATTTCTAGTTACGCCCCTGAGTACGATATAGAGACACTCCCCTCAGGCTTGGGACGGAATACTTTGGTGCAAATATAACAGCCCTTACTTTAAACTATTTCAATTTCGATTCATATTGTCCTGCCTCCATCAGATCCAGCCCCTTTTAATGATTTTGTTTTGAGTAAATCTTCATGTCGGTCAGTCATTTGTTGATTTGTCTTAAACGGCTCCATTCCATGTCAGCTGTAGCTGGAACTCAGTTCCAGGATCTAGTGCTTCCTCAAGCAGACATCTGAAATACGATAGGGCTGCTTTTGGAAAAATTCAAATCTGCTTTTCTTTTCCATTAACCAGAGCTACACAGCTCATTAAAATACAAAAGAGTTGAGTCCTACTCGGTATGGTAAGGTCTGCCTCCTATTCTTAGACATGGTGGGAAAATTGGAGAGAAGCTATGGGGGCTGTGGACTCTCTCCCCATTCCCAAAAGCCCTGCTTGGTGGAAGACGTGTGGTTCTTTGCTCCCCAGAGAGTCATAAGGAATGCTTCACTCATCCCATTGAAAGTCCTGCACGACCAGACCCTAGTTTGCCTTATGCATGATGCTGCTATCTGCTGGCACAGTAAAAAACATGTAAGACCAGATTGGGGGAGTGTAAGGCTATGATTCATTTTATTTGCCGCTGTTTAGGGAGTCTTGCATTGTTTTTATTATGATGTGTTGTTGCCTAAAGAAGTCCATTTCAATTTACTTTACTGTACTTTTATACTGTTTTGTAGTTATCTGTTTGTTAATCAGTGGTGACAGATGTGAGCTGTGGATCATGTTGAAGTTTTGTAGATTAAAATCTACGGACCAGGCTAAATGGATTATGGGAGTATATATTGCGTACGTTGTTGCCTCTGGCTGCTCTGTGTAGTTTCCATGAATGAGAAAGCAGTTGTTGACTAGCTATTGCTTCACAGACATATCAGATTTTCTTTAGATTATGTGTAGTGGAATGGAATGAGACATAATTCTAAGGAACTTGAGTTGAAGATTTTGGCAAGTTTAGTGGAACTGCTTCTTTCTGTGTGTGTTTTTGCAATTGTGCTGTTGGCAGCGTTCAAGGGGCAGCCGGCACCATGGCTGATGAAGAGCTCATGTTTAGCATGGAGGGAGTGGGCAGCGTTGGACGGGGCAAGGTCACACGGAACGACTCCGTTACCGACGACGACGAGGACTATTACATATGTCCCATTACGGATGACCCCATGAGCCCTGCCAAGGAGATCTGCGATTACTTGAAGAATTTTGTCCATGAGAAGCAGCTCTCTGCCACTCCGCCGAAAACTTCCTTCTCATATAAGGTAAGCGGGCGGTGACTGGTGTCACTGTGCTGCTAAATGTTACGTGTCAAATGTCACACAGCAGGAACTGGTGTCATTCGCTGCTCGTGTTTCGGGTAGTAAGAATGATGCCAAGCAAGTTTGCTTTTCAGTCTCAATGTTGAGAGTTTTTACACAATCATCCATAAGGTCTTCTGATGGGGTTTTCTTGCCAGTGTGTTTCTCACCTGTTCGTGCTAATTGTCCCAATAAGTGCTGCAGTTGACTTTGATGTCAGCTAATCACCATGGAGTATGACCTAGCAGGCCTGCCGTCACGTACAGGGGCAGGTATGGCTGTCATCGTGTCACGATGCAGCTGTCAGACTCATCTGACCTGGGAGTGAATGGCACTGGGCTGCCCAGCCACATACAAATGCCTTGTTGTCGTGGGCAGTGCGGAGCATTCTGCAGTTCAGGGAAGACGCTGAAGGGCTTCCCTCTGCTGATCGCGCTGAGCTGAATGCCTTATAAGGAGCTGGAGCTGGCGGTGGTGGGGCCCCCCCATCAGCTGCTGTCACACTCTTAAAGAAACAGGAAGGTGTAAATGAAAACCTACTAGCTGTTATTGAGGGTCCCTCTGGCTGGGCTGAGATGCAAGCCTCATGCCTTGTGTGATTCTTTGAAATAAACAAAAAACAAAGGTTTCTGTTAAACTCTCTGTTTCCCCCCCATGTAGAGCACTAAAGGGGATGAGCCTGAGCAGGAATCAGTCAGGTTTGGGCCTTTAAACGAAAAAGGTCGGGTAGGTCATGCTTAGTTCTCCTCCTGCCCTGAAGACCTCCTCCTTCTCCTTCTTCTCCTCCTCTTCTCTCCTTCACCTCCTTGCTTACAGCGCCTCAGTCCTCATTCTGCATGCGCTATCACCTCTGCCACATCCCTTCCATAATTCGGCTCGTTCCCAAACTAATGCGTAATTCATTAATTTCTGCGGTATGTTTATGAATTACAGTGCATTTGCACACACCTTCATTGTACTGTAATTGTAAAGTACTGAAAAATAGCTGGCGATAGGAGGGGAAAAAACCCCTTTTAAAAGAAATATATTTTTTAAAAAAGCATAATGGTAATACCACTGCAGTGCATTCTTATCTCTAGTCAGTTTATCTGTATAAGGCGGGAAAGGAGGCCTGTAAAATATTTAAATATTAATCCACATAAAATTGGACAAACTGCAGCCTTGTTTAGGCTGTGGTAATTAATCTGAATCTGGTGTGATGCTCCTCACCCAGAATGCCACTTACCTAAGTCTGTCCTTTTTGTTTACCCCATCTCCCTGGCGTCATGTTGCCAGGAGAGTGCCAACCGCCATATACGATGATGGGCATTAGAAAATGGCAGTGTTCTTAAAGGCACAGCGCACAGCAGCAAGATACCTCCCTCAGTAAAGTGGTAAAAGAGGATCATCAGCTCACCATTGAAGAAGAAAATCTAGCTGGTATCATGAAGTAGTATGGTGTTTTTTTTTGTACTTTAAGGCATCGTGCTGGGGATGGTGTAGGTACTGTAACACTCGTTTTTAATGTTTATCATTTACTCACTCTATATCATAGCTTCTTGTCTGAACATTCTGCCAGTGGTCGCACATCTGAACATAAATGAGTAACCCAGCAGTGCCTGTGCAAACTGTTAACGAGGCACATTTACACTTTTGCCATTTCCTCATTCACTGGCACATGCAATTCTCACCACAAATGCAACCTAGATGCATCTTTTCACAGCTGATTGGATCATTTATTCTTCCAGCTTTTGGCCCAAATGCCTCGTGGAGCAGAAGCCTCGTCAGAAGTTTGCAGGCGATGAGCTGATGCTCACACGGGTTTAAAGACCTTGTGTTTTATCGGCACTGTTTTTCTGTTCAGTACGGAGTGCTGTGCGTTCCCCTCTGCAGCTGTGTCCTTCTTCAATGCGGACACTTTTCTAAATATATTTTTAGTTAAAATGTCATGCATGGCTGAAATTCCAGAGTTCGGTGTGCAGGAAAGCAATCTGTCTGCTTAATGTGGTTTAGAAAACCTGCAGTTTTTGGCTGTATCTATGGGTATCATTACATTATTGTACCGACCTCTAGGATTATTAAAAACTGAGTAATACCTAGATACCTCCTGCTAATTTAATTAACGAAGGGGATTGAAGCTGCAGTTTCACCTTGATGTTTTCCACAAAGGTGGATTTCCCCCCGTGAATCGGTGCAGTTGCATAGTTTGGTTGTCTCTGCTTATTTTTTTCCTTTCTTGACCTTTGCATTTTCCCTCCGCCAGTAGCCGTGTCCCATGTTCCAGCTCTGCCCGTCTCTGCGACTTGCATGTCCGTCCATTCTTCCCTCTTCAGCTCCTCCATCCCGATTTCCTCCGATGTGGTTTGGTTGATGTGGAGACGCGCCCCAGGGGGAATGGTACCGGGTGACAGAGGTTTGAGCGAGAGGGGTGAGAGTGGACTGCTTGGGGGCGACAGGCGTCTCTGCGGGGGCAAGCCGCGGAGTCACTCTCTGCTCTCTGTCATACAGGCCGCCTGGAAACACGCCATCCAGAAGGCCAGGGCTATGCCAGATCCCTGGGCTGAGTTCCACCTGGAGGATATCGAGACTGAGCCCTGCGTCCGATATAGGTCTGCTTCCTCCTGACTTGTGTCCGGCATGTCTGCCCTCCCCATAAACGTGTACAGAGGCCTCTCACTTTACATCAGTTACATTCTGAAAATACATACACATTTCAGGTTCTCTGCATTTAAAACCATTTTTTCCCCTTGTTAAAAAAACGTGTTATTGAGTCATGCCGCAAAATTCAACCATAAATATATATTTGAGGATGAGACACATGCTTTAAACTGGTCTCTGTTAATAAGATTAGAATGTGACATTTGTAAATGCAGTCCAAAAGCCTGATATTATGCAATAAAGTTCAATTTCCAGACCTAAAGAGTTTATTAATAGGCTTTAAAGTAAATGTTGGCAGTTGCTACATAACCAGGACTAAAAGATACAATTAACTATTACTAGGTTTTGTCTTATGTCAGGTTTTTACTTCTTTATTTTCATTTTGACTGTAGTCCTATTTCACAACAAGGGGTGGGGGGGCGGTGGTGTTTACTGCTGGCTGTGGCTTGACCTGATTACACTGTTTGCTCTGTTAATGTGAAGTAAAGTTCATAGTACAGAACTCGTAATTGTGATACTGCGGAAACATAATCACCAGTGTAAATATTACATTTGACTGGATCAGATCTGTGACAAGTTCCATAAACACACATCTAAACACGCCTATAGTGATGCATAGAAAAGAGGTAGCTATTAGTTTTATGTTACTAAAAAGGTCGTTCAGTTTGGCTTGTTTGTGACTCAGTGGGTTAGGACACTGTGATCAGAAGGTTGCCAGTTCAAATCTTAGGGTTGGCAGAGTGATTTTGCTTCTGGGATTAGGAACCCCCAATCGCTCCAGGGACTGTCTGGTCCTGCTTTTCCAAAACAATATATAGCGCTTTAGATCCAAGCATCTGCTAAATGAAATAAATGTAAGTCTGTTACAGAATCCTGTGAATTTCAGTTCCTGGAAAGTAAGAGAACGACAATAAAGGTTACTACAGTGTTTTATTTGATCATAAGAATCCGAGTTATTTTAGCAGCCGTCTTTATAAACTAACTCGAAAACTAGAACTGCTTTAATACAACTTTGTATGGATTCTGCCAGTGCCTAAGCTCCACTGCATGGAAGTGAGAAACTCCTTTATTTGCTTGTTTGTTTAAAGTGATAAAAGCTCCCCAGTTTGCTCCGATCTCTCCTATGCATTCAGTTTGCTTGAAATCTATTGACAAGAGTGGTCACACTTCATGGTTTTTGTGTTTTTTGATGCGCATCAAACAATTTTGCACCACATGTTGCCTGTAAATGATTGGCATTTTCATGACGAAAGATTCCATTCCAGGATAGAAATTTAAGACTGGCTTAATGTCCCTCTCCAGAAGAACAACAACCCAACCATTCTATCCCTCTGAAGTTCTCAGTAACCTGCACTTCACGGAGTATACTTAGGATTGACTTTTGCAGTCAGTGGTCCAGAATTGCTAGTCTGTTTTGCTCATGCTCGTCGATCACTTTTGATAACTGTGTGTTTTTATTAACTGGCAAAACATACCAATGTGAATGCAACTACTTTTCATTTTCTTTATCAATTCTGTCAGATGTTTCCTTTAGTTTGACAGTTATTCAGTATTCTAAAAGAATGTGTCCTCACTGTATTTTAGACTCGCAGGTCACTGCCACAGTGTGGCCTAACGTGACTGTGCTTCTGATACACTGGATTTCAATTTTAAATGCAAGGTGGATGGCTGTCTTGTTATATAACCATCTGCCGTCTCAAATATAACAGACCGGAAGTGTTTGGGGAAAATAGTGGAAGCCTGCAAACATGTATACAATAGTGGCATTTAATTTAAGGAAGTTCAAGGAATCTGAAATGTGAAATTTGTTAATGATTGGTAGAAATTCCCCAATAGTACTTTACTCATTTTTGCTTTCTGGATTGACAGGTACAGTGCTGTTACTGGTGAATGGGCCCAGGACAAAGTTTACATCAAGATGGCTACCCAGGTAGCTTCCTGTTTGTTAATGAGTTGTCAGTATTTCATTCTGGCCTGAATTGCCTCGATGTAATGATGTTTTCTCTAAAACGAGTTGCTTTTTCTGTGCTGTATTGCAGCCGTTTGGACGAGGTGCCATGAGGGAATGTTACAGAACGTAAGTTTTTTTTTTTTCAGTTTTTTGAACTGACTTAATTTAAATGTGTTTCACACCACATTTGGGTTAGTAGCTAATGTGATTTATTTGTATTTTAAAAGTTTTATTGTCAGTAAATCATCCCAGATGGTTACTTTAAGTGCTTAAGTGAGCAGAATGTATTATAGCTAGACTTTAAAGTGCTAAAATTTAAAATGCTATGCAAACAAATTCATGGTAATGTAATTTGCTAAAATCAAGGCTTTTTCAGAGCTTTGGTCAAATCCTTGCTATGTTGTTCTCAGACTTTAAGATTTTAGTCAGGGGGTTTGGAGAACATTATCCATTTGTCTATCTCCTATGACAGGGATATTGCAGGTTTGGCTGGATGGCTTCATATCTGTGATGTACATGTTCATATTTACAAGTTGGTACTCAACACTTTACGCAGATAATTATGATGCCGTTTAACGAACCAGTGTCGTTGACCACAACAGACTCCTCATTAGTTATCAGAAAGTATACAGCCAGCTCGCTCAGTTTATGTCAGCAGTTTTGTACGTGGTTTTGAGGTCCTCGATTCAGCCGAGAAGTTTGTGGTCTCTTGCCAGGCTGAGTAGCTGTTTACTTGGAGATGAGCATAAGGCTCCCTGTGATGGGTTCTGGGACCCATGTGGGTTTGTGATGCTGAATCAGCCTTCCTTCTGCCTGAGATAGCAGACCAGGAAGCTGCTCTGTGATTCATTAGTGCTGACTGACTCTCCCTTTTCCGTCATTAAAATTACCATTAGTTGAGATGATCACGCAGATGGCTAACTAAGGCTTTGACCGTTATTCGGAACTGCTTTCCACAAGCGTCAATTTTGCACTTCTTTTACAGTCTTTTATTAAGTAGAAACACATGTAGCTTTACTGATATATGTCATAAGATAAACTTCATTGATCCCAGGGGGAATTTCTCAAAAGGGCCACGCTCTGCATTCCCTGGCTGTGTGCACCAAGTCCTGACCGCTAGCCCACCAGGGAGCCCAGATTATTACGGTTGTATTAGTGTTGGCATGCAGTGGCTGTTAGGACCGCGCTGTCTGTGCTGAGCCAGCTGGAAAATGCTGCTTAGAAAGGGACCAGTTAGTTTATTTATTATTAGTTTGGGCAATACTGAATATAGTAATGAATACTGAATATATGTAAAAGTTACAAAGTGGCTCCCTTTCATCTGGTAAGTCCAGGACCCGCGTAGCCGGCTGATGCCGCGGCGTGGCTGTGTGGCGAGTCCCCGCCGGAGATCGGCAGCTGAAGTGTGGGAGGCGGGCATTCTATCATATTTTCCCCACCTGCTGGTGTCAGTAGTGACATATTTTATTTTTTTTTCCCTGCAGCAAGAAGCTGTCAAATTTTTCGCATAGCAGCAACTGGAAATCGGCATCCAACTATGTAGCCAAGCGGTACATGGAGACAGTGAGCCGGGACGTCTACTTGGAGGACGTCCGACTCCAAATGGAAGCCAAGTTATGGGGGGAGGAGTACAACCGCCATCGCCCCCCTAAGCAGGTATTACTCTGCATTTGAAGTAACCTTCGACTCTTGGCGGGGGGTGGGGGGGGATGTCTCCCTATGCTCCCTATGCTCCCAGCATAGCATGACATTCTTCCTAATGGGGTATCCCCTTGGCTTAGTGAGGTTCCCGATGATTGCTCTTGTGGCGGTGGGTCAAAAATACACCAGATCAGCCCTCCAGGGACTGTGACATCATAGCAAGCATGCTAGCACATGCTGAATGCATATACGGATTTACACACTGGGGTTTATGTAACCTTTATTTACCCAGGGTGTTTTCCTTGATATTTGAAGATATAGAGGCTGCTGGCACTTCCTGAATTCGTTTGTTTGTTTTCCTCCAGCAGTCCAGGAACTTGCAGCTAGTAAATCAGATGGTATTTTTTTTTGCACCCAACCTCCACGGCTCAGACTTGTTAGGAATGTCCAGAATGGTTGCAATATGCAGGGAAGGGCAGTTACTACCCTTTTTTGCGGTTGCTGTTGGCCTCTAGGCCGCTGTCTGAATGAACTTTCTTTTTGTCCATATTGTGTTGTTCTTGAACTTAAACCTGACTGAAATTTCTGACAACAACCTGCCACACACAATCAATTCAAGGAGTAAATGGCCTAAAATGGGAAGATCATTGTCCAAGCCTTGACCAGGCCATTCCTGGTCCTCTTTCCTATAGAACATCTGTAGACTGCCCTAATAAGGTCTGTGTACAGGCATGGGCTCTTCTGCAAAGAAAAGTTGAATAAAGTTGCAACATCAAGGTGTGCTAAGTTAATAGAGACCAATCCAATTAGACATTTCTAAAGTCAAATGAAAAGGTGTTTCCATGAAAAATTAAAGTATGTGCATGCAAGGCATTGAAAGTTTTATTTTTTTCTTTTTCTAAACAATCCATTTATTTTGCTTCAATATTGTCAGGTACAAGATCTTACCTAAGTGGAATAGAGTGATCTTAATTTCCGGCTTTACATTGACAAAATTGAAATTTCAACAACCGGGTTTTTTTTGTTACATATCCACTGTGCTTTAATGCTGGATGTAGACTATATATGTAGACTAGACTATATATTTAAAACGTCCATTTCTGTTGGGGCAGCTCAGCTTATGGGTTTAAGGATCACAAGCACTGATAACCAGTAGCTATAACCCAAAAATGTCTTACTGGTCTTTCCCATGACCCCTGGTAGAAGGAATGGTTTCCTCCCTTACATCTGTACATGGAAAAATGTAACAAGCAGTTAGCGTATCCGATAACATTGCTGCTGAGGAATAAGGCTGTCAAGACATTTTTAGAATGTCTTGGTGAATAAAACCACGGTAGAGCTGCAACACAGTGCTGCAGTGACTTTGCAGCAACATTCATTTTGAGCCGTAATGAGGCCTGAAAACATAAATAATGGCGGCCAGTGTAAGACAAACAGACCCCCTTTCTCCCGGGGACGTGACCAATGCCCCGCCCCGATCGTTTCAATTATAGAAACGTCCATCCATTTTCCATACCCGCTAGTCCTATGCAGGGTTTGGAGCCTATCCTGGAAGCTCCAGGCTTAAGGCAGGGCGCACGCAGCATTCACACCTACGGGCAATTTAGAAATTCCATTTCATCTGAGCATATTAGCATATTCTTGGACTATGGACAGAAACCGGAGAGTATCCCACAGTGACAGAGGGAGGAAACAGGTAAAACTCCACACGTAGAGCAGGGCGGAGACTCTAATCCTGGCCTCCAGAGGTGTGAGGTAATATTGTTAACCAGTGCAACACCCACCATTATAGAAAGTAGGTTCTTTTGTTTTGCTAACAAAGTGTACTTTGGTGGTTATAAGCACCTTCGTGTTGATTTCAGTGTCAAACGACTGAGCCATCGTGCTTGCAGATGTTGGCTGCAGACTCCCTATGACCCTGTACCAGATTAGCAGTCATGTGAGACCATGCAGTAAATAATAGATGTTTAGATTGTGTTTCTGCTGTCGACTCGGACACGTACACAGGCCTGAGCTGTAGACAGCTGGCCAGTTCTCCTCGGGCCTGCTCCCTGAGCGGCTTGGGTGTGGTGAAAGATTTGGGCTTTCCACCGGAAGTTTCTCAGGAGGCGTCTTGCTTTTCGTGTAACTTGTTAAACCTGAATTGTTCCAGTGAAAACCTTCAGTGATGATAATCCCAGTTGTAACAGTAGGACCCTGTATGTTCCATTGAATGTAAGCCCCCCTCATCCCCCTTGGTATTAGTTACTTATTTGATTAAACATTAACTATAGGGAGGCCTCTTGCTTTGGTCTGTTTCCACAGGGTCGGCGTCTTGGGGGCACATTCGTGAGCCCCCTCCAAATGAGCTGTGCCCCCCCCTCCCCAAACACCTCCCACCAAAGGCACCGTCTTTTGATATAATGGTATTTTTTAGTAAAGGCTTTCACCCTAAAAACAAGTGAGCCTGGTCTTTCCGAGGGTTGGGGCTACGGA
Source organism: Hyperopisus bebe (assembly GCA_026777045.1). Classification (NCBI taxonomy): domain Eukaryota; kingdom Metazoa; phylum Chordata; class Actinopteri; order Osteoglossiformes; family Mormyridae; genus Hyperopisus; species Hyperopisus bebe. Next base: position 17,271,062 of record JAODJW010000094.1, read on the forward strand.
TGGTCAGCTTTCCCAGCGCCCCTCCTGCCCGACAGCTTTCACTGTCACCCCCCCAGCCCCCCCTCAGATTCACTCTGTCCTCGGCACAGTGTACCCATTTAGGAGCGCCGTAGATCACCCCTGCCGTGCTAACGAAGGGGCCCTGTGCCTCTGCCAGGTGGACATCATGCAGATGTGTGTGGTGGAGATGTCCGAAAGACCGGGGAAGCCGCTTTTCCACTTGGAGCATTACATCGAGGGCAAATACATCAAGTACAACTCCAACTCCGGCTTCGTCAGAGACGACAACATTCGTCTGACGCCCCAGGTTGGTCTTGCCGCCACGCTGAAGACGACACCTCCGGCACAGCTGGCGCGTAACGGCACGCCGGGGCCTGGCACTGTGCCCTGTCCACAGCAGTGTTCTCATGACCCCCTGCTGGCTCTGCCATCCCTGCAGGCTTTCAGCCACTTCACCTTTGAGCGCTCTGGACACCAGCTCATAGTCGTGGATATTCAGGGGGTGGGAGACCTCTACACTGACCCCCAAATCCACACTGACAAGGGGACGGACTTCGGAGATGGCAATTTGGGTACGGCGAGTGTGAACATTCTGCCCTCTAGAGGCCTTTTCTAAAAGTGCCATCGACAATGTGCAGTACTATTGCTTGATGTTTTTTTTCTGGAGTATTTTTCTGTGTGAGTCCCCGTCACGATCCTCGGACTATAATGCATTCATGTCTGAAGTTTAAAATGAAAGCGGAAGTCATGCAGGTCCTGTGCGTTGTCTGCCTGCACAGGTGTGCGTGGCATGGCCCTCTTCTTCCACTCCCACCTATGCAACAAAATCTGCAAGAGCATGGGCTTGACGGCCTTCGACCTGTCCCCGGCTGAGAAGAGCCAGCTGGACTGCACGAGCAAGCTGCTGGTGAGTGACATGGGGTCTGGCACGGGTCATCATGCTCATTACTCTGACCGTAGCCGACGGGCCGCATATACGACGGTGGTCCCATAAGATTATAATGGAGATGAAAAATTCCTCATAGCTACATCATAGCGCAACACATTACTCACATGTTTGTGGTGATGCTGCTGTAAGCAAACCTATAAATCATATAAAGTATAGCACATACTATTATGTACAGTACACAATACCTGATAGAGTAAACAACTGTTACTTTTTTGTGTTTTATTTTCTTATGAAACGCATTTTATGTGTTTATTTGTTTTTTTTACTTTTTACTGATGTTTTAGAGTGTATTCCATCTATTTTTGTGTAAGCACACTATGATGTTCCCCTGACGATGCATTTCTCAGAAAGTATCCCCGACGTTAAGTGACGTACGGCTGTATTTTGAAATCGCATTTTCATCTGACCTGTAGAGGGTGCAGTTTCACCCCTGGCAAAATCACCTATAGCTGGACGTTTGTTAGGAAAGTACAAGCCTGGCATGTGGAGAACAGCTGCAGCCTGCTTGCTCTGCACACACACCCCCCTCGCTTTATCGCTGATTTCCAGCAGTCGGCCAAGACAGTGCTGCGTGGCTGTGAGGAGCCCTGCGGCTCCTCCAGGGTTCGCACCTTTTCCACGGGCCGCATGCCCCCCCTCCTGTCCCGCCTGTCTGAAACTTCATCCATGGAAGAAGGTCTCAGCGACCAGGACTCCGTTCCCTGCTCCCCCCTGCAGTTCAGCAGCTCCATGGGGAAATCTCCACTGGGTATGAAAGGCTGCGGCAGCTGCACAAACACACACACACACACACACACACACAAACACGCGCACACAGTTCACACACATATACATGCACACGCACAGCAAAAATCTCTGAAATTAATTTGCAAAATATACTTTACTAATCATATTTTTCATACTGTTAGTATGTGAATATATCTAATTCTGTTCTTATGTAGTCAGATGCTAAAAGAATTCAAACCCGAGTACTTACAGAAAGCCGAAGTTTATCGGGTTAGTTTCCTTTCGGTGAGCGAATAACTGCTAACGTGCCACATCCCCTACAGGGTTGTTATTAATGAACGAAATGCACCCGCATGGCGACTCGAACCACGAGAACCGGTCAGACCACAAGGTGAGGCCGCCGCGCCACTACCGCACGGGTCGCGGGACGTGTGTCCTGACACGAGGACGCCCTACTGAGGTCCTGTGTGCGCCTGTCCGTACTGAGTAACCTGTCTTCGACCTCCTCCCCACCCCCGCAGGATCAGGAGAGCAGCGGAGACAGTGGCTATCCCAGCGAGCGCCGCAGCGAAGGAGACCCCAACGACCACAATGACAAGGTGGGGTCCTTCCGGCCTGTCCTAGCTGCCCTCTGTATTGCCTGATGTTCTGCGGCCTTTTTTTAATTCCTGCCCTCAGGTTTTAGCTGGTTGTTAAACAACCCAGACTGGCAGCCTCTGTGTTCTCAAAGAGCTAAAGATTGTATCGTAGTGTGCATTTTGATAAGACGGTTTTAACATGCTTCAGCGAGCCAGCGCCTGTCAGTCATATATTTATCAGTCAGTTTGTAGCAGCATGAACCGCCTTGCTTGGTGTTTGAAGGGAGTCAGAGGAGCTTTCTCCTGTAAGCTTTCTGACTCTGTGTCAATGGCCTTTACACATCACGCCATAGATCGGCTCCCACAGCAGACGACGGTACGAGTCGGATGAGGACAGTATCAAAAGGGTAAATACCTACACCAGTAGCTAAACGCTGCCCAGTAACCCAGTACAACCTCCCTCATGCTTCCTGTTTGTTTCCTCACTCATCTGGGATACTGGCACCTGTCTGTTGCAATCAGCTCTCACCGTGACCCCACCCTCTATACATGTTACTCCCCCCCACCCCTAATAAAAAACAGTAGCTATGCCAAGCAAGTCCCCTTCCCCCACAAATCACGGCCTACTCCAGTCGGTGAGTGTCTGGTGTGTGTTTGACGTGGTGCAAACCTCAGCTTTGGCTGCCTCTGGCCGGTGGATCTGAATGTTTTTATAAACAACAATTTTTCACAATGGATGCTATAGATGGCGTTCAGGTGAGGATTTTGAGGCTTGATGGTTCACATCTGGAAACCTGGATGCTTTAAGGATTACTTATGAACTTCTTGCATGAAGTTTCCATTCGATTTGTACAGTATTGTGCTCATTTTTAAAATAAGTTTATGGTTTGCTCTTTGTCACACCCATCAGCCACATTAAAAGTCTGCATCTGCTAATCTGAGTGCAGTATTCATATTACACATAATGTTTATAGCAGTATTTCTCTATTTTTACAAAATTTACTACAGCAGCACCATTCTTAGGAAGTACGGCATTTAGTAGTAGTAGGTAATCTTAAATATATAATTTTCCTCATAATGTAAATAAAAATGATTGCTTGCTTGGTGAAACTACTGGTATCAGAATTGTTCATTACACCATGAAGTGGATTGTATGTTTCTAAACAGCTTGATCCATTACCGCTTCGTCCATTACGCCTGGATATTGGTTAGTTTTTTCCAGCCGGGACTTCCTCCTTCTCCTCTCTCAACCTTCCCAATTATCTGTGTACTTTCAATTAACCCTGTTTCTGATCATAACCCAAGACCTTCCACAGGTAACCTAGGACTAAATTTGTACTTACTTTGTCAACAAATATTAACTGCGCATGAAGATCTTGTATAAGAAAAATGCTCAGGCTGGGAAATTGTTGTATTACGTAAAGCCGTGACTGTCTCATCTCATAATACATGTTCAGTTACTTATTTCAGCAATATTTTATTGTCAGGCTTGATTGTAAAATCGTTAATCGATATTTAAGTTAGATATTTACTGGTTTTCATAAATAAACACCACCAGTGATCAGTCTCAGTAGAATAGTGATCCCACTCTTAGGCTGGACTGAGCATCTTTACCCGTGTCCCTGATGGAGGCACAGCCTGACCGTGCTGGTTCCTGGGTACAGAAACACTCAGGCGGCCTGTGCTGCACCATCTGTCTGAGTCCCCCTGCAACTCTCTCTCTCTCAGCTAACGGAGGAGAAGTGGAGCTTCCTGCACACTTCTCGCTCGCACGTGCATCGGCCTTCCTGCGTGGCTGTGGAGGTGGAGAGGCTCAATGCACTGGAGCTGGAGAGGAAGATTGGCAAATCCATCCTGGGGAAGGTGAGTGCAAGTGGATACAGTGCGAGGATGATGATGATTACCATTATTAGCAGTAGTGCTAATGATAATAATAGCAAAAGTAACCTCACCATTAACAATATTTACCATTTTTTAAAAGCATCCCACATAACACAAACACAAATTAGTATAATTTGGTTTTGGAACAGGCCAGCTGCTGTAGACAGTTATCTTGTCATCGTGATAACTCAAAAAGTATTTGATGGATCTTTTTCAAACCGTGCAGATACATTTTATGATTGAAAATCTGGAACTGATCAAATTCTCAGGATTTTATGCTATCAAAATTGAAGCAGTGCAGTGTAGTGATAAAGAGAAGGGCAGTTTCAGACACGTGTTGTTCTTAGCGTGATGAAATAAAAATATTTGACTGACCTTTTTAAAACTGCTGGACACAACTAGATAGTTCCATGTTCCAGTTGGTGTGGATTTCTGTGTCCTTGTATAAAGTGAGTGTGGAACTGCTGTGAGGCACTTGATATGTAACAGCAGGCCTTTCTGATTTTATATTCAGAGCTGTGATCTGTGTGTTTACCTGCTGCATTATGTGTTCTGGTCCATTTTAGATTATTGTTCCATTTATTATTATGCTAATTTTTATGCTACCAGCAAATAATACAATGTTACCCTAAGGCACCAGGATGACACAGGCCTTTCTTTCTTTGTTCCGTGACCCTGCTCTCCACTCAGGTCCACCTGGCCATGGTGCGGTATCATGAGGGAGGCCGCTTCTGTGAGAAGGAAGAGCAGTGGGACCAGGACTCGGCACTGTACCACCTGGAGCGGGCGGCCATGTGTGGCGAGCTGGAGGCCATCGTGGCGCTGGGCCAGAGCTACTTGCAGCTGCCTCACCACGTCCTCCCTGAAGTCACACTGCAGGTTCAATGGCCTGGATATATTTTATATACATTTCTTTTATTTATATATATATATATAGTGTGGTTGTGTGTTTCATTGTACGCGTGTGCACCCTGTGATGGACTCATATCCAGTGTATATCCTGCCTCGTGTGTTAAATTCCAGACTACGTAAGACCCTGTGCTGCATAAGGATGGATGGATGTTTTCGAATGTATCAGTTTCCAGTAGGACCATTGCTAGGATCTTAAGACATCTGAGGCTAAGCCTAGAGACCTAATCTGAGTGAGGGTTCTCAAATTGGAAGCATGGTTGTTAAAATATCTGAGCTAAACAAATCTTTTGGGCCTTGTTTGGATCCCTTTGGGGCTTCAGCCTCAAATGCCCCAGGCTCGTGACGTGTCTGGTTCCCAGAGCGAAGCACGCATTTACATTCACTTGCTTAGCCAATGCTTTTGTGCATCGTGACGTACAATTTAGAAAAAAGGTTGTCAATCAGTCCATAGAGTAATTTGTATTAAGATCCAAGCTTAAAGACCCAACAGTGAAACCCCTATTTTAACCACGGGATTTGAACCAGTGACCTTCTGAGCAAGGGCACAGGGTTCTAACCTGCAGAGCAACATATTGCCCCTGATGAGAGCATGTGGGATGACATCATCGCCGCTTTTCTAAGCCCTGTACATAATGAGCATGTGCTCGCGTGCTCTCTGTAAATGGCAGCTAATCGTACAGTGTGAATGCACAGAAAACAGCCAGCCCGTCTCCATGGTTACGGCCAATTGGGAGCTGTGGGCTGATGGAATTGAATTGAACAAACATGTTTTACTTTGGGGTTTCATGGGGGAAAAAGAGCATAAAATACATATTTACAGAAATTAGTTCTCATTTCTGTAACTTATGCCTCAGCTGAGTGTTACTGTAGTCTTACAAAAAATGTATATTACATAATGGATTAAAATGTCTTCTGTGTATAGAAGTCAATGCCTCTGAATATAGGAATAATCCTCCATGATTTCCTGCTGGGAAGCTCTTTAGGCAGCTAAAAATCTCAGAGAAAATATGGAAATGCACAAAGTGAGAGTTATGTAAAGTCCTTTTTAATTACATTCTTTTCTTAAGGGTCTTTTTTTTTTTTTTTTTTAGCTAAGATAAGGCAAGCGTCTTTATATATTATAAATGTGCTGTGCTGTTTATGCTTCTGAGTTTATCCGGTGTGTGTCTTTGGAAACAGGACAGTAAAGAGAACCGGAAAAAGGGCTTTGAGTTTCTGCTGCAGGCTGCCAAGGCAGGAGATCGGCCCTGCATGATACTGGTGGCCAGAGCATTTGATACAGGGACAAATCTGTCACCTGACAGGTGAGATGGTAAACATGAGGACAATTTCAGTATTAAACCTGTGCATTTAATTATTATGCATTATTGGAACCAGTGAATACTGTGAGGTTTGTAGATAAGTGGTTTTATAATGAAATGTGGTTTAGCGCCCAAAAGGACAATAGCAGTCCTGTTATGTCTCTGGCCACCTGTGTCGAATAATGAGCCTCTTCACCCACCTCGGTGCCCTTCGACCTGGTTGTCTGCAGGATGCAGAACTGGGTGGAGGCCATACACTGGTACAACTGTGCCCTTAACATGATGGACTACGATGAGGGCGGCGAGTTTGATGGCATGCAGGACGAGCCACGCTACCTGCTGCTGGCCAGAGAGGCCGAGATGTACATGAGCGGAGGGTTTGGTCTGGAGCCGGATGCCCAGAGATCAGGTAAGGGACCGTCTGTGGTTTACGGCACAATGGAACTAATGATGCGTTCCCTTATGTCTCTCCAAGTCAAAACTCGGATGAAAACGTCACGAAACGTCATGAAAAACGTCACTTCCCGTCAGAAACACGCCTCTTTTATGACGTTGATGTCGGACAAGATTTTGTTGTCCGAGTTGCCCCTGTGACGTAATTTCAACATGGCGGCTTACACACTCAACAGTAATTCTATTTTATAAATCTTTAAAAATGTTTATTTCGTTAAATGTATTAATAGTTATAAATGTAATTGTACATGCTCTATTTAGTGAATGCCATATCATGACCGTAAACAATATCCTAGCATGCAATATCAGATTTTTACCAGACTTGTTAGGGTCTTTGGTTTGTTTGTAGTTTGCCATTCGAAAAAAGAATATCGCTATGAATGCACTAAAATATTTTATAAAGCTTTTAATGTGGTTTGACTAGTTTGTGTTTCTTGTTTGTTTGTCTCTCGGAAAAATAACCTCACTCCAAATCTGCTAAAATATAAAGCAACAACACAGAGCAGCGTGTTCATGGAGGCAGACATGTTTGTTTCGAGATGTGGTAGCTTGAACGGGAGCTTGTCGGACATGATGTCACTCAACTCGGAATTTCCGAGTTCCAAGAGAAAAACGAACGCACCGTAACAACAGTGACACTTAAAATGTATCTGATGTGCTTAATAGATTTGTTTAGGCAAAGGTATTGAAACCCAACCTATATTCACGGTAAACTGATGAAAATACAGCATTCTCCTGACCAAAACTACCTGTAATGAAAATATTTCTTAATCTGAAAATTTTCAAAAGTGTGCAGGGACAAAATTCCCTTCTTGTAATCCTCATTATTTTGTGACTCGAATTTAGCCACACAAAGTCGTCTCTCTGAGTCTGCCTGGGCTGCAGCTCTCAACGTGCTGCTAAGAAGCAAATATGTAAATTACAGACATGCCCTAAGGTCTCCTTTTTACACTGTGCCCCCCCCCCCTCCCCCAGGGGAT
>JAODJW010000094.1:17280390-17294937 GCA_026777045.1 Hyperopisus bebe
GACCCTAGTGGACAAATTGGGAATAGCAGTTACTTTTGTTGAAAAATTGCAATTAATTTATTCTGTGTAATTTTCGCCCTTTGCAAAATTAATTTCGCGGGCCGTATTTGACCCTTTGGCGGGCCTGTTGTGGCCCGCGGGCTGTATGTTTGACACCTCTGCTCTAGAAGGAATGCCAATCCACACATGGACACAATTCACCTGATCCCATGTTCTTGGGATGGAAGAGAGAGGATGAGCAAACTCCATGAATAGAGCTGGGAATCAAACCCATATTGCTGGAGATGTGAGGCCATGGTAATATCCACTGAGCCTCAACACCAACCCATAAATAGATATCAACTTGTTTTTCTTACATACTGTTTAGGACATTAATAATTTTCCTCACTGATCCTGATTAGTCCACATTCACACCTAGATTTCTGGTCTTGTTGCCACTAAGTGGATGTCAGCAGAGGCTTCCAAAGAGTCCTTCTTGTAGGATGGGTGAGTCCTATGAGAAATGAATGGGAAGGAAAAGTTCATGGTACAGTCATGATGATAAACTACAGTGGGAAATTATTTAATGTCTTTCATAATATATAAACATAATATATTCATAATACCCAAAACATGTATATTTATGGAATCATTTTTGAAAAGGAGACCGAGAACAGAAGAGAATAAAAGGAAGACTTAAGTGGGAGTTGTGCCTATTGGGGAAAACAAATACTGTCAGCAGCCATCCCTCAGTTTTAACTGGACTGAACAAATATTTCAAACGTATGAACTGATCGAGGCACACCCAGTGCAGTAGGTAAGCAGGTGATTCCTTTCCGGTTTAACATTCACTAAACCTTCTCCGCCTAAGCCTACTAAGTCTTTGGAACAGAAAAGCAGATGTCACAATACGATTATAAAACGTAAAATGTTCTAAGACCATCTGCTCTTATGTGAAATGTTTATAAACATAAATTGCATAAAAGCACGTACCGTGGGCTAAGTCAGTCGCCGACCTGTCGATCTTGTCGACCTTCCTAGTCGATTGCGTCGGTAAAATGTACTTCGGTCGGCAAAATATACCTATAAGGACCCCCCCCCCCTCCGTTATAGCATGATTTTCAGTCATTTGCATTTTAATTTTAAGTGGGATACCATTACCAAATTATAACGCTGCTGAGGTGTGGTTTTGATTGCCAGTAGTTGAAAATAAACCAGGTTTATAAGCTGAATTCAGCTTTTGATAAATATTTTATAAGGCACATGATGCTTTTATTATCCGTACTTTTTTGTAGATATTTCCTTGCAAGGCAATTGGCTAAAAGGGGTCTCTGTCCCTTTAAGGAAAGCGGGCGCCCTCTATGGTCCAGTCGCGCCCTCTGCATTGTGGGATCGCGCCTTCCCACGTGTCTCGCTCGGCAGGGGCAGCAATATGGCAGCTACCTGAGATTGGAGGAGCTGTTGAACGACACGCAGGCACACATTTGATACAAAAGTAACACGAGGAGTTTATACACCAGCCACCAAGGGTACCGAAGCAAGGATTCACACAGATCACGCCTGGGTGAGAGTATTTTAAGCATATTGCCTTGTGAGATATATTTCAGTATTCAGAAGAGGCCGGAGAAAATAATTTAGCTAGCTATTTTTTTTTCCAAAGTATTAGTTTTACATTTGGTTTATGATATAATTATAAACTTGCTTGCGCTTGTAAAGGTTCCCCTGCTGCCCGATCCATTTTGACTTATATGTACTAGCTTATTTACTGTCTTAAACCTGAACGACAGTATTGCTGGCTAACCAGGTAACCAGTTCTGACACTGTTGAGGCACTGGCTGATGCATGAATAAACTATAGCTAGATGTAGCTATCTAATGCATTAAATGGATAATGTCGTTTAGATTATTTTATGATCCTTCGTCATGTTAGATAGGAATCAGGCAGACAGTACGGCTGAATGAGTTATTGCATCATTTGCTATTAAACGTCATGTAATTCATTGAATTTGGCACAACTAAACAACTCGTCAACAATAAGCAATGTCACAATAATGACGATATAGTTGGCTATTTTTAGCAAACCTCTGGTCGGTTCATTTGGCTTGTTAGCACACGTGTCAATCAGTGGTTAATAAATACTAGGCCTAGTCACGAAGGAGTTTGGTCTGGTCTCCTTTGCAGGAGGTCCAAATAAATCAACGTGATGTCATTTTGTTAATATCAGTAGGTATGGGCAGTGTGTGCCTCGTGAATGTCGACATGTTCCAATATGATCAAGTCGGGAATCTTTAAGGTCATCGGCGAGCCAACAAAATGTCTTGTCAGCATGACTGGTCCCAGACCAGTAGTTACCTGGATTAACCTTCCGTTGTTAATAACATCCCCCCCCCAACCCAAGTCAGCGGCCTGCAGACAAACCACCCCCAGCTCCCCAGCCGCATTGGCGTGCTGCGGCTGTCAGTTTATGAGTCTCTGATATTTTTTTTGTTCTTATATTCCCCTTCAGGATTGTACAGCAGAAGCCTGACCTTCCTAACAGTTTATCAGAAATCCCCTCAATATGGCCAGTGGGGAAGATGATGACCCAATTATACAAGAAGTAAGCATTTCTGTAATGGCAATATGATGATAACTAATGTTAAAACATCGCAGCTTGCCTGCTTTTCCAGGTTTAATTCTTAATTCATTTTTGTGCTACCGTAGAAGAGCGTCAGTTTTAATGATGTCTGAAAGTTTGGTTATTGTGAATTTTACCATGGGGCAGCCTGTTGTCACAGCCCTGTATGTTGTGTTTTTTTTTAGTTGTTGTTCAACTGATTTAAAAATTTCCTATGTATCAGTAATTGAGAGAATACAGCGTGGGGATAAACCAAGAAGTCAGCACATAGTGAAGCTTCAGTTTAGCATGGTAATTTAATGGTAATGTTTGGCTATCAGATGTCAAGTCTTGTCAAGTTGGTCACTGGGTTTCCAAGCAGGTCAGTGAAATATATCCGAGATATTGCAGCTTCAATTACGAATGTATTCTCTATGGGATCTTCTTCACACAAATACATAGCTATTCTTTCTGTGCATAAAGGTCCGTATTTGACTTTGTCTTTAACTTTAATTTCTTGTGTGCATTGTTGTTGAAACATATATCTTTATTTTATCATTTTAGATCTGTTGATAGCTACAGTAACTGTATCTAATTTGAAGCCATATTGACATGGTTGTGTGATTAGCTTAAAACAATCAGTACATTATAATGCTTTGTATTAAGTACAGTTAATACCTGTAATAATATCTTTTTATATTCTGTCTCCAGTATTAAGCACCTTTTTGGTCTGGGAGTGCTGGTTCCGCCTGAGCACTTTGTTCAGTTTTACTTGGGAAATGACTTCACTGGTACATTAGCTGGGTATTGCTGCTTCTGTTATAGTTTTGCTTTCTGCTTAATTAATTTCGCTGCGCTAAAGGAAATCAGCCACCAAAGAGACAATACAAAACAGTCACAAGTGATTCTGCGTGGTTTCCCTCCAGCTGACTAAAAGCATTTCACTGAAAGTTCAGGGACAAAATTCATTGGTTGAAAGAGTGCTTGATTTTCATACTTTCATACATCTAAAAGTACAGATACCACACCAAAATGTTACTCAAGTAACAGTAATCCAGTAAAATACTACTTGGTTAAAGGAAGACAAAGAGAAATACCTGTAATTAAATAAAGTACTACATTCAAACCTACTACTGTATTGATCTTACAAAAAGCAACACGTCCTTTTAAAATCGCTCGACAGCTTTGAATGTCAGTTACAATGATAAAGAAAACTGAGTCGCATATTTTCTTTCTATTCAGAAAAAGCAGCTGAACTTGCCGAACTTGCTGGCACAGATTAGCAGAATTACTTTTTTTTATTCTGTGGGAAACAAAAGATTGGTCGATGGACCAGATTTTATAGTGAATTATAAACATTTCTCCGGCTGGTATTTTTAAACCTCTTGTAAGCAGGGAGCAAGCCTACAAAAACCCTCATCCCCCACTAAGGGAAATAGTTGATCATCTGATACAGTCAGCACCATTGTTTCAGTAGTAGCTGTAGTGCTGCTAACTTTGAATGTCGATAAAATATCACAGCAATTTCGGTATGTTTACCAATTTATCGTGCACGTCTGCATATCGTTTGTTCCATTTTCATGAAGATGACTAATTAAAATCGCAGATAGAGAGAGAGAGAGAACAAAATATATTTCTCAGGGATCGTGAGAGAAAATAGTGATTTGTATTCTTGTTGGAAAAAATTGTGATTTGAATTTTATCCAGAATCGTGCAGGTGCTCTCTAAATATCGCGCTAGAGAAAAATATAGCGAGCTGGGCACACTTTCGGTTCACATATTGTCAGCAAATGCACCTGCTAACTGGACTCAAAAGAAACCAAACTCAGACCCTCTCTTAAGGTGTGGGGCAGCATCTCTTGAGGTAGTTTGAGTTCGGTTCGATTTTCAAGGGGAGGGGGTCTGAGTTGGCTTGGAGTTTGGAGTGTTCACATATAACTCATTTTGTGTGGGGAAATGCACTGAGTCTACTTAAACTGGCGGAATCGAGCCAATGGTGAACATGCACTTAGGAGGCTTCTAGTCCACTGACTACCTGCTCAGCCGACTGTTTTATCGTCATTGTCAAAGTCTTTGGACCACATTTAACCTTTTATTTTTTGCAGGTTGATGTCTATCTTGCCAAAAGTCTTGCAGGCATGCTGTACCTTTTCCAGGTAATTAATAGTTTTTAGCATTTTACAATCTTGCATGCCTTTTATTGTGGTATTCCGTACGTATTTCAGTAATAGGTAAAATTGTTTTGTCTGAACACGCGTCAAAGCGAATGTTTGATTATTATACGTCTCACTTTGTGGTTCTGTTTGCTTGAGCCGCTTGCATCTTCTGTTTAGATCAGGACTGTGTAGTTTTCCTGTCAAATCAATGTAAATTTACCCACGATGCAACAGAAACAAGTAAGCACTGCAGTGCCTAGTGAGACAGACACACTCAATTTAATGCAGCTAAATAATGTTATAGGATGTGGAGTATAGGATAGAGTATAGGATGCCAGAAAAATGCATGTATCTGTCTGAGTATGAAATTAACCCGCCCCCCTCCTGATTTCTCCCTCCCCTAGTATCCAGTGCGCCCCGCCACCATGACCTACGATGACACCCCCCACTTGTCTGCCAAGATCAAGCCAAAGCAGCAGAAGGTATGGTGGTTTCATGATGTTTTATCGTCCATGTTCAAACAATAGTATAGGAATGCCTAGTCTATCGGACACAGCACAGAATAATTAGGCCTATATAAATAAAGAACGGATTCACAATAAGTGGTTCAGTGGAACCGTGAAGATGGGTGGGTTGTACCGCTCCCGTATGTAATCATACAGAATCTCTAATGTTCATCTGAGAAGCGCTTTTACATCAGTGTTTAGCATGGAGCGTAATATACCTGATGACTCATCACAAACTGTAATGCAAAATGCAGCCGTCACACTTTCCATCCATTTTCCCATATCGGTTTGCCTTTTTAATGATAGTCGTTAGTAACTGACCGCTATACCTGTAGCAGTTAAATGGCCTAGCGGGGCCTCGCTCAGTTCATTGTTTAGATGTGTGACACCCATATTTTTAGGGAAGCAAAATTGTTTAAATAAACGGGAATGCTACTTAGGGGGAGAGATGCGTCCCTCAGACCGGCTGGTGAAGATGAAATGTCTCTGCATGGCTTTTGCAGGTGGAGCTGGAGATGACAATCGACACCATGAGTCCAAATTACTGCCGCAGCAAAGGGGAGCAGATCGCTCTCAACGTGGACGGCACTACCTCCGAAGACTCCAACACCTACTCCATGTGCGTCCTGTGCTCGTCTGCGGGACCGTTTCCTCTTTCGCGTTGTCACTCAGACAGGCTGTTTTCTGGAGCCATGGAGATGGATAAGCTGCATTACCTCCCTTATGGTTTGGCGCCACCTCACTTTCCCTCTTTCCCTAATGTCATGTCGCAGGAAGATGATGGACAAGCAGACCTTCTCCTCCATCCAGGCCACTACCAACACCTCACGTTACGCTGCGGCCGTCTTCCGTAAAGGTGGGTGCTGGGAGGGACAGGGAGTTTGAGTCATGCTGATTAGCCATAGCGAGCTTCATACCGTATAATCGATATTACACATTATACCGAGTGCACTGTCTCCTCCGTTTATGCGCCTAAGCAGTTTCGGTATGTGAAACGCGTCACCTGGTATCTGCTGCGTGTCCAGTTCGCAAGAATGTACCCCTCACTGCCAATTCATACTTCACTTTTCTTCGTGATGTTCTATTACTATGAGCGCTATTCTATTGAGTATGAAGTATACTGATAGTGATACTCATGTCATACCATAGGCAGTAAACCAGGGGTGGCCAATCTTATCTAAGCACTAAGCTCTAACCCTGACCCCCCCCACCTGTCCCGTGCTGTGCTGCCCCCAGGGGAGCTTCACCTCACCCCCTTGCAGGGGATCCTCCAGATGCGGCCCAGCTTCTCCTACGTGGACAAAGCAGACACCAAGCACCGCGAGAGGGAGGCTGCCAATGAAGGTGCGGGGGGGCTGGGGATAGCGCCACTATTTAACCAGCGTTTAGCACACGGCTCGCTGAATCGGTGTGACCCAATCCAGTCCTCTGCGACTGGGAGACACTGCTGTGGCTTCATACGCCATGAAACTTCTGCCACTAGCCTGCTCTCTCAAGACCACGGGTGGGGAACCTGATCCATGGAGAGCCGGCGATCCCAAAAACCTGCACCGGCTCTCCATGGATCAGGTTCCCTACCCCTGATCTAGACTGAGGTACAGAGTCCACTTCGCTCAGATGACCTCACCGTTCTGCTGTTATGTTTCATGCCTACAGTTGCTAGGTAATAATTTCATGCCTAAAGGCACATGTCACTTTATACCAGTCTTTAGATTTTGTATATGTAGAGTATATATTTAATTGTCATTCTATTTATATTAATACTTAAGCTAATGTCCACCTTTCATATCATTGACATACTGATGTTTCATTCATTCACACATATTAATTTGTCTATTTCCACTGAAAGTATGACTCAGGGCTGCTAGTTGCATTTTATTGTTTCTGTTGTGTGCAGCGACAATAAAGGCATGTTATTCCATCCCGTTCTGTTCTTTGAGGTTAAGGAGTCTGACTGTAGATGTTCTGTCCAGGTGGAGACTCCTCCCAGGATGAGGCTGAGGAAGACGTCAAGCAGATCACGGTGAGTCCCCCCAAGTGGCTGAACGTGCCCAGACCGCTGGTCACGGGGGCTCCTTGGAGCCCAAACGCTCACCATCCCCGCATCCGCGCAGGTGCGGTTCTCGCGGCCGGAGTCGGAGCAAGCGCGTCAGCGGCGCATTCAGTCGTACGAGTTTCTGCAGAAGAAGCAGGCAGAGGAACCGTGGGTGCATCTGCACTACTATGGTATCAAGGTGGGTGTGATGGTCCAGGAGGCTCCATGGGGGTGTGTGCAGTGCATTGTGGGTAGAGCCCGCCGTGGACTTGGGGACAGCCATGGCGATCACTCGGAGTAGATTCTTCTTCTTCACGTGCGTCGTTCCGCTGTCCTTATCTCTAACAGGATGGGCGCTCGGAGCACGAGCGGCAGTACCTGTTCTGCCAGTCGACGGGCATGTCCGAGAACACGGAGCTGGTGAAGACTCGCGGGTGGGTGTGGCTCCGGGGACGAATCGCTGCTCGTTTGTCGTCGTCGCCGTTGCCTGGAGCTCCGAATCTGAAATCGCTCTAGCTGCTGGGCAGCAGTGGGTCTGTAACGTGGCAGTAGCCTCCCCAGGGTGACCCCCCCCGCCCCACTCCGTCTATGGGAGCTTTGTCACACCACGGCAGAGAAGGCCCCATTTGTTACATTTCATCCTTCTTCGCAGTTGTTGATCGTAATTATTTGGCCCTGCTGTGAACTTTGCGTTTCTGTTTGTGTTTCTCTAACTTAAACTGTTAAACTGTTGAACTCCATTGTGAGATGATTTCTTTATATGAACTTTTTTTTTTTTTTATCATCAGCGAGTACCTGTCCATGCTGATGCCCCCTGTCACAGAAGAGAAGATGTAAGTATCCAGTAAACATGTCTCCCCGGAAAGAGATGCCTCTGTTGGACAGGGTGTGACTGGGAGAGAGCTGACCCGTCTCTTGTTTTCAGCGTAAGGCCGGTGGGGCCCAGTAACGTGCTGTCCATGGCCCAGCTGAGGACACTGCCCCTCGGCGATCAAGTGAAAACTCTGATGAAGAACGGTGAGAGGCGCCCCCACCTGGCAGGCGGGCTCATCTGCAGCTCTGACCCTCTTGGGTCAAGTCTAAACCCACCACTGTTGGTTCCCCCAACCCAGTGAAGGTGATGCCGTTCGCCAACCTGATGGGCTTGTTGAGCCAGGGCACGGATTCAACGGCGGTACTGCGGTGCATCCAGCAGGTGGCGATGCTCGTGCAGGGCAACTGGGTCGTCAAGAGGTAAGCAAGCTTGACGGGGCTTGTGCAATGACCCCCTGTGCCTCTGGGCCTCGGGATAGACGCAGGCTTCTTGGCGAAGGCTCTCCCAGGCTTATTCTGGATGATTAGCTATATTTTTGTTTTCAGATTGATCTTGTTTGTGGCTTAACCCTTAATCCCCTCTTGCTCTGTAATGACTGACCTGTGTGTGGCTGCCCTGTTTTCAGCGACGTACTCTACCCCAAGGACAGCTGCAGTCCGCACAGCGGCGTTCCCGCGGAGGTGCTCTGCCGTGGCAGGGACTACGTGGTGAGCCTCTTATGGGGGGCAGGGGGGTGTGGATTTTAGGCAGATGTCATTGAACAGGTGCTGGGAACATCCATGCCAAGCAGGGGGGGTAATATTATGGTGGCGGATTTTGCACTGTGAAATGAAAGCAGTTAATTATAACATTGGTGACTATGAATAGATGTTTGTTCTGGTACTTAGTAACTGTGTATCTTTTTAGTTGTGGAGATTTACCCAAGAGCGCTCAGTAATGCGGAAAGAGGTTGCAGCCATCATCAAGGTGGGTTATCACTTTTGTTGTTGCAGTTAATCACTTTAGCACTAGGTGTCACTAAAGGACCATCTACCGCGTGAACGTCAACCTTCTGTTTGAGTGCTCATATTGTGAAGTGGAAGGCTGGTCTTTTTCATATGTTTAAAATGGGTGCATTGTGTACTCTTGGGTACTTGATGAAACGTCCTGGGGCCTTATGGTGCGTCTTCCTTCCGTCCACAGAGATTGAGATGACCCAGTAAAAAGTGGCTAAATGTGACTGTACTGTTCAGCCTTTGTCTCACTCATCCTGTCCTGTCTGTGCTTACAGCTTCCTCCAGAAGATGTGAAGGACTTTCTGGAGCAGATGTCTGTTGCTCGGGTGAACCGTGGCTGGGAATTCATTCTCCCGACCGACACGGAGTTTGTGAAGAAGCACCCAGACGTGGCTCAGAGGCAGTATATGCTGTGGCTCGGCATCCAGACCAAGTATGATGATGGTGGTGGTGTTGGTCTCTGTCTACACTAGGCGATTTTCTACGACAGTGCTTTTCAGTGTGGAAACCATCTAGTTCTGCATGTGAAGTCTGGACAGTCATCACTCAGTGCCTGTTAACATTTAACCTAGAATGATTTGCGCTAATGCAGGTTTGGTTAAAGTATACACTAATGGTAATATGGTGGATAGACAGCTGGTTTCTAAATGGGTTGTGTTTTTACAGGTTGGAAAAAGTGTTCAATCTCTCAAAGGAAGATATGATGATAAAAAAGGTTGATCCTCCAACTGGTAAGTTTGTCTAAATATGTATTTATTCTCCGTATCTCTGTGCTCATCAAACAAGCTTTTTTTGTCAGTTGAATCTATAGCTCAGCTAGTGAGCAAACTGGTTAAGGAGGCCACTTATTTTGAGATTCATAACAATTGTTAATTATTTAGGAGGAACCAAATAAGCAGCCATGTATTCTTGATGAGGTTAATATCGTAACCGTGGAGCCTGTTGGATGCTTCTGCGTCTTTACGTAAAGGGTCCTTGTATCACAGCGGTGCATGTGACTGGAGATCAGCGGATCAAGGCTGCCCGCAATCGTGCCCTGGAGTGCCAGGCCTCGCTGCAGAAGGAACACGCGCAGCGGATGCGGGGGGCCGGCCTGCGGGTCAAGGAGGAACCTGTGAGCGACGGCGAGGAACCCATGGACACCTCCTTACCCAACGGCTCGCTTAACGGGCACCCGGATGACGACGACGGGCCCCCTGCGGACACCCTTAACGGGCATAGCGTCCACACGCCTAGCCAAGAGCTTCAGGACTTTGTGGAAGCCACCTTCCGGAAGCACTTTGTGCTGACGCTGAGCGAACTGAAGAGGCTCTTCAACCTGCACCTGGCCAGTCTGCCCCCCGGGCACAGCCTGTTCGGGGGCATCTCGGACCGCCTGCTGCAGGACGCCATCCTCCTGTGCCGCTGCCGTCAGATCCTGGTGCCTGTGAGTAGCGAGGACAGACGCCGCCCTGGGCCAGCGGCCACGGCTCCGCTTGACCTTTACGCCGAAAGCGGGCTCACGCCCACACCGTTACGGGCCACAGTCCGCTGGAAATCCAGGCTGTCAGAGGTCATGGTGGCCGGCCCCTGCTGCGCCCCAACACGCGCTGATGTTTTTGTTCATCCACGCTACATTTTAGAAGGAACGGTTTTAGTAAACAGTCTATGACTATGTGGTGACAAAAAAGGTGTCTTTCACCGGTCTGGTATTTTAGCGCTTTTCTACGTTTGTTCCGTTGAATTTCATTGTTGATTTAAATGGTATAGATAGCCTCAAAGTCAGTAATGGTACAAGGCATAAATAGTCATAAATGGAACATTTATCAGGCTTGATTAGTAGTCGTATTCAGTGTGACTACCTCCAGTCTGTACCACCAAGGTGAAACCTCACAGAATTGACTGAAAGGGGTTCAGAGCTATTTAAGGCTCTGTGAACCAGCAAAACCATCGGATAAATATTGCTGCATGGGGTCATTTTGTTCTGTGATGCCAAAAGCTAAAGGTTCTCCAGGAGGTCCCGAGGAACCATAGAATAACACACAGGACAAACCATTTCCCCGCTAAGACCGACTCCAGTGCTGGTCTTTGCTGTGCCCTGACACCCCTGTTAGATGTTCTTTGGACAGCTGAGTGAACTATGTTCTACTCAGTGATTCAGAACTTAAACACAAGATTGCAAGTCATTCAGGCTGAAATAATTTGGTGAAACAATGTTCAAAAAGAAAAAAGTGGAGAGAGATCAGTTAGTTTTTTTTTCTTTTCCTGGGTATATATTGTTAAAATGATGCAGGCATTTAGAAAAGCAGCCTAAGGAAATGCTTCTTTGTGGGGTATATAGTAGCTTTGTTGTCATTTTTCTTAGCAGATTCTCCTCAGTCGCCCATGAGCCATTGTGATTTTAACATTTTCATTTTCCTCGTATGCGCACAAGGATTTAAAGGATGAGGTATTTTATTTTGTGTAATCTCTAATTCTGCACGGTGAGGTTGTGTGTAAATGCACAAAGGCAGTAATGCCTCCTATTCAGAGGGCTTTCCTCGGTGCTTGCTGTGACACTTGTGAGAACTGCGGTCTTGGCCTTTCATAGCGGTGTGCGTTTCTCCCGAGGGAGGACGGGTCGGAACCCGTGGCCGGCGCACAGGAGCTGCCTCTGGAGGCGTCCCGCTTGGGCGGCCTGGCATTCTCAGGTTCCCCCTGTGTCACCCTCCCTCTCCCGTACCCAGGCGATATAAGCTCTCCTGCCAGAACGGAAATGGCCACTGAAGAGGGGCTCGTCCCGGTAAAGAAAGTCGGGCTCTTTTTTACCTCCAGGTACATAAATACCTGGAAGAAACCAAAGGCGACAGGTTCAGTGTGATCTGCTGGAATTTATGTGCTGTGTCTGCTGGCCTCATATTTCCTCACAGAATGCCACACATGTTCCGTTAAGCAGATTGTGTGTCAAAGTCCCTGGTCCTTCCCTGCTTTTTTTTTTTTTTTCTTTTTCAAATCCAGAGATCTAATCTCTTCTCAGTTACGGACAGGAATGTCTGAAATTTTGCCTCCTCATTTCTGATCTCCTCCTTTGTGTTGTAACACTAGACCGTTTGTCCTGCTCTGGTTATTTTGTCGTCGTCTTGGGAGATTCAGTCAGACTTCTTTTTTTTTTTTTCTTCAGCATGACTGTCCTATGACTAGATCTAAACGGTTCTGAAAGATCCATCTGGTACCATCCGATTTTCCCTTTACAGGTTCTCAAGCTAATAGGTCCACTTATTGTAGGACATCTTAGCATTTAGGTTGGAAAACAATTTGAGTTTTGGGCCTAAAAGTTGTAAACTGTATGTAATGAAGTATGACAGACCTTGCATAGTTTATATTTTGTTACAGGAACTCAGCTTCTACTAATCTGAATATTTATCTTGGTTTTCAGTGCAGTAGTGAATTACAGAACTTCCTCTTTTCTGTTGTTGGTTCAGTGTGAGTCAGTGTGCCGTATTGATCCATGCAGAGATGAAGCAGCTTCGCATTGCATCAAGTGCACTTGTTGATGATGTACCAGTGAGCATGAAACATAGCAGATGCTTTCATCACTCATACCATCCCTGGGATTATTGCCGTGTCCCTGTATGGTGTTTGTCTTGTGTGCGACCTCTTCCCTGTGATGTTGGGCAGGATGGCGTCCCTTTTAAAGCGCAGCTTGGTGTGTAAGTTTCGCGTTGATATTTACGGCTGAAGTCCGTGCTGCAGAATGCCGCTCCGGGCCTGTCGCCGCAGCCGGGACGCCGGTCTGGGTGTGGCGTTGTTTCCGCGCTCCCTCCCATGCAGAGTAACTGAACCCAGTGACATTTGGGATCTCTGACAGAGGAAGTGCTGTCCAGAAAAGGACCAGAAGGGCGTCGGCTTTGTACCGTTCTTTAGTCGGGCGGAAGCCGCTAACGGCCTCGGGACCGTAGGGGAACAGGATGCTCGTGAGGATTATACCTCCTTTCCGGTGCTTCCGATTCTTCTGGTGCTTCCTTAAGTCTTTTGAGATGGTGGTGGATTGTTTCTAGAACCCCAACGTTTCCATCTGCGTATTTGGAGTGAATTTCTGATTGTCTTATTGCATTAGATTCAGAGCAGTCTGGTCAAACGGTACCTTACAGCTACTGCAATCTTTACCTCGCCTTTTTAGCCAGAGTGACCATCAGACAAGGCAGGTCTAATTTTACCGGACATGAAATTGATTTTCCTGCTCGATTTACAAGTATCTAGTGCCAGTTAGCATCCGGACTCAAACATTTCCTGTGTACGCTGTTGCTCCTCTCTTGGAGAACGCAGGTCTTCCAGCACAAACGCGTCTACAGAACAGCTACGTGACATTCTCTCATGGCTGATATCTCATCCGGATGTTCCCCCGATGTGATTTTCCATGAATGAAGGACAAGCTCATGCTTTGGGGTTCAATACTGTTTGTAACCTGGTTTGTAACCCAGTTTGCAGCATTTTTGAAGAACTTGGTCTTTTGCTTGGTGAGGGTGACTTCAGTGGTTCCCTTCTAGCATGGCGAACGGCAGCAAACGTGACCTAAATTTCCGTCAATGCCATTCGCTTTACAAAGGCAAGACAGAATTTCGGCTTGTAGCCTTCGCTGAGGCGGCTGCCCCCACTGTACACAGGCTCCTGTTCAGGTTTATCTTATAAGCCCTTCTAAAGTGGGTCGGTGGATTACAGAGTCTAGGGGGAGTGAGAGGAAGGTACGAGATGCAGAGCTGCTATTAACAGTAAGGAGGACAGCACATAGTACTGGTTACACCGGGTCTAAGCGTGGCACGCTGCGGGTATTAACGCCATGGCGGTTATTTTGGCAACCTCAAGAATGCAGAACCATGTGAACCTAAATATTTATTTCTATGAGGGAAAATTTAGTCATTCATTTCTGTAAATATGCTGGTTGACAGATATCGCATGTATATTTTCTCTTTGGATAACATAAAACACCTATGACGGTATTAATACTGGCTGTGGGTCAGCCGTGGGTGACCTGCTCTTCACTCAGTACTATTTGCCTGGGTTGTCGTCATGCACCCAATGCACTTTTTTTATACAGTTAGATTTAAGATTTCACTGTTGTGATCCTCCTAGATCCAAGGGTTTTATTTGTCCCATGTAAAGCATGCAGCCAGACTGTAACCTGCAGTGAAATGTTAGGCGGTGAGTGCAATAATAAATGGTGAAAGCAGAAAGATGTTTAAAGTATCAATATGATAACAGACATAAAACAATAAAGCTTATACTGAAACAAATAAATGAGATCATAGTGAGGGCAGCCAGGATACAATAAATAGATAAAAAATAATCAGTTTTTTTTCTTTTAAAGGCCCAGACACAGATGTGTTGTGCCAGCAGGCACCTATCAAAACACGTAGATGTGCAATAGCTTTTAGTCCTGGGGCCTCATTTATAAAGACTTGCGTAGAAACCATCCTTGATTTTATCTAAGAACTTTTCTGATTTGATCGTA
>JAODJW010000094.1:17307203-17321212 GCA_026777045.1 Hyperopisus bebe
AGATGTCTTATTTCCTCCAAAGACAAATAACCTAAATTGAAGGACACTTTTTTCCTTGGGTCTCAGGAGGATATACACCTCCACACCTTTCACTGTTTTGTTTTTTTGCATTTATTGTATAATCTAGCTTGGCACATTTTATGTTAATGCGCCAACTAATATTTTAAAGAATTGTAAGTATTTGTATGGAGAATTTAAATATAACCGACATATTAAATTAAATCTTAAATGTTAGAGTATAAATAGTTTAATTTTAAAATGCCCCTAACAAAATAACGTCTATTTAAATATTTTATATTAGACTGGATACAAAAGTGGCCTCTAGTGGATAGAAATGTATACTACATTACACTATAAATATATTATCTAAACCAGCCGACTCTCACCCCATGGGTCGCGACCCAAAGCATTTTAAAACCAGCAAGCTCCTATGCTGATCCACGATCAGATTTCCCAGGCCCATTCCTGGAAATAATCCGTATAAACGGGTCTTGGGTCTGCAACTGCTTAACGCAAAACTAGTGAACACTCACCCAAATCCAAGAAGCCAAACCGCAGATGCTTAATTTAAAATTCACTGGCACATCCAATCAGGTTTGTGCGATAGATATTGATTGGCGTAAATTGCATGACGAGTTTTATTATTATTATTATTATTATTATTATTATTATTATTATTATTATTATTATTAAAACTAGCGTCGTTGTTAAATGGAATACAACTTTTGCGAGGGAAGGAGTAGGTCAGAACATCTGCTCAAAAAAAAAAAAAAAACACGGCACACATTTTCAATGTCCAAAGCCGATGCCTGAAATATAAAACAGAACAATCATAAGAGCTGCTTATTGCATTAACTGAATATTAAAGAATCCATACATGTTACCTGAAGGCTTTAAGTACAGTTCCAAGTTTTAAGAGGGAAAATAATATAAAGTAATTAAAAGACTTAATGCCATGCATGTAGATGAATGTTTTGTTTCTTGTACAAAACATTAGCAGCAAAGGAAGGTAAACAGTGCATGATTGTCAAACTGAAAAATGTCGCGAGTCATACAGATCATAGTCATCACTCAGTTGGGCTTTTAATTAGAAATGTCATTATTTATAGTACAAATTCATGCTAATTGCTTCCCATTTAAGCTAAATCTAAGAAATTTCCTACTGTTACCAGACCTAAAAAAGAAGACCCCATATGGCTCTATTGACATTTTTGCTGCAGG
The DNA here is from genome assembly GCA_026777045.1 of Hyperopisus bebe. Classification (NCBI taxonomy): domain Eukaryota; kingdom Metazoa; phylum Chordata; class Actinopteri; order Osteoglossiformes; family Mormyridae; genus Hyperopisus; species Hyperopisus bebe. The sequence goes on from JAODJW010000094.1 coordinate 17,308,425, forward strand.
GGAGGTAGGAGGTGTCCCCTATATAATGAAGTACGCTGAAGTGTAGTGATCGGTATTGGCATACATATATTACTTTTAGTTGCACGTTGCACTTCCCCCAATAATGGTTTAAAATGCGCGAATCTGCCATATTCCAGACAAACGGATTTCAACAGTGGATATATTTATGGGATGGGCACGCGCCGCGGGACATATTTTAGTGTGGCACAGGAAGAAAACGTGACTGAGGAAGCGCGGCCCCGACCGGCTTTGGGAGAGGCTTGAGTTAACACGTTGCTTTAAGCATTAGCAAAACAAACTTCGAAAAGCGATGTTGTTTTCCGTAGAATCTCATCACACCCACGGGTATGTCTGCTGTTGTTATTTAGCCAAAGCCATCGGCGTGTATCCATTCAACTGGACACTGTTCTCTTTATAATGTGCGATGCAGCCGGTTCCTGGCTGCGTCTGGGCTGGGACGTGTACGTCCTAACGTGAAATGTGTCACTCACAGATGAGGTCCCTGGTCTTCGTGGCGTGGATCGTAGTCTACGTTTCCTCACTACTTACGATCCGACGGATGTGGACGGGCAAATACGTGCGGAGTCCGCTGGCCCGGACGCTGATCTTCAGCATGGTGAAAGAAGGAGAGAGCGCAGCACCGGAGGTATGTCACTGGAGGACGATTAACATCCATTCGTCCGTATTCCGGCTGCTTATCCTGCTCAGGGCTGCCTGGGTCAGAGTCAGGTCCTGGCAGCAGAGGGCACAAGGCAGCCAGTCTTACCCTGTAGTTTATATGTATCTATATAAGTTGGAATTTTTTAAAAGCTCTGGCGGCTGTTTTGGGTTATTTTTAGGGGCAGTACGTTGTTTTATGCCCTCAAGCATATCATTTCTAGAGCTTGACAATCAATTAAATAATTGTCCTTGATTATAGGCAAACTTGTCCTTCCTCTAGCTACAGGATAGTGGCTTAAGTAAGGCACGAAGCACCCCTCCCTTCCCGGCCGCCCCCGCCCCGATCTGCTCCCAATCGTGCAAGTAGCCAGGACGTAAAATAATTTAAAAAACGAGTTTGAAATCTCAGCCCCTCCCCCCCCCCACGCTACAAAAAAATGTTCCTATCCCAAAATGGTTGGTGAAATCTACTAAGGGGGACTCCTACCCCAGTTGGTGAAAGGCTAAGGGAACCCCCCCCCCCTTCTCACCATGTTCTTCAATGTTTTGTTCAGATGTGAGGGGGGGCTGGCAGGGAACACAAAAAAGTGGACTTTCTGGGGGGTCCCCGGGGACTGGGTTGAGAAACACGGATATAGGTGAATTTGAAAAAGTAAGGAGTAATTCGGATGAATTCTTCTTGCTCCTTTTGAAGATTCCACGAGCAGCAGAGGCTGTGAAGTACTGTAAGTGTGGTGTTTCCAGGTGGCCACACTGATGTTGCTGTGTGGTGGTGTTTCAGTGGTACCGCTGCTGTCCGGACATCCTGGGCGAGTCCCTGCGGCCGTTGTTTGTCCAGAGCCACCTGGACCCAGACACCCAGGCTTTCCTGAAGTGTAGCGAGGAAAAGTCTGGCTGGCTCTTCACACAGCTCTATCACTCCTTTTTCTCCACTATCTTCAGCCCCATCGTCTCCCGCACTTCCATAAACGGGTAACCCTCCTTGTCTTTTAAGACTTTAGCACAGTGTTTTGCAATCCAGCCCTCAGGGATACACATTTTTGCTCCCTGCCAGACAGTCCACATTTTTGCTCCCTCCCAGCTCCCGGTAGGAGGGAGGGAGCAAAAACATGGACTGTCTGTGGGTCCCCAAGCCCCGGATTGGGAATCCCTGCATTAGCAGCCTCTCTCGGCATGTGTTTTCTCATTATGCCCTGGTTCTTTCTAAACCTCAGTAACTGACATCCCACAGTCAAACTTGTGTTTCCTCTCATGCATTCGCTCTCCATTGGACTTGCAGGTTCCTGGGCAGGGGCTCCATGTTCGTCTTCTCCGGTGACCAGTTCCGCAGGCTCCTCCAGATTAGCTCGGACTGGCGGGGCAACAGGCTTCTGGACCTGGGCGCCGGGGATGGGGGTGTCACTGATGTCATGGCCAAACACTTCCAGGAGGTCTACACCACAGAAGTGTCTGCCCCTATGAGGTGGCAGCTGCAGAAAAAGAACTATACGTAAGTCAGTGCGGCGTGGTGGGGGTGTGAGGCTTGTAGGCTGCAGTCTCTCTATAACTTTCATTCTGAACCGTTTAATGTTTCAGACCCACAACCATTACTTTCACATGTTGTCCCTGTAGGTTTCAGTAGGAAAGTGATGTCATGGAAAGCAGGTGCTCCATTAATTAAGGTTCATTTCTATATGTATAAGATATTAGGGAATTAAGCATGTCCCAATCCACTTTTTTGGTATTCCGATCTGATCCATTTCATTTTTTTATTTGCCAATTTTGAGTCTGATCTTTTAATAGATATTTAAATAAACATATAGATACAGTATGCATTGGTTCATCGTTTTGTCCGAATAAGCCCCACGGTAATTCTTCATTATGCTGTTTCTTCAAGTGCCACGTTAGATTTGTTGTTTTAAATAATGCTCTCTTGCTGCTATCTCTCGAGAGGATGGCATCGCAGGCTTTGCAGGTAACTGTCGGGCTACTTGAGTTTCCAATTTAAAGAGTTTCCGTACTGCTTACATCTCGGTATTTTGTAGTTCAAAGCCATTCGCATCAGGCTTACTGCAGCGTATGACAGAATCTTACAATCTGCACAGTGTGCGAAATTGGGCGGACTCAGGAAATGAAATAGATCAGGCTTTGGATTACCGATCAATTAAAAAAATCTTTGATATCGGCTTGGAACATCACCGCTACAAATGATACCAAAATCATGTGACAATCAGGGGGCTGTTGTCCAATGAATAATGTTTCGTGTTTAATCCCCCTTCAGGAGGGTGATAGCTGCTTGTAATGCAGTGTTTTTTTTTCACCTTCCACTCTTCACAGCTGTTTGACTAAAATTATTAGTGTTAGTATGACTAACCTAGAATAGACTAGGTACTTCTGCAAAAGTTTGAAGACCTGTCCTGAATCACATATTTTGAGTGAATTGAAATGTTTTGCATCTGTGTTACAGTTGTTTTAAACCAGTTGTGCTGACCGTCTGTCCTCTGTCTTTGTCAGGGTTCTGGGCATCGACGAGTGGCATTCAGTGGGCTTCCAGTACGATGTGATTAGCTGTCTGAATCTCTTGGACCGCTGTGACCATCCTCTTGCTCTGCTCAGGGACATCAAGCGCTCCCTGGTTCCAGGGACAGGGAGGCTGGTTCTCGCTGTGGTGCTGCCTTTCCAGCCTTACGTGGAAATCGGTAAGGTGACAGATTGTTTTGGGCCTGTCAAGATCCAGGTGAAAATGGAAGTTCCAAACTGCGTCTAAGCTGTGAAGTTTAATTCGTATGCTCTAGACTTATACTTTCGCTCCGTACCCTGAAGAAGACATGCTTGTACATGACGTGGCTGCTTTTGGTTTTTTGATGATATCCATGTTGCTGGAATTGCACTTTTTTCCTCTTTCAGGTGGCAAGTGGGAGCGGCCGGAAGAACACTTGAAAGTCGGTGGAAAGGTGTGGGAGGAGCAGGTCACTCACCTGTCCAATGATGTGTTCAGGGGGGCGGGGTTTGAGGTGGAGGCAGTGACACGACTGCCCTACCTCTGTGAGGGGGACCTGTATAAAGACTTTTATGTCCTGGATGATGCAGTGTTTGTTCTCAGGCCAGTAGAATGAAGTTATGCTTCCCATCTACCTCATGGGTCATATCATTGGCCATTAAAGACCTGCAGTTCTGTTTGCTGCCTCTGTGATATCACTTTTGAACATAGACTATATTCTTTCTCATGTATATTTTTAGGAAATTTTGTATTTTTTTTTTAAATAAATACCGAGACTGCCATTTAGTGATTTTATAGAAAAAAACACATTTGAAGTCACAAAATTTTTAGTTATTTTTTTTTTTTTGTTTTTTAGTAAGGGAAGGAAATTCTTAATTATAGACTGAGATTATGTTTAGATTTACATTATAGCTTACTTGTGGTTGTAATTAATCTATAGATGGGAGCAGCTTAATTGAAGGTTTTCCAGAAGCACCTCATTGTTATGAACCACTTCATTCAGTGTTGGCTGATTTTATATATATATATGATCTGAAAGGCATCATTGTGATGTGTGGCCTTGTTGCCAGTAGGAGTGGGAGGAGTGTGTGAACATCCCATAATGCAGGCTGCCTTGTTTAATCAACTGAAATATGGGTTTAAAAGCCTCAGTAATAGCAAAATTTTTCTGGGAATTTCTTTAGGAATTAAAAAAAATCAGTTCTATTTTATTTATGTTTATTTATGTCTTTGGCAAATGCTGGTACTTGTATTCTATATTGCACATGTATTGACCATTCACCATATTGTCTGATTTTTATTTTTTAACTCTCGTTGGAATAATCCCATGATACTCAGATTAATTTGTATTTATACTGTGATTTACAACTGGATGCAATAAATACTGTAATTGCAACATTTTTGGGCAATTTCCTTTTTGTTAAATGTTGTGTGAGTTTATTGGTAAAACAAGACATATTACAATGTACAGATTCTCAGTACACAGATGGGGAAAAAGTCAATCTCAAAAATTTCACTGATCTTCCTGGATCTCAAATTGAGATTTTGGAAGTAGTTTCCCCAGTAGGTCCACTACTGATTGCGTGTACATTAATGATGTCCCCACAATGCTCTTCTTGATAAATGGTTGGAAGTTGGATGGATCTACTTGTGTGCTACTCATAGAACATGGCATCAGACCAAAATTAAAACTGATATTGCTAGTGGCATGCCCACGGGGGCGAGGACGGACAGGTGCAACACCTCAGCGGCTGATTAATTCCCCTTTGAAGGAAGGAAGTCACCCAAAGGCAAACTGCGAAGTACCGAGCATTTCTCTGTCTTCCGTCTCCCTTTTCTCCCGCTCCTTGCCAGTTTGCCCTTTGTGAGATCCTTACCTTTTGTACCTTCCCTCCTCAGTCCAGCTCCTGTTCCTGACCTACCTGTCCTGCTGAGTCTGGCTCCTCCTGCCCGCTTGTTCCCACGTCCTGTGTTTGGCCGTCGGATGGACCTTTTGGCTATCGACCCACGCTCACGGATTACGACCGCGATTACCGCTTGCTGTTTCTGGACCAGTCTGCCTGATCGCCACCCCGGAAGAGGCTCCCCTACCTCCCACAGCCGCTCCGGTTACCCGGGCGGTTGTTCTCTCCCTTCCTCGCTCCGCGGGGCTGATGATTGCCTGTATTCTCCTGCCTTCTGCTTTATTAAAGCCCTGCTTTCCCCGCATTACTGGATCCGTGTCTCCCTTCTTAGCCCAGTGTGACAGCTAGATGGAATTCAGTTCCTTTCTTAGATCCGGAATCAAGAATAGCATCAGTAAAAATATATTACCTAGGCTCCTTTATCCTTTCCAGACACTTCCAGTATAAATTCCTGAAAAGCAATTTTCTGAATGGGACAAAATTATCTCTAGATATTTATGGCAAGGTAAAAAACTGAGGATACAGTATAAAACACTTAAATTGGGGAAAAACAAGGGAGGAATGGCTCTCCCGTCTGAGAGATTACTATGTTGCGGCCCAGAGAGCGCTTGTATGTTGGTGCAATGGAAATTACTGAGCAAGCTGGAAAGACATTGGATCCTCATTGTCGGGATGTTCCAGTTCAAGCAATGATAGCTGACAAGAAATTACGAAGTCGACTCTTACATAGGGATAACTCATGGATTGGCTTACCTCTAAAGATATGGGATGGGGTTGTTAAATATAATTTAAGTATCCCGTAAAGACCCTGAAATGGTGCTCCTTTGACATGAAGTTTATTTCCAATACTTTAGACAATAGATTTAAGTTATGGACTGAAAAAGGGATTTCTGCATACTAGGTAATTATGATCAATGGTGAACTAAGAGATTTACAGACATTAAAAGAAAGATATGAATTACAACAAAGAGATTTTTATAGATATTTACAAATGCAGCATTATTTTTATCAAGAAATAAAGGGGACAGATACAATGGCAGCTTATACAAATGGTATTTTAGGACCCTTCTACTCAGCTTATGATTTGCACAACTGTGCAGAAATTGTGTCAAAATTCTATAATACATTTTTGGCCCACAAAATGGGAACAGGAGAGTAATCTACATATAACTGAGGCTATATGGGAAAAAATTTGCATTACTCAATGAGAATCAATTCTATCTAATAACCGGAGAGACAATGTGGTGAACTAAATGCTAACCACTACAATATTTTTTGGAATTGTCAAGTTATCCAATACTTTTGGCAAGAAATTCATAAAGCTCTTGAGAGGATACTAACCCTTCAAGTGCCTTATAGATGCTCTTTATTTGGGAAATATGCCGAAGAATATTACTGAAAAGAGGGATAAATACAGGTTCAAAATAATTTTGACAGCAAGTAAAAAAGCCATTAGAAGAAAGTGGTTGCAAACTGTTTCACTGATTTTCTTAATGTAATGCAAGACATTTTTGTTACGGAAAAATTTACATTTTCTTTGAGATTACAGAAGGAGAGATTTTGTAAATATTGTGCAAAGTGGGTTGACTTCATACACTCAATTGAACCTGGATGTTTTGTGCTATAGGCTTATATATATATATATATATATTTTGCTCTGTGTCAAATTAAAAATGCAAATATGGAGTTATGTTATGAACCTTTGTTTTTTCTTTCCCGTTTTCTATGCTCTCTTTATTCTTTATTATTGGTTAATTTACATGCCCCCAGATACAAGGTATCTAACACTGCTGGATGTATGTATATAATACCCTTCCAATAAAAACTTTCTTTTTTAAAAAGAACATGACACGACATGCTAAATCTTTACATTTCTTTTACAATGTACATTAATCAGTTTTGTGTTTGATTCTGCAGTTTCAATACAGGACAGTACAAAATTAGTAACTTGAATAGTGTTGCCACAATTATGGCCACTAGTGTAATGTTATGTAAGTTTTATTGTATAAAAACATACCTTCATCAATTAACCGAGTTTAATGTCTGAACTGAAGAAAAGTGATTATGTGCGGTGAATTGGTGCAAGACTTCCTACGTCATTAAACTCACTGAAGCCAGTCTTTGCAGCTCTGATTTTGAGGGAACTTGGAGCTTGGGTAGCCAAAGACATTTTAAACAACAAACTGTAGACGTAAAAACTGACACTCGAGTGTGACTGACAAACACTGGTAACTTAAGTAGGTTTATTTTCACACACTATTTTCCCACCATGTCCACCGTTTTTTGAGTGAAAATGACACCTTCTGGTTCCCCAGGGTATAATGGAAGTGATCAGATTTCACGAAGGAGAGTGAACGCTCTGTGCAGCAGAGCGTCAGCTAAAGGTCTTGCCTGAATAGAAATGGCTCTCCTTCAGACCCGTAGAAACGTCTAGATGGGGAAGAATCAGAGGCTGTACTTGAGAAAGACAAAAAGAGGATGAGAAATGGCAAAGATCTATTTCTGCAAATTCCATTCATGGATTTACAGGAAACACCATGTCAGTTTCACTGTTTTGCTTCAACAGAGATGTGCAGCTTGGATTTGATTATTGTTTAGCGGGTGATAAGACTATGTGGGGTTAAAACGTGGGGTCACTTCCAAATCTGGAACCTGGACAGAAATGTGATGCTCAGTACTGGACTGTCAATGAAAGCTTTGACACCAAGAAAAATATTCTCCCTGGTGAGTAGTTATAAATATGCATAATCATTTAGTTTAAATGTACACTTTTAGAATCACATAGTATCATCTGTGTGAAAGTTTAAATGATATTATTAAAGGTACAATGTCCTCTATTTCATGCTGGTTGCTTACTATGCTTCTCAATATACTTACATCTCTTACTTTTTCCTAAGTGCTGTAGATGTGTGATTTCTAAGGACTGTTTGCTTTTTTTTATTATAGACGCTTGTTGGATTGAATGGTTTGCGATGGCAGAAAGTTTGCTGGTCTTGTTGTTGCTGCTTCTTCCAAATCTTGGGCTGGTGTCAGACTCACAAGGAACGTACTCCCTGCCAGGTAAGGAACCAAGGAAAAGGAACCCTTCAGATGAAACTGTGAAACTGATAGACAGAATAATGTCATTGTATTATGAAATTTTCATTTTTGTTAATGCATTAAGTACAATCCAAATCCAAATGTTGTGTTTATTATTATATTATATATAATATATCTAATTCTTTATTTGTAAAGAGTTGCCCCATTTGGTGAAAAAAGCCCTGGTATGTACATTTTTCTTGTAATCTACTTTAAGCATTTTTTCATACAGTGAAGATGTGTTTACATATTTATTACAGTTAAAATTCTACAATGTTTCTTTTAGGATGAATTCTTGACCAGCAGATACCTTCATGGTACTTTTTTCAGTCATTTTTTCATAATATTGCTTATAGTGACCTCCAGACAAATATTGAGTCTCTTCAAATTTTAAATGTTTGTATAGAGATATTGACATTCGTCTTTATCATTTGAATACCCTGTACCCTAAAGGATTGTTTCTGGTTTTTTTTGCTTGTGTTTTTACAGCTCTGGTTGACGCATTTCTCTTTGCGAGGTAAAGCGAATCTCCGCCTGGTATTTAATGTAGTAAAGTGCCAGCCCCTTAACGGACATGTAATGTCAGGGTTGCTTCTCATTTGCACTGTGAGTTGCTGCTTGTCCTCCCTGTCCTCTACTGTTTGCCCTGGTTCCATAGTTGTGCCCCCCCTTTCTAGTACCCAGCAGCCATGGAACCCCACAGATGCTCTGGTGTACCTACTCCGCAGAAACGCCTCCCTCGGCATAGACCGCGTTAAAGTAAGAGGGTCCCCTCCTCAATCAATGCGGCAGACTGTCTTGTCTGTTTTCTGTACTTAAATGACACAATTCATCCTGGCCAGATCATCCACAGGTTCCCCGCATGTCTTTAAGTCACATTAGTCCTATGTATCTCCAGGAAGAACCTCGTGGGTATAACATAGAACTTGCATGCTGTGTTACTTTCCAGGACATACTGACTGATTACCAACGCTCTCTGATCCAAGACCCGCAGCTGTTTATCGCAGACATGGCCTCTTTGAGCATTGTGCAGTTCACAACCCTGCTTCGCCTGTTCTTCAGTGGGAGGACAGAGCAGGTGTGCCTCACCCTGCCATCTCTCTCACCGCATTGTGAACGTGAGCTCAAGAACTGGACGTAAACATCGGGACAAGTCAACTGTGTGCCTGACAGTCAATAGTGCTGGCACCATACTTAATGATGTATAAACCAGTGTTTCTCAATCCAGTCCGTATGGACCCCCGGACCAGTCCACGTTTTTGCTCCCTCCCAGCTCCTGATCGGCTGATTACCTCTAATCCTGCACCCCCAGCTGCTTATCTCAGACATGGTCTTTGAGTTTGGTGCAGTTTACAGCCCTGCTTTGGCTGTTCTTCAGTGGGAGGAATGCAGGGACCTGGGAGAAAGCAAAAACATGGTCTGTCTCGGGGTCGCCAAGGACCGGGTTCAAAAGTACATTAACCTCAATGCTCCATCCTGAGGCTGTTTTTAATTTTTTTGATGAACTTCCATTATACTTGTATGCTGCACCATTTTCGCAGACTGTGCTGATGGAGGTGGACTTTGAAGTGATGAGGGCATCTCTGGAGCGCAGCCCTGGGGGGAATCGCTCCCTGTTTGCTGTGGCCCGGGAGAAGTGCTTGTCCTTAATGAGGGAGGGGCACTGCGTGGACTTTATGGGAGCTTTGCTCAGCCTCTCCAATGGGGAGTTTGTCCAGGAGGACTTCGTCACTGACATCCCCACAGACCTGTCAGACGACATCTTCCGAAACCTGTGAGTAACCAGCACAAGTGCTAAGAAAATGCAAAATATAAGAATGTTATTGATAATCTATTTAGTAAGGTCATTCACATTACAAAAGTAGCAATGGTGTCACTGAATCTCTTTACGCTCTTTCTGCTAGGAAATGTTGCTGGATATGCCTAGTGTAATAATGAAGCACAGTGCATTGTGGGAATTGCAGTATTGTCCTCTCCTTAAACTCCTTGCAGGACAGCAGTGTTTAAGGACCTGTACGACATATTCTCAGTCACCGCTCAAAGAGCCATTTACAAGTGGATAGCATTGGGACTCCAGAAGACCTCAAAATCTACCTGTAATGTTCTTTCTATTTTTCTTAGTTTAGTGCTTAGTTTAGTAGATTATTACATACTTCATATCATCATACAATGGCTGTTCATGCAATCACAATATACATTCGACTTAATGGTGGAAAATATACGTTCTTAAAAACCACTAAAATATGTATCAATAATGTTATAGTAAGAAAAGAGTTACAGGGAATTGCAGGTAAAAAATATCATCGTATACCATGAATCATCTGAGATTTTGTAGAAGAAATCAGTGATATACAAAGCAATTAACACAATCAAAACATATAGCATCACTGAAACATCCCCAGTTTTGTTCCTCAGCATGAATTTGAATGCATGTTTCATTCAGTCACTTTTAATCCGCTCTACTTCAGCCAATCCCACCACCTGGATGACAGCAGAAAACCTGTGGTTTCTGGGGAGATATATGGTTCACCTCCCTGTGCATCATATTCTAAGGATCAGCCTAAGTGAGGTGAGATGACTTGGAAATGGATGCAGAAATATGCAGAAACTTAAACAGCAGCACGCTGTATGAGATAGGAAGCCATCTGACCTGCTGACATCCACTACGTCTCTCAGATGCGGATCTTCATTCACTATGACAATGCCACCAAGCAGCTGGACTGTGTGTATGACATGAAACCTGACGCCGGCAAGGCCTTCCTCCACAGAATTAACGCCTCTGGGTTTGACATGGCCAATGTCTCCATTGCGTACAGGTCAGATTCCAGGAGTCACATCCTCCACTTCTTATTTCAGCTACAGGCAGGCAGTAATCCACAGCTATTGCTCTTCCAGCCAAGTTAATCAAAAAACAAAACATTGTTTATTTTGAAAAATTAGGTTTTTTTTTTAACCCTTATGATAGGTATGTCATATTCTCCAAAAACACAAGATATATGGAAGAAAAGATGAGCATTGAATGGTGAAATGTCAAAACACTGAATTATCAAAACTGAATCATCAAAATTAATTTGACAATAAGTTACCTTGTATCTGCATATAAAACACTGATTCAGTATTCTGGATGTCTCCTTTAGATAATGTAAGTAATAGAAATTGGTGCACTCTATGAATTTTTTTTCATCATTTCATATATTTAGGTTGTACGTTTGCACCATACACTGGTACAATAGCAGATGTGCTTTGCTCTTGATGTCACCAGTGTGACCTTGTATAGTCTTATGTTCCCATGCAGACTGGGACTGCTGGTGTGTTTCTATGACAACCTCCTTCTGCTGGATGCCAATGACGCTCGCATATTGCTGCACCAGCTGATCAAGTGCAACCAGCTACGAGGGAGCCTGACCGAGATCCAGAAGGTGAGGCCCTCCAGGAACCTGGGTTTGGGTGATAGTTGACAGTGCTTGGATGAGTGTGTGGCAGTTTTTGGTGGAGATAAACCTATCCATTATTTCCTTTGCCAAAGATACAATAGTTGAGTATCAGTATAATGTTTAGGTCTCAGTCACAATCTCCATTCCCCTGGATAAGAACCATTAAGCATTAAGTCTTGTTTTACTCTCAAACTCTCCCCCTCACGACTTTGCCTCCACTTCTTCAGCTTAAGTCTCAGCTCCTTTCCATCGTGATCCGGAACCAGACCCTGAACGAGCTGCTGGGCTCAGTGCTGGACGCGGCTGTGGGCCTGACGCCCAGCCAGCTGGAGTCCCTGTCGGATTCAGCGGTCCGCAGCTCCATGGCTGTCCTGCAGCAAGTATCAGGCTGGACGCGCAGCCAGATCACCATACTGGTTAACAAGTACATGGGGTCCAGCAAGGTGAACCACCTCTACGGCTCCGGTATTAAAGCACATTTGCCTGTGTTTGCTATTCCCATTTATTTCAGTAGGTTTATGGCTGAAACGGCCATCCACCTCTCCATCGTCTAAGTGGGATGTAAGATTCCTCAAGCTCCTTCTCTTTGGGAGAAAAGGACTAGTAGTTTTGTGGGTGATTGTGTAAACATATTAACTAACATGTTAACGCTGCCTTTGTATGTAATATGTATGTTACCTTTTAGCGTTCTGGAACGTTTGTACATAGATATGGATTTAGGCAGGATGTGGGACCATGTCACAGCGTCCACAGAGTGCTAAATACCAGGCTCAAACAAGCTGCATGGCTCAAAATACCCATAATGCTTCTGTCTTCAGTGAACACAGTGATGTTTTTCTCCGGAAGTGAAATTTTGTGACCGAGCTTTATTTGTTTGTTAATTCCTTTGTGTCTGTTTCGCTCTGCAGGTATTAACCTTCAGAAATATCAGTGAGCTTGGCTCTCTCATTTCTGGGGTGGATGCCAACCTCTTCTACAGCGTCAGCACAGAAGAGCTGGCACAAGCGATGGAAGCCACACTTCTTCTCCACATGACACAACTCAGTCCCACACAGCAGCACATTATTATCAGTCAGGTACCAACATGGCATCCATAAAAAACTAGGATACCATTTACTACCATACACCCTGCTAATGATTCCCCTTGTATGAAATAATCGAAAAATGGGCCATCCCTTATGCAGAGCGACTTCTGTGGTGGTGGTGGTGGTGGTGGTGGTGGTGGGGGGGGGG
>JAODJW010000094.1:17321312-17339416 GCA_026777045.1 Hyperopisus bebe
GGTTGTGGAAGTGGTGTGTGTGTGTGGCTTTTTTAACCATGTTGGGTGGTAGCAGATGCTGAGGTCAGAGGATCTTGAGATGGTGGCGAGGAAGCTTCCGTGTGAGTTGTTCACTCAGGTGCCCCTTGCCACCCTGCTCCGTGTGCCCAGTCTTGGGGGCATTTCTGTGGAGGACAAGCAACTCACATGCAGCCAGGTAAGATGGAACTGAAGAACTGATGGCACAGGGCCGGGTCATTGGAACCAAACTAAGACAGACAGGCTCAAGATTCAGCCTGCTCCAGGTGCCCAGTTTTGGGAGCCTTTCGTTGGAGGAAGAGATGCTCAGATGTAGCCAAGTACAGGAACATATTGTAGACTAAAGACTGGGACTGAAGGCATCGGGCAGCTTAATTTGAGCCAGAGTGTTGAAGAGAAGATCCAAATTCAGTCTATGCTGCACACATAGCTGTGCTTTCTGTCTTTTGGGTTCAGGCTTCCTTCTTATACAACTTTCTCTCAAGGACGACTCCCACTGCTGCCTTGATGAGGTAAGAGGCAGCCTCCGTTTCCACTACATCCGCTGTATCTAAAATATCCACTGTATCCACTGGATCCAAAGTATCCACTATATCTGCTGTGTCCCTTATATCTGCTGTATCTACTGCATACAAAATACCCACTGTATCCACTATATCTACTATCTCTGCTGTATCTGCTGTATCCTCTGTATCCATATATTTGCTGTGCCCACTATATCTGCTGTATCCACTGAATCTGCTGTATCCACTGTATCTGCTGTATCCACTGAATCTGCTGTATCCACTGTATCTGCTGTATCCACTGAATCTGCTCCTTCTTTATCCAGCTTCTCAGTCAGTGTTGATAGCTGAGATAAGAGCCTATCTGCTGTATCTAATCTATATGCTGCTGTACCCACTGTATCCACTGTATCCCCTATATATGTTGTATCTGCTCCCTTTTTATCCAGCTTCTCAGTCAGTGTTGAGAGCTGAGAGAAGAGCCTATCACATCATCCTCCTACATATGTCTCACTCTCTTTTCCCAGCATGGGGCAGCTGATGAAAGGCATCACCTGTCATGACATACAAAGGATGAGTGACGCTTTCCTCGTGCAAAACTTCCATGACTTTGAAAAGAACTTCCATCTCCTTTCTCCTTTCCAGGTATTTGTGAAGGAAGTAGTGATATGTGTGTAAAATAACCTTATAAAACCACAATCAAAAGTAACCACACAGCAGCTCCGCTTGGGACGGGTGGGGTGTAGCCGGGAGGAGGTCTGGAGATTACCAATAACCTATCTTCTGTGTCAGATGACCTGCCTGGCCTGGAGATATTTGGAAGTTCCAGATTCACCCATCTCACTCATCCCACCAATCCTGCTGTCAGTGCTACCGTGAGTGGCCTGTTTACCAGTTTGCTCTGCTGAAGCTTTCTGCGGTAGACTATGCATTAAAAAGACACATCACAGTTGTTTAGAGCAGTGTTCCCCAATCTGCTCCTCGGAGAACCACAGTCAGTCCATGTTTTTGCTCCCTCCGAGCTCCCTATCAGACAGTCCACAAGGACATAGACTATCTGTGGGTCCCTGAGGACCAACTTAGGAAACACTGGTTTAGAGACATAGACCAAGGAGCCAATAACACACAAATTCAATGTATATGACTGAAGGGACAACTGGTGTCTATGATTCAACCACAGTCATGTTACCACCTCTGATTTTAACCTTATTTTATGAATCAGCCAAAGCCTTTTAATGAGACATTTAGGATTCCTACCTTATATATCAATGGAAATAAGTGCAAGTGCAGTGTACTATTTATAAGATGCGTGTTCTGTCTTATCAGCACACATATGAGGTGATGAATTCATCTTCAACTGCATGACAATAGGATGACACAACTTAAGCAGTAATAATAAATTTGATAATCATCATCATCAAGGTCTAAAAACAAGTGACAGTTGCTTTTCGTCCTGTTAATTGTTATGTCACACTCATCTTAAATGCTGGGAACTGAAAACTGGAGCCAGTGAAACAAGCTGCATGTAAAGTGGACAGAAACCACACTCCTGTGTACGATGGTGCTGGTGTCCCTACTGCAGGCTGCACTATTTAAGTAGGATGCCAGAATCCTACTGCAAAGACTTCCAGGGTGCTCTGGGACGGCTGGATCTCAGCTTAGTGTCTCCGTGTGCTGTAAGGAGAGAGGCCATTATCAAGAAGGTGCTGCACTGTCTGGTGAGTTATTTTACCTTTTGTCCATGATGTAGTTTTAAAAAAATGAAATGAAATTTTGTAATGCTATGTTTTCCAATTCGCACAAGTAGACGTACACAGGAATACGTCTCTTCACATGTCCCATCTTGCTCTCCTTTGAGACATACATACATATATACAGTTAAGAATGAAGCTTTGTTCAGCCATTTATCTGAGTTCCCTAGAACATTTCATACGATCCATCTACAAACAATTATTATTGCAATTGCAATTATATAAGCAATATTTTGATTTTAAGATGCAATAGTAAAGACTATGCGTACAATGAAGCTGGTTTGGACATCCCGTGGGTGGGATGGGTCCAGGCCAGTGTTTCTCGTGGATCTGCTCCCCATCTCTCCTGCCGCAGATCCTGCGGTTGTGCTGCTCCAAAACGCATGAGTCTGATGTAAGTGCACTGTTGCAGAGTGAGGGTATCCGTGATGAGTACGCCGTGGACGTGCTTGGCACACTGCTGTGCCACTTACCCCCCGCCGCCCTCCGTGACCACCTCTTCCTGGCTGCCTTGCCCGCTGCTCTTCGGTACCTCCGGGGATGTGCCCACCTCACTGCCGACCAGAGGGCTGCAATCAGAGGAAAGCTGGTGCAGTTGTATGGGTAGGAACCCAATCAGCAGCCCCACTGCATGCACTGCACAGTTATCCCAATTGTAATACATGCATCTTGGGCCCTTATCTGCCTGGGGAAGCCTCCAGCCCTCTCCTGCCAGGCCCTGAATTGATAAGCAGATGGACTTCCTACTAAATTATTCATAGTATATTTCATGGGAATGTTGAGGCATGAATGCTTGGAGTATTCTTGTTAAGTTTGTACAGATCTCATGCATACATGTTTATTAATCATCTCTCTTTTTCATTGGTGGGGTGGCAAAGTCACCCAGTACAGTGGAGCACTGAACTTCTCCAGGACCTGGGGCCACTAGTCACCCTGATGTCCAGGGAAGATATCCTGGTCTTGGGGAGAAAGGTTTGCTTCCCCATCATTTCCTCACTTCATTATGATACTTATAATGAATGAGTCATACAGTATATCTGTTTGTGATTTAGTTATGTCAGAATGTTTGGTGTTTTGTAATGGTATCTGGTAAGTTTTACTTTGATTTAAAATTATAACATGCTTATTGTTCATGGTGATGAAACACAAGACGCAGCCTTCGGCCTAATCATGAGGCATTGTACTCCTTGTAAGTATCCAGAGGAAGTTCTACATTTGGCAGTGCAGTCTGAGAAAACACATCTGCCAGAAGACTTTCTTCTTGCTGTTTTTGAGTTGGTGGTTGGACCCAGAGATACACCAAGCCTTGAGTCTGGTGAGCTATTGCCTTATGAAATTCACAGTGTGGAAAGACACTCCAAATCATCTCTCTATCTAGCTGTCTATCTGTTGGGGGGGGGGGGGGCTGAGTTCAGCAGGTTAAATGCCGTGCCAGTGATTGGAGGGTTGTCAAAATCCCAAGGTGGAAAAATGACTTCACTGTTGGGTGACTGAGGAAGCCCCTTAACCCCAAATTGGTCCAGGGACAGTCAAACTCCACTTTATCAAAAAATCATGTATGCTGCTTTTGACAAAAGTGTCTGATGATTAAATAAAAGGTCTCTATTCTCAAGCAGGTTTCTTGAAAATTCTATCAAGGTATACAAATTACATGTCATTTAATAACCTGTTTATGCATGATTTGTCTATAAAACAAGAACACTGACATTCCACAAAGATTAATAAAAAGAATGGTTTCACGTATAATCAATAACACTCAGTACATTCAAATGGTGAAATTAAAGCTCGTGTTTACAAAGGCTCCTTTTTAGACAAGCAATCAAAATAATTGTCTAAATAAAGAGTATTCTTAAACACACAGGTATGTTTAGTTTCGTTATAGGGTTATTACCCTGATTCATTTTATGACTTGTCTACAATGGAACTGCGTTTCCAGTTGTCTGCATTTACAGATCTTATCCTGACGCCATTTACTGCTTTTCTATCACCCAGACTGCATCTTTGTCAGCGCGCCCTCTGCGGACGATGTCCGTAAGCTGTCAGAGGCTAACGTCTACTGGTCTGTTATGGAGCTGCGATGCATCAGCCCTGAGACCTTCATAGAGACTGTGGAACTGCTGGGGTCAGTCAAGGGCTTTGATCTGCTTCAAATTAGGGCCCTCAAGTCCCTTGCTGAACAGGTTTGTGTTCGGGCCTAATTTCATGATTCTACCGAAACAAGGAAAACCAGACCCCTAGCACTGCGAAACTCAAGCACAAGTTAATTTTACTCTCGATCAGACCTGGGGTCCTGTGTCCACCTGGAAAAACTACCATGTGATTTCTCTGGGTTCCATTGCTGTGTCCTTAACTGAAGAGGACATTAAGCAGATGGATCTCAGTTCCATTGATACTTTGACTGCCCTCAGTCAGCAAAGCAAATGGACAGTGAAACAGGTAATGTCATTCATACTCACTGACAGCACCTCCATCAGGTAACAAATGATTCATTCTTTAAACTGTCCTGAACACCATTGCACATGAATGTGCTCAAAATAAATACAAAACATAGCATTAATTAGCCTATTGTATGCCTGGAGCCTGACATAGGCTGCTCCTGACTCTCATCCCGCTACTTATCCTGTCTCTCACCCCAAAGATGAGCAGCCTGCTTTATCGCTTTCTGGAGTGTTCTAATCTCACTCTAGGGGAGCTGCGTGGCTCGGACTTAACTGGGCTCAGCCTATTTCTATGTGGAGTGCAGCCCACTCAGACCCACCTGATCAACCCTGAAGCCTACAGGTAACAAGGTGGTAGAGGAGTTTACATTGACATATTTCACATATTTACACTTTTGTCCAAAATGGTGTACAAGTCAGGCAAATACCACACTGCAAACACACATACTGTGAAGGAGTCAGATAGGCATAAGTGCGGCTTGCTTGAGCTTCCAATGACGGCCCAGGTACAAGTTTAAGCAGTACTGGAGCAGGAGCTACAGAATGATTTGGGTGTGGTGTGTGGCTCAGTGGGTTAAGCCTCTATGTTGAGATCAGAAGGTATGCAGTTCAAGGCTTGTCGAAATAGTCTCATCTCTTCTGGATCCATCAGCAAGACCCCTGACCCCCCAAAATGCTCCAGATGTGCTGGATGTCCAGCCTGACCTTGCAATTAAACCCCAAGCTCTGCTCTGAACTGCGTCTGCATGTCAGAAGGAGAGCAGAACTGGTTATGTGAAGAGAAGCATTCCAAAGTACTTGTGCAAATAACAAATAGCTTCACGATTTCTAGCGAAGCAAGAACCTAATAAGACTAATGAAGGGAACATAAAGAGACATTAGGCTAGTAGAGGAGAAAAGTACTTAACAGTAGAGTACAGAATGCAGCACAACAGCCTTTATATTTGACAACTGTGACATTCTTACAGCTGCATAGTCTTTTGTTTTTTGAATGAGGGGTGGGTGGATAAAGACTGAAAGCCTGCAGTATCTGCAATTTTTTGCTGGTTGACATCTTTCCATCAATCCTGCGCATACAGCAGCACAGCCGCACGGATCGGCTCCCTTCCCTGTCCCCTGCCAGTGCTACGGCAGCTGAAGAGCACAGCTGAAAAAGTGTTTGGGCCAGTCAGGACATGGAATAGGTCCGTGCTGCAAGAGGTGGGCGTGGTGGCAGGTGAGAAATGCTTTTAGATACCACACTGAGCGAGAGTATGAGCAGCACAGAATAATGTCTAAAGTTCATTCAATGGTTTATAACTAGTGTATCACCAGGAGTGCCTCTGTGAAATCCTTTAGAAGATTTTCTGGATTTAAGTGTAGACATACACCGCTTAACCTCCAAGACAGACTGGGTATACTGTAAATAAATTTATAATTTTCCTTTGTCCTTCAAAATTCTGTATGTTTATAATGCAGTGTGTACTTTTGAGTGCTGATTCTTTTCATTACAGCTAGTTACTGCAGTGAACATTGGCGCTGGCATTACATGACAGTGTTTTCTATACAGCTGGCATGAGTATTGAAGAGATGAAGGAACTAAGCTTAGATCTAATGCCCTACTTGCAACCCCAGGCCATCGCCGCTATTCCGCCTGAGGGGTTTTCGGTGAGTGCAGTCAGTCGGCGGCTGGATGAGTAGATGGGAAGTGGAACATTGGCATATACAGTACCAGCCAAAAGTTTGAATACACCTACCCGTAGAAAAGTTTATTTGAACTACTCTCTATATTTTTGAATAATTATAAAGACATCAGAACTATAAAATAAAATACACAAAAATATGCACTGACCAAAAAGGTATTTTAAAAAAGTAATAATTTATTGTATGGGGGGCAGCTCTGTGGGTTTGGAATCAGAAGGTTGCCAGTTCAAATTCCTGGGTGGACAGAGTCATCCTCCCATTGGGCCCTTGAGCATGGCCCTTAACCCCAATTTCTCCAGGAACAGGCTGACCCTTCTGTCTCCTCTATACCAGTTTCATGAGGTGGGATGCTTTTCCAGCTGTCCTGAAGAAGGTCTCACATGCACTGAGCACTCATTGGCCATTTTTCCTTCACTCTCTGGCCAAACTCCTCCAAAACCATTTCTACTGTGTTTAGGTCAAGTGGTCAGGTCATGTGATGCAACACGATCACTCTCTCTTGTAGGCGACCTGACGTGTCCAAACTTTTGACTGGTACCGCAGCTCAGTATGGCTGACGTGTTGTGATGAAGCCCGCAACACACCAAGCTATTTTCAGCCATTTGAAGCCATCAGGCTGTTGGTGAGAAATGATGAGAGTCGGTGCTGCACAGTCGGACACAGTTGGTCCCCGTTGATGCTGTTTTGGTCGATTGTGCTTGTTGAACCATAGTGAAGCGAGCTGGTAAAAGTGAGCTCTCTGATTCTCTGTATGTCAGCCGTCACCTCTAGCCATGCTTGTGAGTTGCAGCACAAATTTTCTCAATTAATGGGAGCTGACAAGAGCTGATCATTCATTGGTCTTGGTTGGCGCTAGTTTTTTGCCATTGGCTTGGCGTGTAGCCAGCTTAGCACAGATCACTTGACCTGTACACCTTTAACAATGCAAAGTAGCTGTCTCAAGGTCAGAACAGTGGCTTTGAGGAGCCGTCATAATAAAATCCTTCAGTTTTTATCAGCCCTGATGTCCTGTGCTTCTGTCCTCCATCCTGAATTGGAAGATGGAATCAAGGGATTATTTGATAATTGTACAGTATATGTATTAAAATGAAATGCAATGAACAGCAAAGAGCTTACTTTTAACATCCATGTAATATAAGGAAATACAGTTCTATCTATCTATCTATCTATCTATCTATTTATTTATTTATTTGATTACTTAATTATTTACTTAAATTTCATTCACTTTACTTTACTTTACATTTATTTATTTAACCACGGAGATGTTTTAAGATCAAGATATTTCACAAAAGAACCCTGGCCAAAATGGTGGCATGATAGTAGAAACAGAGACAGCAAAACATATAAAACAAAACTAAATATTAAGACAATTAAAACAGTGCATTTAAAAACAATTACCTGAACCTAATTCAAGTTTTAAAACCCTTAACAACATAGATTTAAACACATCCAAAGTGACAGGTGCTCGAAGTCTTAGAATCTTTTGGAGCATATTCCATGTTACCGGAGTAGCAAACATAAAACTGGCCTCACTAAACGTGGTGCAAACTTTGGGAACTAGTAGATGCAAACAAGGGGGCAGCATGGTGGTGCAGTGGTTAGCGCTGTTGCCTCACACCACTGGGAACCAGGTTTGAGTCTCTGCCTGGGTCATATGTGTGTGGAGTTTGCAAGGTGTCGTCGTGGGGTTTCCTCTGGGTACTCCAGTTTCCCCCCCCCCATAGTCCAAAGACATGCTGAGGCTAATTGGAACTACTAAATTGCCCATAGGTCTGAATGGTGTGTGAGTGTGTCCTGTGATGGGCTGCCCCCCCCCATCCTGGGTTGTTCCCCGCCTTATGCCCATAGCCTCTGGGATAGGCTCTGGACCCCCCATGACCCAGAAGGATAAGTGGGTTGGAAAATGGATGGATAGATGCAAACAATCACTAGAGCATGAGGAACAGGTACCCACATTGGAAATGTTCAGGTAGACAGTCAAATAAGAAGGCAAGGAGCCAATAATGCCTTTATATACAAATAAAAGTCAATGAAGTTGCTTGGGCATTTCTAGAGAGATCCAGCCCATGTTCTCATAAAAAGAACAATGATGAGTATCATATTTGTACCATGTAATTAACCTTAAAGCAGCATGATAAGTACAATTTAACATACATAGTGAAGATACAGGAGCACTCCTATACAGCAGGGCTATTCAACTCAGGCCCTTGATTCCAAATCCAGGCCTTGTTTTCAGTTCTCCCAGGTAGTTAGTTTAATAATTACTGATTCTGATTGGTCAGAGGCTTCACACCTGGCTCACAGGTGAAGGAAGGCTGGAAAATCAGCAGGGCTCAGCCCTTGTGGACTGTGAGTTGAATAGCCCTGCTATACAGGATGTCCCCATAGTCCCAGATCTGCAAAAATGTGGCAGCGCCCAGCTTTTTTCTGGCCACGAAAGAAAAACAAGCCCTAAACTTTTTTTTTGTCTCAGCCATATGTTCTTTATAATTTAAATTAGCGTGCATCAAAATACCTAGATATTTAAAATAATGAATAAATTCAACATAAAAACCGTTTAAGGTCACAATGAAGGTTGGAGTTAGCATACTAACCTTTGCCTTAGTAAAGTACATCAATTTCATTTTAAAAGGTTTTAAGACCAATTTCAATTGATACATCTTTAGCTAAAATTCTTTTTGCAATTTTCCCCCAGTCTTGCTCAGTGTAGATTCATAGCAATACATTACAGTGTCATCAGCATAGCAATGGACACCTACATCCATCAAATTATCTTCCATATTATTTATGTAAATTGTGAAAAGAAGAGGACCTAATACTGAGCCCTGCGGCACCCCCTTGTGGAGGGTTAAAACATCTGACTGATGGTCACCAAACTTCATACACTGAGTTCTATCTAACAAATAATTACTAATCCAGTTAACTACTGTAGTTGTAGATATTAAAGTATCATCTTCATGTTTGAGAAGTTTGACGTTTGAGTGAACTGGTTATTACAGTCCATATGTCAAATCCCTTCAACAGCAACTCTCTAAGGAGCAACTACAGAGCCTGGGCCCAGGAAATGCTCTGGCAGTGACATCATCGCAGGCTGCTCAGTTGAGTGACGAGCAGCTTCAAGGCCTGCAAGCAGCCAGGGAAGGCTTGAGAGAAGGTCTTTCCAGCCAAGTCCACCCTACTGTCTTTTCCAGCCTTCAGACAGGCGCTGTTAGCGCTGGTATTCTTTTTTTTTATTCTAACATCTATCCATCTTCCAACCAATTGTTCTGGATAGAGTTGAGGGGAGGGGGGCTGCAGCCTTTGGCAGGCAGAGGTATACCCTGAATAGGATGCTAGTCCATCATAGGGTACATGCACATACTCACCTTGGGAGTCATTAGGTCTGATCAGCCACGAGTATTTTAGCCCCGATGCCAACCTTCCTTAAAAAGCAAAAAAGTCAATCCCCAGGTAAACTTGACTTAGCCCCTGATCTTTTCAATAGCTAGAAACTACCCTGATACCACACCCAACAGTGTGTAGATGTTAGTTAGCCTAAACGTGTATTTTTTTTTTACCAAAGAAACCCATGTGATGCAGGAAAAATGTGCAAACTCCACACACACAAAGTCGGTGTGGAATTTGAACCCCCAGGAGCTGTGAGGCAATATTGAGTCACCGTCCCACCCTCCGTGCAGTTTCACTCACCAGGATGTGTTTTATTTGTAGTTTTTTTGGCAAGGGTTTGATAAGGGAACTGTGGTATTTAGATTCAATATTTTTCTTGGATACAATTGTACTAATTATAATATTGTATTTTCTGTCTTATCTGCACTACATGTGTTTTTTTCTTATTCTACCTAAAAAAATCAGAGACAGCTTGTCACATTTGGTGATTTTCTTTGTATCCATTATGTTTTGCTGGCAGGTATCCGTCTCCATCTCAACAGCGGCTGGTGGATTTGGGCCCTCTGTACGTCTTTGCCAGGAAATTGGCAAAATTAGTGGCAATGAGGCTCATAGGGCATATATTTCTGTCCAGTTACATGAGACATTTTACTGTGAGATTCAGATGTGGAAAGTATTATGTTAGTATGCTAAAAGATGCATTCTCATTAATATATCAGTAATTATAACCGTTATAGTATGTACATACAACCCAATAGCAGAAAACAAGTTTCATGCTGATAGTGAGATGGACTTGGCTTTTTTCATAACTTAGTAGTTTTGTCAATTCTGTAATTCCAGTCGAATTCCATCGACGATGAACATACAAAATACCCATACTTTAAAAAAGCCTTAACTTCCATCACTATAATCCATCCATCCATTATCCAACCCGCTCACCCTACTGGGTCGCGGGGGGTCCGGAGCCTATCCCAGAAGCAACAGGCGCGAGGCAGGGAACAACCCTGGATGGGGGGCCAGCCCATCGCAGGGCACACCCACACACCAGTCCCATCACTACAATGTTGATCCATTTTTATTTTTGTGAATGATTGCTTGTACAAATACCTGTTTAATTACAACAGGATTATTTTGTGAAATTGGGAAACTCTTTCCAGTTATACATATTGCATTAGGTTTAGGTAGAAAATATATAATAATAAATATTTATAAATAATAAAATATTTGTATCCTATTTTCTTATTCTCATATTTAGTATTAATGTATGCATGTTGTGTGCTGTCACGGTTGAAAACCTGGGGAATCCGTTTGTACATTTACTATGATTGCTTTATAGGGCTAAAATATGAATAAATATAGGTTTGCTTTTGTACAAGCATCCTGCTCTACAGATTCAGCACATCTCAAGCAGCATCGGACTAAAAGCTGGCGTAGTGAATAGGATTATTTTCTTGCGCAAAATAATTGTTTTCTGGCTCATACCAAGAAATGGTCTGTATATCTAGGAAATTTAAAGTGGAAAAAAGAAAGCGAGAGTGCTAGTCCGACAAATCTGTAATAGTAAAGAAGTACAAAAATGTGTATGTTCCATGTTATGCCGCCAAAAAAGCACAACGATCGTAGAAAATAATTTTTTTATTCGATGTTATTTATTGAATAGTTAGCATGGATTGTTAACTTTATACGAATGGACAAATATAGCTTGGTGCTCGTAGGCAACTCTATGGATGGATACTGTGAATCTCGCTCTATTAAAGCCACCACATTCTTTGTTGAACTGTGCTATATGTTGGTATCGTATGTAGCGTCCTACATAACTAGGTATAAGATATTCTAAAATTAAACGCAGTATCACCATTATCACCATTCACCAAACTAAATTCAAAGAGAATCCGGTGGGAAGCTGAGCGCGGCGCTGTACTGCCGCGTCACCGTACACTTAAAGGGATACGGAACAGTGCGAGGACCAAGGAGCAAGCAGTCATCTTCGGGGTGTCTGAACTACTACGAAGTAACAATAAGAAAACTGCATGTGTTAGTGTTTGCAGCCCTGTTAATACATAGGTTCTCTTACTTTATACAGCGTTACAGCACATTGTAACAGGTTACAATTTGGTAGGACCGGTGGACACAAAGATGCAAAATCTGATATTTTATTTCATCCATCTATCCAGTATTCGCAGATAAAGCGTGACCGTTAAGTACCGTAATCTAAGCTTTCAGACCCTGGCGTGCATGGTTGTCTCAAGAAAACTGCAGCATCAAAATACGTCCTAGACAGACCAATTACCAATTAAACAAACGCGTATTTTCCGATGTTTTGCAATTCTGTTTTGCTGCTCCATGCTCATATTTACTTAAGCCTTTAGTGGACATAGGGCTTCTAAACGACACTTAATTTCCGACGCCGACCATTGTAATAAATCTCGGCGAAGTACTAAAACGCCACCCATACATTACTGAGGGCCAGGCCCGCTGCCTTTAAGGGGCGTGCCCGGTCGCGCTCACGCCGCCGTTTTCCCAGCCTGCTTTGTGCGCTAATATTTTTGGCCACGTACCCGGGCCACGTCGCGCTCTACTCGCCATTTTTCTGCTCGGCTGGGAGAAAGCGCCGATTACTTGGAGGTAGCTGGTGGACACGGCTCACGCTTGTGAGTTCCAGGGCAGTGAGACGTCAGAGAAAGCCGACGGAGACGCCCTTGAGGCCACGCTCTTTGAATAAAATATTAAGATAAAAACGAGCACCCGGCCTCTGCACTGGTCAGCAGAAGTATGAACATTTTTAGGCTCACCGGGGATCTGTCTCATTTAGCAGCCATTATCATTCTGCTGCTCAAAATATGGAAAACCAGGTCTTGTGCCGGTAGGTTCACTTGTTAATTTGCCACCTGACGTGATGTCTTATGCAATGTTGCTAGTTAGCGGCGGCTGCTTTGCTTAAACTTGGCGTGGGCAGCTGCAGCCAGGCCTGTACCGGAATCATGCATGTCGGTGTAGTTATAGCCTGTGTAGTGGGAATGACTGGTAATTCAGTATGCACTAATGTGGATTTATACATCTCCACGTATTCCTCTTAGGTTTTTTAGGTATCGTTAGCATTGTGGTGAGGCTTTATAACGCGTATATAAGTACCTGTCAGCTCGTAGAGTTCATTGGTACGCTGACTGATCGTTAAAACGACCCGTTGGAAGAAGAATCCGACGAGCCAAAGTTCGCCTCTATGTGGACATTAACTTAAATGATAGGAGCGATAGGAATGAACGTCTAGGCAGCAGTTTGCAGAGCTAGCAGCTGCATGCATTGTAAAAGTAAAGTCTGCTAATTCATTCAGCAGGACTGGAGAATAAATGCTGGGTTTTGGCTTCTGGATAATGTTTTTATTGGTAAAGTTTTAAAAAGTAGTTCTTCAGCTGACGGCTGTCTTAGTCTGCCTGACCTTTGACGTGGCATGCTGGATCAAGAAAGGCGGACCACCATTAATGGAATTAAACGTTTTGAATAAAAGATTATCACTTTAAATAAATCATTCTTCTGAAATGTTGAGCATTTCTGTATTTTACATTTTTGTTATTCTGCCAAGGTCGTATCTGGAGCTCTAGGCTGACTGCTTTGTGATGTGCTATGGTGAATTGCACGAAGTCTAACCCTGTAATTGCAGCAGTAGAATACGGCCACTGGTCTTTTTAGGTTATTGGATTGTCCAGAAAGACTCCTTACTTGTGCAAAATCAGTGTAGGAAACAGGTGATGCAAATCGTTCAAAATGTTCCAGAGTTTAACTTTCTTTTTCTGTAGCCTGCAAAGGTTTAAAACTTATTGGGTCTGGACTTTTGATCGTGTGGAATAAGTGGGAAAGCATTGATTTTGTTTTATTCATTCATTTTTCACCGGAGCACACATTTATTGTGGTACTGTATTTGGCCATCCTGCTTATTGCTGTTTTGTGCTATTAATGATGAAAGAAGTTAGCGTTCTGTCACTATTGGTTTTTGTGGCTTAGGCTGGTGTCTTGTCGCTAGTCAAATGTGTTCTTATTTGAAGGCCTGGTCATAGGCCTGTTTTGGCTACTTTTCAGCTGCCCTACTCTTATCTAAGCCACAGGATGCAGTTGGTTACTTTGAGCTTGCTCGCAAAGTTTGACTAGGGATGGGCAGCTTGAGGTTTTATTCTTGGCATCTAGAGGCATTAAAGAAATGTAGCCTGCCACCCATGTTAGGATACAGATGGCAGATTCACTGGTTTCTGCCTTTCTGTGAGCAAAATTGATCTTATCATAAAGTTGTGCTTAAAGAGGTAGTGAGGTGTATTGTAGAATACGGCTTGTAAGTAGCAACTGTGTAGCAAGGTTGCATGCTAGAACTTGGATGTCTGACGAATAGGTGCAGGCTGGTGTGACTTTTCTTATAGCTCAGAAGCTTTGTTTGATGCAAAGTTTAAGGTGAAATGCAAAATAATTTGCACACAAGTTAGGCAAGTATCATGTTATTCAGCTGGTTGTTTTCTTCATGTTTTGTTATTTAAAGTACTGCTGTTTTTGTATTTGTAATAAGCAGATTATTTTGGTTTGTTTTGACGATCAGTGAATTTTATTGAATAGTGGTTAAAATTCGGCTCAATGCAATTTTTCCATTCCACTCTAAATACCATGTATTATTTTAACACCGTAGGTTCTTCTCTCTCTCGACAGGTATTTCTGGGAAAAGCCAGATTCTTTTTGCCTTGGTCTTCACCACCCGTTATCTGGATCTCTTGACATCTTTCATTTCGCTCTACAACACTGTCATGAAGGTGCGTATGTTGTATTTGGACCTGAGCTTTATGTTTCATACAGTTTAAGTTTATTCAACATGTATCACACCAGCAGCCGCGGTTTCTAATGCCCAGTTTGCCAGGGACTGCATAGTCAAGGAGAATGTAGCTGTGAATTGGGTAATGATCCTCAGAACCTCACTGTTTTATAAACAGATTTTTTTTTGTAATGGGCATCAGTTGTATAATGCCTGCATTATAGGCTTCAACATAGTGATAATCCCTCATCCCCATGGAGTTAATTTTTGAAATAAGGTATAGGTGCTCTGAGTGTTTTCTTTGTGTTGATGTTTGATCAGTGTAAATCTATACCCATGGGTTACTTACCATTTTAATCTACAAGCTGAGATCGTTAGTAAAATTCATCAGAATAAATATGCAGGCTTGGATCACAGACAATTGAGATTAATTCAATTGTCGCCTTCTCATTCCGCATTTCAGGTCATTTACATTGGTTGCGCATATGCCACGGTTTACTTGATCTACGTCAAGTTCAAGGCCACCTACGATGGTAACCACGACACCTTCAGAGTGGAGTTTCTGGTGGTCCCAGTTGGTGGTCTGTCTTTCCTGGTCAACCATGACTTCTCTCCTCTTGAGGTAAAGTGACACAAATAGTTTATACGTATAATGATGAGGATTATGTTACACATTATTGCTTCTGTTTATTTAACAATTGCTTTATGAATGAAGACGATGGATGTTTGTCTGTGCCTCTTTGATCAGAAGGGTGCCATTTTGAATCTGTGGTCAGCGATGTAATGACATCATTGGGTTCTTGAGCGTGGGGGAGGCGATCTGTGCACAGCCTACCCGATCTGTTCCATCCTGGTCCGGTTAATGTATAGTGTACATGTGCACATGCATGTGTCAGTTGCATCACTGATGTCTGTGTTCTGGGTCGAGGCAGTTACCAAGCACATTAAATGTATGCCGTGCCTGTGTCCAACTAACTGTGCTTGGGCCTACCTCTTCAAGCAGGCCTGGGCACAGTATGGAGTGATCACACTAGTCAGACGAACTGGACTTTGGGGGTCAAATGTACTCGGGCGTGGTATGGATCACCTAGTTTGAGTACACCCTAATTTGCTCCAGGGACCGGCTGATCCTGCTTTCTCAAAGGCGTATCGCTTTGGATAAGTCCGCTAGATAGATAAATGTGAATGATCCATGAAATGAATGTCATGCCATCTTCAAATTTGACTTGTCTGGATGGAGAGTTCCCTGCTTGGATCCTTAGTGTACTCTCTCCCTTTTTGCTCCTAGATTCTGTGGACTTTCTCCATTTACCTGGAGTCGGTCGCCATCCTGCCGCAGCTGTTCATGATCAGTAAAACTGGAGAGGCAGAAACCATCACCACGCACTACCTGTTTTTCCTCGGCCTGTATCGCGCACTCTACCTCATCAACTGGATCTGGCGCTTCTACTTTGAGGGCTTCTTTGACATGATAGCTATTGTGGCCGGTGTGGTCCAGACCATCCTGTATTGCGACTTCTTCTATCTCTATGTAACGAAAGGTGAGTGTCCCAGCCGGACTGCTCCTGTAAAAGGAAGGTGTGTGTGTGTGTGTGTGTGTGTGTGTGTGTGAGTGTGTGTGAGAGAGAGAGAGAGAGAGACACTGTCAGGGGCTTCATTTATCAGAAATACACCCTTTAAATTGTGAAAAATGAGTGAAGTGGTTTAAACATCAGCTTTTCTTTTTGTGATATGATTGACAAGTCTATCGGAATTTAGTGTAATGGTGGAATAAAAAAAATCTAACTTCAAGCGTGTAGAAAGTAAGCTGTGACCTTTCACGCGAAGGGAGGGGCTGGGTGGGCTGGGATGCTGCCGACTGATCACATGGCTTCTTCTGCAGTTCTGAAAGGGAAGAAGCTCAGCTTGCCAGCCTGAAGGCCAAAGAGCAGCGACATGCCGCAGGGCGCTACCCCCCCTCACCCCAGGAGGAGCAGGCCATTGCTGCCACCCCCCGAGAGTAAGATGCCTGAGACAGAGGCTGAAAGGGAACCACTACCGTTTTTTGTATCTCCTGACAAGTTTAAAACCGCTCCAGAACAAGAGGCCAAACAGTGGTCGTCATAGCCTTCAAATCTCTGTTTTAAGCATCTTGCCTTACTTTTATATTACTCTGTATAAAGGAAAAAATGTTTTCTACACATTCAACATACTATTTACAATTTGACATGCAGTCCAATATATCAATTTGTGAAAAAACGGGTGCATAAAACAGTTAAGAGGACATTCTTCAAGTGTAAAATTTGGTAAAATGTTTACCTGTTTGCAATCAGAATAAATGCATAATTAAATAACTATCTTTGGATAAGCATTTTAGAGTATCTGTACATCATGAAAGCTGGAAAAACAGAATCCAGGTCTTTTTTTTTTTTTTTTACGTCCTGGTTTGCATTGGCTAAGTCAAACAAATCAGGCTGATTGTGAAGAAAATGTATTGGTTCAAATAATAGATTGGCCCTCATTCTTGTGAATGAACAGTGTGGGAGGTCCGTTATGTAATGAGAAACAGACTGAAACTCAAAATTGACTTTGCACCTTTTTACAGGCTAAATGTCCCCATGAGACACATGATTAACAGTATTTAACTGCCTTATCTCCAATGTGTGATTTCTGTGCTGTAAATAGCTTTCTTTATGTAACTTTGACAGACCTCTTGCATAGTTTATCTAAAATCTGCATATCCCACTTTGATTTCTTTTGATTTGGTGCTCATGTTTTGTGAGTATTCTCCATCCAAAGTTTCAAAAATATACATCTAACAGGTACAGCAGGTCCAACCTCTGCTAATAGAGCAATAAATCTAAGCTGGAGATTGAAACTTGCAGGATACTATAGAGGTGATAAAAAGGCTTCAAATCAGTCATTCATAAAAAAAAATGTCCATAGAATTGTCTACATGGTGTGCATATTGTTGAGCTCATATGTCTTATTTTAATCCAGGAGATATGTAGGACGTTCTGGGCATTTTAAAGAATTAGACTTCAGTTTTATTTTGTTAGATTTTACAGCCATTGCTCCCATTGCCCTCATTTATATCATTCCAGATAGTTTTTGTTACTGAGCTTTTGCATGATGTTACCCTGTGATACCACCTCCAATAAAGATTTTATGGGAAATGTCTTTTGTTGATTTATTTCTAATATATGGCTTTACGAACGCTTCAGGAAGGCCAGAGTTTAAACTGGAGTGTTAACATTCCTGAATAACGGCAAATGTTTCTTTCATATTAATCCTAAAGACGCTGTTTCATTTTTGCCTTTTTTAGGCATGTAACCTTTGACAACTAGTGCTACATTTCTAATTAACTGCCTTGAAAGTTCCCGACAGCTAGTATTGAAAGAAGAGATACTCACCTAAAGAATTATTAGGAACACCTGTTCAATTTCTCATTAATGCAATTATCTAATCAACCAATCACATGTCAGTTGCTTCAATGCATTTAGGGGTGTGGTCCTGGTCAAGACAATCTCCTGAACTCCAAACTGAATGTCAGAATGGG
>JAODJW010000094.1:17339516-17350701 GCA_026777045.1 Hyperopisus bebe
TAAGGCAGTTCTGAAGGCGAAAGGGGGTCACACACCGTATTAGTATGGTGTTCCTAATAATCCTTTAGGTGAGTGTACAACTCCCATAATCGCACTTCACCTTTATCATCTTTACTGAGAGAAACGGAAACGCCAGTCTTCAGGAAATGACTTTGGCTGAGAGAAATTAGCGAAAATTGAGTTCGTCGTACGTCGATGGATTTTTATTTTCTGTTTGTTTAGGTCTGACAACTTATATTTAAATTCTGTATATATGTAAAAAAATTACTGTGCATGCATACTTTGTAGGGAGAAACACGTTACAAACACAGTACATGTATCCAGTAAAATAGTAGCTCACCCAGGCAAGTCTGTCACCAAACCTCCGCCGGACACGTCACGCGGAACCTTCCTTAGCCGCGCGCGGGTCACGTGGGCCGGGGGAGACTTCATAGTGTTACACACGGTGGGGTATATATTGTGTATATATACCGGCAGGGTAGGGTGGCGTAGATGTTTCCAGCGTCGCTGTCTATTTTTTTCTAGATTCATTCGGTTTTCAATAATTTCAACTGCGCTCCATAAATAGTATTAATGTGCGAAATATTCCGATCGGGCTGACAACACACGAGACTCCGTTATTAGCTGGTTATACTAGTCTCTTTGTGTACAGACGTGATGTTGTTGGTAAATACTGGAAAGCTGATCCAGATTATGGATTGACATGCTAGCTACACGCGACGCTGCCTGTATTATTCGCTTGAGAATCGCGGTGAAGTTATTCAGTGCTATCTGACTGCTAATGCGACATATCCGACTATGTCGTAATCACTATTAGCTATGTTCCAGGAAAAATTAGTTCCATGTGTCACTATGATAGGTAGTGAAATCACGAAGGAGGTGTTGCGTGTTGCATGATACCGCTTGCAGTTATTTAATTTGATCGCTGGTCATTGAATAAGGAGAGGCGAAGTTTACCTGTGGTGTACAGCTAGGGATAAGGCTAGAGGTGGCAAATCGTGAGTCAGGATGCCGGGAATGGTTGTGTTTGGCCGGCGGTGGGTTATTGCGAGCGACGATCTGGTGTTCCCCGGAGCCTTCGAGCTGTTTATTAGAGTTATCTGGTGAGTTCACGAGTAATAACCAATTCACTTTTCATATGTATGTATATATGTATATTTAAAAACCTGCGTTTAATTTTTGTTTTGTTGAACGTCGTGCTTAAATTTAAGTATGTCGTAATGGTCACCTTACAAGAAGGTCAATACTCGATATAAAAACATATAATAGCATGCAAATATTCTGATTTATGATGTCGTCTTTGTCGCAATTCATGACTCACACAAGGGCGTAACTTTGGTTTGATCATGGTGGGTGGTGTTGAGGGCCTTCATTCATTTAGGTGGGTGACATAATATTTGGAGGGTTACAACCCATCCCCCCCGTAATGCCAGTGCTCATACAGTATTTATCATCACAGTGTGTATTTGTACTCATTACTCTCGTTCTTTAATTCCAGGTGGATTGGGACTCTGGTTCTGTACACAAATCATAAGGGCCGGTTTGATTGCCCTGGTGGATCACTTCTACATACATACCTTGTCGTGCTACTGGTTCTGCTTGCAGCCATAATTTTATCACTCATTGCAATTGTTTATGTCAGTGCTCAGGGTAAGTCTATTTGAACTTTTATTTTTTTTCAGGGGCATACAATGGTGGAAATCATGCTAATTTATTTGCGATTCAGTTGGAAGTGCGTGGCTGATTACTGCAAGATTTTGAAATAACACGCCTGAAAGAGTAATGGAGCATGTTTTAGAATGGCAGATTTGTTTTTATCCCAATGAATGTTTGATCATTTTTCCCTTCTCTTTTGATTAGGGACAATCACAAACTCGGGGCCTCGGCGAGCTATCCCCGCACTTCTCTGTCTGCGAGCACTGCTGTATTTTCCTGAGCTCACATGGGCATGTCTTGGTGCCATATGGGTATCAGATGACAGTCAAGGCTGTAGAGAAGCAGAAGTTGGAGCTGTGATTGGTGCAGTCGTTGCCAGGTGGGTGGAGCCAGACTACGATATCACATGGGCATTTGAGACACCATATTAAAGCTCAGGTTCATTGATCTCTCCCCTTCAATAACCACATGCTGAGTCTGTAATCCACACCATGTTCCAGAAAATACTGACTGTACAGCAGGGGAACACTGCGGATGGGGTCAGTTGCTCACAGGGCATCCTCACATAAGGCGGTTTAGAAACCCCAGGTTACCTCACTGAGAGGAGAAGCCCTTATGAACACAGGAAGCGCATACTCAGCGCATTCAGCAACAGGATCAGATTCAAATCCACCACCGTGGAGGCGTGTTGCTACAATATTGCCACAACTTGATTAATTGCATTCAATTCATTCAGTTAAGCTACTTGTCTTGCCACAATATTAGCCTAATAACTTTTAGCATCTTTCAATTTTATACATAAAGATTAAATTGGAGTACTGTAATGATGATTGAGTTGTTTGCTTTTTCTTTTTAATCCCTTTCTGTATCTGCCCACCTCTTCCTCTTCTTACAGCTGGGTCATCTTGTTTTTCACAACGATCGGAGTGTTCGTTGTGTTTGATCCGCTGGGCAGCCCGCAGTCCAGGGCCGCGGCGAGTTTCGAGCCAGTGACGCGGGACCTGGAGAGCAGCGGGTCCAGGCAGCTGCTATACACAGCACGCTCGCTGGCCGTGCGCGTCTGGGAGTGCCGGCTGCGCCTGCTCTGCTGCTGTCTGCCCCAGGACGACAGCAACAGGGCAGCCTTCTCCAGCATTGCCCAGCTCTTCAGCCGCTTCTTCTCGGTCAGTGTGCTCTTCCCTGTCACGGGTGTCAATAGACGGGGCAGGATCCATTTGTTCATGGGAGTTTTACTTTACTAGAGGAGGCGGGACCAAGACATCTGATTGGTTGGTCCTACCTCCTGTAGTTGCTTGAACCCAACTCCTCTACAATCTTATTGGTTATCTCTCTGGACCAATCTTTTGTTTTTTTGCCCTCAGAACATTTTTGTGTCAGTAAAACTCTCATGAGCGGTCCATTTGGGTGCCATGTGGTGTAACTTAATTTTAATTTATTTAAAAAAAAAAATAGAGAAAAAATACACAACTTGTTGCTTCAGCTGAGGTCACACTGAATGTAATGACATTTCTGAATGGCATTATGGAGACATCCCACCTTTTGATATTGATTTTAGGGAGGCAGATGAGGGGCATTCGGGAGGGCAGGGGTGCGGGCCAGTGATTGGCTGGTATTATGGTAATACCGTGTATATATATATATATATATATATTGCTGACTGGGGGCAGGTGGGCGGGCAAAATTTGCTGATTGGGGCTACAAAGTGGTGGTGAACTTTGGGGAGAGGTTGCAGCGGTAAAACTTCTTGCCGGCTAATTTTTACGACAGCTGGATAGTGGAGCGACAGATTTCCGGGACATTGTGAATCAATTGCGGCTCTTCTGGGAAATGTGGAATGTCTGCGTTGTGTACGTTTTATCACACGGGTGGAGAGTATCATCCGCAAAGGGTCATTGTGTATTCAGGTTTTTGGAAAACCTATAGGTCAGCTGTTCAAACCCAGGTGTGAGGACTCTCCAGCCAATCAGTCCTCTAATTAATAATCTAATTAGGGAGTTGCAGCGAAAACCTGCAAACAGTCCTTTCTGGATATGATTGGTCACCCCTGGTTTAGCATGATGCACTGCAGAGAATCCACAAGTTTAATCTAGAAGCCTCATAATTTAACAATTTCTTAATAATTATTATTAGAGATAGATAAATTAATGTTTAACTGCAGGACGTCTGTGAATAGAATAATGTGTAACAAACAAATAGGAATAGTTCTTGGCTTTCACACAGCTGGCAGTGTATACGTAGGTTTGATATTCACAAAGAATTGTCTTCATTGCTACTTCATTACTTAGGCGTCCTGTTTCTTTCACGTCTGCATTTCTGTCCGGTGAACTCTTTGGGAGTGTCTTGTGTAATCTCCCCACCACACCTGCCCCTGAATAACCCTCCCTTCACTTGTCCTTACTAGGTGTCAGTAAATTACAACACTGCTCTGACGACATTAAGACTAGTCATTCTCTGACACCGGATAAAAAGCAGTGTCCTAGCATTATCCTTGTGTAGCAGTATGAAATAAACTCGGAACTGATTTACCATTAATACTAGAGAAAACAACCACAACCACTGATGTCTCTCAGCTTCATGTTAGCTGTGCCCAGGCAGTGAAATATTTAATAATTTGTTTACTGACTATGTGTGGAATTGGATGCATGTTAACCTTAATGCACTTTTTATTTTTAAATGTGTTACTATTAATTTGGTATCATTTTCATATATTTATAGAAAAGATGTAGACTGAGGACAGTACAGTGATATAGTCTGATAGATTAACCTTTAATGAGATGAGCTCTTGTGTGGTACGTTTGTTTTTTTTTAAGCAGCTGTTTATTCCATATCGGTGTGGCTAACATGCTTTTTCATGTCACTTTCCCGCACAGGACACCGATCTGGTCCCCAGTGACATCGCCGCCGGACTCTCTCTACTTCACCAAGAGCAGGACAAGAATGAACGGACCCGGGACCCTGATGAAGTGCTGGCCCAAAGCCCCTCCTCTCCCATAGTGAGTCCCGGGGGATGTGGTACAGGCCGGTCTGGGTGGTAATCAGGCGAATGCCATTGGAGGGTGGATGGTGAAGGCGGGGCTTAGCTTCCACCGCCCAGTCACTGGGCTCCACTTATATGGTGAAAACATCAACAAAGTAAGTAAGTGCTTAGTTCAAATCTGAAGTGAATCCCACATTTTCCTAACATAAAAAAATTGGACAGTATTTAATAAACAGTTAGGTTGTGTTTTATGTAGTTAAAGTACGCACTTATAGACTAATGCCATCCATCCTAAATTGTATTTTTTTTGTTTTTCTTTTCTTTAAATTGTGTATTTTCAGTGAAAATGTTTATGTTGAAATTCCAGTGCATGTGTTTTTTTTTTTTTTTTTTTTTTAAACTTACATTGCACTGTTTTCTCTCATTGCACTGCTGTCTGTCCTGTATTGCAGGACTATACTGTTGCTTGTCCCCCTATGCACCTGTCCCCTCCCCTGCAACTGTGGCATAAGAATTTCACTGTGCTCCTCCAGCCAAGCACAACAGTGAAACTTGAACTTCGATTCAAAACTTCAATTTTGCAAACATGCATGTTGGATGTAATAGAGGTGTATTTTCTCACACTGCAGCTACGTTTTGGCTGGACGTGTCTCTGAAATGCAAGCAGTCCCTTCTGGCTTGACATTCACATATTCTTCCACCGAATGTCATCTGGAGCTGTGTCTGCTTGCAGAGGGAAGACTTGCAGATGGAGCTGGAGGGAGCCACCCACTTCATGCAGTTTGCGTTCGCTGCGTATGGCTGGCCTCTGTACGTTTACTCGAAGCCTTTAACTGGGGCCTGCAAGCTCGCCAGGGAATGGTAAGTATCCTTTCCGGAAGTTACACTTGGACGTCAGGGTGTGACCTGGGACGGCCGCTCGAGGGCATGGCACGTTCCTTATTTCATGCTTATGGCTGATGCCGCTGTTTTATTGGGTTGCTTCAGCTGTCGCAGACGGGCTTCGGAGTTTGACGCCATAGAAGGAGACCATCTGGGCTGTCATTTCACCTCCGTTCTGCAGAGCACTGGGCTTCAGTACAGAGACTTCATCCACATCAGCTTCCATAACCAGGTCCTGGGACACATATCAGGGCATCTGAAAGAGTGATGTGAATGAATTAGCTAATATTCTAATAATAAACTAAATTCTGTTTGTTTTGGTGCATCTCTTTGTCTATGCTTTCATGACTTTGCATTAATTATAGTAGTAGGACGCTGCATGATATGTACGGTCCGAGACACAAAAATGGACCAAACGCTAATTGCAGAACATTATACTTTGGCCCTGTTTTTTGGCTAGGAGTGTCGTAAGACTGAAAGTTAAGAATCTGTTACCAGGGTTCTAAGTAATTACTTAGAACTGTCAGTACAGTGAATGATGCGTTTATATTGAAATGGTAAATTTAAAAACTGTTTCGTTGTTGCTTGACTTCAGGTTTACGAGATCCCGTTCTATGTGGCTTTGGATCACAAGAAGGAGGCGGTCCTGGTTGCCGTGAGGGGGACTCTGTCGCTCAAGGTTAGAGACAAGTCTGTTCCTCAGCTGCGTGTCATTTAGCTTCAGTGACCGAGCTGCTGTCTACCTTACTGAGACGTATGATGGTGAACTTTTCAGGGGACAGAGAGTATTGTAAGACACTGGATACAGTCATACATGTGTTACCCTAGGAAAAAAGTTATAAGGAATTTTAAGGATTCGATGTTTAATTGAAATTAAAACAGGATGACGGCTTGTCGGGTTAAGATGCTCTGGCCGTGATTGGAAGGTTGTCCTGTGGTTGGTAACGATTCCACCACTGGGCCCTTGAGCGTGGCCCTTTATCCAATTCCTCCATGTACTGACTGACGCTGCCTTGTCAAATGTATGCCATTTTGGATAAAAGCATCTGTTGAATAAATGCCGCAGTGTACTGTAGTGATGTGAAATAAGGTGGGGGTTTGCTGCTATATACAATGTGTCTGAGATATAAATATAAGTTGAGGTTAAAGAATAGCATCATGACCCTCATGAAATATGCTGCCTTCTGCTGTCCTCCCTGCCCACACCACACCGTGTGCCCAGGATGCGCTGACTGACCTGTCGGCCGAATGTGAAGACTTGCCAGTCGAGGGTGTGAACGGCACCTGCTATGCTCACAAGGTGGGTGCGTTCATCACAAGGAAAAGTGTATTACCAAGAGTTGCAATGGGGTATAAAAGTTTCCAGAAACTTTCCATTCCATGGGAAGTTAACCAGGAGAATTTTGGAGTTTTTGGAAACTTTCCATGGGAATTAATGGGAATACAGTGGTACCTCAGTTCTCGAACTTATTAGAACAGGAATTTCTTAAAAGTTGAACCAACCAGTTAGAAAAAAAATTACCTAGAGCTCGATCTGAATCTCAGAAGTCAAACCGTGAACGCTGACCTAAGATAACTTGTACACGCGGGGAAATGAGTTACGGTGCGTATCTCTCAGCGGAAACAAAGGGTAAACCTTCAGTCTCAGCCTCGCATTCGCTGTGGTAGCATCATGCATGTTTACACTAGCTGAATACATGTATTTAGACAGTAAAAATGCATTTAGACAATGATAGACAGTAACAGATTATTATTATTATTATACATTATATACATAAAATACATTTTAAAATAAAGATTTCTTATTTTAATATTAATAATAAACCATATGTTTAATCATAATAATATTATTGTGCCGAGCGGGGACGGAACGAAGACAAAGGCTGGACTGGGGAAACAAACTGAAACGCGGACTAAATACAGATGACTAATGACAACAACCAGAAACGGCTGATCACACGGGGATTCCAGACAGGGTTAATGAGGGGGTGTGGCACACGGAAGGAGCGGACGATCGGGGCAGGACACATTGTTTGTATACATTTCTTTTCTTGCTTTACAAATTACTGTTTTGATAAATTCGCTTATATGTGTTTAGTACAGTATATGCTCTTCTTGTTTTATCCGGTTCATTTTGTGTTTAAATGCTAAAGAAAACATTTTTGGGGCCGGGAACCAATTAATTGGTTTTCCATTATTTCTTATGGGGAAAATTTGATCACAAGTCGAACTTTTTAGGATTCGATCCGGAGTAGTGAACGGATTAAATTCGAGTTCTGAGGTACCACTGTATATGGGAAATAATTGGAAAATTCCAAGAATCTTGTACCGTTATGGAGAACCTTGTGTGTGGAGCCTCTCACATGGCTGTTCATTCCAAATTAATTATTTTCATTTTCAGAATGCATTAATATTTACATGTTAGCTCAGCATTCACACTCATCTCATTGACTTGTTGTGGCTTTTTTCCTTTTTCCATGTGACAACGCAATGGTTTATTCCATTTGTTCTCATATACTTACTGCGTTGAGTAAGTCTGTCTGTCTCCACTCTGCAGGGAATTGCACAGGCTGCAAAATACATCTACAAGAAACTAATCAACGACGGTATTTTGACCCAGGCCATCAGCGTTGCTCCTGTGAGACTTCACGCACTTTTCATATTCCTGTTTTGAAGGCGTTAATACAGCATGTATGGTATACATTCCCCTGTAGTGTGCATAATGCAACATCATGGAGTCCTGCACTTCATCCCTGCTTACGTCCTCAGTACAGACTCAGTTGGGTTCTCCTGCGCCTGAAGATTGTTCTACAGTGAGGTGATTTCTCTCTACACAGGAGTACCAGCTGGTGATTACCGGCCACAGTCTGGGTGCAGGAGCGGCAGTGGTTCTGGCTATCCTACTGCGCAGCATGTACCCCACACTGCGCTGCTATGCCTTCTCTCCACCAGGGGGCCTGCTGAGGTGAGTCTTCTGTCTGTAGCTATCATACATATATGCTGTTAAGGTAGAACCTTTAGCGGAGCATTTTCAGTCATGTTATCTACTGTTTTATTGGCCTTTGACCTTATTTATGCACAAATTCTGTAAACATGTTCCCCCGGTATCATTTTTCAGCAAAGCACTTGCGGATTTCACCAAACAGTTTGTTGTCTCTGTGGTGCTGGGGAAGGACCTGGTTCCCAGGTGAGGATGGTGGAATTAATTGTACTGAGAGGACAGGGTGGGGGGAGGGGGTGTGTTTTTTTTTTTTTTGCTGGGATCACTACCAGTGGGCGCTGGCTGATCTTTGAAGCATGGAGATGCCTGAGCAGAACCTCATGCTGAGTTTCCCGTCTGCTTATCGCTCAGGTTGAGCATCCCAAACATGGAGCACTTGAAAGGCAGGATACTGAAGATGGTTTCGAACTGCAACAAGCCCAAGGTGAAGAAGTCGGGGCCCGATAGCTCTTTACCGTCGTGGCGTCTGAGAATGTTTTCTGTGTTTTTATTATGTGTTTGGTCATCACATTTACAGTATTAATGATTATTTTAATGATATGGTACATTTGATGACAACATTCCTTTATGGTGGAGAATCACTATTGTTTGGTGCCTGATGGCATGTTTAGCCAGTTATCTGTACTCTGCTTCTGCCCACATCTCATTCTCTCCCTCCTGTTGACACCCTCAGTACCAGATCCTGCTACGCGGTTGCTGGTACGAGGTGTTTGGGGGCAAGCCGGACGACTTTCCCACGGAGCTGGAGGGCCGCAGGGATGATCAGCTGACCCAGCCGCTGCTTGGGGAACACAGACTCCAGCAGCGGTCGCTCTCAGACCAGAGCCTGGCCTCTGAGGACTCCCCCAGCCACGTCACCCACCTGCCCCTCTTCCTGCCGGGCCGCATCCTCCACATCACAGAGGAAGGGCCCTCCCACAGGTCTGCTCACACACAGCTGGATTGGGTGGCTGTATTGGGTGAATGGATGAGGTGGCTGGATTGGGTGAATGGATGAGGTGGCTGGATTGGGTGAATGGATGAGGTGGCTGGATTGGGTGAATGGATGAGGTGGCTGGATTGGGTGAATGGATCTGGTGGTGTGATTGGGTGACGATTGGTTGGCAGGATTAGGCGACGTAACTGTGTTATCATACACTGAAGGAGTAGTGATGGAGTATAATTGCAAAGACGAATCTTCAGCAAAGCTGCTTGCTATTGTGCATTACCGCACTTTACACGATACTTACGGCCAGGTGTGCTGCTTGTCCAGGTCGTGCTTCTCGCAGCCCAGCTACCGGGCCCAGTGGTCCAGCGAGATGGCCTTCTGCAGCATCCTAATCAGCCCCCG
The DNA here is from genome assembly GCA_026777045.1 of Hyperopisus bebe. Lineage (NCBI taxonomy): Eukaryota > Metazoa > Chordata > Actinopteri > Osteoglossiformes > Mormyridae > Hyperopisus > Hyperopisus bebe. Next base: position 17,349,363 of record JAODJW010000094.1, read on the forward strand.
CATGATCACCCACCACATGCCCGACGTGGTGCTGTGTGCCCTCCGCAGCCTGACTCAGGACCTGCCCGTCCCCCTCTGTCCATCTCCACACAGCAACAGCCACCTCAATGTGGTCTGAGACAGACTGGTGTACCGGTCTCCGCCTGCCGCTTAAGGTGAACGGAGAGCCTTGTGGAGAGATGAATCCCTTACCCGGACCTGACTACCCTTCCAAACGCACTTGTTAATCTAATGGCCATGACTCTGTAAGGAGGAACCGGTTTCCTTCCTTTCTCACGAGTGGATCGGAGTGAACAATCCCACGAGTGAAACACACTTTCTGCTTAACTGCAATGAACAATGCTGCGTTTGCATTCCGGCTATATGAGTTTTGACTGTGGTTTTATTATGGCACTGGGACTTTGAGGTATGTCGATGGAGTCGAGTAACGTATTTATTCTATGTGAGTGTGTTTTGCGGTGTGAGCATTTTATATTGTACAGAAATAATGGAGGTGGTTAGCACATCCGTGCAGTGAAATGCTCAGAGAATACCATCTTACTGAGACCTGCTGAAGCTCCTCCACCGTGGACAAACTGCTTCCCTGGAAATGCATTAACAATGCACGATGCTTTATTTAAATAAATTTACTCTTTTTTTTTTTTTTTTTGCATGAACAGTCTGGGCTTTTCAAATGGTAATGATTACTCAAACTCCATTTATGTGAAGGGTGGTCAATTTGTGTCCTGCAAATGAATCATGTGGATGTAATCTATTAAACCTCGAGGTAAAAAATGTTCAATGGCCAATCATCTTTGAGTAGAAATGTACAAATTTTGTTTGTTTTATTTATATTGTTTTATTTATTCTGCATTTTTGTTGCCTCCCATTCCACAGACCTATTAGGCAACTTGTTCAATTTTTATACTGTTTACATATAAGCCCGGCACCAATTGATCTGATTTAATTACTTTGTCTGTGGGTTAAACATTTTTTGGAAATGTGCTGTTGATAAGCATTTCGTGAATGCCATTTTCACTTCATACATATATTTTATAAGGGATACTATTTTAAGGGCCAGGAATTATCTGATACCGTACTGATCTCAGTAGTTAAAGGACTGTATTTGTATTTTGGAACATTGAGGTTAAATCTGTATGCGTAAAGTTTGTGTCACGCCTTAGGGGACTTAGTGATCAATTCTAGTGCATGTTTGAGTGATAATCTAGCAGAACGTTATGTTTATTTATCTTTATCCTTTAATCCCTGTGGCCTGTACTATGAAGCAGGGTTACTGGCTTATCGGGGTAACTTGTCGGATTTAAGGTACCACAGTTTAAATGGACTTCATATTCGTTCA
>JAODJW010000094.1:17350801-17362280 GCA_026777045.1 Hyperopisus bebe
GTTTAAATGGACTTCATATTCGTTCACTTACATTTTGCCCAGACTACCTTAAATCCGACAAGTTACCCCGATAAGCCGGTAACCCCGCGTCGTAGTACAGGCCTCTGATCTTGCAAGATGGTTGCAGCTGTTAAATTCAAAAATGGTGCTGGAATATCATTATTTTACAAATAAATCACAAGCAAGCAGTAGAGCTTTAGAGGAATCGGACGTACCATGCATGCCCTACTCTAGGTAAACTAAATGTTTGTTGTTTATGTTTAGCATAAAAATATATGCGTTATTTTAGCGTTTGTTTTACACAACTCATTCAAGAGCCATTCAAGCTTATTTGTCTGTCGCCTTCACAAAACATAGCTGTTTAAATTGCACATTAAATGCACTTGTGCCAGCATGGATGCATATATGCAAAATCTCAAACCGGTATTTGTGATATAATTTCCTTAATCTGTACTAAAATTAGAAAAAGCAAACTTGTGAATCCACTAGCTGCGTGTGTTGAAGATGATTGTTACAACTGACCAACACAAAGTTCAAGCCAAAGTCGCTCTCCCTGAGTTGTAACAAGGTATGTACATTACTGTACTTTGATAAAGTAAGATGGCCGACCATGTGACCGTTGTCATCAGTGATTAGTTGGAAATGGGTTCTGGTTTTCTCCAGCTTACCCAGGCCCTGATTATCCCAGCACCTGGCTCTAGCACTCCCCACTGCTTCACTTTCCTGTGTGTTCCACGTGGGCTGCTATGGCATTGCTCTGCTAAACCTGTACTCATTCCCCCCTCCCATCCCCACATCACATGGTCCTGTCCGCCGTCCCACCCAGAACCAGTTTTGCAGAAACATTACTGATCTCAACGTGTTTAGAATCCCTCACGTGCCGAGTTTGTGATTTAATGCCAAACGTGCTGGATCTCTGACAAGCGTTTGGATATCCGAGTGGCCAGGATTTTGCCATAATGTCCACATGTAGGGCTCTAAGCGTCCTTGTGAAGGGACTACTGCTTGTTGGGGGTGAGATTAAGGATGCAGTCTTTGGTTTGGGAGCTCAGAGTTCAGGGGTGTTTATCAATACCAAGAATGCAAAGATCGTACTTGTATTCTTGGCAAGACTCGTCTTGCGAACTTGCCTGCCAAGAATGAGCTTGGGACACAATGAAACGTGGGACTGTCCTCAATAGCAAGCACGCAACCAATGTATCCTTGACATTTGGGATGGGGCAACAATGACATCCAGGGATTTTTACCACCCTCAGTACTTCTATTCTTGAGTATTGGTACTGTACTTCGGCAATAGATGATGTCAAATGGGTACCTGAGAATGCAAGTACTGTCAAGTATGCATATTGAGAAACATTCCAGTTTTTTTCAGCGGTTTTCCACAGTAGAATCACAGCTCTGTTAAAATATATGTTGACTGCAGTGCATAGATCTGCCAACAAAGTAAGAAATTATAATTAAATATTAAATATAATTATGTCCTAGTTCTGGTTTAAAAAAACATTTTTCTATAAATAGGCCTAAGTCATTTCACTTGTATCTGCTAACCATCTCAGATATTAGAATTGTATTGACCAAAAACAAATGCATAGTGCCATGAGGACTCTAGACAGCACTCGTGCCTCACAGGCGTGAATCTGAATCCTGCCCCTGTTCGCTTTGTGTATTTTCTCTCCATGTCACGTGGGATTCCTCTAGATACTCTGGTTTCTTCCTGCAGTCTATGGTGCATGTGGTTAGGCAAACCGGTACCACTAATATGCCTAGGCCTTCCCCCACCTGTACCCTGTACTGAATAAGCAATAGGAGGATGGCTGATTGGGCTGTATTGTAAATTTAGCATTTTGGTTTAAAACAAATACTCATTTGATAATCACCTTCATCTTACAGTTGCTGAACACTATTTATAGAGTGAATTATGGGATGCTGGCAAAGATATAGCATCATTACTTGGGGTAGAAGCTGGAAACATTTCAAATTGTGAAGTAATGGGTAAAAATACATCTCAGAATAAATGGGATCCCACGAGTAAACGCAATGTGAATACTTCTCAAGGAAAACCGAACATTTGTCTTCACATTAACTGGAAATTATTATTTTGCCTGCAGTCGAAATTGAATTGTAAATGGCAATTGTGACCGTTACACTAAATTAAAAACAATTTGGTTGCAATCATTAATCCAGGGACGTCTGCAAATCGGCATGGTCCGGGCAGGTCGGAAAGGCAGCGTGTCCCCTTGGAAGAACAGGGTACTAGATAGTCGCGATTCTTTAGCGAAAGACCGCCATCTCCTGGACATCGATGAAATCGCAGTCGAAATATTTAACCAGGCAACGAGAGGTGAGCAGATACATCCCACCTACACAAATCGGTCTTGCAGAATTGTTCTCATTTCACGTATTATTGGCAAAGAAGGGAGGATAAGCAGAGAATGAAACAGAGAAGACATTGTGTATTGGTCAGGCTTTTGGGGTCGCCATCGAAAACCTAAGAAGCCTACTCGGGACTGAGGGATGAACAAAGGAAAATAAAAGCCTTCATTGTTATTGTGAATGGCAGCGCTTTTCTCTTTAAAAAAACGCCTTAATGACTCTGGTGGAGAGCAGACGAACGTCTTTCGTATTACGTATTCCATTAAAGATTAACCACTTTAAACCTCACGTACGTGAACTTGTGTAAAAACGATTATGCATAATTAAGCTATTTGACTATTGTACAAAAGCACTTGGACTGTTTACGTACCATAGTTTGATTTTAAAGAGAACTTCCTGATATTCAAATATCTTTATTTTGAAAGTATGTGAAAAGTATAAAAACGAATAAGTACTGATTAAATTACAATCCTTTGAATACAAATTATAAAAAAGTAGTAATGTGATAATCCTTCACAAAAATTCAAGTAAACCAGTAAGACTTCATTAAGTCATCTCAACTGATCTGAATTACATAGCACACAGATACTGGTACTCTACAACTACTGCTTCTAACCCAGATCAAAAGAACAGTTCAAATGTTTAAAACAATTGTTTAAGAATATACAAACGTCTGATGGAATTTCAGTGAGGAATGGTACAGCACATTCGATTTCTGCAGACCGGTCAAAAAAGACATAGAATAAGTTAATTAAAGTTTAATGCTATCTATACGAACTTCAAAACTTACTTTTAGGATTATTAATTAAAATATACATTTAATTGTATAAGTCTGAATGACTAGTGCAAGAAACGGGAGGTTGCATTGTTTTGTACAGTAATACCTCTTTGCTGATGCCTTTCATTTATAGTTTTCTTATACAAGATAATAGGGAAACTGACAGTTTCCCTGTTCACATACAACTTTTAGTTGTAATTAACAGATTTTGAATCACACTTTTACAGAATATTCAAATAGCCTATTTCCCAGAACCCATCAATGCGAATTCTAAATGTATCAGACTAATATAAAAAGTCCACTTATAAGTTACATCTAATTTGAAACGGATTAATTTTTAACAGTTGAACTACGATATATTATATTTTGGATTAGCTCTTACCAGTAATCATCTGTCAGTTCATCTGGGGCAAGTGCAGCCCAGGTCACATCAACCAAAGTTACGAAACAATTGGATCCACTTGTATCAGCTTGATTTGTTGACCAGTACAAATGCTATAATGTCCAATATTATATATAATGACACATAAACACAATGCAAAGAACCATTATTATATGCATAAATACAACTTTAATATCTTACCGAGTGAAATAAATGGAACATTACGTGACTACTGTCTCATGTTTGAAACTTTTAACATTTCTATGACTAATTCCGTTGCCATGAGGAGATGGTAAAAATAAACGGCATCTCCAGTAAATGCTTACCACTCACTTACTCGCCTGTTTAGTCGGAGCAGCGCAAATTTGCATGTATATATGTAGAGGTAGCCGGCAATCTGCCCAATCGTTAAGGAACTCACCGAAAAGACGACAGTCTGAGTACTAAACAGGGTGACCTGACTCCCCCCCTTTCCTCACTAACTCCCCGGCTCCTGTTTTGGCCGTGTGACGTCATGGCGTGACGGGCTGGTCAACAAGTCAGCTGTCGGGAGAAAAAGGGAAGAGCGGCGGAGGAGAGCACGGTCCCTTTAAGGGAGGGACGGCAACTTCTCCGGATCCTCTTTATTTTTCACTAAACCGTCGGGGGGAATCTGGGTTTGCATCTATTCGGCGAAGGTGCAGATACTGGCGGAGGGGAGGACGCCGATCAGATTTTTTAAATAGCAGTTTCCGATCCTAAGAGGTGGGGGGGGAAGCAAAGAAAATGGAGTTGGAGGACGGAGTTGTATACCAGGACGACCCGGGCACGTCGGCTCTGATGTCCGAGAGAGTGTCGGGCCTGGCCAACTCCATTTACCGCGAGTTCGAGCGCCTCATCGGCAAATACGACGAGGACGTGGTAAAGGAGCTCATGCCTCTGGTGGTGGCTGTGCTGGAGAACCTGGACTCGGTGTTCGCCGTGAACCAGGATCACGAAGTGGAGCTGGAGCTGCTCAAGGAGGACAACGAGCAGCTGATCACCCAGTACGAGCGGGAGAAGTCGCTGAGGAAGCACGCAGAGGAGGTGGGTCCGGGAGCCGCAGCCGGGGAGACGGGCAGGGAGGGGGACGGGATCGCCACATAGCTGGCTGCATACGGAAGGCGCCCTGCACAGGCCACGCATGGAGCCGCTGTCTTAGCCGGTTATTTCGTTACGTGTTCGGGCTGGAAAGGGAACGATCACGATCATATCAGAATCTGGATGGACAGACACGCACACGTAGGCGTTATGGTGTCTGCACGACGAGACGTGTGGATCCTGACAGGTTGCAATAACTCCCAATTTCAATCTGACCAAATAATACCGTGCATTCGGGAGATCTGTTGCGTATATTTGTAAAGGGACGTGCACTGCCATGTAGCTAGTTAGCTAGCTACCCAGACACTAGCTGCCTGTGGCCCAGTGTACCCCAACACCGCGCCACACGCTCCGATTGATATTATACATTTACAACTGCTTGGAAGCTACTAGGGGGGATACAAGCCGGCCATTCATAAGAGACACCCGTCTGCAACCCGAGATGGCCAGCGGTACGCTGGATGTGTGTCTAATGAGCCGGACACAAGTCGATGCTTTTGCATGGACGCAGTGTCTTGGGGGATGTGGGGTCTTGAGCTGCCCAGCCATTGAAGGTCTGGGTTGTGCGTGCAGCTGCGGCTCTAAAAGCCACGTATTCAGGCACAGGGACAAACGTGCGTCGCTCAGTCGGTGGCCCTAAGCAGCAGCAATGCGCCCGATCCCCTCAATAGCTTCTCACACAAGCCCGTGTTGGAAATCCGCATAAATACCTTAATTAAAATTCACACTCTCAGATTGAGATCTGAACGATTATATAAAATCTGACCAAACAGACATTTAGCTATTCAGTTGATCTCGACCAGGCGCGTTTGTGCAGACATCCAAACGAAGGATTTACGTTGTTATCCGATCGATATTTTGGCAGTGTCCATGTACGGCACCCTCAGCTGCATGTTTCTTTCTATGAAATTTCTTTCTAAAATGCACATTCACCAGGGTTTGGTAGTAGAGCGTAGGGGAGCCTTCACTGTATCAGCACATGTCAGCGTAATTTTGTAATTTGGTGGATAAACCAGTACAACCAGAATCTTCCTAGTTCTAATAATACATTTTGTATTTAATAATCCATTCAGGGTATACAGCAGGCATGCGCCCTGTACTGCCTGGGAAAGGCTCCAGACCCCCGCGATTCTGACCAGGATAATGGTCAAAAAGTTGGATAGATATTATTCCCAAGCAAAGATACAGTGTGCGAAACTTGGCTGGTGCCTAAAGATACTTGCCTCGATAGACACTGAATAACCACTGTAGAACTCGGATAATTTTGAATGAAAAACAATATATGTAGTATTATTATGTACGGTTTTTAGGCCTGTGTTTCCCAACCCAGTCCTCGGAGATCCCTGGACAGTACATGTTTTTGCTTCCCCTCAGCTCCCAGCACACCTGTACCAGGTATTCGGTGTTCTTGATTGGCTGGTGCTGGGAGGGAGAAAAAACGTGTCCTGTCCGGGGTTCCCCAAGGACTGGGTTGGGAAACACTGTTTTAGGCCATGAAGTCATAAGGTCATCATCTCCAGTGAAGCCAGGAGATTTCATTTGTAATGCACATGGATGTTACAAAAAGCAAGCCATTTTTTATTCTATTGCAAGTCATTAATATTTAATGTGAGTAGTGTAACTTATGGTATAGTGTGTGACCTTTATAGTTTTATACCACAATTTATGGAGGAATTCCATGCGAATATAATTGAATATAATTTAAAATGATTGCTTATCATCTGGCACTCGTGTATGAGTTGAACAGAGACCTTATTATTCTGCACATCAAATAGAGGATTCCCTCTTTTGTTGAAACATCTCGGTTGCTTTAGTGATTGAGGCACTTTTCCCAGTCTGAGAGGAGCTTGCAGCACCTGCTGCTTTTGTTTTTGCTGCTGGTCTGTCACATTTCATTGATTATTATTTTAAAATGTTCTACTTAAACTTTCATGGTTCTAATTGATGGGCAGATATTGTCTAGGATTTCTACGAAGCTGGCTGTGACTGTTTATGGGGAAGGAAAAACAGAACTGCCCATTTAGTAGTTACTATGGTGACCAGATAATCAGTGTCGGGGAGGAAATTTCGAGGTAATTCATAAAACTACTTTAAAACTGAAAGGCTCATGCACTCTGCTAAAGGGTTCAGTTCCTCTTGTGCTTTGGCTGGTTTGTTACCTTGACTGAAAGACCATTTAACCAGCTGTTTCACATTAACATTAGTGACACATGCATGATTATAGGAGACTGACCAATCAGCACACAGCAAGAACTCTGTGCTTAAGTAAAATCCAGGTCCTTTAATTTTAAACGGTAATTTAGAAACCCTTTCCTAGCTCGGTGTTCTTCCTGACATGTATTATCTGGTCACCTTAACTAGTTACTTAAAATGAAACAAGTTCTGTCTGGTGCCGATACGTACCACAGTAAATGTAGCGCACATAGAGTGGATGAATGCCTTGCAGATGATACCCTGTTTAGTTAGCTTTCACTCTTTTGTAGCTAGCTTAGTCTATTGGTTTTAGTGAGGCTGGGTCTGGGGGGGGGGTGGCTCTGGGGCTTAAGAAGCGTTTATGGGCATGGCTAACCTGCTTACATGGTACCCCGTGAGTATTAAGTCATGTGAGGCTGGGAAGCGAACAGGAAGTCTTAATGAGAACAGAAAATATAGGAAATGCACAGTACTGACTGGCGGGAAATCTGGGAAACTCGAGTCTATGGGGGTGGTATCGCAGTTAACCACTTCAGTCACCTAATTATGTTTAGTACATACAAAAAGATGATGCTGGTTTCTGGTTTTTGAGGCTGCAGCCAGCCGTGTATGCGCAGGCCACTTCCGACGGCTGCGAGGTGTGTGGGGTGTGTCCGGCCAGCAAGCTTAGGTAGACGGGGGAGCCGCTGGGTGCGCTGCGGTTTCTGTTTGGATGCGCTATCACATGTCGCACATTTTCTGACCGCAGATTTTCTGGATGTCAAATCGGGTTGTTGACTCGGCACCTTCTCGTGGCTCTCTCCAAATTTTTCAAGAAAAGTAACTTTTTCGGCAGCAGAGATTTAATCCTGTCTCATTACTCTGCTGTCTTGTCCTTGCCCCTTCGTTCCAGAGATCGGGTTTAGATAATCAGGTTTAGATAAGCACATTCAACAGTCGATGTGTTTTCTTGAGGCTGGATTTCATGTTTTCAGAGGCTGTTTGTCGTTTTACCCATTTGCTAGCCACGTGTTTAAGAAGCATGATTATTCAGTAAGTTGTGATTAAGAGTTTTTAAGTGTTACTGTTAAGTGATGCTGATAGCAGGAAAGTGGCTGTTTGGGCAGGGGTTTATTATTGATCGGACAAGTTTTGAAACGATTAGATCGGTAAACAATGAGGGAAACCATAACATGCTGTGCCAGCACTTTGGTCTTCGGGGTTCTGCTGGTTATGTAAGTGTCCAACACATTATCAGCTCTTAATCCCCACAACTTGAACCTGAAACTTCCTGGTTGCTACCTGATAACAGGGAAGCAGATCGAAATGTGAATCATCTCGAAGGGGACTTGATCTGTCGACCCACCGCTGCAGGTAGAGAGACCCCCTCCCCGCTCCTTGGGCGGTACTCTGCCCTGGGTGCTGTGGCCCTTATAGACCCCACCCCAGCCTGTCGTAGCCGCCCAATGTGAGCCTTTCCTGAAGCAGCCTACATCCATCCTGTGCCTGTTAGTGCTGCAGGTGGTGATGTGGACCCCTCTCTGTGTTGTGTGACTAATGCAGTCGCTCTGCCGTGTCACCGTGAGGCGCTGGGGGGCCCGGGGGTACCCAGCCTGCCAGCAAAATTGGGTTTGAGGCAAAGCTATGCAGTCTGAAGGGCTTTTTTTGCATCTGAATGAGGCATTTGGCTACTTCTTGGCTTCCCTCACAAGTGCACTGACACTGGCAGGAAGGTGATCCATGGTGCTTATCTTTTATGTTAGTGTTATTATGCAGTATAAATTGCAAGCTTACAAGCTTGCTTCATGTCACAAAAGCAGGATTTTGAGTGTAGTTTTATTGTTTACATCAAGGTTATCATTCATTATCAACATAGGACTTTGCAGCTAGTCGCCATACATTTCTTCTCAGAAGTAACACTGTTAAAATGTGGCGTGCTCATAGATCGGTCGGTTCAGTCGCATGAAATGCGCCTGTCAGACGGGAGCTGGAGTGGGCTTGCTGTCTGGGGTTATGTGTCCTGCCATAAGGTTAGACCGGTCCCGCTGTCATGATCGATTCCACAGCCAAGCTGCTTCCAGATGTTTGACGAGTAGATAGGGTTACAGTCAGGGTATTTCAATGTTCGGGAATCGCTTGCTGAGACCTTTTTATTAATCTCTCGATGTTTATGTGTATGTGATTGAGGTAAAGTGCAGGTTATCTATCAGTTCAAGTGCACTTTTAAGTAGAGGTGCAGGATTTATTGGTTAATGTATCTGTATTGACCGATATTCGTTAAAAATGGAGTTATTAGTAAATATTGCTGGCTGATATTTCACCGCTCGTAAGAGGTCTCAAAGTACCTAGGACATGTTTATAATTCATTATTATTAAACCCGGCCCGTAGATCAATCTTTCATTTCCACAGAACATAAACTGTGTAACTGCATTCTCTCAATCTGCGCCGGCACGCTTGGCAAGTTTCACCGGCAAACTCCCCTGTTCTGCAACTGGGTGAAAGGTTAGCTAATCGTCAGTATTGGTGATATTAAACACGAATATATCGGTATCGGTCAGAATTTCCTCATTGCTGTGTTTGGTTAGCTGGGAGGGGAATGTGACCATGGAAGCGTTAGGATGTGAATGGTTCAGTGCGAAGCCTACAGGGGGTTGGGAGTTTGAATCCTGCCCTGCCTCTGTGTGTCTGATGTTCCTGTGTCATTTGGCTTTCCTTGGATGGCAGTGAGATCTTCCATTTTTCTTTTTCGTGGAGGACCTGTTCTCCTGCTACATGTCTCCTTTTCACTGTACCACTGTCACTGCTCACACCTATCTAATTCCAGTGCTCACTGGGGCTCCTCTGCTGTGTTAAATCTCCACATGGTTTATGGATGCAGTGTCCTTTGCTGGGCTGCCCATCTGTGTGAAACCACAGTGATTTAATTGCAGAGGCTTTTTGTTTTTTATATTTTGCTTTTCTATAGGAGTCACATTTGTTTGAACTGGGCTGAATGGGGGAAAAACCAATTGCACATATTACACAGGCTCCTTCGGGAAGGGCAGCGATGGTGCTGCTGGAGATCCTTGGGTTAGATATTCAGGATGGGGTGGTCGGGGCATCCAGAAGGATTTGTAGGAAAACTGACCTTAAATCAGTTTTTAATCATAGCTTGCCTGTCATACCCAAGTGCAAACGCAGCCTAATGAAAAGCCTGCTTGGCTTCAAAACCTCGTGTGCTTTTCCCACTGTGTGGTCAGATAAATGTGTCTTTCCGAGAGGTCACAGGGAAATGCCTCAAAATAGTGCAGTAGGGCTCACCAGGAACTACAGCGGTAACTACAGGAAGCTGGGGCAAGTGGTCGTGAACAATTAGCTTAAACAATGTCCATTTGCCATGGCTGAAGGCTCCTGGCCTCAGGATTTGGGTTTAAGCTCATTTTTGGATTCTGTGTTTAGTTAAATGCGTGTTCAACGCACATGAGCTAATGAAGGAAAATGTATGACTTGGCAGAGCAGTAAGAGTTCTGCCCGATATTCCTATTGGTTAAGCTTCTGCCCTCCAGGTTTTGTGTGGGCTTTTTAAAACGGAGTAAAGCTTGTGTAACTGGCCCCTGGATATGTGCGGCAGATGTGAGTGTAACCGACTTGTGTGTAAAAAGACTCTGGGCTGATTAAATAGCATTTCTTGCTGCCGGGCCTGGGCTCCGTCTTGGCCCAGGTGCAAACGCAGCCTCTACTGGCCGTTTCGTTCCGCCCTCTCGAGATCCCCTTTCAGCTGACTGTGAATGAATGGTGCCATAATGGCTTGTTTTACTGTGATAAACCTCATAAAGCATGTCAGGCGGTATGTCAGCTGGTTGTTGGTGTGGGGGGGGGCGGTGTCACGTGACCACATCACTTGTTTAGAGATCTATGGATGTACCCAGATCTGAGGATGATTATCTGCAGTGCATCAGTCTTGCGGTGATGGCGCCTGATAGATGCCACATGCTTAAGTTCAAATATAGACTTCTGTGCACTAATTTGAATTTTTTTTACCCTTTTTTTTAAAAAAAATCCCATAGACTGTGATCCTAGTAAGTATTTATAATGGATGAGGATTCGAATGAGGGGATGGTCTTTCCCTGCAGGTGCTACCTTACAGGTCGTTACCTTGGATTTTGGACTCTGTCCTCTCCCACCGCGGGAGAGTCGTGTAGGATCCAGACACGTCATATTAGTCATAAGGTGGAACCAACTCAGCTTGGATTTAAAATGGGTGTAGCGGTAATTAATGAAGCAGGCCTGCATCGTATCCAGACAAGCTGCTGGAAATCTCGTTAATCGTGTCGGTACTTCTGAGGACTGAGGCGTCTAAACTTTGCCGGTGCCACACCTGTCTTTTGGTGCCATGGCCCCTGTGCTGTGTTACTGTAGTGGATTAACATGAACATTTATTTATTTAGCAAATGCTTTGGTCCAAAAATGATAAAAGTGGTGCAGATTATGATCATACAGCTGTCAGAGTCAGCTAGGCAGTCGTGTAGCTAGGCTGAGGCTTACCATCAGTGACCAGCGTCAAGATAGAAATTAATCTCACTCTTGACTCCCGAGTATCATCTCAAATGGCCAAAATTGTGGAATCACTTCCAGTTTTTTAGTTTTTTGATTGCAGAACTTTATTCAGCTGTTG
>JAODJW010000094.1:17388982-17401511 GCA_026777045.1 Hyperopisus bebe
CCCCCCCCCCCCTCCCAGAGTGAACACAGGAATATTTCAGATGGAACAAGTTTTCTACCTGGTGATGTGCATTTTAAAGCAGGTGATATTGCAGCTGTTCTTGTATGTATCCTTCTCTCCAGGTTTAAGTGACAATGAGGAGAAGTCGGAGGTCCAAGCTATCATCGAGTCCACCCCTGAGCTTGACATGGACCTCGGCAGCTACAAGGCGGCCAGGTATACTGGTGCCTCCTACCTGCTATGGGCTTTCTCGCTGGATAGCTATCTTACCTATATTTTGAAGTCTCCATTTCGTGCAGGCATTGTATGTTTGTTCTAGATTTTGTTTTAACTGAAGTTGAATGAAATCTTTCTTGTTTTATGTGTTTCTAGTACCCCTGTCAAGGGTGTGGAGAACATGGCATTCGATCGCAATACTGAGTCGCTCTTTGAGGAGCTCTCCTCTGCTGGCACGGACCTTATTGGAGACGTAGATGAGGGGGCTGACCTGCTGGGTAAGATGTTTTGATGACGGTCATGTTCATCTCTTATTGTATTTACGTCAGGAAATCTAGAGCTCAGAAGCCACACGTGAATTTAAAGGGATGCCAGTAGGAGTTACGTAAGGTTAACGGCACGTTAAACCGCAGTACAGTGAGATTTTACATTTAGGACTGTGATGGATTGTGGTTTGCGAAGTTACTAATTATGCTGGAGAGCAAACTGGATTAGCTGCTGTTAAAGTTCTGTTTGCTAGGGCCCCATGCAGAGACTGTGGAGTGTCGTACGTCCATCTGTTTCTGTCTCCTCACTCTTCTCTCCCTGTATTAAACACACCGCGCCCTGTTTGTCCTCACCGCATGTAAATGTGCTAGAAACCCAGCCTGCTTTTAGGCTGAGGGCTCCAGGCACACAGGCCTCCTAGATTTAACGAGGGCGAGAGTGCTGTCTGAGGGACAGCCTGGCTCCACACGCGGACCGCCCCTCGCTGGGGGTTGTCCTCATGCAGACCACCATTTTGCACGCCGAGTGCGGGCAGTGACCGTTTCTCGCCCCGGGATACGTTGCCAGTGACGCTAACCAGGCTTTCTCTCTCCATGCTGTCTCCTGTCTCCGCTCTTGTTCCTTCTCCCAGTGGAATATTCTGGTGTGTATGACTTCACTCGTCCTTGCTTAACTCCCGTCGCCCATAGTCTCCCAAAACTCACTTTTATTTGCTTTACTTTTATTTTGTGTCCTTGTCCACCTGTCACTGTCACTCTCTGCAAGTCGACCTATCATTCAGCTGAACTTTAACTATTACGAAGTTGGCCTCATTCTGGCTATCGAACGGCATTTAAAATAACCCCGGGGTACGAAGCTTTTGGGTCATTGGTGAATTACATCATATGAGTGTGTGGAGACGGCCCTTGCAGTGAAGGAAGGCTTTGGCAGTGTTGGCCGTACAATGAACTGATGAAGTTCACTGGACGAGGTACAGTGTTACGGAGTGGGCGCATTTGACCGAGGGGAATGTTTTTTTAATGAATTTCTGAAGGGTTTCTTACTTCGGACTACTGGCCAGACATAAGACCACTGCACAGGGGTAACATGTAGCATGCCCATGGTGGTCTTAACCGTTCTGTTCTTAGGTACATCTCCAGTGAATATACTTTTCTTCGCAAGTGTAAACTGTGGTCTTGAATCACTCTTGTATGAACTAAGAGAAAACGAATCCTTCCACTTGCCCTGTCAGAGTGTCAATGTGTCCTCTGATGTCTGTCCTCTCCTATCGCTGAAGGTCGGACTGACTGCCTCCTCGTCCTCCAGCTTCCAGCCACCTCCTAGGCCATTGCTTCAGTGTCCTTGTGTTTTCACAACTTGGCGTGCTTCTGTTTTTCTGCTTTACATGCATTGCATGGGTTATTCTGGCCTTAATTTCTTTAGTAAGAGACCTGCTCATCTGCGTTCACCCCTGCTTGCTGTTGCTTATGCTTTTTTGACTCTGGTTGCTTGCCTGGGATTCTGGGGGGTGTATTTATATATATATATATGGGAAGGGCAGTGGTTGGATTGTGACATCATCGGGCATAGTTCTATTATTTGGTAAGTTTGGTAGCCTTCCTCTTTTATTTACCTATTTACGTATTAATTTCTTATTTTTAAAGGTATGGGCCGTGAAGTTGAGCACCTTATTCAGGAGAACACACAGCTTTTGGAAACAAAGTAAGGATTGTGTGTGAAGTTGGACTGATCTTTAATTCTGAAATATTATGTACATCATCTGTATTTTGCTGGAAAACACCATTTGTCCTACTTAATACTTACATTATTAAGCTTATTAAGCTTATTACCTGCCTGTGTTGTGAAATAATTTGTTGAAGTGCCTGGTCTTTCTCAGACTTGAAAACGAATCATAACACATTATATTCCCTTGTAAAGTTAATATGTTTGAAATTGTTGCATGAAATGTATAAGTAGGATTTGTCAAGAATGATTGGAAGAGGCTTGCATGAACACGCGGTAAAATATTCAAATTAGCCTGATGAGAGAGTATATTTCCATGGGAGAGAGGGGGGAATCTCTGCTGTAATATTGATGCATACATGCTCTATAATCAATACATGAAGCAGTAAATCACTGTCACTGACCTCCTGAGGCATTTCGGATGGCACAGTGTCCCAGTTTCTGTCCCTGATGGCTTTTCGGCCCGCTCCCCGCACAGGAATGCCCTGAACGTGGTGAAGAATGACCTCATCGCCAAGGTGGACGAGCTGTCCTGTGAGAGGGAGGTGCTGCAGTGCGAGCTGGAGGCTGTGAAGCAGGCCAAGAGCAAGCTGGAGGAGAAGAACAAGGAGCTGGAGGAGGAGCTCAGGAAGTGAGTGTCCCGCAGGAAGTGGCCCGTCCGCCCTACCTCCTCGTCCGCCCTACCTCCTCGTCCGCCTCCGTGCAGTCCTGCTGCTGGGGGTGCGAGAGGTGGTACCAGTGGGCAGCATTGTCCCTGCAGTAGTAGTGCGGCTTACGCAAGTTCTCTTTATGTCGAACTTGATATATTACAAATTATTATACACTAGTGACCAAAATTGTGGAAACTCTTCCAAGTTGTAGAACTGGCAGGACTTTATGCAGCTATTACTCCAGTTATTTATTTAATTGTCTAGTGTATATTTGTAACACTCTTTGTTTATTAACATTACCGTCAGTATTTGTATAGTAATTTTTAAAGCGTGATGCCAAAAATGCTAGGTGTTTCCACAATTTTGGCCACTAGTGTATATGTCAAACCATGTTAGTAGCATGCAAGTGAAAAGGGCTTTTTTGGGGTGGGGGAGGGGGGTGGCTTCACAGGCTGTGTAAGTGCTGTGCCAAGCATATGCTTATGTCCCATGAGTAGCATAACCAGTATATAACACAACCATTATTTAATCAAAAACCATTTATTTAATCAATGACAAAATACAGTGTTTATCTTCTCAGGTCAGGACCGAAATCAAATCAAGAATAGTGTCTTAAAGCCTTCTAAGGAGGCTGAATGTGAAGCTTACAAGCAGAAACATGTAAAGGGACATTCAAAGCATGTGAGGTTGTAAATTTAGCAAAAGACAACAGCAGATTCCGGGTTCCCCATCAGCCCGTAAGAGAATATGAATCGGCAACGATGACAGCGGCTATTGGCTGTAGTGTCTTTCATAGATGATATGCCACTGGATCACACACACACACACCAACATGCACACACACGCTGCCTGTCAGACTTCCCATTGCATACAACACCCTCTGCCAGCTGTTGATAATATAGACCTCCCATTTATTTGCATTTAAATGTACCTCTGTGACAAAATAAATCCTCCTAATAGTTCAAGTAATTTTCAAACAATTTTCAAAATGGCCCGCAGTTTGCGGTGTGGAAACACCCAGAGGGCAAGATGAAAGGACAGAATCTGTCGTGTCAGGCAGCTCACCAGCCCTGTGGTATTTTTGTCACTATCAGTCACTAGTATCTCCTTTTTTTTTTTTTTTTTTTTTTTTAACATTTTTTTTATGTTTATGAAATTTATTTCATTGGCTCTTGTGGGCTGAGTTAACATGACAGTGATCCAGTTCCATTGGCATTGAGTGAAACGCTTCCATCTTTCCCGACAGGGTACGGGCAGAGGTGGAGGAGGCCAAGCAGAAGACGAAGGAGGAGGATGATGTGAGTAATCTTTCTCTGTGGGGTGTTTCTCAATACCAAGAACGTGCAGATCGTACTTGTGCTCTTGGCAAGACCGGTCTTGCTAGCTTGCCTCCCAAGAACAAACTTCGGGCATAATGAATCATGGCATTGGTCTCATTTGGCGAGATGTTGGTCTTGCTCCGCCCGAAATATCTGGGACTTTTTATCGTCCTCTGTACTTCTGTTCTTGATTTTTGAAACCAGTCTTCTGCAATGGAAGATGACGTAGAACAGGAAAAAGAGAACACAAATCTGCACAAGTACTCACATTGTGAAACACCCCTGGTCTCTCTCCAGGGTGGGATTGGATGGTAAACTGTAAGGATGTAATGATACACTCAACTCATGATTAGATACGATTCACGATTCTGAGTTCACGATACGATTTTCTCACGTTTTTTTTAGCAGAATAAGCTACAGACAAATTGTCCTCCTAACAGTGCAACTGAAATTGAATACTGTTTTAAAAAAATTCCCAAATCAAAATAAGTAAATTAAAAAATAATCTTCAAATAAATAAATTAAGGCTTGCATGTGCAGCTTTTTAGCGTGGTTTGCCCTTTTAATAATCTCCACTCTGGCGGTGGTGAATTGAGCTCACTGTGGTGCCGGTGGACATGCTGAAGCATGTTCGTTGTGCTATTTGTGTATGTTATCAGTCTTTTACTTATATCAGTCTGTGCTTTTCTTGCTGTTTTCGTTTATGATTACTGGAAAGCTAAAATGCTGCCACACCGCCGATTTAAGATCGAGGGGTGCGTCTATCCATCCGTTTTCTGAAGCCACTTAATCCCAACTGGGGTCACGGGGGGGGGGCCCTGAGCCTATCACGGGAACAATGGGTGCAGATGGGAACCAACCCCGGGCAGTCACCAACACACCACAGGGCGCGCACACACTCACAACTACAGGGCCAATTTAGACTCACCAATCAACCTATCCTGCACGCTTTTGGACCGTGGGAGGAAACTGGAGCCCCCAGTGTAAACGGAGAGAGCATGTGAACTCCACACAGAAAGGACCCCGGACTGAAGCCAGGACCTTCTTACTGTGAATCAGCAGCATTAACCACTGTGCCAGCGGTTCATCCTCCATTTCAAATTTGCTCGCCATCTCGCGTTCGGTCAAAACCGAAAACCTGACGTACGACGTTGACATGAATACGCAGTGATGTCCGTAAAATCAAATGTAATATTACACCAGTTTTTCTGTTAAGTAAAGTACCGTGAAGTACTCCTAAAGTAGCGATTCATTTTCCACATCAGCCGGTTTAAATCGTCATACATTTACATCGATTTTTAACCGATTCACGATTCATCGTTATATGCCTAGCAAACTGTGATAAGACTCGAGTTCTTTTAATATCAACTCACCGATGTACAATTACAGTGTGCTGAAATACCGCTTCATTTGGGCCCCTTTTGGTGCTAGACATAAATAAAAAATGTGCAGTGTAGCACAAATAAAAGATAAAATGTGTAAATATAATAAACCGCCAAATAGCAGCGTCATTGGCGGGTAGCTGGCCAATTGCCTGTGTCAGTATTGGGAACTATACGTATTATATCCCTTTAGTCATTTCTAATATGTGATCCTCATCATTTGGTTTGGGCTGGACTGGAATTTGATCTGGGTGAGAGATGTGCCATGTGTGTGTTGTGTACAAACTCAACGTAGTAGCCATATTGGTGTGATGCACAGTAATGGGAGGAGTCTGAATTTTGGGCTAATCTCGCGTTCTGTGGGATATGATGGTTGATTTGTGATGTTTGTCCCCCCTCCCCTCTGCAGAGTGACATACCCACAGCGCAGAGGAAACGCTTCACGCGTGTGGAGATGGCCCGGGTGCTGATGGAGCGGAACCAGTACAAGGAGAGACTCATGGAGCTGCAGGAAGCCGTCAGATGGACTGAGATGATCCGGTAAATAACGGAAAAGCACGACCGATATTAGTTTTGAGACCCTGAATGGATTGTTTTCTAGTTTTTTTTTTTTTTTAAATATAAATCCTTTCTGCTACCCCCTTAAAGAAACTTTTTGGTGGTTTGTTTTGATGCATGCTAATTTATCACTTATCCTGTCGATATTAACTGTCGCCCCAGAGTTTATGTGATGGTGTAGTAATACTGTGATTGCATTTCTTCATTATTGTGGTTTTCCTGCTCAGAGCTTCGAGGGAAAACCCGGCACTTTCCGAGAAGAAGAAGTCCAGTATCTGGCAGTTGTAAGCGCACCCCCACGGCTCGCATCAATCACACATCATGATGGGAAATTCCTGGTGCTCTGCTGGTCATTCAGTATCTTCCCTTTCCTTTTGTTTTTATTTTGCTTTTTGTTTTCTGATTCGTGGTCTTCAGGATGTAGGTAAAGCTTTAGAACAAAGCTGATGCCTTTCTTGCACTTGATCCCAATCAGATCATGGAGTATCGTCAAAGGGAATGGCCTGTATCCTCCGTCTTTTCATGACATGGTGCTGAATGATGTCATCAAGGCCCAGTCTGGGCTGAGAGTAATTACAATCCATACTGACTCCCACTAGCTATTGTTTAAATACTCTTAGAAATGAAATCGGCACCCAGGATGTACTAGTTATTCCACACCTCTGTTGCTTTTCTGGCTTTTCATATGCGTACCATGGACCCCCCCATTAAGGCCAATCCCTTTGTGCGGTATTCCTGGCCAGACTTGCAGGAATGATTATGGTGTGGTTTACTTACTGCATTTTGCACCTCTTGTTAAATATGCATTTTGCTCTCCTGCTCCTCACTCTCCTGTCTCCTGCTTATATCCTATATCCTGCCTCTTGTTGTCCTGTCCGTTTGCAGAAGGTGTGTAGCACAAGGCTACTTTGCCAGTCAGGCACACTTGGTGTCCTTTCAAAAGTAGTGATTTAGTGCTGATCTAAGCTTCTAACAGTGAGGATTTTCTTGTCTCTTCAGAAGAACCTGGTTTTGAATATTCGTCCATTTTTCCCGAAATAGAGATTTCATTGAAATTGGTAATAAGTTGTCATTCATTCCATTGTGACGATGGAATGTTTTCCTGTTTGGGGCAGAACTAATTTCTTATTCGAGCTTGAACATGAAATTAGAAACGCGTATGTTTTCATAGAAAAGCTATAGAAGAGCCTGGGGAAGCGTGTTTCAACAACATAGATTTTGAAGGCCAGAAGGTGCTATACACTCGCCTTTTGGATGCAGGTCATAGGTGGTCATGTTTCTTAGTGTGTGGTGATGGCTTGGCAGACATAGTTGGTGTGGTTGACTTGTCGTTGGTTTGGGATGATGATGCTGGGGTAAGCATTAGCCAATGATTAGCACAGAAGCTAATGCTCCCTGCCTGTCTGCTTTGCCGCATACTAGCACATTGCTAAAGAGTGGCTGATATTTTCCTTTGGGGAAATCTCTCCCGGAGCTGCAGAAGCTGTTTGCTGGAGGGGGTTTGCTTTTAATTTACTCTGTTGCCTTGATTCTCACTTTTCCTCCCTCAAAGTTTAGGGCTTTAACCTGCTAGTTAACAGAATAACAGAAGGGTTACTGGTGTGAGGGTGTTAAGTTAGGGTGCTGGTGAAGGGCACGATCCAGGCTCGCTGGTGGCGGAGGTCAGGCTGTCTTTCTGTGCACCTACATGTACACGTATGTGTCCGTGCGCTGGTCCCCCCCGTCCCGTGTCTGCACCTCTATTAGCCTTTCTGTCTCGTCTCTTCGCCCCCTTAGTTTCAGCCGGCTCTTTAGCTCGTCCAGCACCGCCGCCCGGAAGCCCGAGTCTCCAGTCAATGTCAAGTACAACGCACCCACGTCGCACATCGTGCCCTCGGTGAAGGCCCGCAGTAGCACCCTGTCGCAGCTGCCCAGTGACAAATCCAAGGCCTTCGACTTCCTCAAGGAGGAGTGAGTGTCACGGGGACGGCCAAGTGTTGCAGTGGAGCCCCCAGGTTGTGGGGAAGCCCCGGCTGCATTGTTTTTGCCGCATTCGTGACCTGTTGTCGTTCCCTCTCCCCTCAGAGCGGACCTGAGTAGCTCACCATTACGGAAGGAGCAGATGCGAGCTCAGTACAGACAGGTGAAAGCTCATGTGCAGAAGGAAGATGGCCGGGTGCAGGCGTACGGGTGGAGCCTGCCGCCAAAATACAAGGTCAGGATGCTCAGGGCAATTACGCCTGTACTCCAGCACGGCCGCTTGTCCTCTCCATTGACATCACCATTGTCCTCTCGCCATTGTCCTCTCCATTGACATCACTATTGTCCTCTCGCCATTGTCCTCTCCATTGACATCACCATTGTCCTCTCGCCATTGTCCTC
This sequence comes from Hyperopisus bebe, assembly GCA_026777045.1. NCBI lineage: Eukaryota > Metazoa > Chordata > Actinopteri > Osteoglossiformes > Mormyridae > Hyperopisus > Hyperopisus bebe. Next base: position 17,397,458 of record JAODJW010000094.1, read on the forward strand.
TCCATTGACATCACCACTGCAAAAAAATCTTTCATTGTTCTCCCAAAACTTACCTTAGGTAACCAATGGTGGACAGGCAGAAAACAAGATGAAGAACTTGCCTGTGCCCGTGTACCTAAGGCCCTTGGATGAGAAGGATGCTTCTATGAAGGTATGGGCTGTGTGAGCTGTGAACCACAACCTGGAACAGTTTTCTCTGCCTGTTCATGGCCACTAAGCCTTTTGATCCATCCCTTACAATCTGCACCTCAGTTAAAGCAGCTAGAAGTAGCCATCCGGCTGTGGATGTTAGAGAGCCAGACCTGAACCTGGCTTTCTACTGCATTTCCCTCCTTAGCTCTGGTGCGCTGCCGGCGTCAACTTGACTGGTGGGAAGACCCGCGATGGGGGCTCCATCGTGGGGGCCAGCGTCTTCTACAACGACGTGCCCGGAGTCGACAGCGAGGGCCACAAGCAGAAGAAGGGCTCACAGAGCAGTTTGGACCGCCTGGAACAGGAGCTCAAGGTGAGCTGCCTCCCAGAATGCATTGCAGCACCATGGAGTCCATCCCTTTACCTGTATTGACTCTTGATGCTTAATGAAACACAAGTATAACCAATATAGATTTATTTGTAGCTTATGCCAAGTGTGTCTCACTGCTCGCATAAACAAAGGCCATATATCTTTTGAGTAAAATGGGTAAAGACTTTGTGACTAAACGTTGTAGGATCAATGTACCAGGTGGGTCTGCTCTTGTTCCCTTGAGCTTCAGCTGGGTAATGAGCTGATGTGCTGCCGTGTGATTGGCGGACAGGAGCAGGAGAAGGAGCTCCGGCAGCATGAGGAGCTCTCCAGCCTCGTGTGGATCTGCACCAGCACGCACTCCACCACCAAAGTCATGGTCGTGGACGCCAACCAGCCCGGCCACATCCTGGAGAATTTCTTTGTCTGTAACTCCCACGTACTTTGCATCGCCAGCGTGCCAGGTCTGGTTGCCGTCGAGGTACCTTCCGGTATGGCTATGCCTCAGATCAACTGGTATGGACTATTTATGACTGTTACCGGAACATCTCGTGGTTTGGCTCAGGCGCCCGCGAGACGGACTACCCTGCAGGGGAGGAGGTACCGCAGGAGCCCGAGGCAGCCCAGAACGAGAACACCTCCCTGACGGGCAGCATGGCCAGCAACAGCTCAGCGGGCAGTGACAGCATGCTGGGAGGCATCACCGTGGTGGGCTGCTCTGCGGAGGGGTCCGCCGCCGTTCCGCAGACCGCCTGCAGCTCTGTGGGGACCCCCGAGGAGCCCAGCACACGTGTAGACTCCGGTAACCAGGCTTACATGGTCTAACATCCTGCTCCCTGGGCTAATAATGACGATGGTAGCGCTTTGGCACTTTCTGATAACTCTGAGCGTGCTTCACTCATAAGGGGAGCTCTCATGTGCATCTCACCGGCAGGTGAGGCTTCGCTCTCAGAAGGCGCCGCCGAGGACTCGATCGCCACGGCAGAGGAGGCTGCCGAGGAAGCGACGGAGGCCACAGAGGGTAGCCCCGGGACTGGGGACGAGGGCGAAGGCCTGGACATCAGCCAGCCATGCATCTACACGGAGCACGTGTTCACCGACCCGCTGGGTGTGCAGGACACCTCGGAAAGCCAGGCCTCATATCCACAGAGGTAGCGCAAGCTTAGCTCCACCTGCTGGACAGAAGGGGGACCACCAGCATTGCTTTATGACATTTTTATGCCTTTCTGGGGGTCAGTCTTACATGTTAAATGCATTTCAATAAGTATACATAATTTTTACACAATACATGTATCATTTATGCATTCATTCAATCATATGCATTATGCAATGTTTAGACATTTGTAGCTAATGTCACCAAATCAGATAATATAGAAACTAAAAAAAAACACCTTTCTACAGTACTGTGCAGAATTCTTGGGCAGTAATCAGAAATGTTTAAAGCTTTTTATCTGGGTAGTAAGTGTACATTTGCTCAGAACATAAAAACAGTTTAACATTGGAGCATATGGAAATTAAGAGTAATACAACAAAAACTAGTAAAACATTTCTTCTGTTCTCCAGAAAGTTACTGATGTCCAGTTGGATAGTAAAATGAACACGGCTTCTTTCCCAGAAGCCTCCTGAAGGGCAGCCCAGCCATTCCATGTGATGGATACATTTCACATCCAGCTCACATAATTAAACTAGTTAAAAACGTCAGTGAGATTGCTTAGCTATACGAGGTGTGAGTTATAAATTAATTGGTGTGTTTGACGGTTGCTGCAACTACTGGGGTGATTTTAGCAGAGGTTTTGAAACGGCTAAACTGGCACCTAGCGGACAGCGTCGTTATACTGCGACACATTTCCTTTGGCTGTCTAAGACTTTTGCACAGGACTGTATGATACAATTAGCCATTCGGTTATGGTTTTAATTAAGCCTGATGCCACACATACCTCTCAGTGCTGACATTACTCTCCCTACATTAATGCATAAATGGCCCGTTTTACATATCTGAGCACGCAGTGGCCAGCAGGTGGCGCCATGTTTTTTGCGGACACCAGTCCCTGAATTACAGTAGCAAGGTTCTGCGGCGGATCTGCCCTCAGGGATTCTGACCTCCTGAAGGACGGGGTGGCCACCTTGCCGGACGAGCAGGACCTCATGAGGGAGGAGGCTCAGAAGATGAGCAGCGTGCTGCCGACCATGTGGCTGGGGGCCCAGAACGGCTGGTGAGGCTGCCTGCATCCCGACTTGCGCCTGGGACTCGGCCGCTGCCATGTTACTCTGAAATATCCTTACCCAGAAAAGATTATATAGGAAGTGCGATATAGACAGTGCTGAGTGTAAACGAAACTTCGGCAATACAAAATATATCGGCAATCTGTATCTGAGGCCTAGTCATAACCTACTGACTTTTTGGCAGCAGTGAATCTAATTCCCGGTATTTTGTCTCATTGTTGTCGGAAAGCACATTTAAGTCTGTGGGTTGTGCAGGCCACTGTAAACGCTGCTGCCCCATGTTCCGCACTGTACGTTATACACTGTAAGGTGCTGGGTACCGGCTCCGGGCTGTGAATGTGTGTGGGGGGGGCGCATAAGGTGCCGTGTGACAATGAGGCATTTCCTCCCCCCCCCCCCCAGTGTCTACGTTCACTCGTCTGTGGCTCAGTGGAGAAAATGTCTCCATTCGATCAAGCTGAAGGACTCCATCCTTGGCATTGTGTGAGTATGGAACTTTCCGGGATTTGAGCTCATTTTAATGCCGTGGGCCCCCCTTATCTGCGGGGGATATATTTCAAGACCCCCAGCAAATGTGTGAAATCACGGATAGTACCAATCCTGATATATGCTACGCCTTTTTTTTCCCCCCTGTACATTCATACCTATGATTAAGTTTAATTTATAAATTAGACTCAATAAGAGATTAGGAAGTAAAATTTAATTCAGTTAAAAAAAAGGGTTAGTTGACCACAAGTGCTGCAATACCGTGACAGTCGATCTGATAACCAAGATGGCTACCAAATGACTAATGGGCCAGAAATCTGAGACATTTCTTGAATTTTCTATTCAATATTTTCGGACTGCATTTGACCGTGGGCAAGTAAAACCACAGGAAACAAAACTGTCCACTGTACCCACTGAACCTACTGTACCCACTGTACCACTGAACCTACTGTGCCCACTGTACCACTGAACCCACTGTACCCACTGGTGAATAGTGAGGGGTTGCTGGGTTTTGCTTGAATCTCCTCTGGAAAGTGGGCTTGTGTCATGTCTCCTGAGTGTGTCGGACTGGCAGGTTGACTTCCCGCTGAGTATGGCGAGGCTGACGCGTCCGTGTGCTTGGCGCCGTTATCCTGACCTTTCGCTGTCTCTCCCACCTGGCAGCCACGTGAAGGGCAGAGTGCTGGTGGCCCTGGCTGACGGCACGCTGGCCATCTTCCACCGAGGCGTCGGTAACCTCCCCCGTCCGTGCAGTAACCGCTGGTAACGGTCCCCCGGCGCTTCGCCTCCTTTACCCTGCACGCCCTGTCCCGCCCCCCCCCCCCCCCCCCCCCCCCCCCGGCC
>JAODJW010000094.1:17416913-17435185 GCA_026777045.1 Hyperopisus bebe
AAAAGATCTTCACGGCCACAACGCTGTATCACTCCACTCGCCAGAAATATTTCTGCCTGCTGGAAGTGATGTCTGAACACATCCATCTAGCTGCCCTGCATCCCCACGGAGTTCAGGATCCTCTGATCTGTTTTCTGTGGGAACAAACTGTCTCCGAAATGCTGGCCGTCTCTCAGATAACCCTCAGATAAAAGAGGACGGCATTGTGGTGCATAGGTGGGTCCCAACTGGCCCCAAGACTAATGCTTCTTCCTTTAGTAAGCCTAAAGTTGGTTGAAGTAATTAATGAAAACAGTCCACAAGCGTTATTTGTATGCAAACCAGCACTATCGCCATTATCTATATCACATTAGCTTGGCAGACAAAGAATTAAATTCAATTTTTGCATCAGTTTAATGCTGATTTCATTGTAGCGCTTCAGATTATTTGGTGACCTCTTAAAAATGTTTGTTGTCAGTGGAGTGGAGAGCATGGAAGGTCAGCAGGCCATGCAGAGCGATGACTCAGAAACTGACCCAAATAAACAGGCTGGACTCTCACCCGCTCTCTGGGGGAGGGAGGGGTATCGAGCATCAGGCTGCTGAGACATTGTGTAATGCTCCTCTCTGTCCTCATGCGGTTAAGGCGGGGACACCTGTCCACTAAGCTGAGGGGTGCAGAGGGCCCTGGGACACAGCGGGCCTGTGCCACAGGGAGCACTTTCAACATACTATCAATAAACAGCTTATAACTGAGTGGACCATGTGATCTCTTTTTAGTGTTAGTAAGTGGGGAAAAAAGAAATTGCAGTTCTGTTCAGCCCTGAAATCCAGACCCAGGGGTGTTTTACAGCTGTAATGATATAACCATTATATTATCTCTTGTACATGACTGACAAATTGCAATGTGGGTTTTAAAGTGAAATCTCTGCAGTTACCGGACTGTCTTACAGCTGTGTTTTTTCCCCTAGACATTAAAACTAATTCATGTACCATGAACTACGGGTTGCTAATGTGTAGCTTAATGTGTCCCAAACTTAATGTGCTGTGAATGTCTGAAATTTGGACCCTGCTTTGAAAATTAACAAGCAAAGTGGAATGTAACTTTCTACATGGTTAACTAAGGATACTGTCATTCGCACTGCACTGAGACTGAACCAGAAACTGTGATCCCTGTGCTAAGCATCATAAAGTCATGTGTCACACTGTAGGCCTGGTCCATGGCACGCCTCTTAATCTGTCTCCCCAGCGAGCCGTTAGGGGCGGGGCTGCCTGCGATCGTTGGGCCTTTGATCTCCAGCGCTATGTTTAAACAGATTTCGGAGAGCTCCGGGGGCTGTGACCTTCTGCAGCCGCTCTCCTCTCTCTGTGGCCCACAGCCTGCTGGAGCGTGCTGTGGAAATATTGACATTCTCCATTCCTGAGCAAACCTGACATCAAACGAAAAAAAGCAGATATTTGCTCAGAGCCATTCCCAGGAACTCATCCCCTCCAATCCCCGGGAAGTCCTTTTGTTCTCGCTCTTTTTTCCCCCCCCTCCCAGCATTTGCTCTTAGACGCTTCTGCGGGGGCCGGATCGCAACTCAAACGGCAGCCCGCCTCCACGGTCGCAGTCGGCACCATAGGCCGAGCGTCTGATCGATCGCTACGTCGTTATTCGGCCGTTTCCTTATTCCTGAGCAGGACATCATCTTTCGCCAAGGTGGGGGTGTGACCCACTGCTCTGAAGCCCCCGGCACCCTCATTTAAACCCTCCACTCGTCCACTGGCTGGCCTGTCTATGTGTGGTACTGTGGGCATCTGGGATGTAAGACATGCTTTTGTGCCATGGGTAGGTGGAGCATGTGGGGCAAAAGGAATCTTTATATGTTTATTCTACTCATGCCTTACCTTCTATGAGCCACTCTCCTTATTCAGCGAATTATTAGGGAAACGACAAGTTCTGTGCACATTCTCACACACTGGCAGAGACAGTGTTTCATTGCTGTAAAAAATGGTCACGTGGCACCATTACGTTGCCCTTATTAATCTGTTCTCCCAAATGTTCCCAGAGCTGTGGAAGTGCTCCAGATTCCCATTTCCCAGAAATGCAGTATAAATCGATGAAAATACATAAAAGGGATTACTGGCATCCTTTAATTTCAAACGCGCCCGGTGTCGACTCGCTGCTTCCTGGCTGCAGTTTCGGCACAACAGCTGCGGCGTGAAGCAGTGGCTCATGGGTGAAAGATGTCGTGTGGGGCGTGTCTGATCTGGGGGCGAATAAAAAGGCACGTGCATGAAAAGGGATCTAATTAAACGTCAAATGAGATGGGGGGGTGGGTTGGCTGTGGGGAGGGAGGTGATAAACTTCTAGAAAGAGTGGGAGGCGGAGTTTAGGAGTTTTAGGAGTTTGTCTGCTTTAACAGTCTGCTTTTAAGGCGACTCACAGAGACTGCCTTGGAAAAAGCTGGGGAGGCAGGTGAGGAGGCATGTGTAGCGCCCCCTTGAGGGAGCTTTTTTAGGACATCCATAGTGATATTCCTGAAGGTTATGTTCGGTCACCTCTGTGCTTGGGGACTACACCACAGCGTTCCCTGTTGGGACGCAGCCTCGGAGCCCTGTGACTCGTGTGTGCGCCTTTTTTTTTGTAGATAAAAAAAATTCCACTGCCCGCTCCACTCTGGAACCTGAGCCCCATGTTCGAATGTTGATTCCTTAGTCATGACCACAAAAAAAAAAAAATGTGACTATGTAATGATTTCCGCTCACAAAGAATTAAATGGGTTATGTAAAGAAGTACCAGTATACTAAATGTAGGACCAAGCAGGTTATAAATATTAAAATATGTACAGAAACAAAATGTAAACATGGAATATTCTGGGGGAAGCATGTAGTGGACTACATATATTAGGCAGCATATCTAGATAAGAAAGGGCAGAACTAATAGTTGTACAATGGAGGGATGAACATTATCTAGGTAATCAGGCAACCAAAGGTATTTTATTTATTTATTTATTAATAGGTTTGCACACACATCCACAAGGACACACATATCTATTTATATAGGCAGTATATAACCAATGTAAACACTGTCTACAATGAGGATTACGGGCAGTCTGCACGCGTCACCGTATTGTATTGGAACAAAAAAGTTTGCTGCATCTACAGAATGACTATCGCAATAGTTACACTGTCAGTCAGCAAGGCATTGAAATTCTGAGAACCACCATTAAGTTACAAAGTGTGAACACAGACGTCGTCCCCGAACACACGATTGAAGTTACTGAATTATGTACTATAAACGGATTGATCTGGCCTCGACGTTTGGTCAGTAAAGCCGGGGAGCATTATAGTCATCTTTCGTCACCAGACACAGTTCGCTGTACACATTCGGCGGTACCGAATTCCATTACCATTTCAGTCAGTGAGTACTGAACCCTGTCAGCAGCTCTACACACAGGTGACATCACAAGGAAAAAACTGGTCTATTCCAGATTTACCTAGTTTTTTTTTTTTTTTTGCTTATACTGTACAAAAACATACTACTGTATAACAGCATACAGCAAATAATATAATATAATATAATATAATATAATATAATATAATATAATATAATATAATATAATAAATATATTCATAGTCCAAAGACAAGACGTTAGGCTAACTGGTATTTCTAAATTGCCCTGCGATGGATTGGCATCCCGTCCAGGGTGCCTTATTCCCTGTGCTGTCTGGAATAACTAGTTGGAAGTCAGGTGAATATATTTACATGTATATATAGGATGTATAAAATGGGCCTGTTCTGGGCTTTTAACTAGCAAGGTGTAGCATTCACTTCCTCCATGCCGCTAACTTCAGAATCAATACGCTGCCCAGTTTCAATTGAATGTGTCAGGTTCATATTTAAAACAATAAAGTACACAGTAAATGACGACGTAAAACAGTTAAGGCGCATGGTTATACATCTCAAAGGCGCTAAACTGGAACCGTCTCATTTCTCCCTGGTCCCTCCAACAAAAATTAATTTTGAGCTTTGCAGTTTCTTAAATTGATGACGTAATTAGCAGATTGTGCATGGAAAATCAATAGAAAAGTCTCAACGTTTAATATCTGACAAAGTGCTGGAACTGGTGTCTGTAATGACTTCATCATAAATGTGTGTGGTGATATGTGAGGATGATCTGCGATGTGTTGCATATTGATTGTGCTGCATGGAGAGCATGTTCTCAGCCTATGCTCCTACACCGCAGAGACTGCGGAACCGCGTTGAAGCATGTGACGGCGTAAAGCTCCTTTGTTAGATGAAATCACAGAGCCAAGGAGTGATGTTGTTCACACATGGACTGCCCATGGCATTACATATATATATATCTAAGACTTGCTCCAATTGGGACCATAACTTTTATCAATAAAGATACTTTGAGTCAGAATAGGAAATTTATTTGGGGCAAACGGAAGGGGGGGACAACCGATTCAGCTTCATCACAAGCGGAAAACACTGGGAAATTAGCAGGGCATTGGGTGTAGGGAAGAGATACAGCATGGATCAGGTGACAAGGTCTCAGGGACTGACACACAAAACAGTTGGGTTTTAGGCACCTCTGAATGAACAGACAATGTCTGGCACAGGGACATCTGTACTACCCTATTCCCCTCTTGCCATACGATTTACAAATATAATAAAATACATACAACACATATACATACAATCATTATCAAATTCCAGTTTGCATGCATGACTGTGCTGTGATGTAATACATGCTCACTGAACAACAAGATCAACATTGTCCATGCCTTCCATTATTGCACTGAGTCATTGTTGTGTACTGTTGTGTATTTTTAATGCAGTATTTATTGTTCAGTGTTTATTGTCTGACTGTTCATTGTTCTAGCGATCGAATGCTCTGCAGAAATGCAATTTCATTTCATGTGTGTGACATTACCATAAAGTCACTTGGCTTAACTTGAACATCTTCATTTACAAACTGTCTATTGCTGATGGTTTATAGTTACACTTTCATTGTCAGTCCCAAGTTTTTAACTGTGAACTTTAGATATTTTGCAGTTCTGGTTGTAGTCTATGACAGTAACATAAAATCCTGAAACATCTATTTTGTTTACGTTTCAATGAACCATAGCACTAAATACTATATTTCTGCGCTGACATCATTAACTAAAATTAGCAACTTTTCAGATCTGTTTTGTCAAGGAGCTGCAGAAAATATCTGCCTGTACAATAGGCTGGACCCCATGACTCTGCATCGTTTTCTGTAATCCAATATCCATCCAGCAAACACTCAGATATTTTTACCAAATGGCCCCTATATGCCCAAACAATGCAGGACCACTGCTTTCAATTGACACCTTAAAGTACAGTAAGAATCTGCCTCTTCTGTTTTTCCTCTCCTCCTTCTTTTAGGCCATCAGTCTGTGTAATTTACCATCCAGATCATGTCTTGAAATTTTTTTTATCTCCAACATTCCACACATTCCCTACATTTTATTTTTCAGGGAAAACACCACTAGATTCGGTCACCTCCCAAGTAAAATATAACTGGAAACGTAATCAATTGAATAACTTGACTTTGAACTATTTTCTCATAAATAGCTATTATACTGAAGTTCTATAACAATCTTTAGTTTTCCTTTAATGACAAGCATGCCTTCTATGTATATTTTGAAAGATACATGAATGGGGGATCTGCCTGGAGCAATTTAATGTTTTTCCAAAAAGCTTGCATGTGACGTTAGGCACCTTTGTTTAAATTCAGAGAAGCTTCTTTGGTAACGGAGGGGGGGTGCTGTCCTTGAGGGTCATGCTGACGGAGGGTGTCACTTTACCAATTAGGTCTGTAGCGGACCCCTGAGGGGTGACTTTGTTAGGAAACAATGGCTCCGACTCCAAAGTGAGGAACATCGATACCCAGGTCACCTTCTCAGTGCCCCTCTCAGCCCCGCAGGACTGGCCTTCGCTGCCCATGTTGAACAGTAGTAGATGAATTGCTGGTGTGGCACAAGAGAAGACTGGGTTCCAGGTCATTAACATACACTTTGGCCTGATGTCCTCTAAATATGTTGGCTAAAAAACTGCATGTTTTTTTATCTTGTATTTTACCCATACATTAAGAGGTGAGAGTCTGCATATATTATTCACATTTTTTTTTTTATTAATTGCCTGGTCTATTTGAAAAGTATAGAATTCAAAATGCATTAAAACAGTGTCTGAAAGCCATTTGCAGTGACAGCCTATACCTGCCATGTGCTGATATTGGTGTGAACAATTGGGGTAAATATTTAAAGCTGAATATTTAATGTTCGTCATCCATCTGCTCCCAACTCGTCATTTTGTAATCTGTCAGGAATCCCCGCAGGTTTTGGTGATGGTAATGTAAAGAACTGAGCTATGAGGGAGGTAAACATCAAAGTCAAAATTATACAGTATGTTTACTACACTTGTCAGGCTGACGAAATTATTGGGGGTGTAAGCCAAAATTCTGTGGCCGTGGTAACAAGCTCTGTGTAAATATCATAATTATTCATGCCCATTTGGCAACAACTGATCTGAACACTTTACAGGGGTAAAAGAATACCCAGCTGGGTTACAGAAAGGTGCTAGCATCTAAGTAACAACACAGTAGCTAGCAACACAGTGTAGCAGCACGTTACCTGGCAACACAGCGTAGCAGCACGTTAGCTAGCAATACAGTGTAGCAGCACGTTACAGTACCTGGCTATACAGTGTAGCAGCACGTTAGCTAGCAATACAGCATAGCAGCACATTAGCTAGCAATACAGCGTGGCAGCATGTTAGCTGGCAACACAGCGTAGCAGCATGTTAGCTAGCAATAGTGTGTAACAGCATGTTAGCTAGCAATAGTGTGTAGCAGCACGTTAGCTGGCAATACAGTGTAGAAGCACGTTAGCTGGCAACACAGCGTAGCAGCAGTTATACAGCGATACAGCATAGCAGTAAGTTAGCTGGTAATAGTGTGACCACGCTAGGTAGCAACACAGTGTAACAGCACGTTAGTTAGCAATACAGTGTAGCAGCATGTTAGCTCGCAATGGTGTGTAGCAGCACGTTAGCTGGCAATGCAATGTAACAGCACGCTAGCTAGCAATACAGTGTGACAGCACGCTAGCTAGCAATACAGTGTAACAGCATGCTAGCTGGCAACACAGTATAGCAGCACATTAGCTAGCAATACAGTGTAACAGCACACTAGATAGCAATACAGTGCTTTTGTTTTTGCCTTTCCCTTCAGTGAGTGCCCTTGGTTTTGTGGTCTTTTTGTTGCCTTTTTAAAATAAACCCGGTTATTTCTGTTGATTTGTGCTTTCCTGCGACATACTTAGCCAAAGGAGACAAACCTGTCATGCCACTAACTGTCTGGAAGGCCCTTATTTCTCTGCCCTTTTGTCATGTAACTGCAGTTGTGTTCACTTAGGGTTATGCACACAAGAATATTTAATTCTACAGTAAAAGAGATGCTTGTGCAGCCGCACGGTTTGTATTCTGCTGATTCATGCAGCTGAACGCTGTTCTGCTAGATTTGCACTGAAATTGCAGCTGAGAAAGCAAAGATTCTGTTTAGGAAGGAAGGAGCTGCAGCGGGACTTGACAATAGCCAGGTTGTCAGTTATTTATGGTGTTCTTCCCCAGTGCAGTCGACAGTGGAAGAATTGAACTGAACTATCGTCTGTACTTCTTGTGTGGTGTTTACCAAAACTTTGCAATGCAGCGGAAAGTTTTTAAGTTTTAATAATCTCTATGCGGTGACGTTCTGAGAACAGGCAAGTTATCGTGTGCTGTGTGAGGATGTAGCTGTCAATCTTCAGCATGAGAGCTGTCTCCATACCCAGCACTGTTTTCATTTTGAATCATGAACACGCTCACTGACTGATGCACCTCCAAGCTGGAATGACTTATACTTTACCTACACAACAAAGTCTTTTCCACTTTTCTCATAGAGGCATTTGGCGTCTATGGATTCTCTTTGTTTTCCTTCCCGTTTTTGCAAATTTGATCAATTCCCTGTGTTATGCTGACCTTATGTTATCTGTGGCATTGCTCAGGTCTTGGCAAATGCAAGCCAAGCTAAAAACATAAAGCAGTCTGCTGACCAAGAACTGTAACAAGGACTTGATTATGTCAAGTATTACATCCTCATAGTGGCATGGTGGCCTTCACAGAGTCCAGAACCACAGCCATGGTTGTGATACTGATGTGATCTACTGTAGTTTGCCCAGATAGGCTGCTGCTCTATATGCATGTCAATGCACTGCCATGTGTAAAGTATATCCTGCTGAATCAAATAATCACATAATCATAGGGTCACTGAATTATATGCTGTCGTTTTCCAGTTTAATGCCCAGGAGAGGCCCTCATTGTACACTGAATCCTATATATACATATATACAGCCACATATATGCATCTGACTTCCAGTCACTTATTCTATTCTGGGTTACAGGAAGGCATATCCCAACAGCACAGGGCACAAGGCATGGGTAGAGCCTGGACACCATGCTGGACCATCAGAAGGTGTAATTGTTTATTTTTTATTATTATTTTTTTTTTAATCAGCAGCTGAAATGCTGAACTATTTCACTCCCATCAGCTATTTCATTGATCTGTTGCATCTCACTCAAATAAAGTACCTTTTAATTAGCTTGAATTATATTATGGAACAGGTTACTTGCAAAAAGTAACAAGAAACCCAAACATGGTCATGATCCCCCCCCCCAATGTGTGTCACATGTTGAGGGGCAGCCTCCATATCTAATGATACTTGCAGCTAGCGAGACATGAGATGAATCAAATTTTACGTCCTGACTGGAGCTGTCAGGTTATCTTTGGCGTTCATGTGGCCCGTATATAGCAGTCAATAACAACAGGCTTGCTGACGGATGGCCTCACTGCTGCCCCAATTCTCCAGAACCTTGTTTGTCTGAATGAAATAATACTAAGCGATATGATTAACAGAACACCTGTTGCAGCAATTAGTACATTTACAGAGGTTAATACTGAGAAGTCCATTCACTGTATTTAAGATTAGTTATTAAGAATGAAATAAAACACCCATTGCGCTGAAAAGATCTTATGATAAGTGCTTGATTTTTGTTTTTGCAGCAGAGCTTAAAAATAATCAAGTGTATTGAACTTCTGAGTTGCACTCAACCAACATCCATGGTAATTGTATGGGGAGAAGAAGCTACGGCCTCAAAGATAGTGACAGATGCACTGTCCCAGTTCACCTCATCTGCCTAAGCCCCCACCATTATAAAATGTTAACTGGGACTTCATCTGTCTGTGGAAGGAGATGAGCTGGCAAGTAGCTGCAGTGATAATTGCAATAATTGTAAATCCTTTCAATGCAGTGAAGGATGGAGAGCATATATTTATATGGAGGTAGCCAAGTGACCCAGTTTAGATAATAAAATCCTCACAATTATCCCTGTTCATTGCCCTTCGTCATGTGACTCAGCATCATAGTAAGAATCAGATTACACAAAATTCGTCTCGGAATTAAGTTATAACTGGATCTTGGCTGTGGAAAAAAAAAAAATCTGTATTTATTATGATAAGAGCAGCTTAATGAGCCCATTGTCAAAGGCAATGAAGTAGCATGTAGCATTAAAATCCGCAGGAACTCTCAGCTTGAATTTGCCTCTAGGCTGATGGTCACAATTATTTTTTACAGCACAGGCAGCTGAAGCTGCACGTCCGGCAGCACAGAAGGGTGGGTTTGGGAGACCTTGATTGGAATTAAACGGCACTCTGACAGAAATAGAGTCGGAGACTCGATAGGTTCCAGCTGAATGACCAAGAGGTATAATGGGGGATAAATGAGCTCGTGTCCTGTCCTGGAGTGAATTGACTGTGTCAAATCGGTGCGATGCACCCATTTCCCACACGCAACGCCGGCTCCACCGATTGTCACAGCTAGCTTATCGATAAATTTGGTGGGACATGAAAAACAGCATTGGGGCGGGCACTGTACTCCTTAGGTATGCCTCCTGCTGCAATTTGGTTGTCGCGGGGCCCCCAGAGAGCAGTATGACCGGGAGTGGTTCAACAAATTCAGGCTTTTGTGAGAAAATCATGACACAATATAATTCATACAAAATGACACACAGCACAATGCCAAACTCAGGTGATTAATCGTAATTTAAACCATAATAGCAATGTTTTTCGCGCTGGGAAATGAGTACATTTATTCAGAGGTGCGGGAAAAACTGACTGTTGAAAAGCTTAGGAAGACAAAAATGGAAACCCTTACAGAAATGAGAAACTGTTTGGGTGACATTTTTGACTTGACATAATATGCAGAATATTCGGTAGGTTAAGTATATTTTAAAGAAAGCAGAGGACTTTACATACTGCATATGTGGATGTTACTGAAAAACAAATGCAAAGAAGAGAGGGAAGAAAACACTGCAAACTTCCCTTCATGCCAGTGGTAAGACAAAGCAATGAACTATTAATATCCATCCATCTGTCTTCCAACTGCTTATCCTGGACAGGGTCATGTGGGGGCTGTCCAGGCTGTACAGGGCACACCAAAGCCAGGGTACACGCAGGAGGGGACGAGTATTAATGTCACGACACATACAGAGCTTTGTGCAAAGTATTGATGAGCATTGATCAAATGGTGTTCCTATAAAATCCACACAAATGGATCTGGTGTAAGAAGTGTGCATCTCTCAGCTAAAAATAGCAGAAATAACCTCGGCATTTAAAGCGTTCCCCCGATATAGAGATGAGTAAAAGCAGTGCTAAATGTTAAGCGATACAGCGCTATTCTTAAGGTCTTAAGATAAGCAGGTGGTTTGATATCCCCTTTAATGGCTGCCGCCTGCTGTGCTGGGCACCCCCGGGCAGCTCGCCGCCTTCCGGAACTCTCCTCCAGGCGCCCCCCCCCCCCCCCTCAGCCTGCCTGTCCAGACCAGCCCCCCTGCATTAGCATGACACTAGAAGGCCTGCCAGTGTGATGTAGCACGCCCCCACCTGGCAGCTCCCACAGAGCCCCCAGTTCCCTGATCAATATTGGGGGGGCATTGGACCGTGCAGGGGCGCCTGTTTGCGACCCCCTTGTCGTTCTCTTTTAGTAAGCTTCTCCCGGTGTCGGCTTCTGACGCTCCCTAGGCACTAACGTGGCCGGTCTCTGGAAGAGCTCGTGCGTTCGGAGGGCCGCCATGAAGCCCCGCGACAGATGGCTGGTCAGGTGGACATCACGCGCCCCCCCCCACCCTCCCCACCCTCCCGGCGGCTCTGAGCGGCTAGTCCTGACCATGTCAGGCTCTGTGCGCTTTGTGTTCTCAGCCGTGATCGACACTCCCGGCCTGGCCTGAGATTAAATAAAGTTATGGATCTGCTTCCAATTCCACGATCTGCTGTTTATTCACCTTTAATGTTCAATTTTCTTGGTTAAACACCAAAAAGCTGAACACTGCACTTTACATATTAATCAAATGCTGATTAGTGTCATTTATTCCATCTATCGATTATCTGGTGACTTCATTCCGCTACCAGGATATGCTTCTTTTGTTGATGAACATTCGGTTGTAATTAAGTAAAATGTCGTCTTTGATGCAGTCTGATGCTTTGAAAATGATGCATGTTTCCTGTCTAGAAATACAGTCATGCAACGTAATGATGGGTGTAAAACAGAGCGTGAATTATCACAACTTTATCATCTGATATCTACACCCGCTCTGTGCATTGAGGTCAAGTCAGCAATTCAGTAAATATACAGCTCTTTGCTCCTTATGGACAGAAGACAGGGCTGACCAGCTACAAGCCCTTTCCCCTGTACTAGATGTACGCTTTGCCGTACACAGAAATCCACACCATGCTGGCTGAAAGCAGCTGATCAGCTAGTCGTCTTGGTGACTCACAGCAGACGGTGGACTGCAAAGGTTTGCTCTGTCGCCTGAGTGCTGAGTGCTTAATTACCAAGCAAACGTCAGCAATGTGTGTCCATAGCATGCAGAATATTATAAAACGAATGTCATAAAACCAAACCGACCCTTTCGTCTGTCGCAAACCGTCCCACCTGAGCGTCAAGGTCGTCATCAAGCACGAGGCAGGCTTTACATTTTTTTTTGATAAAATCACTTTGAAAGAGCAGATTAAAATCTTCAGGACGGTCCATGGTGTAGCGCTGGAACAGTTCCCAGAGTGGGATGACAAAGGAATCAATAATAATATCCGTTCTCGGTGCAGGACTGTAAAAGTCGGAATTGGCTTACAGCAAGATTAAGTACAGTGACGGCCCATTTCTATTAACATTCTGCACCACAGTGAAGAGACTGCTTTTGGTTATTATGGTGGAGACAGCCTCCAGGAATTAAAAGACAAAATGACATTTTCAAATGAAAAGTCACTTAGGGATATATCAGTGGCTTTTAAAGGGGGAGTCTGATGTGGATTGCCACTGAGAAAAAGGGGTTTGGGTATGAGCTGTCATGTGAGGTACTGGTCAAATAATAGTGTGTGACAGCCTGGCACTGTACTCTTATAAAGGACCTAACCCCGCCCGTGGGCTTCTGTGGATGACATCATATAGGGAATCTAATTAAATGAACTGGCCAATCTTGGTCCTGGAACATTCATGATTCTGCTTTTTTTTCATTGCTTCAATCTCGAGACCTGAAGCCCATATGGAACTATGGCCTCGTCAAAGATGCACAGAAAATGGATGCATAACGTTTAAATTCCTTGTGCAGTTGCCATGGATCCTACTTGTGTTTGGCCCGGATGACGGTTTTGGTGACTAGAACCTCCCCCCCCCCCACCTCCACCCCCACCCTCCGCCCACGGGTGTCTTAGGGAACGTGTTGAGTTCTGCGAGGCGGGATTTCATGATCTGATCCTGGTGGGTGAGACTTTTCTCCCGGTGTAGCGTCTTCACTCTCACGGAGGGTGGAACCGACACTGACCTCAGGGTCTGTGCTTCCACTAGCATGCAGGCTGCAGATGCTGGCCTCCTTAAACTTTTATGAGCTTGAGGAACAATGTGAATTTCACATATCGCTGGATCGCTGGACCAGCCTTTACTGATGGGCTTAGCTTTTGATAAGCAAGCCAGGAAGATACCCTTCTCACATTGTTGCTTCAGAAATATGTAGGATTCTCTTTTCTCCAGTGGAACCTCATCCTTATTCGGTGCATATTACCAAACCACTTCAAAATAAGAGTTTCATTTTTTAATCCAGAGATCAAAGGTACAATATTATTATAAAAATTTTCCTCATGGAGTTCTACAGGAGGCTGGGTCATTTAATTTACTACTTGCTGAAATTAAATCACACATAAAAATAAAATTATCCTTAATGCTTTTAGATGAAAGTGCATTCTCTACCATAATTGGTACACAGACAGCTGTAAAAGTAATAAGTAAATAAGTAGATTAAAATTAGACTGGCTGTTATCCGTTTGTGCAGCACCGTCGCTTCAAATCCTCCAGGTTCTCCAGTTTCCTTTCACCATTCAAAGCCATGCAGCTCAGGTCATGTTTGGTCATGAAAAGGACCTTCGTGTCTGAGTGTGTTAGTGAATGACTGGGAGAGTGAGCTCCACGTAAGACACTGAGGTCATGGTCAGGGTTTGCTCTGCTTCCGGGGATAGGCTCATAGTGATGCAGAGCCTGATCTGTGTTCAGGGTCACAGTGCAGCTGAACTTAATAATTTAATAATGCAGTTTAATTATGCATAATTTGCTTGCACTATGTGTATTATCTTGCACATTGTCTTGTTTTGCCTTATATGTATTTTTGTCTAGTCAATGTGCCTTGATGCTGTGTGCCCCCTCCACTCCCCCAAGAATGCCATTATATTGTTGACAGAATAGAAAATAATCACATATCCGTTATTTATTGTGTTTATCTCTTTTCCCATGTCACTATGGGGTTCTTTGCACAGCGAATTGCCAAAAATTCTAGAAGTGACTAAAAAAAATCAGACATTGTTTTAACAGCTGGCAGCGTGGTTGGTGCAGTGTGGTTAGTGTTTTGACTCCTGCTGACCACAATAAAGCTGCATCTAAGCTGCATTACAACAAGCCAAATATCACCCATCTTTGGTTGTACTCTTACACACACACACACACAGTACTGCGCAGGCAGTCTAAGAAAATGATGCTTAAATGATCTTTATGTTGGTGTAAAACTATGATATTACGTCTGTCAGAGTGTGTCAGCTTAGCCATTTCAGAGTCTCTGCTAAAAACACCACCGTATTTGCAAGAACTGCCCAATAAGCCAATTTATTTTAGACTCGACCAGTGCCCCACCTCATAAAGCTAATCCGCGCCTCACTGACTTTCTTAAACTAATGAAGTTAATGAATTAATTGGGCTGGATGTGAAATGTAACAAATACATGGAATGGCTGGTGTGCCCCTGAGAAGAGGTTTGGGAACTGAAGCCATGTTCTTCTAACCATCCAACAAGTCATTAGTACATTGTTAGAGAACGGAGGAAATTCTTGTTAGTTTTTGTTGTGTTACTCTTAATTTTCACATGTTCTAACGTTAAATTGTATTTTTGATTCGGAGCACATATACCCTTATTATTTGCATAAATAGCTTCACACATCCTATGACTCTGCCTAGGGCTTTTACACAGTATTGTATATGGATCCTTTCATGCGCTATAATATTTTACTGGGGGGTGTCATGCTGGTTCAGTGGGTTGCACCATAGCCTCACGCTTCCAGGCTTGATGCTCAGTTCCTGCCCTGGGTTCTGTGTGTGTGGAGGTTCCATGTTCTGCCTGTGTTTGTGCAGCATTGCTCCGCGTTCGCAGGTTTATCATGACCCTGTACTTATGAAAGATGAATGGCTTTTACCAGGGGAGTTAGGAGGCTTTGTTTTTTCCCACCTAGCCGAGGTGTGTTCAGCTGGACAGCTGTAGTTTGTATTTGTCCTGCAAAGTAACAAGTATCTGATTTCTTTCACACCAATCTTTCAATTCCAACATGCTGAATTACCAAGGTCAAATTCTCTGCACTTTACTAATCTGGAAATTAACTGAATTACTTAATTTATACTATACTGGATTATTTATAATAAGTGAATTTATATGCCAATAATATACAATAATAATTATACACTATCTATACACTAATATCTGTACACTAATACTATATTTTATACTACACTGTTCATAATTATTCATAGTTTAACAATTTATTTGTTTTAATGCACACTTCTCAGTATATGATTATCAGTGGGTCAGCATTCTGTCCCTTATCCTTGATCTTGTTTCTTAGCAGTGTGAAAAGCCTGGTTCAGAATTAAGATGAGGAGGATTTACAGCTAGTTACAGTAAATATTTGTTTATGTATTAATATCCTAACTAATCGTCTGAACTGCAGCTATGAATAGGCATCTTCTGCAGAGACACACTCCAAGATGACACACAGATGAGGATAAAGAGGAACGGGTTGTAACAACGCATTGCGTAATAATGTCGCATTACGCAATAACGTCACATTATATGTAATAACTTGCCAGAATGTAACAAATTGAATGATGATGATAATAATGATGATCATCATGATAATAGTAATACTTATAATAATAATAGGGTAAAGTTGAAATATAAAATTACAATGCAATCTTTAATATTTACATTTTGTCAAATTATTACATAATGCATTGATACATGGCTCAAAACATATTTTGCGAAGTTATGAAGTTAGCATTTGCATGGGACTACCATGTTTGTGCCAATGACCTTTAAATATATTATATAAATGTATGCTTTTGGTCATTGTGTTAGCATTGTAGTTAAAAGCTTTGCCCCATCATCTGATCCAAAACAAAGGCATTACAGCAACAGGTCGATGGATATAACATCTTTTCGTGCTTGAAACAAGCTGAGCAGTTGAGGTATGGTTACTTATTGCATTAGTAATGGGTTCTCTTCAGTTGTCCTGAAATTTTCATGAAGTCATGTACTACTATTCAAACATAAAACCCACAAGCAAACAAATGTTGGGAAACTTAAAATCATGGCTGTGATGAAATTGAAATTGTTTTATCGTCACAAATTGAATAGCTACTCTGTTCCTCCTTGTGATTCAATTTAAAGAAGTATCTTTTCCCCATTGCTATATTTAGAAACATTTTAATTCAGGCAGATAAAGACGTTTTTGAAAAGACGACCTGCTGTTTTATAAGCAGCATGTATCTCGGGTTCTGTAAGGAAGCTAAAGGAGACCCATTTGAGTTCTGCCCATATTATTTGGGCAGGACTGAAACACACGACCCAGGACTACAGAGGCAACAGTACAACCAAGTGAATCACCATGATTCCAAAGAATAATTGATAACTGCCAGGATTGTACCTTAGAGCTAATAAAGTTTACATCAATTGAAAAATATTCATGTCCTATCTCTAGTGATTTCTGTATTCATAGATACAGTATAAAACATTTAATAACAATGCCAATGTGTAACAGAGAAATAATATAATAATATGATGTAATAAAAGTTCTGCTTTAATTAGTCACATAAATTCATTTCAGTGTTAAAATCCAAGAAGTCATGTGAATTAATATAAGCTGGATAGCTTAGAATGACAAATGAGCAAGCAGAAAGAATGAGCACAGATTCATGACAGTGAATTAGGTATGAGCTGTGCACTGCTGAAGACTTCTCCAGTTCTGGGGGCCGAGGTCCTGTCTAAAAATGTGCGCGTTTAGCCGGCTGCTAGAAACAGACTACAGATACGTCACCTGTAAGCTTATTTCCCCAGCAGAGGGTTATGGGAGAAACATACATACGAACAGTGGCCCCAGGGCTGGGAAGTTTTCATACCCTGGGAGATGCCAAGTGATGTGTTCTGGCAGGAGTGTACTGTATGAGGGAACGACACTCTGAAAGTGGTGCAGTCACAAATCATTTGTTCCTTAATAAGCCAGAACAAAGGTTTTAAACTTGATCCAAGCCATGTTCAGCAGCCAATGTGACAAACTGAAAAGCAGATGGGACACCATTTCTGGACAAGTTCTTGTAGTTTGATTGCAAAAGAAGACAGACTGGGCAGAAAAGGCTTTGCTGTAGCATCCAGGGTCCACTTGTAAGAAATGAGAGCATTATTAGAGTAGAGATCCAATCAGCGTGAGTTTGCTGTGTTTGTATGAGGCCAGGTGATTGTCCAGGGTGACGTGTTGCTTCTCAGCAGTCTGTGGATCAGAAAGGGGTCAGTGTGCAGTGACTGTCGAATGGGAAATAAAGGATGTAATAAAGTGATGGTGAGACATCCGGGTGAGGAAGACATGACTATCTCAGAGGAAAGATCTGTGAAGAGCAGCAACTGTTAAAATGAAAGACAGCTTCAAATTTAAGGACAAATGGAGAGGTCTAAGTATTATGCCTTGAGGGACTCTTTGCAAAGCGATGTGATTCTCAATAATGTTAATCATCACTTGATTTATGCATTTTCTTATTCAGATAGCTAAGCTACAGGATCCCAAGGCCAATATGTTAAAATTGTGCACAATATTTAATGGCTGATTAATCAATTATTCCTGCTAGCCTAAGGTCATACAGTACTCACAATTGGCCCGGATGTATTGTACCTTGCCCAAGCATGATTGTCCCCCCTCCCCACTCCCCTGCTGGTCTGCACTCACATTGAGCTTAATGTCCTGGGCCCGAGCACGCTTACATCATCACCATGCGACTTTCTGTGTTGAAGACATAGGAAGAAACGTGCTATCGCAGAGCACAATGGACTTCATTATTAATTAGCTAATTTTGTGTCTTAATTATTTGGACCCTCTTATAGACTTATTTAATATGCAGAGCAGCCATTTTTATTTACTTATGCTGCATGTTTAAGGAGATAGGCCCATATTTTTCCAAATATTTGTGTGTTGCATCCAGTACTCTTGTCAGCCCAAATTTCCAGCAAACACTGCACCTCTGCCGTAAACCAGTGATCCCTTGCTGCCATGTTTATTAAATGTTTGTCACTACCCAATCTGTATGAGTCATTTTTTTCACAAGGCAGTTTTGCAAAAAAACAAAAAAAAACTGATGATCTGCAGAGCCTATCCAAAATAAAATGTTCCTTCCAGGTCTGGTTCATGTACTGTATAGCGTTCATGTATGCATGTGTGTGTCAGTCGAATCATTGATATCATGTCTGTGCTCTGGGCCCTGGCACAGTAAGCAATCACACTAAATCAGGGACGGATTACAGACTGGGCCAGCGGGGCTGATGCCCAGGGGCCCTTGGTGTGCAGGGGGCCCGTGGGGCCCCTAGCCCAAAACAATTTGCAATGCTTATCAACAATGT
>JAODJW010000094.1:17438025-17449659 GCA_026777045.1 Hyperopisus bebe
TAAGGGATGTTAGGATGTTAAGGTGTACTTGCATGCTGCTTATGAATGTTCTATGAATGCATTATGAATGCATTATGGAGGTGCGGTTAATGTAAACCATTACCGATCATGAGTACACTGAATTTCTTTGACTGCAGACTTTTGCACAGTACTGCATCAATCAGCTGTATATTTAGACAATCACTAAGAGCAGGAAATGGTATGGATGGGCGTGCATGCCACATGGATTATTAGGACTGTTAGGGGATAATAAGAGAAATAATGGCTTCAGGGCTGCGAATTGAAAAGAGGCTGAACATGCTATTGTACGAGGACACACACGTGTGCAGAAAGGCACACGTGGCCTTTTTTAAGGAGTGTTTCACCAAACAAATGGTGCGATGGACCTCTTCGTACACAGAGCGAGAGGCTTTATCTTAAGCCTGAGATAACTCTCACAATTGCACACACACAGAAAGTGAAGGAAGGATTGACGTGTTTTTCAGTTACGTTACTCGGGCTTTTTACGTGGTTTGTAAACTATGTGCAGGGAGCCCTTGCTACACAAACAGCGGTGAAGGTAGCGCTGATTTTAGATTCGCTTTCTGAAGACCCACCTGAAGCAGCGATTGAGTCACAGTTTCCTGATTGCTATGGACTGTGGCTGAACCCGCGAGGTGTCCTAAGCCTATAAAAAGCAGGAAGGTCATTTATCACGCCTCAGTGAGTGTGGGCTCGTCTAAGGAGGAAAGTATAGAGATCTGTCACTCTGGGTGAGAAAGCGCAGCATTCATGCGGCTGTCCTCCATAGCGAGGCTCCTTTAAAAGTTTAGTAAGGAAGCCACTGTGAAAATGGATGGCATGTTCCTTATAGACAGCCAGGTCTTGTGAAATAGCAAGCCTTTAAATACCCTTGAAATTTTAACCCAGCTAAAAAGGGGGGCAAGATCAGAAGCTGCAGGGTAGCTAGAATGAGCAGTCCTCATGTGTCCATAATTCATCAGTTGTCCAATGTGGTGTTTTTGGAACCTTCCCTTTTGGCACCAGACTGAATGGATTATTCTCCGTTAAAGAAAGTCTTACAGAAACATTTTTGCAGTATAGAATTTTTCATAAGGATTAATTCATTCTCCCATCCCAATTAAAGGATGACATTTCATTACATGTAGAAAGAAGATCTGCTATGAATCAGTGATAAAGGTCTCCACATGATCTTAGCATAGCCAAAATTTTTAAATATATGCGAGGTTTGCATGCATCCATAGTGTTTTCAGTGAGGGAGCTCCGATAACTGTAGCTATAACCACTGCTGTTTTGTATGCTAACATCTTACAGTTGACCTGCTATGTTAATTCGTATTTACTAAAACATAATCTTTATGCACTAGTATTTGATTCTTCTTACGACGACATCTAATTAATACAACATTAGCACTGTTTCCATCCCTTGTTTTGATAATGCCAAAATGACCGTAGAGTGAGACGTTAAGTGGACCGATTAAAAGAGTGATTGAAGCTTGTTGGACTTTAGTGCAATGGAGAGCCAGTCACAAACCTGATACATGAAGCAAGACTTCAGAGGCAAATGTGTGGCTGTCATTAGCACTTGTTGGGCAGTAAACTGCCTCGCACGCTCTGTGCGGAGACAGCTGCCTCTCGAGGCTGGGGGCCGAATGAATAGGAGGCATCAGGCCAGAAGAGGATATCACAGGTGGAAGTCCGGCCTGGGGCCCCAGAAGCGAAGCGCTTTGCTCCATGCCCCTGCTTGACGTCAAACCTTATTTTTAGGAGCCGTTGCATACCGCAAAGGTGGTAAGCGAGCTTGGCCTAACCGAAGCGGGCATGCTAGCAGTTAATGGCCAGATCTGACTCACTCTCTTTGTTTGCTTCTCACACGCTCGCCTTGGTCCCCGGCCCAGGTCTGAGAGCCTTACAGAGGCACGGAGGCTTGGTTTGTTTCACTTGCCTCAGGATCTCTGACCTTTTTTCCACTACAAACTATGTAAAGCTGTTTCAGTCCTCCGCTAAAGTCGTTCTGCTCAGTTAATCCCAACGTGACTCATAGCAGTAAACAGAATTAAAGGTAAGAGTGGAAGGACCACTTACGATTCAAATGTGTTTTAGAAGGAGGATTTCTAGGTTTTGTATTTTTTAACCTCTAAATTGTAGACGACCCTCTTATGTATTTATATATTGAATTACGGTTACCCCCAAAACATTCCCTAATTCATGTCTTGGTCCATTAATGTATTTGCACCACTGCAATCAAGAGGGAATTCAAAGCGCCTTTGCTCTTGATAAAAGGCCCCAGCTAAACCGAAATCCTATAAAATCCAGCCGAAAGCAAAAGGAAAATCATTATTTTATATGACTTGTTCAAATGAATTACAGAACACAACTACAAAGACAGAGAAATGAAAGTCTAGGTGAAATTAATGGGTAGATGATCTGATACAGATTCAGAAAGCCAGATTTTCTAAGGAAAAGAAGACATTTGCTCACAGCAGGGATTCTAGTCGATGTTGCAAATAAGTATTAATATCATTTAAGTAATGCATTATTTGAAACAGTGTAATGTTAGTCGTGCACGGTAATGAAATCACAGTGAGGTTTCATACCACCAAATCTGCTGATCTTGTTATCCTGAAGAAACCCTCAGCTGTAAAGCACTCCGTCTATGGAGATGCCTGCAATCTGAGATTGCGACATTAGGGGACCTTCTCAACCGTGGTTAAACGGGTCAGTAATTAGGCATGCATATGTGAGCGCCCGTCTGTGTGTGTTTGCTGGGCTGCCACCGTGACCATTTTTCCACTATTATGAATTCAGAATAGAACTTCCTCCACCCTGACATTTTCAGATGATAGGCTGTCTCTTTCAGTCTATTTTCAATTGAAAATACCAATGAAGACTTAGAAACGAACGAAGTAACATTCTAGATGCTGGTGGAACTGAGAGAAAAAAAACTTCCAGGCTGTTCTTTGTGATTCAGGAGAGCTGAATTTAGCAGCTAGATGAAATACAAGCTTCAGCAAAATATATCTCCTGGCCAGCATTTGGCTCTGTAAGGGGCTAACTCCGTGTTGCATCTGCAGAAAGGCATTCCCCACGTTCCTGCGACACATAGCAATTTGCCTGAATAACAGGCAAAGTGTGGTAATGCATTTATTCTCAGAGCATCGTAACAATGAGGAGGGATGTAGGCCAGTCACCCAGATCTCTTAAAAAGGCAAGCTATGCGTGAATGCTAGTTCGAATGAGCATGACTGCTAATGCATTTTATTTTATTGATAGTGGGGGGTATGATATGTAATCTCTCTCATATATTTTTCAACCCAGTCAGTTTTTGAAGCTAAGCGTCCTTTGTATTCGATTAAGGACTTCCTTAGTGACGAGCGTAACGACATGATGGAGGATGGGCTCAGTGCTGATAGCGGCAGTAAGATAATAGCTAGCTGTCCTGCTAAAGTCCTCGCTTCCCTGCCTGATGCTCCCCCGCCTCACGGTGCAGGCAGCAGGGTTGTCCGGCTGCCCCTCCTCCATTCCCGTTTCTCCATGATTACCAACTAGCAGCCTGTGAGTGGCAACAGATGGAGAGAGGTCTCGTTACCCAGGCAGGTGGGAGAGACACAGGGGGCTGCCGCCGCTTGCTGCCACAGCCCGACGTGGGAACTGCTTTTGTTTTCCCTCTGATAAGACGCTGCGGAGATGACCTTTAATGGATTGGTGAGAAAAGAGGAAGTTTCCATCCTCCCCGCGACCTTTGCCGCTGCAACGTGACCCCCCTCGGTTCCGTGCGGCTGCTGGACGGTGTGTCCTCCTCGCACTCCACTCACGAGCAGATCTATGCTGTGGCGGTTGTTTTCTTTTTTTTCCCCAGTTTGCTTCCCGTGGCTTGGTACTGGCGCCAGAACACCTATTGGGCTGGCTATTTCAAGTTCTTATATCCAACAGTCTTAGCGTGACCTTGTGGAGTGGTGTTTACACTCAAGAAAAAAAAATGACAATACGGCACAAAAAATATACAGTCTTAAATGTGCCAACATGCTTCATATTTCAGGTCTGGGGGAAAGCACCGTAGCGGAGACACATATTAGCCTAATTTGTTAATATTCCAAATGGCATTTCTGGGCGGCTATTAGGGGGTGCTCTCTCCTGCAGAGGAGACATGTACCTACCCCTGTGGCGGGGTTATTTAATGCTGGGCAGCTGAGCGTACACACCGCCACACACACATAATATACAGGCTGACGGCTGTGTGATGTATACGGGCGGTTTATCTACAAAACATATTGAAGTTCAAAATGAAACGCCTCGTGCTGAAGCTCCTGTATAACTCACACGAGCAGCAATGCTCCAGCTTATGTTTTTTTAAAGGATAGGTAGAAAAGAAAGAGCATAGCTCTGTAATGTCCCTCATCAAAGGCAATCATGCATATTTTTTTCATTTATCATTATAAGTTTCCAGGTTTGATCTGATGCTTGATGTTTACAGAGAATAAACATCGAGTGGAGATTATTCCAATTGGTTTTATAGATCCTACTGTCAAAAATTCTAAAACAAAGCAAAGCACTATTTGGATTATTAATTTGGATTATTAATACTAATACTAATGTATGAAAATATAGCCTGAGTTGATGTCTACCACTGCTTAAAGAAAAACAGCCAACTGTCAGGCAGATGAAGGGTTTATCAAAAGGTTTATTGAACCAAAAACTCAGCACCCACATAAAACAGTCGGTAGGCTTTCTATGAAATTCAGTCAAGGCTGAAGTTCCACCCAATCTTGTTATTAATGATCAGGTGAATGAACACATTCTGAGTCAAATATATATTTATATGTGTGTGTGTGTGTGTGTGTGTGTGTGTGTGTATATATATATATATATATATATGCGTGTGTATGTGTATGTTTTACATTTTAATCTAAGCTCTGTAGAGCTTTTCTATTGCCCTTTCTCTTCGTGCAGTGCATTTTTTTTGTTTCAAAGGACGGTGCTGGATTAGGTATGCTGCATCCCTAGCCTGCCAGTTTACCTAGAGCTCCCTTCACTGGGAAGCAGCTCTCCCATCGCAGTGCTCTCTGAAAGAGCCCGCCAGTGAAATCATCACTCAGACACCACTGGAATAGAATGTCATCGCGGGGATTCTCTTTCCCTAAGCCCGATATTGATTTTGCTCAAAACGCTGAAAACACTGAGGAAGAGCACATATAATACACATCGATAGTTTTATTTTCTACAAAACAAGAGACAGTCGACTGTCCATTCACTTGTGGAACGTAAGGTTGTAGAATTATATCCTAACTAGGGCATAGCTGAAGTTGAATAACAGACTGTGCCTCAGGCCCACAGCAGTGAAGATGTTCATAAATTAGTTGCACATTTCAAACTTCTCTGTAGAAATAGTTTAAATGGATTGAAACAGGGACGCCCAGTGCAGTCTTGTCCAGAATAAGTAGTTGGGTGGATGAAATAGTAAATGTCCCTTACAATATTTTATCAGAAACCGGATGAAAGTAGAAAATGAATCATTCATAAAATAAAAAGTCTACCACACCTCTTTTAATAACAAAGACAGTTTCTTTCAGTTTGTCATTTTTTTGTGTTCCATTTCAGAGCAGTTCATTCTCAGGTCAAAGGGTAATGGAGACCTGCTAAAAATGTAGACTATAACAGGAAATGTCTTTAAGCATCCTTCCAGTAGAGGTCAGTGATTGGTCAGGTGGTTGAATGTCTGGTGTATGAAAACCAATCAGGTAGAGGGGTGGGGAGACCGGCATGTGAAGACCAATCTGGAAAAAAAAGTGAGGAAACCAGTCTGTGTAAACCAGTCAGGGATGTAGTGCATAAGAACTGTCTCTGAAACAGCTTCAGGGAATCTTCTACCTGTGGTATGTTTTTAACAGCACTGTAACAATAGTGCAATAGTTTCATAAGAAACAAAATTTTATGCAAATTTACTTAGACACTGTTCTGCTTCTCCTCATTGTTTGGTTGCTATTGGATTTTTTATTCTTTGACTTTGTACTCAAGCCCATTAACAGAACAGACCTGACAAGGCAAACCCACAACCTGCCAGTTGTCCCACATGGCATAACAGGCCAAAATACCCATGAAGGACACAGGGCTGATAAAGTGGCACCTGAACCTGCATCTGCCCCAAGGCTGGGTTTTCATCATTTAATACATATTCATTATTTACAATTATTGATGTAAATACTGTATAACTCCTGAAATGTGTTGTTTAATCAATAGTGAGCAGAGTCTTTTTTGAAGACCAATTTCAGATGAATCTGGTCTGTTTTAGGCTTTGCAGTCTCCGGTGTGTGTGTGAATAAATTTTTTAAAGAGTTACTTCAGTGAATCATAAAAATCATAATGGTTAAGTGTAGCAGTACATCGAGCCGCATTCCTGCAGTGATAAGGAAATCCAGTTAGGAAAGACATCTATCTGATGTAAACCAGTAAAATATCTCTCATACGATAATACTGTTCCATTGTCTTGGAAGAATGAGTCACACTATCTACTGTTGCCCTTATTGAAATGAAATGTAATACTGGACCAAATGAAACTAGTCTGCCTTTGTAAGATTTTTAATAAATTCATTATATATATAACAGAGATGTATTCCATATACAGTACACAAAGACCATAGGCGAATGAGTTATCTGACTTTACAAAATCCACCCATATTCACTGTTCTTCTTATGACATGTGCCTATACAAAGAATGTCGATGGCACACTTCCGTAGTGTGTTATTTCGCCATCAATTTGCCATGCCAGGTCACCAAGCATTAAGGACGACATTAGCAATCTAGGCGTGACTGTCCCATTCTTAATCAGAGCTCCGGCGTCTGCATGCATTGGCAAGGAGTCTTTGATGCGACTGAGGACTTCTGAATACTGGACTGAGCTAGATCCTGAATGCACAAGCAGGCCTTAGAGTAACAAGAAAGAAGATTAACTTCTGCGAGCAGCGAGTGGTTATCAATCAGCTAATTGGGCTGTATGGGCTGGAAGCCACTTTAACTGGGGCTGTATTCTTGATGTTGGACTTTTATGATGTAACATGAAGCATTGTGGGTATTTTGATATGTAGGCTGATTTCAGTCTTCCTTGCATTATTTCTGCATCCCGTCCTCTATTATCTGTCCCTTCTGTACTATAGATAATTATAATAAGAAAGACACAGAAATGGTTTCCCTTAGTTGTGATTAATGAAGATAATGTGCTGCTCATGTACAAGGGTGATTAAGCAGCCAGAGACTTAATTCCTTCATTTGCATCCTTAAAACACCTTAAGCGTTTTCATTTGTGCATGAATTCCACCTTTGTCACATTTTATTAAACCTGAAATTAACAGACAGTTAATCTATTATTACTCTATATGTATATCCTCCTTTTGTAAAGGTAACAGATGGCAAATCATGCATTATCTCTGAGAGAACTTTTTTCCCAACATTTGACATTTCATTTTAAAGGACACACATTAAATGTGAAACGTTGACCGGGAACTGCGGTACTGAAGAATTTCACCATTAAAGACTCAGTGTAGCCTCAGTGTCTGGATACATGGGATCTGCATTATGCTCTGCATTTTTTAAAAGGAAGTAAAGCAGTACTAATTAAATTAATGATTATGGCAGGCATATGGTATAACACTCTCAGCCTCATTGCCTCAAATATGTATACAAATTACATCACGGACAGCAAACTGTCAGTTGGTAACTGGACAAATGCATAGCCATAATCTGGCATAACCGCACACTCAGGCAATCTGTGCTATTCCATTAATCATTTTCATTTTTTTAATTTAAACTTCAAGGTAACCTTACAGAAAAGCTGAGGTTCGGTGTGTGTTTTAGTCCTCTGGGCATTTAGATAACTTGTTACGTCATACCGCTCTCGGCCTCCGGGGGCGTGCTTGTGACCCTTCGTATTGCTCCAGTGTCATGTGACTTTTAAGGTTGCCCTAAGCAGAAACAATTTTGAACTGATATGAGCCATCCGATATTTCATTTGCTTTTTTGGTCCTCTAGATAGCTTAAAGATGTTTTTCTAAAAACAGCATTGCCTTTTCTCCAGACCGAACCCTCCTGGAGAGTCGAGGGGTGTCTCCTCTGCGTGTTTGATATTTGATTAGGGTATGTTTTGATTGGAAAATGATACAGAAAGAGATTCCTTTCAGTTGTAAATCTGCTGCATATTTTCCCACCTGCCGCGTCAAGGATACACTTTAGCAGCCTATGTCGCTTCCGTTGCTAGGGAAGTGCACCCATGTAACGTAATGAAAGTCTTTTGAGCCAAGCAGTGCAAATATACGTTCCTTTTATTCTACAAAAGTGGGCTCCATCCTGTTCTTGATATTTAACTGGTCATGCCTGCATGGGCTGCTTCATTAGCAGCCCCCACACGCACCCCAGAAAGGGGCCATAATATATATACATAATATAGCTTGTTCCAGTGTGTACCATACAACAGCATGAGTCTGAAGAAGGAAAATGTCAGTGATTGGGTCTCTGCTCAAGGGAAACTTAATAAAAAGCCTGAGAAATGCATTTTTCATGCTCACCCATTTTTTTCTAGGTTTTTCTTTTGAACTCCTTCATTCCCACCCTTGTTTAGTGAGAGTAATTAAATATACATAGTAGGGTAACTTAAATACGCTTTGTATCTGTGTCAGTTGTTCTCAGGCTGCTTTTTAACATTCTATGTGATTGGAAGCTGGTGCAGGGCCGTGTCCACATTTCAGACGTTTACATTGGCAGTGTAATGCGGTACGAGGGGACATGTGATTGGCTGCGGGATGAGAAAGTGAGGAAGGAGTGAGGAAGCATAAAACACATTGCATGAATAAACAAATAAGTGTTTAGGGGGACGTCAGCAGGAATAGTCCCATCTGGGATCCATAACATAAGTCTTTTGCAAATAGCATTGTATTTTTGTATATTCTTTAATCTTAGATATAGGGATTGTCAAGATATCTGTACACAGACAAACATTTCCGTGGCAAGACTCGTCTGTGTCTGTGACAATATGTTTTAACTGAGAAAAAAAACATGCAGGCTATGTTTTTAAAAGCCATGGTAAAAAATGCATTTTAATCAAAATATCCATCAAAATTTACCATGGTAACCTACTCCTGCTTAGGTCATGTTCCAGGGACAAAATACATGGGGCCACTAAAAGCAAACCCCAAACACATCCATCCATCCATCCATCCATCCATCCATTTTTTATAACTGCTCATCCTATTCAGGGCCACAGGGGGTAATAGCAGAGATACTTACATTGTATGATATGATTCAGTGTTTCCCAATCCGCTTCTCGTGGACCCACAGACGGTCCATGTTTTTGCTCCCTCCCAGCTCCCAGTAAACATGGACTGTCTGTGGGTCCCCAAGGAACGGATTAGAAACATTGAATCATATCATACAATGTAAGTATCTCTGCTATTAATTTTGTCTGGTAAGAGTGCAGCAGTTTTATTGCCATTGTTCCAGCTATTGTTCGGTCATATTCAAACACGACGGTGTTGAGTTTCAAACCCAAGGCAAAAAACGAATGCGGAATAAAGAGTGCATCTTGGAAATTGTAAAGTAAGCTGAATATGACTTTACACAGAGGGAGTTTCATGTAGACCTGGCCAATTGATGGCTGCTGCCCTCATGAATTATGCAGAAAAATGGCATTGGATTGCTGTCGTGTCTAGATGCCTAGATGCATAGCATGGCTGGCATGCAAAGACAGAAAGGCAGAGGTTACTCAGCTCCTTGCGCCTCCCATCGCCGGCACGGCATCGCGGAGCTGCTGCTAACCCTGCGTCCTTATGGCCCATAATTCTGAAAAGTACAAGTTGTCCGGCATGGTGAGCGTCACTGCAGTCTTGGCATCCTGCCTGGTCTTCACAGGTCAGGAGCCAGAACTCACTGAAGTATATTAAAAAATGTTCCTTTACTGACTTGCCGGCCAAGCAGAAGTTAGTACTGGGTACAGTGGCTGGACATCCAACCTTAAAGTGTTGCCAGACCACATTTAGTAGCTGTTATCCCCATAATTAAGAATTATCAGGTAAGACAAGAAGTACACATGTCTGAGTGATCTGATATGGCTCATAAATCTTCTTAGCATGCATGTACTGGATTGTCTCCTTCAGTAAATCTTTAATTATGTCTGTGAATAATGTGATGTCATATCAGAAAGTATCCAAAACAGTTAAGGAATGCAGGGAAAGCTGTATGATGAATAATAATTTGCATTATAGTGTGCATGTTGTTAAGTATGGTCCACAAATAGTTTGGTCAGCTTCCGATACCAAACTATACTTAGTGTCCTAGAAGATACAGTACATGACTTTCGAACACCCCATCTCAACATATTACATAAACTAGGCCCAAAGAAGTAGAGAACAATCAAAAGAGGCCACATGACCACTCTGTGATTCCATCATTCCACCAGTCATATTATGCACACCTCCATTTCATAAGCCAGTGATTTGTTATTTTCCATTTACTTCCATTTTCTTCCTCATCAAGAATCGTGTCACTTCTCGTCCTCTCAGAGCATCAAGCGCCGCTCGTCTCAAACCACCGACACTTAAAAGAGGACGACATGCATCAAGACTTTTTGCAATGTTGACTCCTCAGTGGTGGAACGAACTTCCTCTCGCCATAAGAACGGCCGAGTCCCTTGCTGTCTTCAAACATCATCTGAAGACACAATTCTTCAAGGAGTACCTTGGAGACTAATACCCCTCTTATTGTCCACTCTCTCCGTTACCAACAAGGTTTTTATGCAATGTACTTAGTGGTAACTTGGTTTTAATGACAGTTGTTGATTTTAGGTCTAGCTTTATAGATTGAAGAACAGTCATGGACCACAAAGCACGGTTGTAAGTCACTCTGGAAAAGAGCGTCTGCTAAATGCTGTAAATGTAAATGTAATTTTTTTTATGTTCCTGAGAAAAAGATTGTTCCAATATTCACCAATAAGAGTCTATGCAAAGACAATCGGTCCTCGTCCAGACCAGCATGGTTTGGAATGCCTCAACTATTGCTATCAAATTCCGCAAGCATGTCATTACAAAAATCCAAATTTAGCTTCTCCTGTGAGTGGACTTCAGCTGATCTGACTGGCCTGTGGTGAGATTTTTAACCATTTCAGTTTCACCAGGAACAGACGGTTTTAAGGCATTGTCTGAGTGGCGTGCAAGTAGTATAAACATATTCTGCGGAATGATGAATCACGCTTCTCTATTTGGCAGTATGATGGACGATTCTGGGTTTGGCCGATGCCAGGAGGACGTTACCTGGCTGACTGCATTGTGCCAAGTGTAAAGTTTGGTGGAGGAGGGATAGTGGTGTGGGGTTGTTTTTCAGGGGTAGGGTAGGCCCCTTAGTTTCCTAGGCATCAGTAAGTTGTAGGAACATATTAGTTGTGGGAACAAATTGGGGAAAACCTTAATCTGTTCCAGTATGACTGTCCCCCAGTGCACAAAGCAAAGTCCATGAAGACATGGTTTGGTGAGTTTGGTGTGGAAGAACTTGACTGGCCTGCACACTGACATTAATCATATCCAACACCTTTTGGATGAACTAGAATGGAGATTGCGAGCCAGGCCTTCATGTCCAACATCAGTGCCCGACCTCACA
>JAODJW010000094.1:17449759-17471586 GCA_026777045.1 Hyperopisus bebe
TCCAACACCTTTTGGATGAACTAGAATGGAGATTGCGAGCCAGGCCTTCATGTCCAACATCAGTGCCCGACCTCACAAATGGTCATTAAGGTTCCTGTAGGTGTAATGGCCAGGTGTCCCAATACTTTTGTGTATATAATGTATTTTAGTTACAGTATGATCACTGAATTTTGATAAAATAAAAGAACCAGGCTGTAGGCTGTTGCATGAATTATGCTATATACCATAAGTATGTTATTTAAACACAACTACAGCTTTTCATTTCCCATCTGCAAAATACAATGAGCTCCTCTTATAGTCTTTTTTACATAGCAATATATTGATATTTTGGGAAAGCGGTATGCAATTAGCTGGCATTGTCAGTCTCTGCGTTTAAAACCATTCCAGTTAGTATAGACTGCAGTTACTTCAGTGCTCAGATGGTTGCTTTTTTTCAGTGCAGCTTTGAATCGTCCAGTTTTACACAGTTTTGAAAATTTACTGGAAGATCGCAGGTCAGTTCATGACAACACGCTCTTCATAATGCAGCCGTAGCCAGAGTGGTATTTTTTATAAACTGCAATCTCTCTCTAGTTTAGCACGATTTACACGATTATCACCACAAACCGGCAATTGAGATTGCTGATTTACACAAATATCGTGCCGTATCATCCTGAAAAATCTGTTCGTCTTAAGATTCCACTGCCAGGTCAGGAGGAACAATCCAGAAGAAACGTCTATAACAATGCTGTTACATGCCTTCAGCAAGTTTGCGTCTGCAATCTAATCATCTGGAATTCAGTACAACTCATCTATACAGATAATGCAATATCAAAATGAGGCAGCAGATGCAGAAAGGGTGTTACATCGACACCATTTTGCATAAATAAAATAAACAAAAACAACCGAAGCTCAATAATTAGCCAGTTATTGTAAAGACTTGGCAGAAAAATGACAGATCAAAACAGAAAAGTTACATAGCACTAATTAATGTGAGAAAACTAATCCACTAAAACTTTCTTTATTTATTCACTTCAATTATTCCTCTACTGACATTTTAACTAGTTTTAGAGATTGACCAGTTATGCACTTAAGTGCAGTCATCCTCAGTATTGTCAAAGGACTAACAATACGAGAGCCTTTTCCTGCCTGGTAATGCATTTGAAATGGCACATACCTTCCTCATTGATTTTCAAGCACATTGTGTAAAATGTATAACAGTGCCCCACCCCCCGAGATTGTTTGGTGAATTGCTGTCTCTATATTGACCATAGTGTTTGAGTGTCTTCTCTATGATGAACTGGTATAGCATTCAAAGTGCCTCGTGCCCAGTGCATCCTGGGATATGCTCCAGAATTGCCATGACCCTGTACTAGACTAGCAATCATGATAGATGGATTACAGCACTGGGTCTCTTCCCTTTTTTTTATACTGTGGAGTGAGATATAACTGTAATCTAACATTTTGACTGTAACTGATTTTCATTATCCTTGATGTGGTTGCTAAGTGATTCACTTTGAGTGACCCTGAAATACACCCTTTATGAAACCAGGCTTGAAAGGAACCCATCAGTAAACAAGTCACGGATCTCCTGTTGTTCGCTATTTTAAAACTATATTGCATATAATTATACATAATCCCGAGCTTTAGTGTTTTAAAGAGCAGATTGCGTAACACCCCCTCCCCCAACTTCCTGTTTTCAATTTTTGAGAATACAAAATAAATCCATCTAAAGCAAAAAATAATATTTTACACTGGGTGATTTGAAAGGAATTAACTTTGTACGTATATTACAGATGATGGGAATTCCGGCAGACGGCACTGCAGCTTTGTGAGCGTTTTGGCTCCTTCGGAAGCTTCTATGAGGCTGCCGTCCTGAAATAGACTCGGAGAAAATTATGCTTTTAAAGAAGAAATCGCGCAATGATAAAATTCTGCATAAGTGTTACCGGAACTTATCTTCCTTTCACGGTGCCTGAATATCTGGGCACAACACAATATTCAGCCCATTGATTTTTCAAGTAATTTAATACTTAATCACAGAAAAAAAACCTGTTTTATTTTCCTGTTAAGAGGATTTAAGTCACTAATAATTCTGTAAAGATTTTTAACATCCTTCAGTAAATGCGACATTAGCCATGCACTGAATAATAAAATGACCAGTGCTCATTATACAATAATGTGGACAATGCCCTTTGTAAGAATATCGGTCTAATTTAGTTTATTAAGCTCTGATTTGGGAGTTTTTCCTTTGTCGCCTATGTCTTACTCACTGGGGGCTTTGGGTGGGGATGCTGTAAAGTGCTTTGAGACGATGTAATGTTGTGATAACGCATTATACAAAAATAAATTTGTTGTCGTTGTTATTGGTTTTCTTGTCTGTTAACACATGCATCCTACATACATATTTTATTTAAAAAGTTGACAGAAATAAGTAGGAATTGAAGTGGTATTCAAGTTACACATGCAGGTTGCTTGATTGAGAGACTGTGTTAGGATTAAGATTAGGCTCAGAAAATGCAAATCCAGATGAAGATTTTGTTTCAACCAACCAGCTGAGAATAGAGAGTGAAATTCACAGAACACTTAACCGATTGGTTAAAACAAAATCTTGGTCTGGATTGGCATTTTCTGAAGCTGAACTTTCCACCTTTGCTTAGGAGACCTTGCTCAGGGTATTATGGGAGGACATGCTCCTCAGAATCTAGCTGAGAATATTCACAGCCAGCTACTGCTGGGCCAGGATTCACATTTTTGCACCATTTGCCTGATGCCCTTTGACCCTGTTGTTACTGGCACTCAGGACCTGGTTAGATGTTTGAGGTTCCCAGCTCATGTAATCCCTAAATGTGATCTCTAGCCTGTAAGAACCTTTAATACGTCCGGGCCCATTTCACTCCCCCTCCTGCATTATTTATATGCACAAGTTGCATGCCAGATGTGCTGCACAATGTGCGGGGGGCCACGGGGGGGGGGGCCCGCATTTTGTCCCAGAGCCAATCAGGGTCCTTCCTTCCCCAGCCCCAGGAGGCTGACAGCAGCTGCTGCTTTACATCCTACCCCCCCCCCGCCAGACCCAGGAGTCTAACTGCACCGACACGCTTCGATATCACTAGTTGATATAAACTCACTATTAAAAAAAACCCCTCTATCACAGGCATGTTTTTCGTGAGGGTATAATAACAACAAGATCTATAATCACGTACCATCAAAAGAATAAACACATTGTTTCAACTGTATAACAAATTTCCAGGAGTATTCCATGTACAATCCAGAAATGTGCCCCAAACTTTCTAGCGCTTTTGGATGTTACTGTTCTCTTTACAGGCCACTCTTTCAAGATGTAAAATATATATTGAACTGGGGGACCTCAGTGATGTCCAGTTAACCATGACACAGTTCCTGAGGTCTTGTTTATTCCTGCTTTTATGATCATTATTATTATTATTATTATTAATAAATACCATGTTCATATAGGTGCCTTACAGTCTTTCCTTCTTTTGAATGGATTTTGCATAACCATCTTTGCCTTAATGAAGCCTCTGAAGATGATTCGCATCTCACTCCATAGCTTGACACTTCTAAGGCATCGGTTGCTTGGAGCGGCTCACCCACCCGTCACCCATCCCCCCCCCCCCCACCCTATTCGTCGGATCCCAGCAGTAACTCAAGCATTGACCACCCCTCCCCCCAAATGAGCTTGTTTGGTAAGGCACAGACCATTAGAGGTTCAAGTGTGCAAGAATGAATAAGGATCCCCCTCCACTGAAATTCAGCTGTCCCAGAACCTCGAAGCTGACACTGTTTGGAAGGGTTCCTTAGCAACGTCCAAATGAAGAGAGTTTCCCCAGAGATTCTTCAGTGAGAATGAGTGAGAGAAAGATCCATATTTGCTGTTTAAAGCTACCAGCGGCCCCTGACATGTGCTCATGTATGACTGCAGGTGGTAAAACAAAATATGACACAAACTGCTCCCTTTGGTTTGTGCATAAAATAACAGATTTGCCTACTATAATAAAGTATTAATGACATAGAAATCATAGTAACATAATAACTGAGGCAAACGCCTCAACAAAAAACAAATACATAGTCATTTGACATTCAACATCCATTCTACAGTCATTCTTTTGTATAAGTGCATGCATCTGACAGACACCTTGAGAGTAAAATCATAACCAATGTCCCATTGTCATAAAACTATTCCCAAATGCACTCAAAATACCA
Organism: Hyperopisus bebe; assembly: GCA_026777045.1. Lineage (NCBI taxonomy): Eukaryota > Metazoa > Chordata > Actinopteri > Osteoglossiformes > Mormyridae > Hyperopisus > Hyperopisus bebe. Next base: position 17,453,963 of record JAODJW010000094.1, read on the forward strand.
TATTGATTTAACACAGTCCTTATTATCCTGATTGTGATTGATTAGCAACATATAATTAAAATTAAATAGGTTTTCCATTGAGAATTGTTCGGCTTATTAAAATAATTTCTGAGAACCGATAGGATTAAATTGCAAGGGCAACAATTGATCAATTCCAATTATCTTCTAGGTGATAAATAATAAAGCTGTTATTTTTAAGAACCTTTTCATAAATCAGGAAGCCAAACACCTTGCATTGTTTATGTCTATTCTTAGAGCGAGCGAATCTGGCTTTCTGAATCTGAGCACAGCCTTCACAGTACCATCATCCAAACTTTCCAGAGTTAAAGTTAAACCAGAAAGGTGTCCTAACAGCTTACATGGACATAAAATTATCTAACACCCTCTGACAAATGTACACAGATATTTAACATCTGCGACATCATTAAGAGCCAAAGTAACGTTCGTCCGAGCTTGGTTGACTTGGCGTTGGAGATAGGCTTCGATAACAGCAATTTCAAATACGAATATGTGAAGTAGGTCAGATGCTGATGAGTATAGTGATGTAACCTTAGAGATCGCAGATTTTAATAGCATTCTGCTGAGCACTGGGTTCTGTGTGCTCCACATCTATAAAAAGAAACTCCTGTGTTCTTGGGTTAGGAAAAAACACAGTGGCCCATCCGGGCAATAATGGCACCTGCTACATCCTCAAAGGATTTCACATCAGGGTGTTTGCTTTCAGCCAGGGCTTGTTTTTCCAGCAAGCGGCGCTCATAATACTGCCGCAACAGGTAAAGTGTACAAGTAACATCGACAGGCATCAGAACACTGAGGGAGCTCGTGTGGTTTGATTGTCTGGTACACATGGAGCACAACAAGCCAAAATGTTCAGTCCAGCTCAGTACAATATCCACAGAGGTTACATATAGGGCATAAGCACTGCAGTAAACATAGCTCCTGAAACTCTGGTTATCATAGTCAGTCTAGTTATCAGTGGCAGTTCGATTTGCTGAGATTTAGCTTAAAGTGGTGCCTGCATGGTGGCCATGTTGGTTCATGTTAGCAAGCATGTGCCTTTGTGTGAGCTGCTTTCTCAGCGTTCTGTGGCTACCCCTGCTGTCCTGGAAGCACACATAAGGAACATGCACAGACGTGGAAACTTAATAAAGATAACAGCTAAGGAAAACACAATGACTCATGTCCTTTCTTTTCTTAGGTCCAAGAGGGAGGGATTAACTACTGTCAGTTACCAACTGGCTCCTTCCCATTGCATGCTATAGTTGGTGCCTTTTGGGTCAAACCAAACAGTAACTGACAGCAGATGGTATTCCTACCCAAAGCAGGTTTAAAGGCCTGATTCCTCCCTTCGCTAGTGTTCAGTGTTTCTGAATAGCTGCAAATTTTACATAGTTTTCAAAACTATGTCTGGTATTTTGTGTGCATAAACGGATGGAAATTCACATATAAGTTTATTTTCATAAATATCTGCTTTTTAGTTTGTCAGATACCTTGGCCATCACAAGTGTGTGTCTGGATAAGAATATAACAGAACCACAAACCTAAAAAAGACTATTATAAAATAGTGAGGTGAAGGCCCAAACAGCATTTATGATGCAAACAGGCTACACAATAAAGTTCTAAGTGTCTTTTTTTGCCTAGTTAAATGATAAGTAGCAAATGAAATGGCCAGGTGATTTGGCTGAATCTGACACAGAAGATGTTATATTGTCAGGAAAAACATGGCCGTTACAACGTATAACAAAAATATTTGCTCAGTCAAATATTTCTGAGACCTTTAGAGACCAAAATTAAAATAGTAATGATGTTAGTGAATGTGCAGAGTCCTGTTCTACAAATAAAGGTGTGGAATTTGACAACACAGGAGGCGAGGGAATTTAATCTGTTACATAAATGTACCTCTGGTGAGCAAAGATGGCAAAATAGGCAGTTTGTAGCCCCTCTCTTCTGGAAACGTGAGCTTGGTACGGCCAGGCTCCCTGGCTAGCTGCTGTGATTCTGGTCGTGCCATTTTTTTTTTTTGTGGGAGTCTGAGTTTGTTCTGCAGACATATGCAGGGAGGGTGGGGGGGGGAGCAGACGAGGCGCTAGTGAAGGCCCGGTCCAGTTAGCAGAGCGCCCGGTGCCATCGGTAACCCATGGGGAGGCCAGGCTGCTCGGCACAGGGTGCTTGGCCGCCGACCCCCCCCACCCCCTCCGCTGGCATCTGGTCATGCGGAGTCGAAAGATTAACACGCTCTGCACCGGGCAAGGCAGGAAATGAAACCTTAGCACACACCTATGGAGGAATCCATGTGCTTCTTTCGTTACATTTGCTGCCATCGCAAGTACCCATAATTCAAGATGATGCCTAGTTTAAGGCAAACTATTGATTTTCTTTCGTGGTCGAGGTAGAGGTGTGAATTAGCTGCTTGACTGATTCGTTTCGTTCTTTAAAATTAAACGTTCACCACTGAGGGTAATCCTGAACAGTATTTAAACTAGTACGGCTGTTATTGAATTACGATGTTTTAATATTGGGCTGAGATCAGAGGCATAACAAAAGGCAAATCTAGTGCCAACATTTGAAATAGATTAACTGGAAGGTATTTGGAATGATGTCACCTTCCTACATTTTATTCAAAATAGCATTGTCGTCTTATTTAATGCCTTTAGGTAAATGATATTCTGAAATATTGGAAACACATTAAGTTCTCGAATAGGAGACGCACAAGAAGTGAGTGAACTTTTGCCAAGGTCTCTAATTTCAATCGCCTGGCTCTGCTGCATGTTGTTATCTGTCATATGTGTTGATATCCGCTCAAAAAATTAAAGACGTTCCTGTTGCCACTGAACCGCTCCGCAATTTGTTGCTTGCTGACTGGCCTGCTCCTCCTCCTCAGAAGACAGTCTCCTAATGTGGGAACAGCCAGTATATCAAAGGCTCTGCGAATATCACCGTTTCAGAGATCCATTTGGCTGCTGCGCTTCCCCTCAGCACTTGGAAAGCTACTCATTTGTTACGAAGACATGGGAAATTCCAGTTGATTTTTTTAATGAAGTGTCAGAGACGGTTAGCATGTGATGCCGGTGTAAGGCACACTCTAAAGCAGCTTGGGCTCTACTGCAGGCAGATCACTGAACTGCAGTGCAGGCCAGCCTTACGGGGCTCCTGAGAACTATGCAGTGTTGGGACTTCCAGTGGTGGGAAAACATTATACAGCCTCTGCTCTCAATAATGCATGCTTAATTAGCAGGCTCCGAAATAGGGTGAAACTGAAGAAAGGCTGGAAACAGGAGAGGGAGAGATCTTCCAGCATGATTTCTCGCGTGAACACACACACACACACACACACATGCACAATTGATTTCTAACTCGATCACTGTTTAAGGCTGCTGTAGTCTGCATTATTGCACTGTGCATTAGCCTTACCAATCAAAATGGTGTTAAACGAGCTTTTTAGTTTTAACGAGTACATAATGGGGCAGTGTATAGCTCAATGGGTTAGGGATATATGTCCGGAAGGTTGTGGGTTTGAATCCCGTGACCAGTTGAGTAATTATATAACCTTGGCTGACGCTGTTCTCTGACCTCAAAACGTGCTCTCGCCTGTATGTATGCGTCTGTGTCTTTCATGGAGATCAAGATGAGGCATGTAAAGACTACCCAGTGTGCCCACAAGAGTAAATAAAGTGCCTCTATTTTAGACACAGCACTATGTTGATGCTTGGAGTACAGACATTTTTATTTGCTTTTCATTGCAACACAAGGCCTGAAAGTTACCGTTTCACTTTTCCAGTTAAGTGGGATCTTGTATTACGCAAAAGTCAATGTTTACATCAAGGAGAACTTTGCATGTCGACGGTTGAGAGGCACTGTAGGACCACGCATGCCGCCTTCTGGGTGTGAAGGATGCGATGGATTGTGGGCAGAACTGGAACTGGGCATAAGGGGAACTACTCTGTGGAGCTGGTTCAGGTTTCACAGCAGCGTATTTGAGAAGCCAAAAGGCCTCATGATTATGACTCTTAACACAATATCGACAACTGCTGGTGTGACGGCTTCCCCGCTCAGTCTGCAGACACGCCCAGGGCCAGAGCATCATGATAAGATCTAGCTGGATGACTCTGACTTGTCTGAAGTTGCGTTTCTCGGCCACAACCCCCCTCTCCCCGCCCCAACAATGACGGTCATCTCCTCACGATACGAGGCATGAGTGACGTTGCTTTAGGGTGGAACTGGAGGGGGCTGTTAACCCGAAATAACCCAGGAATGTTTGCTCTTAGAACAACCTTGGTTTGGGGACTGCCCCTGCGCTCCAAACTGCTTTTGCTTGCTCATGGAATGCCCTAATGCTTTTCTAATTAACTTTTGCTATGCTGCTATTTTGGCCTCTTTGTTCAGTGAAGAAAATAGTCCTTTTGGTTTGGGAAAGGGATTTCAGTAACATTTGACTTCAAGCACAAAAAGAGTGCATAAAATGCAATGTCATTACCTTATGTTCGATGCATTAGGTGTTTATGAATATGCATATGGCACTTGTAATAATCTATTAAAAATGCATTATTCAGCATTGAGCATGATCTTCCTGCTGGGAATATGGATGGAAGAGTTACTAGTATGTCTGTTTGTTTCCATTATTCCCGTGGCGCTCTCTGGTAGTGCGTGGCTCATCCAGGAACCCTAATCCGTTGTCTACATAAGCATCTGCCCACCTTTCCCATTTCTCATTTTCCTGTCAAGCTGAACAGTCCATTTTTAAAGAGGTATGAGCATGTTACCACTTACCACATCAGTATTAGCACAAGTCAGTATTTTTTGTAGGGTGGCTTCTCTTTTTGTTCTGTGTAGAGGTTAGTGTAACAGGAGGGTATTGTTCTTCTGGCCTGTTCACACACCTTGTAATGAACTTTAGCCCAAAATGGCAGTGTGTAATGGAAGGACAGTGTGTTCCATTGCTGCGTGAGTCCTTTAGTGCAGGCTCGCAGTGCAGCTGCTCTCCTGGCTAGTTAGCTCCTGGCCTAACCTCACACTCCCCTTTAGACACTGCAGCTCTATAAACACCGCAGCAGGCTGGAAAATATACAGACATTTCTTACAGTGATATTCTGACCACGTGATGCTCCGCATTAGCTACCGTGCTAACTTCTTCCATCCACATTAGTCATTCTTCCAGCTGCAGTTAAACAAGCTGTGACAAGTTTGATTGTCCCTCTCATCTTTCATGAGGTTCTGTTTTATTTAGCTGTCCAGCTTTGCAAAAGTTCCATCACAAGCCTGGATTCACCCATGAATATATGTCACTGTACTGTATATCAACTCAGTCAGTGGCTGTCATGGAGATCCTGTGCTACATTTGGATGTCTATCTGACTATCTCCTTACAAACATGTTTATGCTCCAACCTTCACACTGAGTTCCATAGTTAGTTGATTAGAAGGCACATAGTTCACTGCTGTTGTCATGGGTTTAGTGCAGGGGTAGGCAATCCTGATTCGGGGGTAGGCAATCCTGACCCTGGAGTGCCAGTATCTGCCAGGTTTTCTATCCTACCTGGTCTCCGATGAGTCACACCTGATCTCAGGCAGATAGTAACTCATCAAGTAGGATAGAAAACCTCCTGGACACCTGCACTCCAGGATCAGGGTTGCCTACCCTTGGTTTAAGGAATGGGTTAGGGACTGTGAATGATTTGGGAAAAACCTTAAAGCTCAGTATTATGAATGACTGATGACCCATTATAAACACCTGTATTATAAATAAACACTTAATCACATTCTTGCCCTGCGTATACTTTCCATAATCTTTGATTTGTATACATATCAAATGAACCTAAATCGACGTGCTGTTTTGATCCGATGTGTAAGTATAACCATGTGACAGTAATGGCTGGTCAGGACATGTGATGAGGAGTGGAACAGACTCTCGGGGCACATACCGTCTTCCTGGAGCTTAAACACCAGGTAGCAATATATGCTGTGATCCATTTCCTAGTTAGAAACATCTAGCTTTCACCTGATTATCCTGCGCAGGATGGGGGGTGGTTGGGTGTATGGAGCAGGCGTCAGAGTGCACCAGGCAGGGGACACCCTGGATGGGATGCCATTCCGATACGCACAGCAAAAACGTACGTACACTCGCGCAGACAACCATACACACCGCATGCAATTTAGAGATGCCACTCAGCGCAGCCACGTGTCTGGACTGTGGGGGAGAACTGGAGTACCCAGACGAAACTGACATGACACAGAGAGAACATGCAGACTGCACACACACAGCGGGGGCGGAATTCAGACCCCCTTTCCTGGTGGTGTGCGGCAGCGCTGCTAAATGTCGAGCCATCGCGCCACCTCTCATTAGGAGCAGATGGACCAGTAACATGTTCCCAAACTGGTTGAGTCTGCTTTTTTTTTGCTGAAGAGGAGAAAACCTGACTGGTTTATGCAGGGTGTCTGCCATAGTGATACAGTTATAGTGTCACTTTTGGTCACCCGACCAATCAAAGTGACAGACAGGCAGGACTATAAGGCTGTCCTAAAAACAAACATGAAAAATGCAGAAAAATTTATTCATCAGGCCGCCATTATTAATTAAGAGTGACAAAGGAAATGGGCCAACTCCTGCCTCCTATAGACTTTATAACCTTCAAGGGTTATAAATAGGGGAGTAAACTAATAGATTGAAAAGGATGGAATTTTCTGTACTGCTTTCTCATATATTTGCAGAGTCACGGCACTTTTACTAAGATGAAACTCCCAAAGAAAAGAAAAAATATCCTGATATAACACTTACACATTAAACACCCAAGCAAACAGGAGGATTCTCACATTGCTTTAAAAGGCCTTATTTAACTGGCTGCAGGCAGCCTAGTGTCATAACTGTATATTATGCAAAACTAAACAACGTTTTGAAAATGTCCGCAGACGTGATTAATCTGTGTCAACAGATACTGGGAACTGGGGAAACTGTAGAATAACAAACTAAAGTTTACTTGAACATTGTTCACAAATCACAGCTGCAGTCCTGATAGAGCATACATCATACAGCCAAGACATTACTCATCTATCCTTAACAAAATATATAGACACATTCTTATTATATCCTCCTGAGACCCAAGGAAAAAAGTGTCCTTCAATTTAGGTTATTTGTCATTGGAATTTGAAATAAGACATGTTACAATTTAGATTTTTTCAAATTTATTTTTATTTTTAATTTCACAGCATAAAAATAAAATGTCCACTACAATGGACATAAATGAATGGGTGGGGTCACAGGAGGATATGGCACAAACAAGAAAGATGGTGGTTATTTTGACTATTATATTAAGTCCAGCAAAAATAATATTTCAAAACAGGAATAAAGTTTGGAAGGTATGCCCATAAACTGGCATGATCGCCCACAGCATTGATGTGAATGGTGGGGAGACTTTTAAAAGTGGGGTACAGATGAAACATGATTTTTAAAATTTATTTAGCTGGTTTTTATTGAAATCAACATTCAATTGAGAAAGTAGGGTCTGACGGTATCTGGAGCAATTGTGGTTAAGGGCTCAGTGTGAAAACACTTTGGCAACTGGGGGACTTGATCCAATGATGTTCCAAGCGCAGGCACAGCATCCAGACCCTCAGAGCTACAACCCCCCCCCCCCGAAATGCAGGGCCTCTGTGGATTTTCTGCTAATCACGGCTTTTGATTGTGGTCATGCAGTTGAATCCACACTGACGTTTCCACAGCCTTCATCCCTCTAACTTTCACGCACCTCCCCACTGTTTTCTTTGTTGCGGAGCCTGGTCCTCTGCTCACACTGAACACTTTGTTATGCTGTCATGTGCCATCTCTCGCCCTCACTTTATTGCTGCCATTCGTGGCTCGTGTTCACTCGCCATTCATTTCCTTTCTCCTCTCACTCCATTCTTCAGACCATCAGAGCGCACCGTTTTTCTCCTTTCATCAGCGATGCATCACGGCATACACAATGATAATTCAGCACTGCATCCTTTCCAGAGGACTGATTTCGAACAAGGAGCTCATTCTCCACTGAGGAAGCAACATGTTTATCAAGATTTGCATTCTGTTGGATCCTGGGAAGACAGAGGTCCAGATAAATAATCAGGTTTACTCAGAGCAGTGCAGATAATGGTAAATTAATGTTTATTTTCCTAAGATGATCTTGCATAATCATATTCTGTGGTAAACTGAAGGCTAAATAGACTCATGGGAAGACAATTATTACAAAGTTCGGATTTCATGTTAATTATATACATAATGTATGAGATTTATTAGTGTCACTATAAAATGCGGCTGGATTTTTCCAATAAAGAAGAGTATTTATGCTCACCTTACTAGACAGTGTATTTTTATATTATCCCTTAAATGTAGCCAATGAAAAGTATTTATCTTAACACACTGCATAAATTCATATTTTCATCATTTAAAGCTATTATGTTATTTGTTGCTGTTTTGATGCTTGTTTTTCATTGCTTTTTAATGATTCTTTTTGATCTTTGTACAGCACTTTGGTGCAGTGTTACAACTGCTGTAAATGTGCTATAGAAATAAACTTGACTTGACTTGACATCTTTTGTTTTTTTGCTTTTTTTAAAGTTGCAATCTTTGCATGGTGGAATGTCCTTAATCTGTATAAGAATATATCACCTTTGATACAGGGTCAGCCAACCTTTTAATTTCATACATTAAAAGTCATAAACTTTTTAGCTTTTCAACTAAACAGGTACAGCCAAAATCTGTCTTCCTTATTGCATGAAGTGTAACCTGCCACTACAGCTCTCACAACAACTGCTTTAATTCCTCAGCCTATTGCTACCCTCTGCTTTTGTATTTTTCTACCGCAATTATTTTTTTTCGCCTGTAATTCAACATAACTGTTAAAGCCCTTAAATAAAAATGTTAATCATACTTATATTACCTTCCTCAGTAAGGAGATCAATAAATTCATGCACAAACACACCAGTCGCTGAAAAGCAAAGCAGTTTTCAGTGTTTCAGCTGAAACAGGAGATCTGGAATTAAATCTCATTATGGTGGCCAGAATCATTTCAAACAAGATCACAGTTCTACTGCAGGAAATATTCAGACACTGAACTTTATCTGCTCAGTGCAAAGTTTTTCTTTAATGTCTGATTAGCCCACCCACGATGGGCTTTGAGATCTCCCCTCACCACATACCAGCTCTCATATCCAAAAATTGAAAAGGTAATTTGCAAAATGCCAAAAGAACAATAAAGGACAAGATACAACAAGACAGAAAAAAATCTCACTTCATTCTATTTGTCAGTATCAGAAACCTCACAGGGTTGGCGCCCCCTCCCTGGGCTGTTCCTTGCCTTTTTGGGATGGGCTCCGGACCCCCGAGACCCTGCTCTGGACCGGCACTTATGGAGAATGGATGGGCAGATACACAAACTTCACCGTTTAATGACCTTCCCAGCTTACAAAGTATACGTACATTCCAATAATCTGCTTTGTTTTGATACTTTTATTGCATTTAATTTATGTCCAGGAACATAAATCATCTAGTAAGTAGATATGAATCTTATTTTTATTTATATTTGGCTTTACATCACAGAGGACCATTAATTATGAACAGTGCAGCTATAGTCTTTTTCTGTAAAAATTACTGATGGAATTGTCATGAGGGAGACTGTAATCATGATTCAAAAAGCAGCAAAAAATCGGAAAATAATCATCACTGAAATGAGAAAGTATTCAAATTTTAAATGAAAACGCAAAAAGATAATTAGAGCAGAGTAGAATGAGCAGAGTAGTTTAGATGTATCCTAAGTCTATGTACATGGCTACATTGTTGCTGTGCAGTTTAGATGTGTCTGAAGTCTATGTACATGACTGCATTGCTGCTGTGCAGTTTAGATGTGTCCTAAGTCTATGTACATGGCTGCATCGCTGCTGTGCAGTTTAGATGTGTCCTAAGTCTATGTACACGGTTGCATTGCTGCTGTGCAGTTTATATGTATCCTAAGTCTATGTACATGGCTGCATTGCTGCTGTGCAGTTTAGGTATGTCCTATGTCTATGTACATGGCTGCATTGCTGCTGTGCAGTTTAGATGTGTCCTATGTCTATGTACACGGCTGCATTGCTGCTATGCAGTTTAGATGTGTCCGATGTCTGTGTACATGGCTGCATTGCTGCTGTGCAGGTTAGATGTGTCCTAAGTCTGTGTACACAGCTGCATTGCTGCTATCAGGCACAGTCCTGGCTCAAATCTTGTATAAATCCTGTTGAAAGGCTTGAACACTGCTGTCTGCCACCAACTAGGGTGTCAACCAGAGCTTTTTGCCAAGGACAGTTAATGTAAATCACACAATACCGTCGTGCAAAGTTAGCGGACACCTATCCAGCAACACATTGTACTAGGAATTGTGGATTTATGGGCGACAAACTTCATTGTCCGAGTTTATTTGTAGCTTCCTGTTGACATTCTTTCAGTCTCAGCAGTGTGCAGTGTTATTCTGAGCCGTGCGTGTTAAGCAAACCTGTCCTAATCATACGTGGCAACACATTACACATTTTGCCTGTGATGCCTGAGGTGAAAGTAAGTTTGGCTTGTGCTTGTGAAAACTAATTATAAACTTGTCACAGCCTGAGCAGCTTTTTCTTGCTTCGTTCTCGATGTTAAGTGGAATGGAATATTTTAAAACTGACATTTACTTAAAGGCTCTTACTGTTGATTATGTGGATTACTTAAACAACAATAAAAAAATAACCTAAATTGGTTAGTCAAGACAAGAACGAGATTGTGCGCAACATAATTTTATTAAATGATTGTGTTGGAACCTTGATTTCTGGACTTTAGCCTTATAATGAAACATTTATGCAAGTCTGGTTCATGGTGTTTGGTTTGAAACTGTCGTAACAACCAGCATTATATTTGTCTGGGACTCACCTCTGCCATTGAGTGCTCATCGGCTGATATGTCAAGATGGGATTTTCCTGCCTGATATGGAAACGATGACCGCTTTCTGTGAAGTTTGTACTGCATTTATCAGGCTTTTATGATGGAACTATTTATTTCCCCATAAAATAAATGCACTTTGTCATTGCACTGTTGAAGGTACGGACAGAAGTGGGCCTATACTGCGTGTTGTTTTTTTGGAATTTTGCTCTCATTTGTTTTTCCAAATATAAAACGACGTTTTGCGAGTCTGGAAAAAGCTTAGATTGGCTGTCCAGGAGTTCTGATTAATACCAGTACGAACAATCTGTCCTAGGGCTTTCAAGCCCCTTAAAATGAATATAAATCGTCACTGCTTGTATGCACTTGAGATTTGACCTATTTTAAAGTGTCGTGGGAATAGGTGTGATGGGTGTGACCAGGGGACCCAGGCCAGTGTGCGAGCTGGCAGATTGTGTGTGGGTGTCATAAAGGGAATTCATGAATCTTTGACAGATCCTCTCAATTCTCCGTCACCTTGCACATCTTCAGTAGCGTTTATTTTTATTTCCAGTCCTAATTATTTCACTGTGATAACGTATGTAAATGCACTGCTTGTATAACTGTAAATTATTCTGCTGTATGTTTATTGAGGGTGGCACAGTGACTCAGCGGGAGAGAATTGTGCATTAGTACCTGCAAGGTTGGCGATTCGATTCTTGCCCCGGGCTCTGTGTGTGATAGTTGTATGTTCTCTCCGCGTTTGCGTGGGCGTTCACCCCCTCAAATCCAAAAACATGTGCTTAGGCAATCTGGCATCTCTAAGCTGCCCATAGCGAGTGATGTGTGTGTGAGTGTGTCCTGTGAATGTCTGGCCTTTCATCCATAATCTCCCCTGCCTTGTGCCCTGTGCTTCCTGGAACGAACTCCAGGCTCTCCGCAGCCCTGTACCACTCAGGCAGTCATGGAAAACAGATGGATGTGTTTATTTCATTACTTTGACAAGCAGAATTTCTGTGCATACGTAGATAAATATTGCACATTTTTTCTCAAATAAACGTATGAGTCTTCTCCTGAAGAAATACCAAATAATATGTTTTATTGCCTTTTTGAATTTAAATACTAAAGAGTCAAAGCTCTTTGTCTAAAGCTGACTAATGTAATGATGTTCTCAATAATTTACAAATATGAAAAAAATTATGAATGATATAGTATCATTTCATCAGACCCAATAAAAACATAATCATCAAGAAAGCAAAAGGCTCAGAAATATAGGTTATATGATGCTAAAAACAAATGTATTAAGTTGTAATCATATGGCTTAATCACTTGTAATATTAGCTGCGGTCTTTGCTGCACAATTAGCAATGAAACCAGATATTCCATGATATTCCTAACTTAATCAACCAACATTGTTTTCCTCTTGTTGCTTTAGACTAATGGCTAATTTTGACAGTCAGTATCATTTAATAATAAATGTAATCACAAACATTTAAACCTGAAATAAAACAGCAGTTCTTGTGGCCTGAGAATATATTTGTTAGCTTGTACAATTCCTCACATTTACAAATCTGTATGGATGTAGAAAATAGTACTATCACTAGCATAAAATGTGTCTGAGTGATGCTGATAGATATGTTATTTATTTTTAAAAAGTACACTGAATTGTTTATTGTGATTATTATTACTAAACTACAAATTAGAACTCCTTGTAATGCTAAGGTGGAAAATGGAGATACAGCACCCCTCTTGGACTCATCTACTCATAGTGTTTCTTTATTTTTACTACATTTGATGTTTGAGAATAATATTAAAGACATCAAAACTATGAAATAACACATCTGGAAATATGTAGTGACCAAAAACATGAAACAAATCCAAAAGAATCATATTTTATGTTCTTCGACATATCTGCCCTTTGCTTGGTGACGGCTCTGCACACTCCTAGTGTCTCGTCAGTCAACCTCGTAAGTTGGCCACCTGGGATGCGTTTCCAGTGGTCTTCAGGAAGCTCCCACATATGTTAAGCACTTGTTGGATGCTTTTTATTCACTCTCTGGTCCATCCCCAAACCATCTCTGTATCATTTAGGATGGGTGACTCTGGAGGCCAGGGCAATGGCTGCAGTGCTCCGTCACTCGCTGCTTTTGCCAGATAGCTCTAGCAAGGTTTTTTTGAAGTCATTGTCCCATTAAGAACCAAATAATGGTAGGTGTGTCCAAACTTTTGACTGGTACTGTGTGTGTGGTCCAGGTATACCTTACCTTGTGGGGACCAAATGTCCCCACAATGTGACAAGTGCCTTTTTCTTTTTTATAAAAGTCTGTGACTGCAATGAAAAAACTAAAAATTCGAAAAACTCTTGCATTTTGTTTGGTTACTTATGGTTATGGTTAGGGCTAGGTAGAGGTTAAGGCTGTCATAGTTAGCATTAGCATTTCTCCCATAGAAATGAATGAGCGGTCCCCAAAAAGATATGACTACATGACTCTGTGTGTGCGCGCGTGTGTGTGTGTGCGAGCGTGAGCGTGTGTGTGTGTGTGTGTGTGTGTGCGTGCGTGTGGTGCAGAGATAATGGAAAATGGTGAGGAGTGAAGGAGATCATAGAGTACAGCAGTGCTGTTCGAAGCCCACGTGAAGCTTGTTGGCACCCAGGGGTGCAGGAACTGGGTGGGATGGTAGGGGGCGGAATGTGTGCCCCCAATATTTAGTTTGGCTTCATTCATTCTGCCAATAAATAGACCTTTGTATTTAAATTAGGAACTTGTGCCCCGCTCCCCCCAATATCAAACTATCTTCTACAGTTTTGTCAGCGCCCCCTCAGAAGAAGTCCGCTTCTGTCGTTTAATGGTTTACCCAGCACTGCTTTACAGAACGGTCTCCTCTTCTGGGTTTGTTCCATGCTGGACAGTATCCACAATCATATAAAAGGTGACTAAGTGACTGTTTAAGGGGGCCAGTAAACGGTTACTTTTTAAGTGTAGGGAAACCATGTTTAACCATGCTGTTCTTGGTAACTGAGAAGGGTGTTTTACCTCTTTATTACTTTTCTTTCACCACTTTTGTGTATCATACCGTTGTCTGACCCTTCAGTGCGGGAGGGCATATGAATCGTGCAATTCATCATGCACTTACAGGACAAATCAGGTCACAGAGGCTGGCTGCCTCTTAGTCTCTACAAGCACCCAGAAAATCACCAGCCCTTACAGATTCTGCTGGGCCTACATTATTATTCTTACATGACCTAAATGAAAGGAAACCATTGCATGTACAATTGTATAGGTAAATGAAATGCAGGCCTGTGGTTAAGGCAGTATTTAAAATATTTTTATACCGATGCGGTTAACAGAAGTGGCCTTTATGTGTGCTATATAGAGGTGTTTTCTGTGACAGACTGAAAGATCCAAAAATAACCTTAAAGATCCATAATGATTAACTGTGAGGCTCACTGCCCTGGGAGTCTGGCTAGAGGTGTACTTCCAGAGTGACCTTGATTTAGGAGAGAGGTGAGGCATTTCTGGCCGTCCTGACCCAGTGGGGAAACTAGACAGGTCAGGGCAGGTAACGTGAGATTATGGGGGCTCGTAGCCAGGCAATAAATGCACGTACATAGCATAGTGCGGGGACAAATGCAAAGAAAGTGACATTCATTCAGATGTACTGTAACTGTGGCCTGAAGATAGCGTTATTTGCGTTTACCCTTGTCCGTGTTTCCTTTAGCTTAGCTGTGACTGGGGATTTTTTGAAACATTTGTTCTCCATGAGTGGCTCTTCAGCAAGGTTTAGCCTAGATACCAATGTTCTGGGGCGAGTGGCTTCTCTGTACGTTTGACGTGCTCAAAATGTGCCTGCAGACTATTGGGCCTATTGCCATCATGTATGTAATTAGGATTTTCAGCCGTTTTGTTACAGAACCATTTTTTTCTCTCTAAAAATCAGCTTAAATGCTGCCAAAACATTTCTAAAAAAGGTTACTTTAGGTTCCTGACAGTGACGCAGCAGCTAAAAAAAACGTTGAAGCTTTCTGCGTTTGTCAGTCGTCTACAAGATTTTTCTGGTTTTAATGTTCAGCATCGGCTCCAGAACAGTTTCACATTTTCAAAATGTTTGCGAAATATATATTTATGATGTTTCTTTTTTTCTCTCTGTGAGATGAAGATATGCACAGTGGCACATCAGACAGCTGAAGTCATCCTATCCCTGGGGCAAACTTGGGTCCCACACAGCTGACACACAGCTGAAGCTCTTAGGACATGAGATGCAGAGACAGTTGCCTGCCTACAGCTAATCACAGACTAGCCTGTGGTCCATCATCCTAAAAATAGCATCAATTTAATTAACGAGTGAATATGTCTCACTCTGCGTCATACGCAGTGTAGGAGGCCCTTGCGCCTACTTTGTTTGTGGGGCTGGCATATTTTTTTGCCCATTTGAAGACCCCCTTCCTGAATGACGCAGTCTTTTAAAAACCACTGAATATTTATGCAAGATAACCTAAATTGCAAAAAATAGTAATGTTTTAAAATTTGTTTAATGCATCACAAACAGGCATTCTTGATAAAGTAGTACAAGAGATCAGGGATTACCTCAGTCTACACATTTATCGAATGAATATATATTATTATATCAATTGCCTTGAAACTGGGGGTGGTGCAGTGGTTAGCACTGTTGCCTCACACCTCTAGGACCAAGATTCGAGTCTCTGCCTTGGTCTCATGTGTGTGGAGTTTGTATGTTTGTCCCGTGTCATGGTGGGGTTCCCCTGCCCCAGTCCAAACCCATGATGAGATGAACTGGAGTTTCCAAATTGCCAATAATTGTGAATAGTGAGTGAGTGATAGGTAAGTGAATGAATGGTGAGTGTGCCCTGTGATGGGTTGGTGTCCCATCCCTGGTTGTTCCCTCCCTTTTGCCTATAAGCTCCAGACCCCCACAACCCTGAATTAGACAGGCATGAACTGAAAATGGATGGATGAACTTGAAAACTGGTTATCATCTCCTGGAGTCCTGCAATTATTCAAAAGATTTTTTTTTCAATCCAGAAGGCAGCCCACATCTCAGAATGCTTAAAGGCTTCCACAATTAATACCTCCACCTCCATCCTTGCACTAGGTACCTTAAGCATCAGCTGGAGTGTTTCAGGACGCCGACTTGCAGCCCAAAGGTTACACTTTCAAATGCCAGGAGGACTCCAGCTGCAGAATACTTGAGCAAGGTGTTTACCGTGAACTGCTACACCCAACTGTAAAGTGGTGCAAGAAGAGGAGATTTTTAAGTGACTTTGGGAAAAGCCTTAGTGAAGCAGTATGCACAGCAATTATACCATCATATGTTTCCTGAAGTGTGCAGAAACAGAACTATGCAGTTACTGCACATTCAGCTGGTTCTGTCCTGCACTCAACGGACGTGTTGTACCATTGTTAATGGAAAATAAGGAAACAAGTGAAACAAGTAAAATAAGTTAATTAAGAACAATATTACTTAGCATGGTGGCTCTGCGGGTCACACTGTCGCCTCACACCTTCAGCGTTGGGGAGTATGACACTCCCCATTACTTCCTTCTGCGGTCCAAAAAAATCACAGTTCAGCTAACTGGATTCCCTAAATGGCCGATAGTATATGATTCCATGTGTATGGACTGGCATCCTATCCACAGTGTACCTCTGTTTTATGCCCTGTGCTCCAAGCTCAGTGGTTCCGATCAGAGCACATACATTCACTTCTTTAACTCTTCAAGAGTAAAATACTCAGCTGCTGGTTCTTGCAAACATCTGAATGGCTGGCGGATGAGGCATTTTACAAACAACACGCAGCCATTGTGTCTCTCTTAGGGATTGAATATTGGATTGCTAAAAAAGATGTTTCATCTTATGGTTTCAGCTATATGATTGTTTTCTCTTAATACCTATACCCCATTCTGTCCGTGGTTTTGCACTAACCCTTGTAAACCCTCTAGAACTATAAACTGCAATAGCTGCTTATTGGATGGCAACGAACTATGAATCCGCTATACTTGTTACTATATATGTTCTGTTGATCCCTGCAGACTTACAGGCCCCAATAACTAAACAGTGAAATCAATAGTCTACATCCTATTAGACTGTCAAGAAACAGCATCTAATCTTGACTTCTATTGCTTCTGATAACCTTTCATTTGTTTACAAGTGTATTTTATCTTCTGTCTGCAAAGTAGTTCGGTTTTGTTTAAGCAGCGAGATGCAGGGCTTGTGCAATGAAAAGAAATAGTGCTTGAATGCTGCCCATACAGTGGAAGGGGCAAGGGTAATCCGTACGAACCGTTTCCATGGCTACAGTGACATCATCTCTGGCAAACAGGATTGAAAGCTCACTAAATGAAGTTTTGTTTGTGTTGTAGGCAAAACTGCTGCTGGAGAATTAAAGGAGCACAAACCTTAAAACGGAACAAAACAGTCTATTGTATTAATTTACAAAACCAGAACAAAAAGATGGTGCGTAACTGCCAATGTAATTATAAATGTAAATGTAAATGTAAATGAATTTTTTTAAGTTTGGATAAGGATTTTGAGATCGCTTGTTTGCAATGAAAACAATATGTTGGTAAAGGGTGTTAATTGACCAGTTTCTTTATAATTTTCCATCGATGTTTTCAGTCTGCAGGCTGCGCCATATTACTGTGTGTAGCTACTGGGAATGACGCAGCTGCAGTCGGACAGCGTAACTACCCCTCTGCTACTGACTCATACAAACCCCCCC
>JAODJW010000094.1:17471686-17505297 GCA_026777045.1 Hyperopisus bebe
CCCCCCCCCCCCCCAAGACGTTTGGTGCGAGAGGAGGCTGCCATTCCGAGCAACGTGTTTGTGACAACCTGCAATCTCTTGCTAATGACCTGACCTGAGCGGCGCCTCCAGTGGGCGGTCTGCCCCGGAGGTACGCGACCACCTGACCCCCGCCTTCTGATACCAGTCTCGGCTGAATTATCACAGGTCTGCTGCTTTGCATCCAGCCCCCACCATCTAGTGCTCATGAGCGGCAAGCTATTGTGCCGGCTTGGCGGCGTGGATCCCGCTCATGCCTCGGAAACCTCTGTAGATGTCCTTGGACTATGTGAAAACACCATCTGTAGGTAGGCCACGTGATGAAGATTTCACCCTGTTAGTCTGAGAACACTTCACTTCTGTGGGCTTCTAATTAATGTTATTTCTTCGGTTATCGGCCTAAAGAAAAGTACATTCCTTTATCAGGTTATGCCACGTGTGCTGCTAAACTCAAAATGGACATTTACTGGCAGCCAAGTACTTTAACTGCTATGCTCAAAGGACTATTATCATAAAACCAAACTGGGGTAAAGCCAGATGATTGTAAGAAGCACATATATCCATGTTTTCCAAATCCCCTGTCAGCACTTGGCCTGCTGCTTGTTGCGACGGGTTATTTTCTTATTCATTTAAGATATTAAGTAAATAAAAGTTGATACACAGCATGGGATGGTGAAGCACACAGTGAGATGTTCTGTGACAATTTATAGCAAAGTATTTCTGCTTGCACTCAATGTAGCACATTATCAAGTCATAATCAACGTGTAAGTGTATGTGTGGGTCCGCTACCGTTCCTTCACCTGATGTTTGAATTATTGTTGTCATAAACCAGTCATATTAAAGCGTGTCTTCATTACATCTGCATATTAATGTTTTCTTCATGTTCTCTTTAGATGCTACAGACCTTAATCCATCCAGGACCAATTCAGCACCCTAATGCTACCTCGCAGGCTGCACTGTCCCTTTGCAGTGTAATCGGCTTTGTGAGGCTTTATTCGAATCCAAACTCATTGCCTCTGCGATGCCTGTTTAACGTGACTATTAAGCTAACAGACGGTAATCTTTCTTTCTCCTTCCATTGTGTGGCAGCGATACTGAGCTGGCAGGAGACGGCTGTAGGTCATAGCAACAAGCATAGTCAGGCAACATGGAGATGCACGTAACATAATGAAATAGCACTGGCTGGAACAAGAGTGTACATTAATGTCAGCAGAGAGGAGCGGAGGGGTTCTGCGGAATAGCATGCAAAAGCAAATCGGCATTCCACCACACCAGTTACTATTAAAGAGAAACAGTCCAATAATGTTCCCATTCTACTAGTTAACTTGAGCAGCTCACGTCATTTAAATAATAAATAATTATTATTATTATTTATTAAGTCCGTTTTCGCTTTACGGTAGTTTATCGGAATGTAACCCCATTGGAACCAGGGGAGCGTCTGTACCTTGATGGAATGGCAAGTTTCCAGTGAACAAAGACAGGCGGAGAATTTATAGGTATACGTTATCAGTGACATTACCCTCAAACCAGGTAGAGCAGAGTGTTCCCAAGGTTAAGTGTACAAATCTTGGTGATTCACACTGATTCTAAGTACACATTCCAAGGAAATTAAACTCGGGATTCAAATCTGAGAAGACGGGAGTGTGGAGACATATGCAGCATAGGAGACAGAGTTATGCAGAGCAGATTACGCGGTTTGATAGAGGTGTTCACTTCTTCCTCGAGGGATCGACCTTCGCTACTGTGTCCAGCAAAGGTGGCAGCAAAACACTGTTAGCAAGAGGCAGATCTGGAATTAAAGGGTGGAGGGAGAGAAGAGAGTGTGGAGAGGCAAACACTCCATGCATTCATAAGGACGTGTTCGGACCAGACCGCATTTCTGGGCCCTCGGTGCCCCAGGTCTCCTCCACAGGGACTCCTGTATTTATCAAGCAAACGGAGCTCCGAATCCAAAGCACACCGCCTCTCTGTCTCACGTGCCACCGCCGACTTAAGATCTTCTGGAGTTAAATGAGGACGTCAGATCTGCCCCAGAATGCAGAATGACTTCAACCCACCCATCTTACAATGCAGGTAATGTTCCAGGGAGCTAAGATAGCTGAGCTGCGTTCGGCCGTGCGTGTACAGTCATTAAAGGGCGGGGAGGGGGGAGGGCAAATCTTATTGTGGCATGCTGTGGAAATGGGTTGGTATTAAATAGTGTAGTTTAAAAATACGACTCTGCCTCAAGGTGTAGTGCATTATACTCTTAATACAAAAATAAGGTTACCATGTGAAGACACTCTCTCCTCTGACAGTACCTGTTTTCAGTAACTTGCAATGTGTTAATGAATGACAGCTAATTGGCTATACATCCAATTACATTGAGCAGAATTCATATTAAATACAAGAGATATTTAATAATGACTGACAAAGAGCCTGAATACCAAAAATACAGGCTGAACTACAAGTGGCCACTAGTGGACTAGAGAACATTATAGTTTCATCAACTGTCTGGATTTACAGTAATGCTGCACTTTAGCAAGATGTTTCTCTCTTATATAGATAACAATGCTTTTTTGTTTTTTTGTTGTAATTTATTATCGTTTTTGCCTCATTGTTTGACCTGAATTTCTTTATAATACTTCTTCAGTAGGCTCATGGGAGTTTTGCACAAAAATGTTTTGAGGGCAGAATGCAAAATGATTGGTTCAGTGAGATATCCAATCAAATTATTGAGAGGGTGGGTCCAAGCTACTAAAGAAGGCAGGTCCCACCAATCAGATATCTAGGTCCCACCTCCTCTAGCAGCTTGGACCCACTTCCTCTACAATCTGATTGGTTATCTCTCTGAACCAATCATTTTTCATTCTGCCCTCTGAACATTTTTGTGAAAGTAAAACTCCCACGAGCCTTCAGTAGGGACATCCCATCAAGGCCTGGCATGTTATCCATACTACTGTAGGTTCTGGAAGCCAGACTGTAGCTTCATTCTTTCTGCTGCCGTTCATCCAGCTAGCCAAAAAGCAGCAGCATGAATCTCTCTGTTCATTTTCCTGAGCTGGGCCTCTCACCCAGCCGCCGATTCATCGCTGCGCTCCCTATGTCCTGTCACCTCACCTTTCTCGTTGGTCCGCTGCTAGCTAAGTGGGTGTGCTTGCTTTCCATTTTGTCGCCATTTGGCTTAATTACCAACATGGCCGCGCGGATTCTGATCTCACCCACCCGCGTGAGTCGAGCTAGCCGCAAACGCTACTTGTCATTAGCAATGTGCACTTCCCTCGTCCGGAGCATGGTGTTTGAGCTGTACGCACCTCCTTTGGCATAACGCAGTCAGCGAGGTCACGTTCTGAGTCATCTGAAATCAGTCTGCTGTAGCTTCCTCTCCGACGGCTGTTCTGCCTCTGTTTCTGCTTCTCCTTAAGTTAGCGATAGCCGCCGCCTCAGTTAGCCCCGCCCCTCCTCCTCCATTCTTCTGCTTTTATTATATAAATGCACAGGTTGCTAAACATTACCTCACTCCTTCCTCGGTCAGCGTTCCTCACTCCCCTCAGCATACCAGCCCCCCCGCTTTCCTGCCCCGTTAGTGCTCTTTGCGGGGCTGTCTAAAATAGGCCGCTGCCAGCAGGAGCATGCGAGGCTCTGGCGATCGTTCATACGTCAGTGCAATTGGATCGGCCGCTTTTTATGATGAGTGTGTCGCATTACCGTAGGACCTCCGGCTACTGCATGACTCCTGTCTCCCCCTTTCAGTGTTTTTATGGCGGCAGGTGTTTTGCGGGGGCACAGAAGGAAACCTCTCCCTTGTGGCCGGTGCGCTTAGCACCATCCACGGGCCCCCACCCTCCGCGCCGCTCGGGTGCCACTGGATGCTCCATGCGGGCCGGTGGCTGCTGTCATCCACCCGCAGGCTTGGCGCCGGCGGCTTCCCTCGTTAGCGATGAGACTCCCAGCCAGTCCTCATTCAGACACGGAGAGTGGTATTCAACACCGTGTAAGTCACATTGGACAAAAGCATCTGCTCACCACCTGAGTTAAAAGGCAGCAGTCCAGGTGTACATCGCAGGTTTCATCATTCATAATATTGCAATTTGGCGACAAAACAAAATCCGCAAATTACAAAAGAATGAATGTGGATTGCGTGATGGACTGGCATGTTCCGGGTGTTCCACTGCCAGCTGCCCTTTGGCTTCTCTCTGGGACCCTGTACTGGAGAAGCAATTGGAAAATAGATGACATTAAATTATAAACTCCGTCCCATAAATCCCACCCCATGCAAATAAAACCATAATCTGAAATGGTTTAAATGGTATGAAGCTTTTTAAAAGTGTTTTAAATTAACTGTTTTTATTTATTCATGAACCGATGTAAATTATGAGTCTTTTCATTTCCATATTGTGACTGCAGGGTAGGAATTGTGTCCCTTTAGAAACGGCCACATATTTTTGCCTTTTATCTAAAAGAAGCTCTGTCAAGAATATAAATCAAAAATAACCATAGATGCATATTTATGACTTAAATACATATTTACATGTTAAGTTTTTTTTTTCTTTTGAGCAGTACGTTTATCTTTTAATATTCACATTTATTTACTTTGTGGAAACTTTTTTACCATGATCCATCCCCAGTGCTGCCATGTTAACCATCGGCTTTCCAGACCGTCCAATTCAGGGAGCCAAGAGCATGAGCCGTGTACACTGAAGCATATGTGGAGCCATTATGAAGGCTGTTTGTTATTAATGACATTCCAGTCACTTGGCGGGGACACGTGGCTGGCCCAGCTACCTCCTTTCAACTGCCTCATTTGTAAACATCTGCAGAGGAAACATTTCACCAGCAACCTGGTTTATATTATGTATCTACCAGGAATATGCTTCACTTTCAGTTAATTTGTCCTCGAGAAAAAGAAAAAAAATCCATCATTTTACTGAAAGATATATATTTTCTGTGTTTTAGTTGATGGACAGATTCAACGCCAACTACTGCGATAAGCGCAGTGCTTTTTGACAGGGGCGAGCAGGGAACAGACACACAGGTTGCTAATGGAGAGGTTCCCTAAAACAATATATGAGTGTTACCAAAGAACAGTAGCATGTTTCCAAAGTCAGGACCCTTTAGCGATAATGTAAATAATCTACAGTTTGGGTGGAAATGTCATTTCAAACAATTATGAAGCTGGCGGACGTCTCACCTGGAAATATCCAGTCCGGTTTCTTGTGTCCACTTGGATTTAAATTGTTTCTTTATTTTTACTTTCAAGCGATGAAGGCTAAATAGCTGCTGTCAGAAAAGTGGTTTTGCACTCAAGAAGATAAAGCTTTGATCTAGTATAGTAGTACTACGTCATAAAACGTTTTCTGTGTTCATACCTACTAACTATTTTTGTATTTTTGATCAGTTTCACTGTAAATATTTTTTTCCATTTACATTCTGTAATAATACTCAGAACCTATATGAGATTGAATAAATATAAAATGTATATTGCAAAGAATACACACAACGTAACTCATTCAAAAATGTACTATTCTTGCAATTATCATGTTTACGGAAGCGGTAACAATGAAATTTATGGAGATAATAAAATCTGACAAAAACCAATCTGTTTCTATTCCCCATCTAGTCAGGTGCATCAACAAAACCCACTCCTGATCCGTGTCAACTGTTTTCCATTTTAGTAGAAGTGACTTCAGTAACATGCATTAAACATATAAATTAATATTTGTTATATATACAGTAGATATTTGGCAGAACACAGTATACACAGAAAAGCATATTTTTTTCCTGACACCGCTAAGCATCAGCGCATTTCGCTGCGTTTACAGAGAGGAAATGTGCATGAGAAAGACCTTTGAAAAGAGCTATTTAACAAAGCCAGACTGGGACTGGAACACAACGCTGCCTTTTTCGCGATGAAACACGCCTTGGAGCAAGGCAGCGGCTGGCTGCCGAATCCGCTTCCGCGGCGCCTGGTTCACGCACGGCACAGATGGCCGTTGTCATGATCGCGCGGACATGCCAGGCGCTTCCACGCCGAGCTCGGGGTCTCTCCCTGCCACCGCGGTGACTCCCGAGACGGGCTCACGTTTACTATACGGGGATGACAACCTGTGGTGCGAATGGTGCTGTTTTTGACTTTACTGTAACAAATCCGGTAAATGAAACACACTGTAATGAAGTCATTTAAAACCCGTTTTGCACATTTGGTAATGTGAAAAAGAGGAACCATATTTTGCTTATGGATATCTATAAAGTCATTAGTATTGAATATCTGTATTAATTAGTAGTACTACTACATATACCCCTATTATAAATAGGGCAATATACCATCTGCATGAATGAATGAAAGCTACATTTATAAAGGGCTTTTTCAAACACCTAAAGCACTTTACAGAACCAATGGGGAGCTACTTCAACCACCACCACTGTGTAGCCCCCACCTAGATGGCCATTCTGTGCCAGTACACTCACCACACAGTAGCTAAGGTGGTGAAGGGGCAGGAGAGAATTCACCAGTTAGATATAGGGGATGATTAGGAGGCCAGATCTGATAGGGCCACAGTGGTCAATTTTATTTTATTTCATCTATAACAGTGATTCTAAAGATAATGAAATTTACAGCATTATCTACAATAGTTTGCACCATAGGCCCAGTCATTCCATGCCCTACATTGTACATCAGTGATGCCATGATATGCTCATAAACACTTTTGCCATCACAGGCTGTGTTGACTGGGTCCCCAGAACTTATTTCAGACATGGAAATAACTTAACCAACTTTCTAATTATTCTTTGGAAGGTTGACTGCACTTCTCATTTCCACCATCATAAGCTTCATTTTCTACATAAAACCCTAAAACTTTTTTTTTTCTGTTCCCCATTGCTAATTTTATCTTGCAATAATTCAGTCATACGGCCGTCAGCAATTTTTCCAGACTTATTTCATTATTTCAAATGCATTTAACTGAGAAATGTATACAGGACAGAGAGGCTAATAGTAAATTATATCCTTATATAGGAAAACATCGCTGATAGCTCCAGGTTTCAAAAAAAAAATTAAAATATGTGTACAAATAATAATGAATTATGTATGCAGGTTTATTATGCAGTACTGATTAGTCCCCTTGTCATAAAGTTACTGAAATATTTTTCAGGCATTTTGCTGAGCCGCCTATCCTGGAATATAGAGCTATTCAGTATAACACCTGTAGAGAAGCATAGTTCACTCTACTCCTAGTGTGTCAGGGGTGTCTACTACCTCGACGTAGAAATATATTATAATAAGCAGTTATTAGGTGTTCTGCATTCCCCTGTACCCTCAGGCTACTCACCACCTGCACCTCGAACACCCTCTTGCTGGTCCTAAATGCCTACTCAGGCTTTTCTCTTTAAGCACAAGCACCAAAGCATTTATAGCACCGCTGACATTGCGAAACTGCAAGAGACGGCACCACACCATGCCCCGTCCTCTCCCCGATGCGAGCACGCTGCCCTCAGGGGCCGCCGCCCGCTAACAGCGCAGACGTCCTCCTGTGCCACGCCGAGTCGGGAGGCACGTCACACTTCCTGCAGCAGCGTTACGATTATACGCTAAGGCTGGGCTCCGGCTGTGGATCCAGGCGAGGGCCTTAGTGGAACCTATACATCTCAACGCCATCTCTGGCTAAGCCATAAGCTAACTCTGCAAGAATGTGCGGTGTCGCATTACAAGACGCTGCAAGAACACGTGAAACCTTCAACAATCCGGAATAATTCCGCTTCATCACCAGGGATAATAGACAGGATGGAATTACAAAAAGACATCATTTAATCAATTAAGCTATTACCCCGTTTTTAAGTACTTGTCTTATCAGAGCTGCTTATTCCTACTGTGGTCGACAAGCAAAAGCCCCGATCAGCTACTCTACCAGGTGACTGAACCTGCGTTTTTATAGAGGTGTGGAACAAATGCCAGTTTTCCACTGCACCACCAGTGACCTCCTGTTAATGACAGAGGATAAAATGGCCAAGTAAAACATTGACGTGACAAAGGAGATAACGTAAGCCCACTGCAAAACAATTGGGGAGTAAACTAATTCAACTAATTATTATGTCTAATTTCTAGCTTTGCAGCTGCTAAAAGTAATAAATAAATCAAATACCTAGCAAAGTTTAGATGGTATCTATAAGTAAAAATCACTTTGATGGGCCTTGAAACTTTTAGCCAAAATGTGTCTAACATGTCCCTTGAAATGTTTAAACAATGTTTCTAACAAGATGCTATCCACTAGTAACCTTGGGCTCTCATTCATGCTGGCACCAAGAATACACTTTAGATATGAAAGCAGAAAATCTTCTTAACAACTTTGCATGATCTACTATATGTTTTATTGTTATATATTTATTTCATATTTCATTCTTTCCATCATGATACTGCACTTGATATGTGGTTATGCAAACTGGTCGAACATCCATCCATCCATCCATTTCCCAACCTCCTCATCCTACTGGGTCGCGGGGGGTCCGGAGCCTATCCCGGAAGCAATGGGCACAAGGCAGGGAACAACCCTGGATGGGGGGCCAGCTCATCGCAGGGCAACTGGTCGAACAAATAAATGTAATTATTTTCCTTAATTTGTAAAGAGTAAACATATTAGTCTTGTATAAATCAAAAATCAATGTACAGCATGTCATATATTAAAAGATATTAAACCCTTCTTAGATATACAAATACTATCTATATTTGTCAAAATATAAATGCAACAAAAAGCATGTTTAGGTGACACCAATGTCAATATCAAAATGGAGCAGTTTGCCATGAATAAAAAAACCAGTGATTAGTAAAAAATACACAGTAGGAAGTTTTGCTTGATGTATAACTTCTTTTAGAAATACACACAGCTAATGGTGCAAACGCTTCACCTTGTTATCCCCGTTTGCAGGCAAATGGGTGCCAGTAGGACAGATCGCCAGACAGGTGTGAAACCGGCCAGGGTCTAAGAGATGAAAGAGTTTCTGGAGATGTAATGGAGCAGTCTGGGCAGCAGTGCTGACGCATGACTTAAGCTGGAATTAAATCTGAACATTTCTGCTGTTCTCTCTGACAAGTCACATCTGGTCCATCTGTTCTGTCCAAATGAGCCTATTGTTCATGTGTTATTGCAATCCATTGTCCTACTGTACCTATACTCTGCATGGTGCCAAATGCAAATGCGTTGCTCTGCACTATGGCTAGGGAAAAAGTCGAGCATTTAAATGGCATAATATGAGGTGTTACTTGTTTGCGTTCTTCGGTTGCGTGTTGCCAAAGCCCAACTCCTGTGGCCCTCCAAGCACCGTTCAAAGACAAGCCCTCATCATTAAATCTGTGAAGGTACCATGATGAAAGGAGATGATATCTAGGGCATGGCCAAGTGTGCTGCAAAACATCTGTTTATGTACAAAACACTCCTCATTGATTGGTTAATATGCTAAGGCAACCTAATTTATCTCGTTCTGCTGTTCTGGTGGCCTGGGGATAATTATCCTAGGATATTGTGCTTTGCAGAAATTTTTCCCTCCAACGAACTTCGGTGGATCATGTCCAGATCATTTTTTTTCATATGAGCTCTTTTTATATAGTTAATAATCAATCTTCTTTTGCCATTGCTTTTTATTAAATATGAATGGAAATATTCACATCTTCCCAAATGTTTTCTCTTAGGTGTGATTTCCTAACCGAATATACGACTCCCCTGACTGAATTTGACAGAGATGATTATGTGAGACTCTTGTTGATACAGAACCCACTGTTCATGTAGTAATTAGAACTTGGGTTGTATCCAGCCCATTTGTACCTGATAGCCAGGTGTCAGAAAATGCCCTGAAAAATATTTTGGTCAATGGCCTGGTATGCAGATTTGAGTAATTGAGGATTTTTTTCTACTAAAAATGTTTGCCCTGCGGTAGGTCATTGAAAACACTATGCCTATGGATAGAGGTGTCACAGTTTACGTTTAAATGTACTTCATGAAACATATTTTGCTTTCGGACCATTTTTTCTCTGGCTGATTAAAATCTGCTAAGTATTTTTGGCAGTGATGGCCTAATGATTAGGGTCATGTACTTGTAATCGAAAGATTGCTGGTTTGAATCCCTGGCCACCAAAGTACCAATGAGTTACCCTGAGGAAGGTACTACTCCCTGGGTGCTGAATTAGCTGCCCCCTGCTATGTCATGATGTGACATTTGGGTTAAATGCAGAGGACACATTTCATTGTTGTGTGCTATGGTGTGTCAACAATAACAACTGATCCCTTTCTCTTGGTTGTTGTAAAGTAAAACTTGTCCAATGGTATACATGGGCTGTTTTTCTAAGCTCTCAAAAATATACTTAGGAAAGGGGGTTTTAAATAAATACTTTGCAAGAGCTAGACAGTGTGTATGTAACATTACTAATTTATCTGCATTCACTGTTTTTTCCCCAACTGCTTTCAGCAACCTTGCCTTGCTGCAGTTAAAAAGTTCCCTCAACCATGAAAAAGACGCCCTGAGGAAAGTCACCACAGGTCAGCAGAGAGATGTCCGTTGACAAAGTGTTCTCACCCTCAGCCAAGAACATGCAATTTATAGCATGTCGGTAGTGCAGTAGCCATTAGGCTCCCTGACATCTCTGCGAATACAATTATATGAATCGATAGGCAGCGGGTCACTCAGGCAGACCTTGTGATGCAAATCTTCCTTCATGCTGCCTGCCTGCCTTTCCGAGACACACAAATCAATCTACTAGCAATGAATGGGATACAGTTAACTATACGTGTTGTGTGTGAGTGGATATTCTGCTTTTTGGAGGAGAATCTGTCTACCTGAAACTGCATGCCTAAGCTGTTTCTCTGCTTGCACCGGAATAGATCATATTTGGCTATAGATTTTGGTTCATAGACTATCCAGTGACTCGGATGATACAAGCTGTGCTTCTTAGGTACGCACTGAGTACTGTAGCTCTGCTGGCGGTGATAGTGACTAACTCTGATGGGACCAAGCTACCATCATCACACCACAAGGGGGAAAAGGTGACCGCCTGAAACAGCGCCTCTTACAGACCTGTCAAGGTGCCTGCAGGACACAATGAGAGACGCTGGGGGCTGGAGTACGCAAGGAAATTGGGGTGGAAAACAGGTGTGTTTTCATTTCAGTGGCATTTCAGTGTGTGACTTTAATAAATCTACTAGATTAAGGTCACACTCCTCCTGTTTGCAGAGACATTGAAACTGATAGCCAGTTTTTACTTTCTTGGGTCCATAGCCCTGGTCATGCTTTGCATTTTAATGCATTGCCACATTTCTACAGAACTAACAGGAGACTTTTTTTTTTATCTCAAATTAATTTTCGACATCAAATAAAGTTTTAGTAACGGCTGTCACCTCTAATAGTACCATTGTGTGTTTCACTTATGAAAAAGGAAAACTTGTCAGAAAAAAAGCAATCAGACTTAAATTTAGACTTACAGGGTGATTCAGATGGAAATACACTCACTTTCCTAGTAAATTCCGGTGTCTATCCAAAACCGAACTCGGATCCAAAAAACGCTCTAGAGCTCTGGCATCACACTCCACAGGCAAAAACATTTGGTTATTTAACATTATTATCTAGAATCTAGCACTAAACTACATTTTACTTATCAATAGCATCATGTAGGATTTAATAAGCACCATGGATAATGAAATTTTAAGCATTCTTTTACTAGGTAAGGCAAAGTTGCTGTGTTTTTGCCAGTTGTGTGCTGACTGATAGATCCAAACAAGAGTTCTGTTCAGAAAGCTGAAGTACCTTTCATGAACAATTTGTGTGATCAGACTAAGCTGCGTTTCTCAATAAATGCAGATACAAGCAAACAGCTTAGGAAATAACTAGCAGGGTTTTTTTAAAAATTAATTTTCTATATAGAATCTCTGGTAATAGCTGTGGTGTTGTCAATATTTAACAACAACCAGAAAGCATTTTCCTTTTTTCAAACTAAGTAGTTGGAAATGGTTATGTCCAAGAACAAGATTATTATTGTCCTTATACAAATAAAAATATTTATACAGATACTGTCAAGCAGAAAGTTTATACAATGTTTATATACCAGCAGAAAATAATGCCACAATAGAAGACAAAGAAGAAATATGGAGACCCACAAAAAAGGTCATTGTGTCATCCACCAACCCCAGAAGGAATTTTATTTATTATTCACTAGAAACAAATTAGAATGGTTCAAAGCCTCGCATCAGTACTGTAGAATAGTCCAAAACCACTCCTGATAGCTACCAACACACAACAGAACCAGTCTCGAAATTACCAGCCTGCTTATCTTGGACAATTAAGCAATAACTTACAACATACAGTACATGTGTGGTCCTTCCTCCATTCTGGGTACTTTTTATATTTAGCTTTATCTCTGGATAGGAAAATATCAGATTAAATTCAATCAACTGTTTTTTCCCTCATATCAAAGGAAAATAGGTTAGATTAAAAGTCAGTAATATGTCCTTTATAATGTTTGATACAATATGTTTCATATATGTAAGTATATGTAAGTCTGACATAAAATAAAGCCTATGTCCAAAACAAACAAGTCTACCATTGGCCCACAGAGGTCTAGTACAGCTGCCTGCCGGAAAGGGGCAGCTGCTAGCATGACCTACAGAGCCCAAAGATAAACCAGCAAGCTGCCACCTCCCTCTGCACTTTGAGCTTTGATTATATCGTCACTAAGCAAATTAGCCCTCCCTGGATAAGGGAACAGCCTGTGTAGATATGTCCAAACAGCCTGTTTAATGTGTTATTGTAGCGTTACGACTCTGCGGTAAAATACCATGGGACTTTAATTACAGCGGACCGGCCCTACTGCCCCAAGATACCAGTATTCTGTGAATGGAAAAGAAGCCATTTGGTGATGGCTCCAGACTTTGCCTCTCTGTCTTCTGTTGGAGGAGCTCATACAGCAGGCCATGCAAGGCGTGTGTTTATTGTGCAAACAAGAACTATGAGGCCTATGTTAAGTAATAACCCATGACGTCAAGGACCTTGGGCACTGAAGTATGTGTTTCAGCCCTTTGCTAGGTCGAGAGTCTATCCAGCAGCAATGTTAGGTGTTTAATGTTTCGCTGCCTGCTTAAAATACCTGATATAAAAGCTTTATTATCTATTGTGATCGTTTTAGCACACAGAATGCCCTGTGGTAGACTACAGAGTGGGAAAATACCTGAAAGGCAGCTTTCTGCTAAATGCAAGAGCAGCAATATCACACACCATTAGGCATTGTCGACACATTACTGCTCCCCGCGTCTCAGCAACAGTGATGTGGGATTTAACTCTGCCACACCTGCTACTGATGTCATGACCCTGACACTGCAGTGAAAGCATATAATGGCCTGCAGCCCCCAACCCCCCCGCGTGACACCCGCAGACCACACTGCTCATTTCATGAACATACACTGGATTCTAGAAGAAATGGCTAAAATATTAAATTGTAATTTAAGAATCAGTAAAAATACATTAAAGTTTGATTTTATAACCCCTGAAAGAAAACAAAATATGGATTAGATGCACATTACATATTATAAGTTAAAAAAAAATGTATATCATTGTATGGAAATTGTCACATTACACAGTAATATAACATATTTTCTTAACGGTCCATTGTCACCGTTATCGTTATCACATGTGCACCGTTTAACTACCAGGTGGACATGTGATTATATGAATAAAAAATAAGGATTAACTATAAACACAAAAAATATGTCATTTTTTTAAAAAATTATGGAATAGCAAGGAGAAATTTATGATTAACTACCAGGACAAACTAAAGCTTTCACCTCCAGTACCACCCTCCAACCCAGCCCTTACTTATACCAGAAGCAAGCAGACATCTGATCAAAAGCCAATATATCTCAATAGAGTAATATTATGATTCATTTCAAATGATCTGATAAGAACTATAAAACTTCTCATATTATAGAAAATGGAGCTAACTCAAATATTAAAAAAAGAAAAAAATTGTATTGTCAGAATGGTACAATTTAATATAGAGTATTAAAACCTTATAACTCTAGACAGTATGTGCATTTATTATTTAATATTTACTACTATCTAGAGGACACTGACAAACAAACAATCTATGACTGCTTTCTCTGTCTTAAATATTAATATGAACGGTTTGCACTGGACTGAATAAAGTAAATATTTGGCCCTTTAAATTCGAATAGGAGCATGTGCAGTGCAGTCAGTGCGTGTATCCCATTCACTCACAGCATGACGTATTATATGGCATCAGCAGCTTAATTAGGGGTACTTAGCCAATCACTATCCTCCTATTTTTATCGGCGTATGTACACGATGACAGAGCACAACCCTACAGCAATTTTGAACTGTATAACTCCGCATCAAAGGACTGTCCGAGTCTTAAATTAAGATGAGATTCTGGAGATAATTTGCAAGTTACTCGGTTTCATATTACTATATTTCACATTACTCTCTCAGGTTTTTGAAAATAAAGACCATAGTTTTAAGATGATGATATTGTTATTATTATTCACATGAAATCTATTATATTTTAGTAGTTGAGTTATTTTCTATAATTTAAACGGTCAGTTTAAATGCAATTGTCTGAACTATTTATCGTTTCTGTACTATAATACTGCAGATGTTAGACTATTTCGAAAGTTACCATAAAAATATTTAATTCAACCAACTTTCAACGCATTCGTCTTTGATTCCTTCAGCTAGTCCATGTAATGTAGCAGAACCAATCACACTTCAATGCGTTGACCGATTAATAATGTAAAAAAAAACTGTCTAGCCTTTTCTTTTGATTGACTGTAGGGTTGACCAATAGAGAATGGAGAATGCAAAGAAACAGACCAATACCTACCTCTTTAGGCGTTGCTTTCTGTGTTTTGACCTCTGAGAACCGCATCACCGCCTACTTTGTGCCTGTGGCGGAGTAAAGCTATAAATTGCGGCGAAATGACAGCTGGTCCGACAGAGTTGTAAAAACTCCCTGGCAGTAGGGAGTTGGTTAGCATACAGAGAAAAGCAAAATACCTAAAAATAGAAACTGCATAAAACCATAATCTGCGCAGACTGGAATACTTTTTTTAAAATTGTGACAATAAATGATATATGAAGAAATTATTTGGCTAGCTATATCTTACATACGACACTTTTTGCACTAGCTAACAAACGTTACTTCAACAATCTGCTGTGAATTTTGTATTTTTACCTTAAAGTAAGTATACTTTATATTCAGCGGTTTAGTGTTAAATGCGTATATTTAAGATGTACGTGTCATGCTGTTTATGTGCTGCCTGTGACCTTTAATTTCTATATGCTTTGGCTATAAGGGTAAACTCGGCTGCTCTGGCCGCTTTTTAGCCACCGTCCAGCCGGACAGAACCCTTTTTATGGTCGCGTTTTATCCGCTTTGATGTTAGCAATTTTGCATACGGTTATATTAGGCGGATGTTCTCGTCGCCTCGCAGGTTAGCTGAGCTGTTAATGATTGCCTCTGCTCGCTCCGGAGATGCACATTTAAATTCCCTAAAATATCCGTATCGGTAAGAAACTAAGGAGGTTGAAACCCTCCGCCGCCGTGATCCGGTGGCCGGTATGTCGACCAGCCCGACTAGCTGTATCCACCGTCGGCTTGGCGAGGTGTCCTGTAACCACTAGCCCAGTTTGTTTATCGGGTTGCGTAACGGGGATGCGGACGCTTTGACTCGGTGTCCAGTGAGCCTTTTTAAACTATCCGAGCGGCATGCATAACGTCGCCGAGCCGCCTTTCCATTATTTTTTCGTCTCACGAACCAAAGGTCAGAGCTAAATCCAAAATAAAGGTCACAGCTCGCTCGTATTTAACATGCTCGGTGCATACGCCAAGGCTACACCCGTTTTCCCCCTCACCGCACGACTAACGCGTTATGACCTTAATAAAAGTGGCTGCTTGTGTACAAGGCGATCAAGGTTAATTTGCTTATGATCGCCATACAGCCCGGATGGCTTGTTGAGTAGCTAGCAGTTCCGTCACTGGCAATCCGTAAGTCAGTCAGAAATGCCTGCCCCCGACTGCGAGTTTGTGATGGGAAATTTAATGAGGACCATATTATGTAACTAGTTCAGCTGCCGCCTTTCGCCTTTTCTGACAACTGGCTGCTGCTAACTCGCTATCGTCCGCAATATTTTGTATTTTTTGTTCCATCTTAAATCGGCAATGCTGCTGCAGTTAAGAGCACGTCTCTTTTTGAAGCATTTAAGCCCGGAGCCTCTCGCTTACCGGCTACAGATGACGGGATGATGATAAAATATAATGTGTGTACATGTAATATCAGTGGCTGCGATGTGCGCTAACACCATACGGAAAGCACAGGAGGGGGGCCGGTGGGTGGGTGGGTAGATAGGGATTAGAGTTGGGAAGGGATATCATCTCCCTTTTAGTTGCGTGCCCACATCCTACGTTTAAAGGTCATTTACCGCAGCGGACTGGAGTTAAGCCAGATTGTATTTTCTCTCGGTGTCAATTTGGCCTTTTACTCGTTTCATATCGCATTTACCTATGGATGCATTTTTAATGAGTACATGTTTGGTTTAAACATATATATATGGAAGTTATAAATTTATTTATACAACCAAATAAGATGAGAAATTTATACTTACTGATCTCAAGTTGAAACTTATTTTCATGGGGAAGTATTGTCAGCCTCTGTAGGTTATAAGTACGGTCAAAGGTGTAGGAGAGAGCTTGAAATTTGGGGCCACAACATAATTTCAGTGCAGATTTTCTTTGGGGTGGGGGGGGGGTACATGACCAGATACGTAGGAATTGGGGGGGATGTGTCCCTGTCAATATTTAATTTGGCCAAATTCACCCCTCCAATAAACAGACCATTGTATTAAATTAAGTTGTGTGTCCCCCCCGATCGCATACTCTCTCCTACATTATTGTACATGACCCACCTGGATTCCGCGTCCTTAGTACGACTGTCTATTGTATATACTGACAACATGGATTAAATCAATGTGTAACCCTCCTTTTAGCCTTTGAACTGTGCCTGAAAGTAACGCATGTTTGTATTTTTCCTCTTTAAAGGAACAAGAACAGTTGCTTGTGGAGGGAGAGAATTCCTTTTCGGCCAGCTGTTGTTTTCGTATCGTCTTTTTCTCTGCCTGGTGCAAACTGAACACTGCTGCCTTGGAGGTTTTTGCAACACTCAAAAGAGGCTCAAGACAAAGGGGAACCATAACACTCGCAGCCGTGCAGCAGCTATGCAGCTTGAAATCCAAGTAGCTCTCAACTTTATTATTTCTTATTTGTACAACAAGCTCCCCCGGCGACGTGTGAATATCTTTGGTGAGGAGCTCGAGCGGCAGCTGAAGAAGAAGTACGAGGGACACTGGTACCCGGACAAGCCGTACAAAGGCTCTGGATTTAGATGCATACACGTTGGAGAGAAAGTGGACCCAGTTGTGGAACAAGCAGCCAAAGAGAGTGGGTTGGACATCGAAGATGTCCGCAACAACTTGCCTCAGGATCTAAGCGTGTGGATTGATCCTTTCGAGGTATCTTACCAGATTGGTGAAAAGGGACCTGTTAAGGTGCTCTATGTGGATGATAATAATGAGAATGGATCCGAATTGGACAAGGAGATCAAAAACAGCTTTAATCCTGAGGCTCAGGTGTTCATGCCAATCAGTGACCCAGTGGGGGCTTCTCCTGAGTCCAGCTCGCCGTCGCCTCCCTTTGGCCAGTCTGCCGCCGTGAGCCCTTCATTCATGCCACGCTCCACTCAGCCTCTGACCTTTACCACTGCCACTTTCGCTGCCACCAAGTTCGGCTCGACCAAAATGAAGAATAGCGGCCGCAACGGCGGCAAGGTCGCGCGCACATCGCCCACTAACATAGGCCTGAGCGTGAACAACCTCCTGAAGCAGAAAGCCATCTCCACATCAATGCATTCTCTGTACGGGCTCGGTCTTGGCGGCCAGCAGCAGAAGCCTTCAGCCCTGTCCCCTAATGCAAAGGAGTTTGTGTTTCCAAACATCCCCGGGCAGGGCAACAGCAGTGCAATGTTTCCAGGTGACAACTCCCTCAGTCTCAGCCCCCTCCAGTACAACAATGCCTTCGACGTGTTTGCGGCCTATGGTGGTCTCAACGAGAAGTCCCTCATGGATGGCTTAAACTTTAGCCTGAGCAACATGCAGTATTCTAACCAGCAATTTCAGCCAG
Organism: Hyperopisus bebe; assembly: GCA_026777045.1. NCBI lineage: Eukaryota > Metazoa > Chordata > Actinopteri > Osteoglossiformes > Mormyridae > Hyperopisus > Hyperopisus bebe. The sequence goes on from JAODJW010000094.1 coordinate 17,489,904, forward strand.
TAATGGCAAACTAATATGTGATGATGCATATGTAAACAGCAATGATATGGGGTGGATTAATAATACATAATAATAAATTAATATATAAAAAGAAACGTCAGATTAGCTCCCATATAGTTATTGAAGTCAAAGCGCATGTGCCCAAGGGTCCTCCTTTTATTATTTTTTTTTTCCCCCTTTAGTTTTTCCCAAAAACTTGTCATACGGAAGTGTCCAGGCTTGGTTACATAAATTCAGCATACATCATTCTCCTTTCCTTTTTGCCAACCAAGCACAATTTTTTTACTTTAAAGAAAAACAAATCTATATATATATATATATGTATACTCTCAAAGCGTGGGGAAACTCAAGTTATGGCCTCTTACAGTATTTAAGTTGGTAAGACCTAGCTATTTTTTTTTTTTAAATTGGCATTAATAAATGGGGTTACTTGGTCTTTTTTCTAATTGTATAATTTAATTTAGTACAGAGTTTGTAAAATATCAGAGTATATATTGTTTCTACGACATGGTATTGCATTTATATCTTTTTACTACTCCAGTGATCTGTGATGGCTGCAGCAGCTTTACGTTATTTCTTTTTTTAACGGAAATTGTAAAACGAATAAATCCATCTAAAAACAACTATTCTAAAGATTGTGTACAGAATATTCCTGTTGTGGTGGAATTACAGTGTAGGAATACTTGCTTTTTTTTTGAAAGAGTTGTATTTTCTGTTAAGAGTTTAAAGATTTTTGCTATATTATGGACAAAATGTAATCGTATATTAATTTTGTACCTACATTGTGCAATACTTGATGAAAAAAAAAAACTGTATAACAAAGTATTTTGAGTCAGCGTCTTACATGTCAGGAGGGACTGAAATAGTTTATATTGTTAAGTTTGTATTAAAATGCTACAAAAATGATATGCTTGTCTTTATTTTTTTTAATTTCATATTTGCATCCTGGCCTTTTTAATAAAATTCACTATAGTTCAAACTGATTTCTGCTTTTCATATTTGAACACCTTCTTAGATGTCGAAATGTCACTTGTCGATTTATGATACTGTGGTGTGACACCTGTGGTCTTGCCGCTGTGGGTATTGTGAGCTGTGGAATGTTCAAGAAAAATGACAATGCATTGGGTTTGACATTCATGTGAATGACTGAATGAAAAGGCCTTTAGATCCCAGGAACACTAGACCTAGGTCAGCCCAGCAGACAGACGTCACGTACTGTATATATTGGCACTTTTAGTGCTGATTTCAAGGTCGGAGCAGAGGCATGATACATTCTTTACAGGTTTAGGCTTTTGTTTGCATTAGAGACCTTCCTCATTCTGAGAATCAAGTTGACTGTCTAGGTTTCCATCTGTATTTAAATGTCTGTCGAATTGCTGCCATAGTTTCACACTCGAAAAGGGTTTATTTGCTTGTTACTTCTTCATGATGTTTTGCATAAGGGTCCAGACTGAAGAATATCCCTGAGAATGAACTGTTCAGCTGTCGGTCATTGTCCATCCTTTTTATACTATATCAGGAAGTATGGTACAGTTTCAAAAGTCTTAGCACTTTTAGTATGTAATTAGGCCCAGTTTGGTAGCTGTTTGTTCTTATTTTTTCAGTTATGCTTCAGTGGTACGAATCAGGAAGATAGTGCTGCTGTCTGAAATGGCAGTGTACATGTATGGACTTTGGTTTTTTTTTGATACTTGAGAAGGATTGACCCTAGCCCTATACTAGCCAGAATTTTAATAATGGAAGCTCTTGACTTGGTTCTCAGTTGTGCCAAAGTGGAGTGCCTGGAACTTAGATGTGAAGCATGTTCTCTTGCTTAGTAGAGATAAACACATGACATCATCAGTCTAGGACCACGGATTCGAGCGATGCAGTGTTTGAGCTGCAGGGGCTGTGTCATAGCAAATATCGATCACCTATATGCGAGATTGTTGCCTTGGGTGAATCAGGGCTTGTGGATAACGTGGGGATCCACGTCATAATGGAATCATGAGGTAAAAAAAAATTCCCTGCTATGAGAATTATGCAGGCTGTCAGTATTGAGCATTTGGCTGCATGACTGAGTCAGGCCACGCCTGTTATTTTGGTGCCGTGTGACTTGGTCACTTCTAAGTAGCGCCTGTCTGTTGAGATTCCTCTGGGTGTCTGAGGGATAGGCTGGTGTAGCACAGTGGTGCTAATGAAGCACATGTAAATCCACTTTCAAGGCAGTAATCAGATTGGTGACACAGATCCTTAGCTCAGTAAAGCTAAATGTGCTGTTCTCTGGGGGAGCTGTGGCTGTGGTTGTTAAATCTTTCGTTCCCATAGTACCAAGATTACAGTATCGATGGCTGATTTCTTTGTGATTTGCCAAAAATGAAAATGAGCAGATGACCCAGATCTCGCAGCTTGTCGTTTTTGGATTCCAGTAGCTTAGGTGGCTGTTTCAGTGCATTCTTAAGGATCTTTAATGTCTATACCACTGGCTAAATACCTTTATAAAGTTTTTATTCATTTGTCTGTATTGAACAGCTGTACAATTAATTTCTGATGTTCGTATTGCACCTGAGCCTGGAGGTTTATAAGCTGAATGTTATGTCCCTTATAAATATTGCATTTCACAATGTTTCTGGCTATAACTCATCAGGTGGTTAACAGCCTCTGTTTGAGATTGCTCACATGCAGAGAAAGGTGGGTTCCTTCTTGATATGCATACCATCTCCTTTCACAGCAATGTGGCATGTACACAGCCCTGCAGAGGAATCTGCACTTCTCAGAGACGGCTGTGTAAGTCCTGCTAAGCAGTTGCCCATGGTATGGTATGTTGGCTAACAAAGTCAGGGATATAGGCGTGAGTCTTGTGAAGTTCTTTGGAAGAGAAGCTAAGGCTGCAGGTGTGTCACTGGGGCTATGACGTTGAGATGAATTTGGTTTCTGTGGGATTGGCACCGATTTTTGAAATAAAAAAAATACCCTGACTACCATTAACTCACATTTCAGGCCTAAGTAAGTGTAACCAATCTACAGGAAGTGCATGCTCGATTTTAAGTACAACTACCGGATTTTGTGGCTGGTAAGTTCTGAAAAACAACTAAATGATAAGGGCAAGGTTGATGAAGAGACAAAAGTGATTTTTCACTTGCTTTTGGCCTCATAAGGCAGAATCCGTCATATATTCACCTATATCTAAAAGTGTGATGTTCCCCGCAAGTGAATGTCTGAAAACCTATTGGGTTTCACAATCTTATATTTTTCTATGCTTTTAGACTTTATCAGGACAGCAGGGATGAAAGGCAGAGATGACATGTGTTCCTAATTTATAATTTTTTTAAAGTTATCACACAGCCTGTGTTGCTGATACTGCACACATGGAAGAGCATAGTTCTTTACTTACAGGATTGTTTGAGAATTGAAAGTAAACAATGGTTTATTGAAAATGTAAAAAAAAAATGCCCACGATGATATTGAAAATAAAACCCAAGGTTGAAGCCCATGAAAAGGTTTTAATGAATTCCTCCTGTATTTTCCATGAGTAATATATAACTCTGGTCAGCTCCACCTTTAATGTGTTGCCAAGTAATTTCACTGCATAGTCCAAGCCTCACCTTTGTTAGCCAAAGCCGACACTTACTCCTTCTCGTTCGTTCGACATGAAAGTATTTCCAGAATACTTGCTAATAAGTAAAAATTCATTGATTAGTTTGCCAGTCTGAAGGTTTTAATGATGTAAAATAAATCACTGTGGATAGAAACACCTGAATACCAGCAGTATCCCTTACTACTTCATCAGTACTCCAGCAGTATTCTTTCCTACCCCAACAGTATTCCAGTAGTTTTCCTTACTACTCCAACAATACTGTTATGTTACGTAAGTACCAGTTATAACAGCTGCCTCCATTACCCAAATTCTTCAGGGGTCTAGTCACAAGAAAAATGGAACAGAGTCAGGTGTCCTTCTGAGTATGTGAATAAAAGGATTTCCATGTCCTTAAGGGGACATTTTCAAAATGGCTCCGGGAGGAACTTGAGAATCATGCAGCGTTGTTGATCACACCGAAATTCCAGCAGATGATAGCTGAGAATCTTGGATGACCAAACAATAAGCGAGACGATAAGTGAGTGATATGCAGGGCCCCCAAGGAATTTCAGTTATGTGGTGATATGCAGTACGCTTAGCTTTTACCCAGATGCCGTGAACACGTTCTTTGTGAATGTAGTTTCCCCATCACTTCTTCAAGGACTGTGATTCCTGTGTTGTTCATTGGTCTGAAGTATTCATAAAATTAGATATACATTCATTTACCCCCATTTTTGGTGTTACGAGCTAAGAAGAAGCCAAAAGAGTGATCATATAGCAAAAAAAAAACTGTGAGAGTATATATTCTTTAGTCTAATAATTTCTATTGTTTTGTGTTTTATATTGTTGATATGCATATCACCCCCAGTGGGCTTTATATTATAGCCAATCCAACCTGTGAAAGCCCTATTTGCTGCTGATCAAATGAAAAGCACAAAATACCACGTAATACTGCTGCTTTTACAGTGCTATTTATGCTTCAGCTGAAGTCTTCGCTTCATAACGTACTGTTATGATGACTGAAGCCACAAGCCTTAACCTTGTTGTGACATTATAGTTTGTCACACAGAAGGGAAAAGTCAAGCCATTGCAATTCACTGTGCACCCTCTGCCTCATTTGCCAGTGATTTTTGGGAGTCCAGAGAGGCTCGCACATTATATCAAATCCAGTTCATATGACAAGAAATGTGAAAGGACATGTCGGTGTAAAGATTATTTCGGTCTATGTTAAAGTCACAGTTCTCAGGGTAAATTTCCACGTATGTCAGCTGGCTCATGTCAGATCAGTGATATTGATGGACTTCATTTTCAGCTGTAGAGGCTCTCTGCCCAACAGCTACCGGTAAAAAAGGAGTCCTTTTCTTCTTTCTCCTCCCCCAAAGTTTCTGAAGTGTTTGATCTTCCTAGGCTATGTAATTTAATCGCAGTTGATTCCCCATAGCTTTCAGCCTCAAAGCGCTGGTATTACACTAGATGGCTACAACATAATTTCTCCTATCATCTTTCTCCTGCTGCTTTTGAAAGATAACAGTAGCTTCTACTGACCAATGAAACTTTACGGCAGCCTCTTCCCAACTGTCATGCTCACAGCAAAGCGAGGAATATAGCCTATGATTTAGTAATTTTCTATTGCTGAACTGCAGGTAGGGACAGGTGCAATTACTGGTCCACACAACTGACGTTGTGCGTTATTTACTTTCAGATGCAACAATATAATTAGCTTTCCATGTCATGGTGAAAATGAGTTGCACATGTTTTGTAAGGTCAATCATGAATTTCTATTTTGACTAGCAAAACAACCAGTTGCCCCAGGAGGAACATTCATCTCCTTTATGAAACACTGCACATCTGATGCTTACATTGTGCTGATACAAATTGCAGACAAGTATGCATCCCTGACAGCAACTGTATTTGATTTTGCTCAGCATTTAATGAATAAGTCAGACTATTGCTTATGACCATATTTTTCACCAGTATTGTTCTGTTCCAGCATATGATAATGGAGAGTGGGGATGGACCTGATAGTTCTCCCAAAGTTTCTGAAATCTTTTGCTCATGTGAGTGTAAGTATTGAAATGAAATAGTCAAACGGAGTGAAATACAATGTATTCAATGGAATATTTCAATGAATGCTGTATTTACGGTGTCACGTAAAATTGTACATATGGAAATCTGTATGAAATCCCTACAAATACAGGTGTAGTGCTCAATCATGAGATAAACAATACTGGGAAGTTTTATTTTCACTCATAAGAAGAGTACATGTATTGCGTATTACTTAGTTATTTCTTAAGGACCTGTTGAGTCACAGTTAATGACAATGGTTACTGAAAAAGGCTATCCCCTTGCAGGTCCTGTTTCCCCTGGTCCGGTTCACCATAGTGGGATTGTTGTGTTATCTGAATACTGGTGTTGCCCTCCTCAGGCAAGTAGGAAAACACCCTGTGACTCACGGCAGGGGAATTTCTGTCTAATTATGGACAATGGAATTCCAGTCAGCTGCTCCGCGAGACTCGGCCAAGCGATCCTCATCTATCACCGCCTGTTTTTTTTTTTTAAACAGTTTTGTTCCTGAGTTTAACAAATGGACCATGTAAGGGCTATGTTTCCATCTGAAATTTTATTGTAGGAGAAGATGTTGCTTCTGAGGGTTCTTATGCTATAATAATTCTCTGCTTTAACTCCTTAGTTTTCCTTAAAAATTATGATATAACAAATGAGAATCACAAATTGTATTAAATGTCTTTCCTTTTTATTATTAGCAGTGCTAAAAAAATGCTAATAACATGCGTGAGACCACACTCTGAAAAGCTAGGAGAGGTACAAAGATGTCACAACAACAGAGCGACGGGTGCTGTTCCCAACGCTCTTCAGCTTTTCTTCCGCCGTGGAAATGTGCATGATCATAGTGGATTGTGGATTGCTGTAATCACTGTCCAGTCCTCCAGTACAACAATTTAGCACTTTGCTCAGTTCCAGTCCAAAACACTTACCAAATGACACAGAACTTGCTTGTCATGTTGATCTCTTGAGATTAAACACTATTTTTAAGCACATGCGTGATTTTATCTGCACTGAATGACAAGTATTCCCTGTGTCAAAGGTCTGAAGGCCATTGTTGAGAAATCTGAGAACTGATTTTTCATTTGTAGGAAGGAAATTAAAAAAAAAACAACAAAACTACTCCAGATCGATTACTTTATTGTTACATATTTAAATTTGGAATTTGGAAAGTTACAGTTTATGTCTGTATCTATTTGAGAAATGATAAATCATAGATAATAAATGAGACAGAAATTCATTACATGACACTGCATTCTTCCTGCATTGTTTTGTGTAGAACTGATTTTATCTTCGTTACTATGCCATGAGCTGTTGTGATTGTGTTTGTATAATTGCATTTCGTGATCTCTTTATTTCTGTTGTTTAATCAGTAGCAACTCACTGAAACCCGCAGATAAAAACTATGCCATTGACAGAGCTGAAGAACCACACTTGCTGATATATTCGATTTATTTTCGGTGTTGCAACAAAGTAGCAGTTTCCCTGGTGACAATCAATGGCACAGTTGTGTCATTTATACATATACACAAGGCCAAATCTACCTTTTTTGGGGTCCTAGACAAAGCTTTACTTGGGAGGCCCCCCTACCAAGAAAACTGATCATTATTTCACTTCCTCTACAATGTCGATAATTTGGGGGCCCTAAGTTACTGCCTAGTTGCCTATGCCTAGAACGAGCCCTGCATACACATTTGATGTATGTAGCATTAAATTCTAGAGCTTTCTCAAAAAGTCTGCTAAAATGATTCTGTGTGAAGGTATCAGGACACCTTGCCCTGGTTTTCCTGACACTGCAATTAACCATTATTAGCACAACAGAGCCACAGAACCTTATTTTAGTTTTAGCAATAAGGACTAAAGCATAAATTTTAGAGAGCAGACTGAAGTCATGAGCAAAGATGCCTGATGAAGTGATATAACATTCTGGGTGGGGTGGAGGGTTTAGAGAGGATAAAACAAACGCAAACTGTGATTGCTTTCATTGGAAGAGGAAACATACATTGCAATTTTGCTGAAATCTAAAGAGCCACAGTAGGATTAGAGATCGAAGTGTTCCCGGCTTTCCCAAAACAGCTGAATGTATGTTTTGGCCAGCTTAAAATTCTGGTTTATAATGTTATTCATTTGTATTCTGTCTTGCATTCTGAGAATATTGATCTAAGCTAGACCCGTGAAAGTAAAATCTCCTTACGGTTGCACTGGTGTGTAGAATTTGTAGACTACATGCAAACTTTCTCACAAGATACAAAGATATGCCTTGTTTACTCTAAGGGTTTAACCATCGCTCATTTGTCACAGAGTGACATTTAGCATTTTGTTATTTTAATGGCCTATCCCAATTCCTTACTAAGCTTTCCTTATAATTAAATGCAACCTTCTTACAAATATGCACCATAAGACCAATATTCTTCTGTGTAGCAAAAAAAATGCTGTGTGGAGAACATCCAGTATTCTGAATGTGTCACAGTCAAAATTAATAGAACCTGTATTATAGAAAAGAACAGGGCAAAAAATTACCATGCAGTGGCTAAGATCTTGGGCTTATGACCAGGTGATTAGTAACATGGATCGTGAGAGAGGCACAGCGTTACCTTTCACCTACATTACTCAAGTATTTATCAGTTTTATAACTGGTACAGAGTGACAATTACGATGCTTAGATAATAAACAAAAAATAGGAATTGTCACGTCTTGCTTCTGACTCCCTTGCTCTCTCTCTCTCTCTCTCTCTCTCCCCAGTTACGTATTTGTCTTACCTCTCGTTTCAGTCGTAATGTGACTCACTCCAGCTGCCTCTCTTTGCTTCCTCGTTACCGATGTATAAAGTGCCTCCCAGTCATGAGCTCCCCAGTCTGGTCATTAAAGTTGCCCTAGTGTGTGCTTGTGTGTGCTCTAGTGCCACCCTTCTTGGTAGTAGTGCCTTTTGTTTGACCTCAGTTGGTCTACTTTTATTTGCCCTGTTTCGTTCCTTAAATAATCCTCATTCGTTTGTTCTCACATCTGCTCCTGCATCCATCGTTTCTGTAACGTGACAGGAATTAGTTGATAATCGCTGTTTTATTACTATTGTATAGTTTAAAGATCTCCACAACCCTGTACTGGACCAAACGGTTGGAAGATATATGGGTGGGTGAATGGTTGGCTGGACGGATGGGTGAATGGATGATGGAAGGAGGGATGGATGAATGACTTAAAATGGTCTGTGGTTGAGTTTGCATTTGACTAATGAGAACATTTTAGAGCATTTAGCAAATTAGTTCAGAATATGTTCTAAGAGGGATCTGTTTATGGGTTTTGTTTCTTAAGATGTGTTAAGTGACAATGTTGTCACTGGTACTGAGACAGATGGGACATTTGCATCTCTTCCTTTGGTCACATTAGTCTCTCCAAAGATATTATTCTATCAAGGTCAACATGTCCATTAGATTAAATACGTCCGCAGGCCAGGGAATTCTGAGGTGCTTAAGCAGGGTCATGTGACACACAGCCTGGCATGCTATTGGTGTTCACTCTCTATTTCCAATGTTACCACAACCAAGGCTCATCAAGCATAAAACTTCCCACATGCTGCCACCCAGAGTGGCTGTAGACAGAGTTAGCAGTCAGGGCCGCGATTGGCCTGCAGTGTTCTCACACTCTGATTGGCCCTTGTGTCGGGGGAGGATAACCAGCTTTCGGGATTTATACTGGCTCACTCCCACAGTTACGCACCTGCCACTCTGCCGCATATGAAGGGTGTTTGAAGCTATCCGATTCCTGTCAACAAATTATCGTAGGCCAGAAGCATTTATACGAGTATGATTTGCAGAATTGTAATTTGCTGTGTCATTCTTTTGTGTCAGTGGTTCTCAGTCTGTGAGTCGTGGGATGATTTTTTTTATATGCTAAAAAAAAATCTTTTTTAGTCAACCCACCCACTTATTGTGTCAAAATGGGTGGCGGGATTTGACATGCATTTCAGGGGCATCCACAGACATTTATATATATATATATGACGCTTTGGATATTTGCACCTGAATGTTACATAACAGAGACAGGAAATATGAGGCCACATTTTTGAACATTTAGTTTTAACAGCACGTCACTTATTCATTTAATGCAATAGAATGAAGTTAATATTTGCCCCGGAAGTGCTGTTAAAAATAAAGTCTCTACCTGGTTCAGTCATTCTGAATTCTTTGACCCGCTGTTGCAGGCACATCGAGAAATTCCTACTCATGTGTAAGTTTAGCTGGTGTGTGCAGGTCTGCATATAGCATTTGCACGGTCAGTGTGGATGGTGGTGCTTTCATGTACGATATGCGTCCCATTATGCGGATTGTGTGTGCGCACATGTAGCTATTTGTTATGTCGTCATGGTTAGTGGCGCATTGATCTACGGCCCTTCTCACGGTCTGCGTGCGTGCGTGTGACACTGCAGCTGTCAGGAATGTAGCGTCGTTACTTTCAACAGGGGATTACTTCTTCTCCTGAGGGTGCAAGTTGCGACGCTGCCAGCCAATGTGCAGGGCTGCCGCTACGTCAGCAGAGTCGGCCGCCAGCTTTAGCCCTCGGCACGCAAGCAGGCCCATGGAGCAACACCGCCTCCGAGAATAGCTCTATTCCACCGACACCTCCTCCCCCTGGTGCTTTGGGGAAGTGGACATCTCGTTCGTTACGTGATCTGCTGCCGCACGTATCCCTGATGTGCCGCGACACGTGTTCGCTGCATGGTTGCAGCGTCGTGCCAGTTCACGGATGCGCGTTAGGCAGCTCGGCTCCCATGATAAACACTTTGTGTACGGCACAGAGACAGGGATGGATTCGTCCTGCGGTAAACCCTTGTCTCCTCTGCATGACTGAACATAACACCTAGGCTTAGAACCAGACCTTACATTTCCAGGGTCTTTAAAAGCTGGGTGAGAGACACCTGAAATTAATCTAAAATTCAGCTGAGGAAATGACCGGTCAAACACTAGCAAGGTTAACACATCAACAACCACCCGACATTACACCCAGCAAAGGAAGAGAAGTCTTCCGATGCTCTTTGAGAGTTATGGAAGCTGGTCGACAGTGTGCCTTTTAAGGCATAATTTGCCGGTGGCTCGCGTCACGAACATCTAAAGAACACGGCCGTTAGTATAAACGTCGCTCGTTGCCAAGCGGCACCCGCGGCAAAACAAATGAACCGTCTCTCGTGCAGCTGCGTCTCGCTGTCGAACCCCACAAAGCGGTATGGCAAAAGCAGGCATGTTGTCACCGTTCTCCCCCAGCGCAGGGCAAATCCAGCATGGAGCACCGAATCCTCCAGACTTCATCATCCAGAGAAATCAAACCTAACTAGGGGGAGGTAAATTTGCTGTGGGTGTGTGCGGTGTGCAGTGGTGAAATTACACGCTGAGGAAATGGCGATGACTGTGTCCAAGGACATGGACAATAGTGCTCTTCTAGCCAGTATTGTGGGGGCATTTTATATGCCCCCCCCACACACACACTGGACAAACAAACAGGAAACCAATGACAGTGATTACAGGTTTATTCAGAGAAGACCTGAAGCATGAGCGTTTATTAAAGCGCTTATGGGTGTGCAACGTGAATTTCCCCTTCTAAAACGCTGTGTGCTTTTTTAACCACTACACCCAAAGAGATCACTTCAGAATCCAACATCCACTCCCAAGTACCTGCCACATGAAACAAATAACTACAAAAGGCAGCTACTTAACTTTTTTCTTCTTCTTCCCTGCAAAAAATGAAAATGTTTGTAGGTTGTCAGTATTTTAGCTACTACCACTTGACTGCCAAGTCATGTGTAGCTACAGGCAGGAATCTGTCATAATGACAAAAAAAAGAGGACAGTTCCAAAATGTAGGCATCAGCCAACAGTGATTTTAATGTAAGGCATCATTAATTGCATGCGCTTATTGCTAAAAGTGTGCATGTCTGTAGATGAAATGATCGCTTTATTCATTTTATTTGGGTATTTGTTTTAACGGCTGAATGCTGGTAAGCTGGGTATATTTAGCAGCGGCCATTAGGCAGGATGTGCAGAGATCTTGGTTCTTTTTAAATGCTGCTAAGAAAGGCCTGTGGTGACTCAGTGCGTCGCTCCTTTGCCTCTCGCTTCAAGGGTTGTGTGTTTAAGTGCCACCTCTGGCTCTGTGGGTGTGAAGTTTGCTTGTTCCCCCTTTGTCAAAGTTTCCTTCAGGTACAATGGTCTCATCCAGCTAAGTGAGTTCATCATAACTGGTCGTTGTGTGCCCTGTGATGCACTGGAATCCCGTGCTTGGCATCCCCTGCCTCATGCCCTATAATACCCAGGAAGAGCTCCAGGCCATCACCTTGTACTGGGCAAGTGCTTGGCAGATGGATGGATATAAAAGACTTTTTGTGTGTATGGTATCTTTGAGCAAATTTAACATTTACATCATTAGAACAAACTGATATATAGTGAATATTGTCATACGTTATCATATGTTATATACGTTAATACGTTAGTTGACTCAGTCTGTGCCTCAGTCCAGTACTGTAGCCTTCTTATTCTTGAATTTTCAGAACTCTCTCTGGCTGCCCTACTCTTTTTCCTAGTTCTGGTGACTTGGATAGCCAGTCCAAGATGAAGTAACACTATCAGTATTTTCTCCTGTTCATAAAATTGCAGTCGAGTCGGTCTTCCACTGTCAGCATCCGAAAGCGCCCACTAACTTGTCTGGTTTCCAAGCAACGTACGACAGAGAGACCGGAATATCCTAGTGCCCCCATATCGCAAACGTCTGCATCGGCTAAAAAGTCGTCAGTGTCAGAAAATAAAGGAATAATTCAAGGAGCATGAAGGAACAGAGGGGAAATAGGGGGCTCCAGGGGTATTAACAGGTAACGAGCATGCCCTTGGCAGACCTCTCTTACATTATGGTTTTTCCATCCATACGTTTTATCAGAATTCCATGATGCACAGGAGCCATTCGAAACAGCCTGGATACTCATTCAAAGGCTTCCATAAATCTGCTTTAAAATATGGCAGATAGCATGCAGAATTGGTCCTGAAATGAAGGAAGCAAATATGTAACAAGGCTAGAAAGTGAGAAAAATTCATCGAGGGGAGGAAAGATAGTTTAATAGATAATTGATGTTCTAGCATCCAAGGAGAATATGGTTGCCTAGTACCTATATAATTGGCCATAGGTGGATAGTTCAGATTCAGAAAGTAAAAACCAAGACTTTGTTTCAACCAACCAGTTGTGTATTCTGTGACTATGACTCTTTATATTTAACTAGCTGGTTGAAGTAAAATCTTGGACTGGATTACTTTCTGGAACTGAACTATCCACCTCTGTAATTGGCTTTTATTGTTTTTGTGTCCCTTGCATCAAAGGTGACATTGCTACCAGCTACCGTCTCACTCTTTATAGGAGAATTAAATCGAAAGTTTGACACCCTCATTTGGAAAATGACCTGGCAATAACACTGTGTGATTGCTAAAGGCTATATACCTTAACTGTGTCAGTATTACACGCTCTAAAACACTCTGATCTGTTTATAACATTAACACATTTTCCCAAATACCAATATTTAAAACTAAAAACAACATAACGAATGGCATAGCGAGAAAGTCCAAAATAATTTGTAAGAAGGTATATATTTTTAGTTGTGTTGAATTGCTGAAATGAGCTATTTGTATTAGAGGTTCGAAGGTTGCAGTACTGAACTGCGAACTGCAAGACATACTGTACTGGTGGCAGGCAGCAGAGGAAGTCAAGAGCAGACAGGAGAATGCAGCCTACCTTACTGGTACCTTACTGGTGTGGGCCAGCTTAGACTGGAGCAAACATTTCAGGCATGAGTAAGGAGCTACACAAGTTATTGTTGCTGTTTAAAATATATACAAGATTTTTCTCTTGACTGAGAAAGGTGAAAGTTGGTTTGCTTCCCAGTGTCTGTTTTTGTGATGTATTTTTTTAAATGGCAAGAGTTTGTTCAACGACAAAGGAAAATTTGACATTGGAGGGGGGGACACCTTAATATTTTAAGAAAAAATGTATTTATTGGGTGGATGAATGAATCCAAATTAAATATTGGGGGGCACGTGTTACAGCTCCACCTCAGATCTCAGAGACAAATGAGTATAAATCGGAGGCTGTATCTGGTTGTATTAAGGCCTGCTACTTCTTAGGCCAATCTACAGATGCTGAGTCAGCTGAACACATTCCACTCACTGCGGATGAATGAAAACGTCAAATGGATAGATTCCTGAGAATTCTAAAGCTGTTCAGTCAACTGGCCCTGGAGTCTGGCTGGTTTTTCTGGATACGATTTTGGAGGATTTAGGACTGCTGAGCCAAGCTTCAATCAGGCATCCATTTTGCTTTCCAGATAGCAATGTGGATGGATGGTGACATCAAACAAAGCATCACTTGTCTGAAACTAACATAGCAACATGTTGACTTTATGCAACTTGCTGTGTCTGTGAGAAAAGGAATTTTGTCTTTCTTTTTTTTAAATGCCATGATGTATAATGGCAGCTTTCTGTACAGTATCAGCACATTTGCAGCTGTGGGGGGCGGGGGGGGGGGGATGGAAAGACTAACAGAATGTGGCTTTGTGGGAAACTGGGCCTCAATTTGCAGCTTGGACAGCAGGAAGACAATGTGGTGAGGATTTGTCAAGAGCCTGCGACAATTGTACAGGAATCTCACAGCCCACTGTCACAGGCACTGATTAAGAGTATTTATCATTTATTTATATGCATTACGTTTCTGTACCATTTCATCCTGGATATCCTGCAGTTTCTCTCTCTCTCTCTCTCTCTCCCTCTCTCTCTCTCTTTCTACCCGCTAACTAATTCTGGGATGGTTCTACAATGATACTCCGTACAGTATGTTCCCTGTTGCCATTTTTAGATAGTGGGATAACTGTACCACCAGGGGTGTAATTTGTCTCTCCTCTGCACCCCAGCCGTGCACTAAATAAGACTGGCTCCTACAAGCCCATGAACTCTGTGTATCAAATCAAGGCTCCAATGGGACTTTGCCAGCTCTACAAACTATTTATGGCTCACTGGATCAATCAGCACAGGACTGGAACACACAAATATCCTTCATCGGGCATCTTTTTTAGAAAAGAGTCAAGAGGCACACGGGTATATGCTGTCTGTCTGCTGGAAACTTTTGGTGAACCACTCAATTATTCCAGTCATTGTAGAGCTTTCCATGTGGATATCTTTATGTTTGATTGTGTACTTATTATAGTCTTTGTGCATGTGTATCTTCTTTGTGAAAGATGTATGAATTTCAGCATGGATTTTGACAGGAATCACTGGTTTAACCTGTGAACCTTAATCATGTGTGTGAAAAACATTTAGCAAAAGAGTTTTTAGACACAGCCAGACAAGAATAGCAAAAATATGTCGAAGTTTAACACAATAAATCTGATCTAGCTAGAGATTGGTCTGTAATACCGCTGTAATTATTCTACCCTGTTATGTGGCTGCTATATTTATTGTTTGTCTCACCTCCCCCCCGTTTCGCACTGTGCTGGGTTTTGCACTTTTACCGCTGTGGAAACCCTTGTCGTTGCTGTTTGTGTGTTGCACCGTGGCCCTGAGGGACCATTATTAAATGCCCCCACATTTATGTGCACGGGTGGTATGACAGTGAAGTCTACTTGACATGACACTGCTTGACCATCGGGGTCTCACTCAGGGCAGACGTTAAATCAGTCATTGTTTAGCCTGTTATGGTGCATGGTGTTTTACATGATTCTGCTGACTCCTCAGCATGGTATAATCTCTGAAGACTTACC